>VCII01000066.1:0-600000 GCA_006030095.1 Triplophysa siluroides
TGACACAGGTGCTCTGCCACAGTCCACTTCCTACATCACATCTGCTGAGATTAAAATTCAAGCGCACGCACATGTGACAGTAACACCGTTTGTTTTTTTGGTGCTTTATTAACATGCACTGACATGTTGACATAGTAAGTGATGTATGGAGCCCAAATCTGAGACCCTCCCCTTTGAAATGCGATCACGAGCGGTCACAAGAGACGCATTCGAGCCGCATGTGTAAATGTCAACGTGTCTCTGCTGACCACTTGTGATCCCGACGCAGATGTTAATACCAGTTAACCGGTGTAAACGAGGCCTAAAAGGCACGTCACCCTTGAAGATCTCAACTCACGCCAACAAGTTTATGCATTCCTACCATGCTCGACTTTGGTAGCGGACCCACCCGACCGTGGCTTTCATCGTTCGTTCGATTAGACAAGTTAACACACATTGCATCTTTGGTAGGTGTTGTGACCTTTTACTGTGGGGTCCTCAAGGTTTAAACCCTTCACTGTTAAGGATCAAAATGTAGATGATGAACAAACTGTGCCATTCTCTCTCTCTCACGCAAGCCCCCCTTGGGTTTTTCCAGCCGAGCTTTTTCTGTGAAAAACAATTAGAGTAAAACTGAATACCCAAGGTCCTCAGAACGCTTCATTTTAAATAGAGCCGTCAAGGTGACTTTTCTCAAAACACCCACTGCTTCTGTTTTCTCTCTTCTACTTCTAACTCTCACACATACACGATTCTCTCACGCAGTTATTTCCCACTGTGAAGACTTTGTCCGATCAGAACACCTTTTACAGGCAGAACACACTGCAGGCGCGGTAACAGTGTGTGGCGTCCCTGTGAGCAGAAACCCACGTTTCCCCACACACACCCACGTTTCCCCACACACACCCACGTTTCCCCACACACACCCACGTTTCCCCACACACACACGTTCCACACCACACGTTTCCCACACAACACCAGTTTCCACACACACACCACACGTTTCACACCACACGTTTCCACACACACACACCAACACACCACGTTTCCCCCAACACACCCACGTTTCCCCACACACACCCACGTTTCCCACACACACACCCACGTTTCCCACACACACCCACGTTTCCACACACACACCACGTTTCCCCACACACACCCACGTTTCCCCACACACACACACGTTTCCCCACACACACCCCACGTTCCCACACCACACTCACGTTTCCCACACCCACGTTTCCCCACACACACACCCCCACACACCACTCACGTTTCCCCACACACACTCACGTTCCACACACCACCCACGTTTCCCCACACACACTCACGTTTCCCCACACACACTCACGTTTCCACACACACACCACGTTTCCCCACACCACACACACACACACACACACACACCCACACACACACTCACGTTTCCCCACACACACTCACGTTTCCCCACACACACCCACGTTTCCCCACACACACCCACGTTTCCCCACACACCGTTTCCCCACACACACCCACGTTTCCCCACACACACCACGTTTCAACACACACCCACGTTTCCCACACACACACGTTTCCCACACACACCCCACGTTCCCCAACACACCACGTTTCCCCACACACACTCACGTTTCCCCACACACACTCACGTTTCCCCACACACACTCACGTTTCCCCACACACACTCACGTTTCCCCACACACACTCACGTTTACCCTAAACACACACCCACACACACACACACACACACAGAGACACATTCATGGATTTTGGATATTGCCATCTTTGTGGGGACATTTTGTCCCCATACTGTAGGGTTTACCCTATCCACACACACATACGCAAGCACACACACGCAAGCACACACACGCACACTTACAAACGCACAAATGTGTCCTATTGTGGTGTGCTGGCAAAAAAGAATCAACTGTTAGAAAAACAATGAAGATAAATCTCTCTTATTTTATTACATATTAAATAGTGTAAAATAAACAGTATAAAACTGTTTATATTTTATAATATAAAATATTCGTAAATTAATATATTATTAACAGTTTGTTTTATACATTTCTGCTATGTCACACCAAAGGACACATGTATGGTATGTTTTTCAACTACCTATTTGTAATGAAAAATAAAACTAATGCAGCGACATTCATGAATGTAAATACCAGTGAAAAAACTATAATATCTAATAAACAAAGATGGAATTAAGCATTTTTCTGCAAGGTACAAGTATCTGTTCTTCTTTTTCTTCGTACAGCTATACTGCATGACAGAAAGAGCATGAGTGAGAGAGAGAGAGTGAGAGAGAGAGAGAGAGAGAGAGCCAGTCCAACTCACCAGGCTCTTACAGAAAAACACTAGACTTTTATAGCAATTGATGTCAGTTGCAAAAATCTGATGTTGTCATAGCTGGACTGTGATGTGGAAAACTAGACGTGTTATCATGAGGGCGGGAACAGACGTGTGGAAAAAGCCACAAGGTCACCCAGCCACTTCCTGCTGGCTCGCACACAATCTGTTGGTCAATATAAAACAACACCAAATATTCCACCCAGTCCTTCACAATCAGGCCTGAACTCAACGCCTTTCCTAAAGAGAGACCCTCACGTCCACCCTGGACCTCTCTCAGGCTCGCGTCTTGTCCTAGTTGGGCCTCTTTCTGCGAAAGATCATGTGGTTAACAAAACCGTGAAAACTCTGAACGGAATCCGGACTTCCGCAAAAATCAGAAGGTGAAAATCCCAAACAACTGACCAGCTCTGGAGAATTTCCTTTCCTGTTGAATGTCAAACTCAAACGCAATAAACGCACTGCGTAACAAACCACTGACAGCTGTACACTGAAACAGAAGAGACACAACAGACTTCTGCCTGACAACAGACGGCAGATGTGTGTATGTCCAACCGCCTCCTGGGTGTCTGTTTATTCTTGCGGAGAAAGAATCAGAAACTCTATATCAGTCCACATGCGGACAAAGAGGCGCAGTTACGTGACACAGAATTCAAATGCAGAGAAAATCCCTCTTAGGACTATGACCCCCATGGGAAAATGGTGTTTGGTCAACCCAAGTACAATGCTTTATTTCCTTCACTTGAACATTGCAGTCCTTAACTTTGCCTCTATATCACCATCTCTGTTTGAAACATGAAAGTGCAGGTGACTATATGTACTTCAAGTGAGTTGAAGTAAAAAACGTCAAACTGACATTTCCCGCAAAGTCATCCTCACGGCTCAACAATTAAATCATTATCACATGCTGACTGCTGTGAATCAGGTTATCATAAGGAAAACAGGTTTTAAAGGTCCAGTGTGTCATTTTTGAAGGGTCTTTAGACAGAACTGCAATTTAAAACACATAACTATGTGTTCAGAGCTGTATACAGACCTTACGTAATGAAGCGTCATGTGTTTATTACCTATGAATGAGCTATTTCTATCTACGTACATAGCGGGTCCCCTTGCATGGAGTTCGCCATGTTGTTTCTACAGAAGCCCTAAACGGACAAACTGCGTTTGGTAAATACGTTATCTCCTTCAGCAACGAAGAGAAAGCGTGACAACATCTTGACGACGGCAGCTTTTAAGGACTTTGAAGATTTAAGATTATGCTCAAAGATGTCTTCCACAGACATTGTTAGTCATTTTAGCATTCACAATCAGCGGTGACGTAACATTATAAATGTAATAAAACATGTTAAAGGTGGCGCTAAACTATTTATTATTCATGCACAGTCAACGAATTAAACACATACAGAGCAACATGACAAACGTACCAAACTTACTCAAAACTTCACCAGTTGTTATAAAGCAGATAAAGAATAGTTATCTGTGTGAACTTGTGTTGAGTTGTTTCTTGTTGTGTTTCTTTACCTCTTTAACTCTCTCACCACATTCTTCTCGCCCTCCAGCAGAGTCACTTTAGATTGTGGACAGCCTGTTCCTGGAGCAACTGCACTCAAAGCCCCCTACCACAGACCTCCAGATTCAATCTGTCTCCTGCACGCACGCACGCACGCACGCACACACACACACACACACACACACACACACACACACGCACACACACACACACACACTTTACTACATTCTCAAGGTCTTTCCGCAACAACCAAATTTCAAATTCCTCGGCGTCTTTCACACAGTACCATGTCATTTCAAGTGTTTTTAATAGTTGTACCCCCCCCCCACACACACACACACACACACACACACACACACACACACACAGTGTGTTGACCATCAGGATGTTTGTTACTGTTCTCGGCAGCGTTGCGCTCCGCCGCCCGCCTCTTACTCCTCCACACAGCCTCGTCTCTCTCTCTCCCCAGGCTCGCGGGAGATGGCTGCCCAGATCTGACCTCTTCTGCTTGGGGAGGCTGGCTCCTCTCCACCTGCCCTCCCCTCTGCTCCAGCCTCCACAGATCTAGACCTGGCAGCCACCCAGAACAGACTCGCTCGCTCACGCCCTCCCACAGACCCTCAGCGGGTGATACTGCACCGCTTAGGTGAGCGAGAGACAGTTTCGAGGAGTGACTTGTGTGGAGAGAGAGACAAAAGCAAATGGGAAAAGTTGCTCACTCACAAACATTTATCATATCCATAGTTTTAAAATCATAACTTTTTTCATTCAAATTCTTTTTCAATAGCGTTGTTCTTAATTTTATTTATTTGAGAACAGTGTTGGCTAATATATATATTTTTTTTGCAGCTTCACAGCACTTATTAAAGTTTCGATTTTAGTTTTATTAATGCTTAAAAAAACAACGTAATAAATTTCATCATTTTAACGACATGCCTGGAATTTAATTGTTCAAAAGTTATTAAGCGATCTGCCAGAGGCGGACCAGCGAGGGTGTGCTTGAGCAAATGTGGGCCACATCGGGGGGAAATTCACTGCCAGCTGAACCCAGATTGATGATGGTTCCTCACAGCGGCAACAGCATCTGGTAAATGCCCACACGCAGAGAACAACCCCCTTCTCAAGCC
Source organism: Triplophysa siluroides (assembly GCA_006030095.1). Classification (NCBI taxonomy): domain Eukaryota; kingdom Metazoa; phylum Chordata; class Actinopteri; order Cypriniformes; family Nemacheilidae; genus Triplophysa; species Triplophysa siluroides. The sequence continues at coordinate 4,972 of VCII01000066.1, forward strand.
TCTAATGGAACGGCCCAAATTGGTGTGTTTGGGCCCGAACCAAGAACTTGAGTATCATCTATGGCCATGCAAGCTTAAGGGACGAGAATGATTACAATGGTACATAAAGGTATGTTGAATATGGAAAGGTAAATGAGAGGAGAAGGTTCTGAAATTATACACGCAAACACCCACAGAGAGAGAGAGAGAGAGAGAGAGAGAGAGAGGGCCCCTATCGTCACAAAAGGTCGATGTGTGTTCAATGCATCTTTTTTTTTGTGCAATAATGTTAAAAATGTTCCTGAGTTTTTTTGCAAGGCCTTTCTAACTTGACCCTGGGTGGGAATATTTACAGGAATTAATGTGACAACTAGCCCCGGTTATCCCGATACTGCTGGGAGATAAAGAAGCCCAAACACAGCGAGACTGAGCGAAAGACCACAAACATCATCTGTATCACCACAGGAGTTTATCATGCATTATATATGCTTTTACAGAAGAAACCTATGATGCAACTCCATGCTACAAATCCCCGAGGTAAACATAACCGCTCTACCATATCATCATAAAAAGAGATCTAATATTTCTGAAATCCCTAAATCTTTTCATCCCAAGATTGTCTATCTAATGTTTCTGAGTAGGTTTGAATCCTCTTTGGCTCTTTCTGAGCCCGGCTGAAATCCCTTTGAATGGCCACTTACGCAATTTAAATTCCCACAGCTATCGTCCTCTACCTTACGAAAACTGGTTTGAATTTCCACTTTTACAGTATAAGAGAGAATATGAGCTATGCAAGAGGGGTTAATCATCCCGTTGGGTTTTATTTGCGCAACAATGACTCGATGGTTCTACATTATCCCACTTATAACACAGAAACTTACAAATAAATAGATATTGTGATCACTTTGAGAGGGATTTTTTGCAGCTGATGCACCATTAAACATTGACATGCAATAAAAATCCTTTAGACTTTAAAGGGCTCGTGCATTAAAACTGTGAAACTGAAGCAAGCCAGTTTATAATTATCGCTCTCGGTGTGAAGAGCCTAAATTTGTCAATTCAACTCTGATTGTCTAATTTAATCAATATTGGATCATAGTTGACCAATCACAACCAAGTATTTCAAGGAAAAGAAGCCCAAGATCCTTAAAGGGAAACTTCACCCAAAGACAGAAATTCTGTCATCATTTACTCAGCTTTGAGTTGTTCCAAATGTGTATACATTTCTATGTTCTGATGAACACAGAGAAAGATATTTGGAAGAATGCTTATAACCAAACAGATCTCAACCCTCATTGACTCCCATAAAAATACAATGTTAGTCAAAAGTGCCCCGGAACTGTTCGCTGTCTAACATTCGTCAAAATGTTGTCTTTTGTGTTCAACAGAACAAAAAAATGATAAAGTAATTTTTCCTACTCTGGGAGTCAACGGGTGTTGAGATCTGATTGGTTATAATTATTCTAATACGATTCATCTGTATAAATTCTTATACAGATTTGGAGCGTAAACGATGACAGAATTTGGGTGAAGTATCACTTTAAGTTAGTCCCTTGTCAAGACGTCCCGAGTCCGTTGAATCCGAGCTCTCAATCCGTCCCCCGTCAGATCTGACCCCCTCCACCCCGCAGCGAGCTCTCAGGGCTGATTAGTGGTCCTCAGAGCCTCTCCTGGAGGTTCTGCCTGCCTGCCCACTGTCAGTCTAATTGCAGCCAGCACAGCCGCGTCCCCCGGGAGCGCTGGTGTGAAATCCAGATATGATATGTACCATTAACTAAACGGCAAAAATTCCCATGCACATGCCAACTTGGCTTTGGTCGGCACCGCAGACACGATCTGCCTCTATAAATTACAGCAGGAATGAGAAAAGGGAAGAAGAGAGAGGGGGGTGATGATGGACTGATATATCAGTGTTTGGTTGTTTAAGATGATCAGCACTGGTGGAAAACCGAGCCAGCGTGACCAATTAACAGAAGTGTTAGCCTGCGCTTGCATCATTTGAGCCAGTTATACAGACAGCCCGGAGAACATCATAAACATATTTTGTATTTGTTAGGGAATTGAGCTGGTATTGTTTCAAATAAATCGTGGTTTTATTTTGTACGGACCCACTGAAAAGGATTGAGACTTACATTTGGTCTGTTCATTATAATACGGTCTACACCACATTATCTCTTGCGTTCTCTCATCTCTCTCTTTCTCCCTCTCTCTGCGTGCTTTAATCAGAAAAGGTCTCATGACATCTCTCTCTCTCTCTTTCTCTCTCTCTGTCTGTCTGTGTGTTTCTCTCTCTACATTCCTTCGGCTCCTGCTGTCTTCCTTTCTCTTCAGGCATCTTTGTAATGAGCCCTGTGTGTGAAGGAGACAGCGCCCTCTGTCTGCAGCTAAAGGAACAGTGTAAACCATTGTCCAGAAACACAACGACAAAGAAATTCATCTGCCTCAAGGAATCTTCCTTGACAGCTAAAACGGTCATAATTCAAGGCCCTGCCTCCCGAGAAATCACAAGATCAATTACATTAAAATCCCCCTAAATTGGCATCACACTGAAGGTTTGTGAAACACTCCTCTGGCTGAAGGACTGATGGGGGAGAGAATAAAACGAATGATAGTAAGCGATACATTGGAAAAGTCTAAACCCACGGATGGGAGAGAAAAATAAAATGACACAACTATTAACACGGACACATACAAGCATGTCTGTCTGTGTCAAACTGGACGAAACATATTTTTTTACTTACACAAGCTAACACACAACACATCCGTACGTTAAAGTGTGGAATGTCTGTGGCATTAGCATTACCAAAATGAACAAAGAGAGAGCTCCCGAACACAACAAACAAACCTCATGTTATTACAGCAAGACATACAGTAGCTTTGACTTTTGTGATAATTAACAAACAGCCTAATATAAAGGGTAAACATGTCATTTCTAAACAAACTTAAGCGATTAATGGAATAAAGCAAAACCTTTGCTAAAATTCACATGGCTCGGGATGAAATAAAAAAAGGCCATGTGGTCGATGTGTCAAGTACTTCTGCTCCGGATCAATAAAAGAGCTGACACGTCCAGTCATTTACATTGTGTATCCATCCCTCATTCAATGATACAGAGCACGCCCGCAAAGATCTACGGGTCACCGTGACAGAGAATACCCCTCGGATCAATACTGCTTTTCATCTTCATTTAATCCCAGCTTTTGTCGGACATCTTGGCTCAGACTAGGCAAAAGGGAATAAAGGTCAGCCATGGCTAAATGCTGTTACATTACACATTGTTCTGCGCTGTTTCTCTAGCTTTCAAAGAAGCATTCTGTGTGGATTTTCTCACAGGAGGGGGTGCAGTGACAAGAAGCTGCCATAGAGGGGCGACATTTCCCATCAGATATGACTCCTGTCTGTCTGTCTTCTGACTCCATCATTCACTTGTCTTTCTCTCTTGCATTCCCGTGCATTTGTTAAAGTGCCCGGATCGGGCTGTAAGATTTTCCACAAACACGCATGCGGGGATAAAAAGCGACTTGTCAAATATACAGTTGGCAAATGATAGCTAGTGTAAGCCTCAGTCACAGACACGGTCAACAAATCTTTATCGGCACGATTGACAGTATTTACAATATTGCCAAAGCATATTCAGTTTTCAAAGTATCAACATAGAAAACAGACAGCGTGAGGTAAATACAGAAGTGGACACACGCATCACTTAGAGTAATGGATCCCCCATTAGAGCGATATATGACGTGTGATTTTTCTATTGACATTCTGGTGACTTGACATTTCTCTCTCTCTCTCTCTCACACACACACACACACACACACACACACGCCCATGCACACAGGCACACACAGAACTACTGAACAAGAGGACCAGTGTGCATAAAACTGAAAGAGAGAGAGAATTTGAATTTAGAAAAAATAAAAATAATGAATTAATACTCTTCCACAATTTTCACAATTTCTCCTCTAAAGTAATACAGTCAACAAGAAACAATATGAAGAAGAATCATGATGACATCACAAAGAAAAAAACAATACTGCACACAAAGCACCATAACTGCACCATAACAGCTCAAAAGTAGAAAGGTCATCCATGGCCTTATACAAACAGAAACCAATAAGAATTCTGTATTTGACCAAAGTTTGAAAACAGACGTTAACATCATCACTAGACTGCTGTTGAGAGAGAGAGAGAGAGAGAGAGAGAAAGCCACCACACAGCAAGAAAAACCTTCCGGGCACTTCCAGTAGTTGAGCTCCCGCAGGCTCTTTCCATCTATCTATACACCCTGTTTCAAACTATCTACCCATCTATCCGTTCAATGTTCTCTATTTCTGTGACTGACTGAGTCCATCCTTAATAAAACTCTTACTACCCTTTAAGCCCTTTTTTTAAATTCGGTTACTGTGTCTATACCTGCGGAGGATGTGACCGAAATCTTATGATCATGCTTCGAACAAATGGTTATTCAACAAAGATTCGATCAAATTGAATTAAGATTTGTTTCAATTGTATTTCAAACACTTACGCTGCAAAGCCTCCGTTTGTGATATTCAGTTCACTGGACCAAACAAATAGAAATGACTTCATCAAATTTGACTTCTTTGATTTGGTGTGTGATGGATTATATAATTAATTATTCACGACAAAGGAATAAAAGTCTGGCATCAGCGCAAAAAGCCAGAGATATAAACAAAAGACTGAGACAGTTCAGGTTTTGACTGAACAATAGCCAACACACACACACACACACACAAAACACGTAACCACACATCATTCACACAATTGAATGCTATATTATTGCTACAAGTTGCAACGTTTCACATGGCAGCCTTTAATAACAAGTTCTTCCTTGTCTTGACTTGTTTGCGACACATCCCGTTTCGTATTTCCGCATTACGCTTTGTCGCACTTCTGTGTTAATATCCTAAAGAAGTCCTGCTCACGAATAGCCACACAAATATATAAACGGTACAGCAGAATATTTCAACACCAGCCGGCCCTATGGAGTTTCTTTCCTAATTTTCTTCTTTTTCACCATCTATCTAAACAACCGTCTCCTCGCCAGGTAATAACAACAAGCGCTATAATTAAAGCCGGAATGCAGAACACTACCGAGGGAACTTTAACTCGGTGTTGTTCCAGACCAACATGCTCTGACAATCGGCTGCGCACACACACGTGCAGACGCACAACACAAGCACCTGTTGCGTCTCCTGTGCCGCATCACTTCCGCGTGTTGCTCAGAGCGTTGTTTCCAGGCCTCTGCCTGCTCTAAATGGGTTTTTAAAAAAGCCTCCGTGGACGTAGAGGCAAATTAATGGAGGACCACACCGGCAGTCCAGCGAGTCCCATTCATAGAGGCCGTGTTTGGGTTGGCTGGCTGAAAGAGGCGTGATTTACAATGGATCAACACAGCCGGCCGGCCCGGGACGAGCAGAGCGGCCCCCGCTGTGTCATTCGGGGTCAGATGGTAAAGATGCGCTTCAACACCCGGCTCGCTGTACCGGGTGTTGCCGACAGTTGTTTGTTTTGCTCCGCAGACTCTGGATATCACGGGTTTCGGAGAGGTTCATGGTCCGCTGAGCAGCATCTTTGATCTGCTTGGCTCTCTGACAAACATTCCCTGCCCCGTTAATCCTCATTAATGGCAGGGTTAGATTCCATCTTTTCATCATGCAACTCGGAGAGAGAGAGGAAGGGGTGCTGGGAGAGAGGTGGTTAAAATAAGAGAGGGGGAGAGATGCAAAACATTACAATCGCTCCCAAATGCTACACACGCCGGGCTCTGGATTAACGAGACCCCCGTCTGTCCAGCATAAAATTGCAATGTATATAAACATGAAGGACACATGGTAAACAACAATTTGTTGAAACCATTCTCAATTTGTGTTCTCGCTATTTTGCCGGAACTTTTCTTTTAGGAAAGAAAGAGATTGTAAAAGCATGCGATAAACCTCACGTCAGCAGGTTACAGACAAGCAAAAAGGGAACCGACAGGCACATTTGGGGTTTATTCCACAAAAGCTTCACTTGGGAAGTGTGTGTGAATCTGGCTGCGAGTAACTCTAATAAAAGCCATAATGTTGCGGCAGCCGAGTGGGAAACCTCAGTCTTAAACGGATCCCCCGCTAAACGCCGAACAAAAGTCCCTCTGAACATCCTGCCGCCTCCTCAGAGCCCACCACGACACGGACACACGCAGGTCTCTTTTCCCATTATGTAGCCCATTCAGTGTCTGATCTCACACAAAACCGCAGGTTCCTCTATTGCACGTGTTGTCTGAGAAACCTTTTATCCAGTCTTTATTTACACTCGGATTACCCACATTGAAGAACAGAATGGGCTTTTCGGGTGTGTGCCAATATTACGTCACGTTTAAACAAGCGCACTGTCATTATCAAGCCATGGACGTCATTATCGGTGTCTGTACTTTGAATTTCGGCATTCAAATCCACAGGATCTTCTTTTGCATGTGTTGTCTGAGAAGCGTTTGTTTCAACATTTATTTACACTCGGATTACCCATATTGAAGAACAGAAAGGGCTTTTTCGGGTGAGCCAAAATTACGTCACGGTTAAACAAGCGGACTGTCATTTAAAGCCGTGGAGAAGAGAAAAAAGGTAGCAATATTCAGGAACGAACCTGTCACGACAAGCGTTTACGGTTAAAACAGTACGTCTCATGATGCCATTTGCTAAATTCTCACATTAATGAGAAACTTTATTTGAAGAGTTAATTTGCAAAAACAGATAACTCATCTGATTAAAAAAACATGTTTTTTTATTATGTCATCATGTGTTTTATTGTATAAGTTAGATATATCTTTTTTCAGTTATAATTACTTAATCGAAACAACCCAACTGCAGTTTGAGTGACATTACTTGGAATGCAAAAAAACGATATTTGTTTCAGTTTTTTAAAAACAGAAGAACTGGAGAGCTGAAAAAAGTATATGGAAGCCATTGCCAAAGTGTATAATTTGACAAGCAACATGTCAAATTATTTACAAAAGCAGCACAACTGACTTCCATAAACCGTGCGATACAATAAGACTAAATGACATCTTAACATTTATATTCAATTGAACTATCAAATATCTATTTTCTATACAAAAAACACAGCAACATGCTCATCTGGAACCATAACACACGCATTGTGTTTCAGTGTTACCAGGTCAGAGCGGCAGATTACTCACGCTACCGCCAATTGCCCCCCAAAATCTTGTTTAAGAGAAACCCTCTTTTAACCCAAACACCCCATTTCCCTCACTCGCGCCGTCAGCTCTCTTCCCAGGGCTCCCCAGATCCGCACCCTATCGTACCGTTAAATGACTCCATTGAAGTCCTGTTTGCTCAAGTGGGCCCGGCCAATTATCTCCCAGATTTCAGAGCTTTTAATTGCACCAATTAAAGGCGCTGTGAGGACCGGGGCAGCGGGGTCACTTTCTCGTCTAGCGAGTGTGTGAAACTAAACTGTGGGGAAATTGTGTTGCAATTGCTGCGAGAACAAGAAAACATGTGAGGGGAGAAAATGAGTGTTTTAGAGAAAGCGCGGCCATATGTGAGTGTGTGTTTGTAGGCTCAAGCAGGATTTACGCAGCTATTATAGCAGTCTATTACCAGCGTTCTGCTCGTGGCCGCGCAATCTCCTTATAGCTCACCCGCTAAAGCCTCAACGCGTCCAAATGTGCAAGAGACTGGTCGGTTCTCAGACGAATTCCTTGCTGTCTCTATAGTGCTCCCTCTGTCATATTCACATTTACAACAAAGATGGGGGTGCAAATGCGTACGATATACAGCATTATTTATAAGTACATACACATCTGAAGGCTCTCTGTACGGTATTCACTGAAACAACAAAACTTTATGATGAAACATTGCAACTGCCTGAGGTCAAGTCTGGTGTTGCAGAAGTGCTCATATAGTGCAAGAAGAGCAGTGTTGGGTGGAACTAGTTACTAAGTAGTTAGTTCCTGTCATTTAATTACTTTTCCCTTGAAAAAGTAAAGTAAGGGATTACTCTCGTTTTTTCTGTCATTTAATTACAGTTACTTCTGATGTAATTCAACTAAATGTTGTGTGTAGTATATGTGTGTGTAATGGTGGAATTGACAGGAAAATTCAAAGTCTAACTTTAAAATCCGTGATTTAATGTATATTACTCACATTTGGTCAGTTAATAATACTACTTTGTGTAGTTTTATATTATTTATTTGAATGAATTCAAAGAGCAAATTCATGTCCATCCTTGAATCACTGAACTCATCAAGGTTGATGTAAGATACAGAAAGTAATTAGTAAAAAGAAATGTAATACTTTTTGGAGAGAGTCATTTGTACAGTAATCTAATAACACATATGTCATTAGTAACTAGTAATTCTTTACTTTTTCAGAGTAACTTACCCAGCACTGAAGAAGAGCCAACCTGCTGTCTTTTAGTTTAGATATAAACCCCACATGAAACAGAATAATACGTGCATTCCACATACATGTACGTTTCCCATTTCAAGTATAAATGAACACCAGTTTAAGGAATACTTCATGCAAAAATGAACAATAAAATTGCAAGTGAATGAGTACCGCCATAGTTCGGTTAGCAATATATTCTTCTTTTGTGTTCTGCAGAAGAAACTCAAAAGAGGGTGAGTAAATAATGACAGAATTTTCATTTTTGGGTGAACTAACCCATCAATGTGTTTTAAACAAACATGAATTAACAATGGATAATATAATCCTTCAGCTATTTTGATAAACGTATCACTGATGTTAAAGAAATGAACCCTGTGGTGATGTGTTATTCTTTCGTTTATGTATTCACACCTCCAACTCTTTGTTTTAATTTTCCACTGAACCACAATAAAACAAGAGTGTTATTTAGTGCCTTACACAATGAAGTGTTGCAACAGAACAGCTTTAATAAAATAAAGCTGGCAGGCGACTGGATGAAACCCAGGCAATGAAAGCTGTGCCCTGCAGATCTTATGAGCATACCTAAAGAATGGAATTGTTTCTGTCTGTGGGCTACAACACCAAACACAAAACTAGTGTAGACAAGAATCGTGTTTTGGTGATCGATAATTGCCTATCCCCGCTGCGTGTGGTGTTGATATATGTGTGAACACACACACAGGCTTAAGACTCTCCAAGTTCATTGAGGGCTTAAAACCAGCAGAACGATGGACATCATCTATTCCTCCGGCCGTCAACAGCTCTCAGAAACCCCGCTGAGCTTCAACCCGTCATGCTGGCCGGGCCACACTCACACGACTTACCATCAAGACACCTCATTTTGCACATCATTATGGAACAGCGAGGGGGAGGGATTCACATACTTGTCTTTCATCAAGTACAAGGCATCAAATCTTAAGCAGGACTTCACAGCAAGGGGTTTCATGCGCGCACACACTAATACCCGCAATAACAGGCTATATCTTCAAAATCTCTCCTCTCTCCTGAAAAGCCCTCTAAATCTTAGACACATAAGCACAGAGCCTGTGGCACAACTGATTAATGTAGGGGAATAACCCTTAATTCTGCTAAAGAGCCGATGGGGAATCTCCTCCTCACACCCAGAGGTGAACACAAACACACATTCGCAAATTAACAGCTGGCAAGAGAAGTCACATACAGCTGTGTTTACACTGGGTCGACGCCATACTGCACTGACAATACATCACGGCGCCGAGTGACAGAATGTATGTGTTATTCTACCGGAACGTTCACCGCCACTGTTTTTACGGGAGCAAACTTTCGCTATTCGTGAAATGTGGGCACGAAACTGCGCGGCTGAAAGTCTGATGTGAACGCCAGACGTAAACGCTTTGCTGCAACTTATTAACTTCTTAGTAAAGATTGAAATTCAGGTAGAAAGCCGAGAACCTGCTAATGTCCAATACTGCCGCCCTAGTGGCAACACTCAAGCGTTTGGCGTGTTTTTTCAATTGTTTCCAATGGAAGCTGGCGTTTTATCCCGTGCTCAGCACTGTTACGCGACCCATTTAACAAATTGTTATTTAATTAAATTGATATACAATCAAAATTATTAAATTGTATATTTATTAGAATTATAAAAAAATAAAAAAAGACTACAAATTAATATAAATTAAAAAGTTTTATTCTTAGCCACTAGCCAGACCGATCAACAAAATCAGACCAAAGTTAAATCAGGGACAGACGTCTATAACAGTCTCCGTTAACAGTTATGCTTTGAGGCTAAATGACTTTAAAATGAAAGGAAATAAAGGGAAAATGACAACACCGCATCAGACAGCTGTTCCTCGCCACTTAATGGACCGCGTTCCACATCAACACATCTGTTTGCTGTCTAATTTTAGCATTCCTCTCCATTTGTTTGAGATGCGCCCGATGCGTTTGCCGATCGCCGTCTTCGCGTGTGGACAGGACGCCAATAAGCGAGTGTGCGTGTGACTGACAGACGCTGACGCATGTCAAAATGCACAGCCCAGGTGATGAAGCTACAGACACGCCTGTTGTCACTCAGATAAGCTGTCGATACGCTGTGCCCTTCAACGAGAGAATGGCAGGAGGCCAGACATTTCACAACACTTCACATGCTGGACCTTTAATCAATGAACGTAGCCTCCCAATCTGACGGCTGTGTTGAAATAGTGGCCTATTTTAGAGAGCGCACACCAGGTGTTGGAGCTTCTTTTGAGAAGTCGCGCCGTCCCTCTGATTACTAGCTAGAAAACATCTGCAATCTTGAGCTCCAGTGCTTGGAAAATAAGTGCAATGAGTAAGCAAAAGATTTTTAAATCTTTTCCTAGCGGGTGAATTAACTTCTGTACATTTTGTTATAACACCGAGAGAGCAAAATATAAAAACAAAAATCTGTCTGTGTCTGAAAATGATTCATCGCTTTGTAGACTCCATTAGTATGTGGACAGCAATTATAAGCATGTGCACAAAACAAACACACAATATTTAAATGAAATAAAAAAAAGAAATAATTGTAATTGATCTATACAGTGCTTAGCTCATTGATTACCGTTGTAAGTCATTTTCTGTCAGTGTTTTTGTTAAGATCATTCATTGTTTTTGTTGCAATAGACCTTAAAGGGAAAGTTCACCCAAAAATGAAAATTCTTTCATCATTTACTAATCCTCGTGTTTTTTCACACCTGTATGACTCTTTTTTTTCTGCAGAACCCAAAAGAAGACATTTGGAAGAATGATGATAACCAAACAACATTGGCCCCCATTGATTTCCATTTTACGGACCCAAAATCACCGAGACATTTCTCGAAATCATTTATTTTGTGTTTCCCAGAAGAAATAGTCATTTACATGACTATTCCTATTTTCCTGCATGTAAGCCATTCTTTATTAAATGACTGTAAAAATCAGACCGAAAGAAATAGCTGGCCAAAACTCTCTGGGTCAGGTCAGGCAACGGGCACCGCTACACCCCTATCAGTCACTGAAAGACAAAGTATGTACAAGCAGAGCCCAAAAGCCAACAAAGGACTTTGAGGCCTTGTCAGAAAGAGAGAGAAAGAGGCGGCATGTGAAAAAACTAAGAACAACCACACAGCAAAAACAGATACAGGATCGTTTTGATTCCTATATTTGATGGTGTTGGGGGAAACCCGTTGCATTGTGAGGGAAATGTGAAAGGATGTATTCAGATTTGCGTGAATGACTATCACCAGGATGACAATGAGAGAAACGAAGTGTGTGTGGTGTGGATGATGTGGGGTGTATGCGTGTATGTGTGTGTGTGTGTGTGTGTGTGTGAAGCGCGTGCTCGGGCAAGAGAGGAAGGTTGGCTTGTGCAGGTGGGCTGTTGACGGTTTTATCTCTCCGAATCAGCTTTTGAGAGTTTTCCCAGAGCATTGGCCACAAAAACACGGCTGGTGTCTGCAGCTTCTCATTCCAACCCAGAACTGAAACATTTCATTAAATGAATCAACGTCTTAATCAACTGTCCCCCCTCACCCCGTCACACACACATAGCAGAGGAAAACAGATAAAGACGTATTAAGAGAGACGCGAGAGGGGAAAACCCTGGTTTGAGGCATGAACGGGGCTTAAAACGTCTAGAAAGCTCAACAGCCAGTTCTTGATCCGTGATCTGACCCCGTTCCCTTCCAGAAAAAAGAGGGCTTTTGGCGTGCGTTTCCACGATTCCTCTGCCGTGATCAAAGGAAACGGCTGTAAACATGGCCGTACTCTTTCTAAACAAATTAACAATGGACTAAATCCTCAAAAACGCTTCCTCTAGGATATTTACAGCCCCATGCAAAGCTCATCTTCAACAAATGGGAACAATCAAATCCGTACGAGGATGCAACATGGAGGCCCGTCTGCAGAAAGACGAGCCGAAGATCCCGGCTGCTCTCGGAATACCCGGATCGCCCTGTTTAAAAGGAGGGGGGCGTTGTGATTTCATCAGGAAGACAATTGAACACCGGGGTTAACCAACGAAAGCGCAGGTTCCCGTGGACCCTCTTAACCTCAGATGAAAACTCAATAGGCCTGAAAGCAGGAGTTAGCAAGAAAGAAGACATTGTGTCACGCATATACGTCTGTACAGTACATCTCACGGACAGACTACTTTGAGAATGACCAGAGGAGCGGAGAGATTTATACTTGGGTTATACATTTTACACAATCGGCATATCAATTAAACCTGAACGTATACAGTCGCTTGAAGCCAGAAAAGGTCACGTGAAACACAAACAGATGCATAATATCTTAACTTGGCCTACACAGCCACTGGGAGACAGAAATAGTCAAGTTAAACACATAAAATGAACAGGCGACAGCCTCAGCCGGCGTTTATACACACAACAGAAGATATTGCTTCCCACTGTCTGTTCCTCAGTTGATAAAAGCTCTTCGGCATCTAAATCTTCAAGTGTTGGGTTAAACGACACCTGTTTATATTTTTGTGGTTAGAAACTATTTTGGCAGAGTCACGGGCAGACAAGAATTTCGTGTCTTATCGTTCCGGAGGCACAGAAAAGGTAGCTTTACATTACACAAACACACACAAAAATCCAAACTGTGCTGAGACGCAATAAAGTTAGAAATATAATAATCAAACAAAACAGAGCTACTAAACAGTTTGTGTACATATGAATGCATGAGCACTCAAAGCGCTGCATTAAAAACTGGGAAACGCACACATACTTTTGCAAAATATTATGAAATGTATTTAATTTCAATACAGTTGAATTACATCAACATTTAAACAAATTAGAAGCAATAAAAGTTTGCATTGCAGCAAATGCACATAAAAGTAATGGAACAGAAACTTTAGAGATGAAGAGACACATTTGCAAATGTTCAGGACACACATGCAGCGCAACTTTCTCGAGATGTTGACCTATATCCAAACTTTCACAGCAAAAAAATACGTGGAAAGAAATTTCAGAGAAACCTATAGGCTGCGTGCAGCCGTAAAGAAGAAATATATAGGAGGCGCATTTTAATGCACGAAAAATATTTTCCAACTACAGCCGGCTTTACACTTTAAAAAAGCGCAATAAACTCACAAACTGTCAATCATATTTTAGCTTAGAGCAATTACAAGTATTTTCGAGGCAAACTATCGTCCTAAATTCGGCTCCGAGACTAAAGGCCGGTAAGTGTTTTAAATCGTTTTAGTATTTCGATATAACCTTGACTATTCGAAAAGTAATTTAACCAAGCCCAACAAAAACTATGCGATTAACTGGATATACATGTTCTACATATGAAAGTCTGAATGTAACGCATTCAATAAGCATCATTTGGAAAAAGTTTTACTCTCTTGGAAGTCTGCACGTTTCTCGGTGAAGAACAAAGTTTTCCTGCGCGTTGTGAAGGTATATGTGCTGACATTGAGCAGAGCGCAAAAGCGCAAGGCTCCATCAACAAACGTGCTTTTCAAACGTTTAGATATGATAGAATAACTGAACTTCTTACTTGTTTGCCGATCTCACACGATCTATCCGTTCAGCGCACGTCTCCAAAGTTCCTCTAAAGTCCCACAACTGGAGTCCTGAGGCTTGAACCTGGCGTTCTGCTCTACGGGATGTTCTTTGACTCTTTTGAACCTCACACAAAGTAGGAGTTACTTCAGAAGATATGCAACAATTCCACCTCCGAAAAATGTAACTCGGCACCTGAGTTTTCCGTGTTTTCTGTCTTTCGTGCGCTTAAGAACTAATGAACGTACTCCTCAAACGGCCCGGCGCTGCCCATTCCAAAAAAAGTTCGGCGAAAATCGCTCGATTTAACTTCAAAATGTTCGATGCGCTTACCGACGTGCGTCTCGATGCAACAGGTGTCAAATCAACGTTTGATCGTTTGACAAGGGCGCAAACTCAAGGCACGCGACCCGCTCGCAGTGCGCAACAGGCGACTGGAGTGACCAAAGCCTTTTCCTCCTTATTACAGAAATTAGTCGTAGACAAAGGAGCCTGGAGACAGCCAGTTCATCTAATGCATCTGATGCACTCAGCCCTGTCCTGCAACACAACAGAACTTCACAAAAACTTTTCTTTCCTTCCTTCCTCCAGCATTTAATCCTCTCCTGTCGTTTGCGGAGGAAATTTGGAAAGCTTTTCAAACCCAAACTCTCCCCCCTCTTTTCTTCCCAGAGGCAAAAGGTGTCACTGCACTGTTTTTAAACTAAAGCCCCGGTGCTTAAAGAAAGCACTTTTAAAGCAGACGACGATGAAACTCTGCTTCAGTCCGCAGGCAGGGGGGTGAGTGACTGAATGAGTTTTGACTAGTTTGTGCATTGCCTACTCACGGGCCTGCCCATCTCTCCAGATCCGAAACAGGGGAGGGAAAGAAGGCAGAGTGCTCCACGAGCCCGACGGGCACGCGCATTCCCATTTGACGAACACTTGGACTAGTGTCCCGTCGCAAGAGCAAAACCACTGCTCCTATTAGTCAGCCAATAAACTTGTAGTAATTAGCTATTATAAGATTGATGTGTTTTATGTGACAGGCCTGGTCGTGCTTTGAAAAGCGAATCAAAACAATACAATACATTTTTTAAGAAAACACCAGAGGGATATTATTATAAATAGATTTAAAATATTATAAATATATGGAAATGCTGTCTATATACTTGTGTTATAGTTTTTAGTAATCCCCAGCTTTATATAAAAGTATAGTGTAGTTTAACAACATGGCAAAAGAATGACAGACAGAGTATAGATAGTAGATAGATAGATAGATGGATAGATAGATAGAACTAAGTTCTCAATACTTATATTAAATTATTCTTAAATTAAAAACTAAGCATGTTAGTTTGGTTCTAAACCACAAAATAATAATTTTATAGCCATAAACATAAGCATTGTTTAACAACATGGTTGTGAACGACACAACTCGCGAGCAGCTGCTGTAATTTGCATCAGATCTCTTTGATGCCGCAGTTTGAAACTCCACATTGCGGCAGTTCAGCGAACGCCGGACGATTCTTTGGCTCCGAGTTTTGGTCAGACGCGCGTTCACATGTGGAGCGTCGGGACGAGCGGTAGATGACAATGGAAGACAAACACGCAGTAGAGCGATATCGGGTTTCCACATGTGAAGATATTGCTTTAACGAGCGCAGAGAGGCCAGCGGGTCAGACCTGACTCCATTCCTCCAGAACACACATTCTGAAGGGCTCGACGCACATGTGGGCCTGATCTACCGCTGCGTGCCCACCCCTGACATCTGGAGCCTTCTGCTGGCAGACAGTGTGAAAGATTCTGACAAAAGTATCGATAGCATCTCAATTCCCGAGCTTTTTCCCACCCCAATTTGAGAGAAGAATGTATAGTTTCTAAACGTCTGTGATGTTGTAGCAACACCGGGAGGTGAAGGCATAAGAGACCTACAAAAGTGTCATTATGTGCGGACTGACACTACTGCGGTCGTCGCGGGAATGCGAGGCCTTGACGCCCTCACGTCTGCCACGGCGGATCAAATCCAAGCATAACGTAAGCACGTCAAAACGGCCACGATAGAGACGAGAAACGCGACGTCGATGTTTTTCTGAGGAACATCCCGCACATAATCAAACCCAGAACCGGTCCTCGGGCTCTGACTCGCGTCCAAAACTCTCCTCAGAACTGCTCCGTTCATTACCTGTTTGTGAAGTGCGCGCGAGCTTGTCTTACTCAGCCATTTTAGTGCTTTTCCAGAATCTGCGTCGATAAGGTTTCTCAGGACGTTTCGCGTTTGATTGGGACTGACAGACATTCTTTTGAGTGATATTCTCCTGCCGTTTCATCAACTGCTGTTTGAAGCTCCAGGTAACGTCGTCCTCCAGGAACCTGTCAGAGCTTGTCAAGGCCCTTGCATGTCTGTTTCCCGCGTTGGATGTGCGTGCGCGCGCTTAATAATGGCCTTGTAATTAGTTGTTTAACGCTCCGCAAGCCTGTTAATTTCCGCGAGATCGCTTCTAGACCCAGTGATTTACAGTACAGGTAAATCCCAGTGTGGGTCTGCCTGTAATTTGTCGATATGCTCTCCAAGACATTTCAGCGTCAGCAGAAAGAACTTTCTGACTCTCGACTGTTTCGTTCAAGCTATCATTAGCGGTGTTTGCCAGGGCAAGAATCACTGTCTTTGCACATACAGTGCGAAATATTCGTTTGCGGTTTTTTCGTATTTGGCGCTCGTTTGTACGGTTTCTCTGAGTTGTCAAAACGCCTCTCAAAGTGCTACGGATGCGAAAAACGCAGAAAATCGAACCCAGTCGGATTTTTGTATGACGGACGAAAATATCGGAGGCGGTGTGAAAGTGTTTTTTATCGAGCGCAAATTTCGGACTCGATGTGAAATGGCCTTTACTGTTGCTCAAACTAAGGGTAGGGGATTTCAACAATCACCCAACTCGGAGCATAAATATTTGGCGTTTAAAGGATGCGATCGGTACCTCAAATTGTGCAGTTGAGGAGAACTGTGCTTTTGTTAAAGAACTTACATTATACAACAGGTTACAATTATGCTGCATATTATTAAAGGAGTAGTTCACCTTCAAAATGAAATTTCTGTCATCATTCACACGGCCCAGCGAGCTAGACTTTTAGGCCGCTAAGTGGTTGCGTATCCATCTTAAGTGTTCTATCAGTTACACACCCTCTTGTCATTTCAAACCTGTACGACTTTCTTTCTTCCGCAGAATACAAAAGGAGATATTTGGAAAAATGTTAACAGAACAGCAGCGCCCTCCATTCACTTCTATTGTAACCAATGCAAGTGAACGGGGGCCTGTTAACAACATTCTTCAAAATATCTTCTTTCGTGTTCTGCGGAAGAAAGAAAGTCCTACAGGTTTGAAATGACAAGAGGGTGTGTAACTGATAGAACTTTTGTTTTGAAGGTGAACTACCCCTTTAAGATGGATACGCAACCACTTAGCGGCCTAAAAGTCTAGCTCACGCACAAAAGTTTCTCTATGCACGGTCACGTAGTCAGATCTATGTTTGTCGAAGCAAACTTTGCTTATGATAATGCCATTTCTAAGAAATACGAACAAACCATTCAGCGCGTCCGGCCGCAGAACGCGGACAATGTGGAGCATTCACATAAGTGACGGAGACGTGTTTTCTTTATGACCTTCATGTAGCCAGCGATGTAAAAAAAAGGCGTTTTTCCGTGGCTCTCCAACCTATGGACACGGCGTTTATTTTAGGCGCTTGCTGTTCTGTATTTCGATCTCTCTTCTTGCTTTTTGCAATCAGTGTGCTTTTGGCCACTACGGCTTAAAACCACATCGTTTCCACACCCACACACGGACCTCTTATCCTCGGTGGCTCTCTGAAAAACACACACGCAGAAGTATTTCTATATATACATGCACTTTAAAAAGAGAGAGACCTCCGCAGGCCACTCCTGCTTGGATATAGAGCATTATGGGATAGAGATGGTTGCCAATCATCGCTGTCCAGAAACGGCGTGACGCTTCCGAAACGGATTTGTCACTCTAACTAGCTGTATATCTTTCAATTCAGGGTGCACACATTTTGTGATTTCTGGACGAGTCTCAGCTCACATTAGGTGTAAGAGCTTCCCGGGGGGAAATTCCCTTGAAATTTGCACATTTAACCGGTGGCTTAAATAGTGGTCATATTCTTCTTGTTGCCTGTGTTTAGCAAACACAGGCTTGGCGTGGAACACATCACCAGTGATTTTCCCCGAAAACGGGATCTTTGCTCTAATTCTCCACCAAGTCGCCACATGAAATACTGTATACTGAAAGCAAGTTGTATATCGTAAAGCGAGGAGTATAAACTCCAACAGGAACTCTGCTGGGTGGCCTAAGCGTAATTTGCAATAAATCCGGTCCTGGGGGGTAAGGACATAAACGCTAGAGGAGGAAAACATCTCAGCAGGCCATCTGCAGTCCTTTTCTTGTGGGTTTGATCGATATCAGACAGGTTTTCTTCTGTCTTTACAGGACTGCTGAAAGAGGTGAGGAGAGACATGCAGGAGAGCGCAGGAGGCCGTGATGAACAATGGGACGCCACTGCAACAATGAAACGGATGTTAGCGAGCGTTATGAATGGTAGAGGTTGTTCCAAAACCTAGAGACGCAACTGACAAACAACTAGTCATCCGCTTTTATGGCAGCATCCCAATTCTTAATGAAGTGCGCTTTTTAAAACCTTTTTCCACTAATATAATCGCAATGCATTTTGCTGTCTTCTGCACAAAAAATACTATAATGCAGCCTTAGACCTTTAAGCGACCTTGAGCTATGGAAAGGCTCTATATACATAAAACGTCTTCTCGTAGCATATTTTGTGCTTACCTTTTGACCCCGGCACATTCAAAGTGTGCATAAATGGCCTTAAGATACTTTCTAGGTGGGCAGCTCACTAGGTTTTGGAACAGGTGCAGACGAATCAGAGGGAACAACTTAAAAAAACGTTATGTGTCCCAAAATCTACTTCCGGTTGACCTTGGCAAAGAATCAATAACTGTGGAGTAATTAATACAGAATCAAATCTGAATTAATAATAATATAAATGAACTTGTTAAATAAATGGTTATATTATAACCAAACACAGACCAGAAGTTAACGTCACACCAGTTCAATGAAACCATCTGTATTTGTGGAATTAAACATTGTATTTAATTATATCACAGTCTGTTTAAATACCTCGATCCTGATTGGCTGCAAGGTGAGCATTGAAACCGTTTAGTGCACAAGTCAGTTTGATCAATGTCTGATACAAAACATCAATAACAGCTTTAACTTAGCAAATGAACATAGTACAACCAGGATAATCCACGTCTAGGCGTGCATTAAACAATTTTAAAGCACTTTGTGGAGGCAAGCTTTTTAATGCGCGGCTAGACGTGGGTTATCCCTTACATAAATAATAGGACATCAGTAATAAACGACACACAGAATAACAAGGCTGATAACGTAAAGTTTATATACATACAAAGTCAAAAGCTGAATACAATCATTCTTTCCTTCTTTTTACAGAAATCTTTGAATCATTTCCACACAGACGAACATAAGGCATTATTCTTGTGAATGTGAAAATACGAAAAAAGGAACAAACACTGACCAGCTTTGGGTTAAATCAGACATTTTCTCATCATTAAATTAAAGGGGAAAGGGCGAGAATCCTCCTTGACAGTGTTTCTGTGTACTGTGTAGAAAAGCATCATTAGAAAAGACTGTGACAGAAGGCATAGCTGCAGGAGCCAAAAGACGAGATGTGGATGGGGTGATACTGAGCTCTGACACTCTCTTAGGAACAAATCCAGAAGAAAAAAGATACCATGCTGAACAGCGACTCAAGCCAGACGTTTTATCGTCATGTCAAGGCTGACCCAGATATACACTACAGGCGCACAGAACTGGACTGTAAGAGTCTGGAAATTGACTACATTACAACATACACACATCCGAGTTTAAATGAAGATTAGGTCCATGTGAAGAATGCTGCTCCATTTAACTCGGACACTTAAAGTGTGTTATAGACTTCACGGAGGCGTCCGTTTCTGGTGCCTGATCCAAATCTTCCATCTGGCTTCAGACTAGCATGGTAGGCCTGGTTTCGGTTTGACCTCTTATTGTGTCAATTAAGGTTTAAAGGTTTAAATATAAAGCAAACATGATATAAACAGTATGAGGTCTCGTGACCTGGCTTTGGTTGCTGATGAACGACAGGCAGGTTATTATTTGTGGCACTTTCTAGCGCAGACTAGCTTCGTTTGGCACCGAATTTTCTCAGATGGAGAACGGAAAGTCAGACATAAACTTGCCAAATCCTTCAGCGGATGTTTTATGTGGTTTCGTGCTTTAAACAGTCTCAGTCCATCAAACTAAGTGAGGGGAAGTAACGCATGAAAAATGCAAACGTGTTGACGGACTGTTTGGGTAAATAATGACAATCGAGATGAGTTAATAAGTAAACACTTTAATAGAGGATCTACTTGAGAGGCCATAAAAAATGTGAGTGTGTTTAAACCCGTGATATATTACCAAGGAATACGAATGAGGGCTCGTGTTGAGTGATACTGTTCATCTGACCGATCCGGTCGACGCAACGCCAATGTTATCTCCTGAAAATGTGCGGATGATTCTAACCTCAAATAACACAGCGGGTGCTGTTGGGGTCACAGTCCTTAGAAAAAGGTCTTGGCAACCGTCAGTCCACCCAAAGCACTGCCACAGAAGTTTCATCAGATCACAGCGATAATCCAACATTTTTAACACTGCATCACACACACACAAAGGCTGCAACACAAAACCACTCCATAAAAAAATGAAATTGATAATAACAATTGTAAGAGGAGATGGAATCAAATCAAAAGAGAACGTAACAGTACATCAAACAACATGGTAACAATTCTTTGTTAACAGCTTTGATTTGACACTTAGAGCGATTTATTTTGTCTTGTCTTTTTCAGTTTCAAGACGAATGCTTAACTAGTTCCGACAGCCATTTTATTCAGACGGATGGTTCCCTCCCGGACACTTGTGCAAAACGTTCAGGTCCAACCATGGACTTATATACATCTAGATTTCTGTGTGTAGATGTGTCCGGCAGCGCTGACACACGTGTAAAGACCTTTGTCTTTAGTTACAAGTAAAAAAAAGATTGTTGCCCTTTAAAACGTGCGGTCTCTTATACACACACTCGGTACTACGACAAAACTCAAGAGACTGGGATGGCGGCGCCGCTGATTAACGCTAAGAATTATGGGACAGACAACATGACGTAATCGTTTTTTGTCTTCCTTGAAGTGTTTAGGTGGACTCTGCGGTTAAAGAAACAAGAACCAATTTCAAATCTAGACAACAAAACGCAAGACAGAGAAAGACAAATCCATCAGAGTAACGCGAAAATAAACGCACAGCCTGGTCGCCCCGCTCCTGCTCTCTCTCTCTCTCTCTCTCTCTCTCTCTCCGCAGACATGCGTCGGTGAATTTTATGAGGACGATAAATGTTCATACTAGTACGTGAAGCAACATTCGTGCTTGACCACATCCTACGAGCTGCTTTGCGGAAAATAACGAAAAGAATCGTGTGAAATGTACGCAAGGAAATACACCATGACGAAATATACAAAGACGAACACTCTTTGTAAGACCTTTTATGAAGCCCAGATTATGTAGGGGACTATCTCATACGTTTAATTCTAATCATTTACAAAACCATTGCAATGTGTCATATACACAAGCTTCACAGAAAGTCAATACTCCTTTGGCTTTCGGGCAAACGGTGTAGATCTCTTTGAATTCCTCCAGACCAGGAATCAGGAATCAGGGGTCCCGACAAACATCCACAGCGATCCGAAGCCTGCAGGGAATTTCCGTACTCTTGTGTGTGATTTAGTCAACCTATAACCAGCAATCACAGGAATACCAGAGCTCCGGAGAGAGGCTCAATAACACACAATAAACGCCTCTCTCTCTCTGATCTGCTCCTGGCTATCACAGCGTTCCTGCTTTTTGTTTTCTTTGCGAATTCTCTGGAGTGCTCTAAGCCGAACGGAGGCACGGAGAGGGGCTTTAAAAGCCCGGCTCCCGTACTGAACAACATAAATCGCGAGAGGGTCAGCGATGGCGAGCGAGCTCAACGGCTCTGTGTTTAGTCTAAGCTGAGAGATTCGGCCGCGGCGTAGATAACCGAGACCCATATTTCACAGACCCATGGGTGACGGCCAAAACTGTGTTTGTGTGTGAAGGAGATAGTGGACGGACGGAGGGCGCGAGAGATGAAAAGCAGGATGGGCATCATCAATCAGCTGTTTGGTTTCCAGAGGCAAACAGAGCTGCACGTCATGTTTATGTCCTCATAAGGAAGTCCAGCGGCAGCAATCGGGAGCAAAAAGCCATAAAAACCTTTATGGACATGCAATGAATATAACTGTGATAAGATTTACAGTGCCAAGGGTGAGGATGGCACGCGAACGGGCGTTTTCTTGGCATTGGCGATGTAAGCATGGGAACGGGGTGGCCACACACTGCGCCGTATACAGAAATCTACATCTGGGTGAATCTTTGTTTGTCTGGTCAATTTTCTCTCTCAGTTTGGAATAAAATGTCAACCCCAACGTGATTCACCCGACAGCATCATCACATTCAGAGATGGGAAAAGGAAACCTTTAAGGTCAAGATGTGTACTAAGTGTAGGGCACACTCCCATTCTTAGGAACTCTTGTAAGACGCACACTGTGACTAAGAGAATGACTCACGGTCCATTTGGACAGTAAAATCTGAGTAAAGCAAATGTCTAGCCAAACATCACCAGCTTTACCTCATAGCTAGTGTGCACAGATACACCTCTGTCTATTCGCTTACTACTGTGAACAGCCAAAACTAGTGTGTTTGGACATTATTAGTATGCATGGGCACAGCTAGAGTGTACAGACAAAACTAGTATGCATGTGCAAAGCTAGTGTGTATGAAAGTAGTGTAAATGGGGAAAAATAGTGTGGACGGAGAAAATGAGTGTGTTTGGACATGATTAGTATGAATGGACATAGCTAGTGTGTATGAAATTAAGTATTGTGAATGTGCAAAACTAGTGTGTATGGGCATAGGTAGTGCGTATAAAAACAGGCTAATGGGCAAAACTGGTGTGAACAGGAAAATGAGTTTGTTTAGACATAATTAGTATGCATGGGCACAGCTAGTGTGCACAGACTAGACTCGTGTGTACGGATATAGCTAGCGAGTATGAAATTAAGTAATGTAAATGGACAAAACAAGCGTGTTTGGACATATTTATCATGCATGAGCACAGCTAGTGCGTACAGACAACACTAGTGTGTATGAAAAGAATGTCAACGTGCTAGTGTGAACGGGAAAAACTAGTCTATTAACTAGTGTATCTGGGTATGGGAAGTGGTGAGAGAGAGGGTTGCATTGGCCTTGATCTCTCGGCGATTTTAAAACCGTTTGTCTTGTCCGTGGCTCTTATCATGTAAAGATGAGTATGACTAACACGGCCCAGCAGGTCAGAGCCATAAACTCCACAAGCATGAACAAGGGAGGGATGAGCGGATCAGAGGGCACGTTACGCCCAGTGTCATCCTCAGGGGCAGCGGGAGAGAAACTCGACTCTGGACTTTAAAGCAATAGCCAACGTGTGCAATGAAGCAACAGCGTTTATCAGTTGAACGAGGTTGAGTCTTATCGCTCCCGCTGCCCGTCCAGAATCTGACACCTCAGGCCTGCGGATATAGACCCATATAACCATAAAGTGAAAGAGGATACACCTGATGGTGCGAGCGCAGGTGCGAACGTTTGAGGATGATGATATGAAGCCAGCATGAAAGAGGAACATGGTGGTACATTAGAGATGCAGGAGATCAAAGCTGCCTAGATCTCTGATAGGACCATCACAAAGCAACAATCTGATCTCAACACGAGAGAGAGAGTGAGACTATCTAAATCACCGCTGCTCGCTTTACCTTTCCATAAAAAACCAGTCTTTGAAAGCGCAAAGCTAAGCTCAGTTCCTGGAGCACAGAAGGAGCGATACGTGACGGCTTTGGCGCGAGGCGGCCAGCTCTGATGCTCAGGCACTTTTGCACAACATCTGGGTCGGTTAAAACACCCTATTTAGCACCAGCCTCTCCTCCTCATAACCAAACCTGCCGCATGCAAAGACAAATGTTAGCAGCAATAAACCTGCAAGTTCCAAGGCAAATCATTTTCTCCCGCTCACATTTAAAAGACACAAACCAGGCTGTGGTTTCTGCGAAATACTCGTAGCTGGTGACAGGTGCACACGGGATAACATTACCCACATTGTCCGTTTCATAACTTTTATGAAGCAGACTCGGGAGGAAATCGGGCAGTAACCAAGCGGATAGTAAAATCCCAGATGGTTGGGGGTTGCAGTAATCTAAACCCGCTACTGACTACGATAGTAAAAGTATGTTTAACTCCGGGAGGACTGTTTGCTGGCACAACCCGAGCATTAACCAAGCACTTTGAGCGAAACCAGATGGTTGGAGAGTGCGGGATATTTGCCCTGCGCGAATGACCCACAATTTAACGTCAGTAACAAAACATCTAGACAAAAAAAGAGAGCGGGAGATTGAGAGAGAGAGAGGAAAAAATGTAAATTGCTTCAAAACTGTTTCAAAATTCTGCAGCTTTTAAAAGCTGTGGCAACAGCGTACATCAAGATAAGGGTCCTGGTTCCTGGCCCACATGGAGAAAACTCTACCTCCTGCAGGACGGAGAACAGGCCACAACGACGCAAAAACACAGACATGGCTTATAATACTGAGCTTGTCTCTTGGATCTCCTCCGTCTTCAGGTTTCTTCTTCCCAGGGTGCTTTGTGTTTATGTAAGCCGTAGAGTGAAGTGTAAACAGGATTCTGAAGGTGCGGAGAGGAAGGGACGCTAGGGGATGGCAAAATGAAAGCCCGCCCCTCCCACACCCCGAGGCCAATTCGAGCGTGCACTTCACTTCCACGAGCCGTCAGTCTTTCCCGTATACGTGTCTTTTCTGATCTTTGAGTTGCGCGTGTGGGTGCGGGCGAGAAAGTTTGTGTTTTGTGCTGGCATCCGTGGGTTGTGAAATGAGAAACCGTCAGAAGATGCGGCGTTGCGGTGCGGTGCGGTCAGCAGGACTCCTCCAGGGCGTTCACCACCTGTTCCAAGATGTCGGGACAGTGGTCGGCAATCTGCTGCAGGACGGAGTTGGCGTATTCCTGCAGTTCTGCGCTCTCTCGCTCGCATTGCTCCAGCTCAGACTCCAACTGTGAACGAGAGAGATAAAGTGGGTTATTTTGGATCACATTTTACTTTTTCACTTTTTACAATAATAACTGCACTTTTTAACCAGGGACGAAGCCATCGTGTCAGAATGGAGGATTGAAATGTCAAGTGCCCTACAAAGTGAGCATTTACATTTGATTAAAACATGTCCCCCATATCCCCTGAGTATTTTATGCCCACGCTTTTAACATTAAATTGAAAAATATATATGTATTTTATTGGACAGACGCTTTCATTCAAAGCAGGTTACTGCCACAATTGAACAATCACCGAACTACTCCATTGCTTGGCAGTCATAAACATCCTCGACATACAGCCAACGGACTTCAGTCAGGATGGATGCCTTATGCTTTTGGAAAGCCACGCTGTATTCTCAAAGTTTGCAGCCTGAACGCTCGCCGCCAAGGTACACAACAGTACAACTCATTGAACATACTATAGCTCAATCCCTCACAGCCTTGTTTTCATTCAAATGATTGTAATGACCTCACGCGATCTGAATGACTGTCTACCAAACACCACAAACCCAGCGCACGCACGAGCGAGCCGAAGAAAGACTGAGCAATGAGAAAACGGTGTAATGACGCAGACACCGGACACGTGAGGACCGCTTGAAGAACGTTGACCCATGTCTCCGCTTTCACAATAGCGCTGAAACAAATCGCCTCCACCGAGCACTTCTTCATAAACCGTTATATAAAATTCAGCTCTTGGAATTTGCCCGAAAGGTTTAATTTTCCGCTCATTAAAAGAAACTCAAACTAAGGGATTTAACATTTTACAGCACCTCTGGCTAATGATAATCACAGGTGCGGTTATCTTTAATGCCCAAATCCGTTTTCCCAACGATTTCCGTCGGGGTTTGGCTACGGGAAGTGGAGAAATGAAAGGGGGATTCCGGGGCGCTGGCGGTGCCAAGCACACCAGAAAATATGCCACCACAGGAGCAGGTGCGTCCAAGTGAACTAAAACACTGATGTCAATGTGAGTACGACGTTGGATTATTTTCTTTTGGGTGCTTTAAAAAGCCATGACTGCACACGCTTCAAGAGGAATAATCATTAATGAACAGAAAGAAAGCCAAGAAAAGATCGATCAAAGGAAACGAACGAAATGACTTGATTAAAAACAACCTGGAGGGAAGCTGACACATTGCAAAATGCTTTCAGAGGTCAATCCAGTTTGCGAAATTTCAAACAACAGCACTCTATCTTCAGCGATACAACCCGATTCAAATGTTGCAAAAATACATGCACCAAGATTTGGTCTCCGGGTCCCCACTCCTGGCCTCTGTGTGGCCCTCACACGCTAGCGCCGTTTCAAATTGCTTTTCAGATTTGAACAAGAGCCGTGATCCAAAGCCCGCAGAAAGTGGAATATTTCACAAAATCCCACAAAAGTATTTTCTTTGGCTCTCCCGGCATACGAACGCCAGCTTTAACAAGGTTAATGATAAAGACATCTGTAACAATAACTGGAAGTAATATTCATACATCATAAAATATGTTTCCCTTTCATGTGTGTTTTTGTGTAAGCTTGGATCCTGCAACTATTTCATAATTAATGAAACAAAACATGCCGCGCCGGGTCACCCGGGGGCAGGGGGAGCGATCCGTCAGGCGGGTGTTTGCACAACTGTAGGGAAAACACACCCCAACGGCCCTGGGAACAGAAGCCCCGCCCCCTTCATGAACCACACAGCTTGTGTTAGCGCTGCGCTGGGCTCTCACCGGCTCTGAGGGGGGTTTAAAATGAGGGGTGACGGATATGCCCGGGAAAGTCTTTCCATCTCGGGGCCTCCGAGCCTGGAGCGAGTCAAAGGGGCGGGTCCAATTATGGATATAAAACCTAGCCGGGATTGAAACGGGCATAAGAGGAATAACCCCAGAGCATTAACAATCCCGACACGTTGACTGTTATGTCAGAAGAAATGGAGAATATCAGACAAAGGGATCATTTTCAGACATCACAAAATAAACACGGGCAGGGTGAAAAGGGCCACAGCGGCCTGTATTCATCCCAAAAGTGTTTATTTTATAATAATAACAAAGTGACCGTACATTATTCTGTGTATTAAACAGCTATTTAAGAGATAAATAAACTGACAAAACACATCAAGTTAAGTTGAAAAAGAGTGCAGGCATGAAACTATTGTGTACGAGACCGACTGCTGGAAATTACGTACAATTTAACTTAATGCAATGACCACAGAATCACTAGATTCTGACCAATCACAATCCAGTATTCAAGAGAGTCATGTCATGACAGAAAATATAAAACAGTAAATTATTACTTTACAATTTAAAAATAAAATAATAAGACTAAAAGGTTTCTATTTATTAAAATCAAATCCTGGCCTAAGAATATCGGAAGAGCTTAAACTAAGTTTAAGACAATAAAATACAAAAATAATAAACAAAACCCTAAAATTAAAATAAACAGATAAATAATAAAATGACAAACGCATTAAAAAAATTTGCTACAAAATTTTATGAAATAAACTAAGATTCTAAAAAAAACTAAATGAAAGTATGAATAAAAATAAATTAATCTTATATTACATAAAATTTTGTATAATATAATGACAAAAGCATAACAAAATTGCTGAAAAAATTAACTGAAAACAAAACTATAATAACTGATTATCGATAACTGAAATATAGATCCATCACTACTTCTAACATTGTTAACCTGTATTCATTTCTCTCAATAAGCATTGATAGACCACCGTTTTCCGCTCTCCACTCTTAACCCGATTTAACTTCTCATTTCTGATGTTGTCACCTGTGACGACACACCTGGGACATGATGGTGAAGAACGAGAGAGGAGGAGTGTGTTGAGTCATGAGAGGAGGGTAAATGAGCCTCGTCGGGAGCTGATGTATGATGCTGCGCGAGGACGCTGCTCGGCAGAGCGCCGCTGCTGGAGACGCCATTACAAGCAGACAACAGAGAAATGGAGGAAGGGGAAGAACCGGCTGCATGGAGTGTGTGAGCATGCGGAGGACATTCCGATCTCCGGGTTCTGGGAATCAGTATTAAATGTGACTTTAAGAGTAATATGAATAATAAAAGTCATAAATCGGAATCATTATTTGTTAACACTTGCGGTGTGGACAGCTTTTGTAATTATAACGGGAGTGATGCAATTTTGGTCAGTTGCAATGTAAGCGGGGGTGTTCGTGTAACCTGTAACAGTGTGAACGGGACGCTGAGGTTCTGCAACAAACTGAACGTAAACCACATGAACATGAAATAAAATGTGCTTTTATGATTTTTACAAAACCATCCCTGCGCAAAAATAACTAAGTGCACACATACATACACAAACACACAAAGGGTAAAGATGCAACTCCACTACATGACACATGCTTGCCAAGGCCATGGCTGTCACGTCCTGCTTTTATGACTGTGTGTTTAGCAAAAATCTACAAAAAACAGAGTTGTAAAGATAAGATTTAAAGCCCATACAGAAGAAGATGAGAGAAAGAAATGGGAGAGAGGTACATTAAGCTTTGTTATCATTGCAGATTGTTATCAATTGTTATTGCGTGTTTACGGTCAGTCGCTCTCTAAACAAACGGCTACACTGATGAAGACAGAACAAACACAGCGGTCAACCATTACTGTGACACAATGACCGTCACATACACAAGCACACAAACGTTTTGGAGGAGTCTGAACTGTTCTGGCAGGGTCCAAAATAAGAAAAAAAGACTAATAAGTGCCTGAATTTATCTAACTTTGCTCATCTAGCTCGAGTTGATATTTTTACAGTAAGAAGACATTAAAGGGATAGTTACCAAAAAAAATAATCTTTCATGTCATTACACACCTGTATGAACAAAAAAGAAGATATTTTGAAGAATGTTGGTAACCGAACAACACTGGACCCCATTAACTTCCATTGCATGAACACAAAAAAAAGACATTTCTCAAGATATCTTCTTTTGTGCTGCACTGGAAAAGAAACATTTACAGGTTTTGTACGACACGAGGGTGAACAAATTATGACAGAGTTTGTGTTTTTGGGCAAACTATCCCTCTAATAAACTTGACTGTGAATGCCCTAGAACTAGGCAAAAGGCTGTTTTTCATGTTAAAATGTCCTAAAAACAAAAAGAAAGCATCTTATATTAATTCACAAGCACATGGGATATTAATAATAAATCAATATTTAAACCATTGACAGCTATTTTCTCGCCAAGTATTTGATGGAAGTGAGCAAATTTGGCCCCTCTGCCTGTAAATCACTCTTGCGCTCATCTTCCCGTCCCATGTGGCGGCTGTGAAGGGGCTCAAAGCAGATGACTCAGACAGGATGTGTTTCATCAATAAATGCTGTGTTGCACATTTGCGCCCGGAGTGGCACATGGAGATCAAACGGGAGGACTCAAACCTCCCAACAAACCCTTCCAGCAAATCCGCTCTCCACATCGGCCTGGATGACACACGCTCACCTCCGTGACGTGGCTCCCACCCACCACCCTCATCCAAAACCTTAACGTACCTTTGGGCTGAATTATGGGAGCGAGGGACTTCGTATAACAAAAGGCTGCATTGGCCTCGGTGGCAGGGTTGCTCAGTCAAAGACGTAAAAATGGCAGCCAGGGGTGGCCAAGGACTTGGCTAACACGAGACCAACTTTTCATCAAAGAGCTAGAGAAGGTGAGAAAGTAAAGAGAGATCTGGGGTGGGGGGAATTGACCGTTTCTGCAAAAGCAATCATGAGCTTGTTCAATAAATCTGCATAAAGGCATCGGCCTTTCGTCCTAAACGTGACACTGTTACAGTATTTTGAGAGAAAACAAAGATCCCTTTAGCAGGAAACCGTGTTCTCTTTATCAAGGGACCGTGTTCAAAGGTCCTCATCATTAACGGGGAGAAGGGGAGGACCAATCCGCATCGGCGGCACGATTTAAGTGCATTTCCCCCAAAAGCTTTCACACCACCCAAATAAAGTGAGATGAGGTCACTCGAACCTCTGTTCACATCCTTGAAGGCCATTCTTCCCCGACTAGACCGCCGCAGTTGGGCCGCAACGCTATACGCTCATATGTTTAGAATCTGGTTTATCTTTAAAGCTAAACCCTTGACTGTTCTCTTTGTTCTTTGACTCTTTTCTCCTCTCTTATCCTTAACTCCCACAAACACACACACGCACATATCTGTAAAAATGGTCTCTTTGGATGGTGTTCAGCTTATGACGAGCAGTTTCCCCACTTCCTCCTTGTTAGAGCAAAACCCTCTGCGGCTTTGCTAAGAGGCACTTAAAGTGGGATCTCTCGCCGGCCTTTCTGTTTGTCTTTCCCTCTCTTATCCTCTCACTGTACTTAAAAGACAAAAAAACAATCCTAGCAGTTTAGTACACCGTGTTATCTTCCATCTCCCATCTACCAAGCACGTGAAGCCGTTAGCCATACGATGCAAACTGAGCCAATCAGAGCCTGCTTGGCGGCCGAGGAGGTGTGGCTATATAGCGACCGCATTGACTAGAACCGCCCTCCGCCTCAGCTGTGGCCGGATCTGTGTACCCCATCAGTCAAGTCGAATTGAGTTTCGGGGGGACGAGGACACGCGAGTCTGAGTGAGGTTAAAGTATATTAGCGGAGAGGGGGGCACTATTACGACGTATGTGGTCAAGCCGGTGAAGCCGGGGACGCAATCACGATCAAAAAGCCAGATCGAAATAACTTCAACGTTAACACCCACCACAAGATGATGAAAGGGCATGTTTTGATTTTGCGATGCTTAGATATTTTTTGTTGTCGTTTTTTTCCATCCAATGATTCAGCCCAAAATGCCGCGGGGCTTTTGCACAGGGATAAATTACAACCACATTCCTTTACAGAACAAACTCCTAGTCGCTACTAATGATCATGGCTAGACTGTTGCGAATCACCGTTCGCTTACACACACACACACACAGCGATGTGAAAGTTGACTGATGTATGAGACGATAAACAGCGCCGTCAACACGCCAATTGCTGGTTTTCTATGGCAACGGATCTTAATAGGGCCGGCCCCACCCTAAACAAAACTTCCCGACGGTCAGCATGGAAGCACTTGGACGTTAAAAGAGCCCAACAGGCTTTTAAATATTTGTGGAAAATCAACCCTGTTACAAACATGGAGTTTCATAAAACCCTTCTCAATTCTTAATAGGCTTTATTAATCTGACAGGCCCTGAATGAGCTGTTATACTCATAATATAGCTGCCTACTGGCATAGACTGCAAGGAAAAGAGGAAGTAGGAGTCGGATCCATCGGGTATCTTTTTCCCAGCCAAAGTTCAATGTGAAACAGATGCCAGGACTGCGAATGGTGCGGAGTTTGTCGCAAATAAAGCCGTCGGAGGAGCAGCGCCACAGATTGACAGCTCCTCTTCTTTGTGGGATGATTCATGATGCGGGCCGATAAAGCGACAAGCCACAAAAATTCAACAGCCTTGTCGTTCGTGCCTTTCAAAGGACGAAAACAAACAAGCATAAATATATTTCAGGGCTGTCAATTAAAATGTTTCATTGAATTCATTGAGATCCAATTAAATTGCATAATTGAATCTTCGCCGACGATCTCCACAAATTCAAAGCGTTTAAAAGGATTCAAAGATGTCACCTTGTTTTGCCAGACGAGTTGTGCTGGGTCTTGTGTCGCAAGCGTCACGTTTCTAAAACAAATTTGTGTTCAATTTAAAAGAGGCCGGAAATCGCAAGATCTCATTTTGTTCAACATTGTCAAAAGTCATTTAAATTTAAAGGCTTGAATTACTTTATCATGTTTTCTTTATTGAAATTTCATCAAATTAACTTGTTATATCGGCCGCCCTAAAATGCAAATATGTATAAATGTAGAAGTTCAGCTGGTGTAGTTTGTGGCTGATGTAACCCAAACCAGCAAAGAAACTCAAAAACTCAGAGCGCGAAAATCACAATAAACCTGCCCGAGTACTTCCATGTTTGCATTGGCGGCTTCCAGCTGAGACGACTCAATCTCGCTCATGGTTTCATCATTTGGGGTTTTCAGTTCACATATTCTTCTTCCTCCTGAAGTGCTTTGTGAGGTGAATGTGCTGGGACATAAGCCTGCGTTCCAGGCCTCGCTTTCACACATTTTTGCTGGTTGGGAAAAAAGGAAAGCCGAACCCTGGAACATAGAGACGTGCGGCACAAAGGGCTCGTTTCGCATGGCTTTGAAGATGGGGCTGTTCTTTCACTCGCTCGGGATGTTCAGGGGTCGGCTGAAAAGTGTTGTTGGTTTAGCGGGCTTTTCAGCACCGCCTCGGGGTTGAAACAAGGTACACCAAAACAGCATTTGGTGGGAGAAACCTAGACAAGAACAACTGACGTTTTAGTGTCCACATTGGT
Source organism: Triplophysa siluroides (assembly GCA_006030095.1). Lineage (NCBI taxonomy): Eukaryota > Metazoa > Chordata > Actinopteri > Cypriniformes > Nemacheilidae > Triplophysa > Triplophysa siluroides. The sequence goes on from VCII01000066.1 coordinate 37,540, forward strand.
TCAGATTACAGAGTGCACAACCCATGTCTACATTTTCGAATCCGTTCGGATCATCTGAGACAAATCTAGCGGTGCGATCATGGCCTTGCTATCAAAAATCAACACGTGCCCAGACCATGACGCCTCTATGTCTCATTTCCAGTCTCTGTGATGTGTTTACGTAAGGTAGTGCTTGTTCACAGACGACTTCTGATGTCTCTCCTACATCAAACCGTCACACCTTTGTGACTCTTCGATGACTACTGCGATTACTGATACTGGCATTACAAGAACGATGATGTCAGCCAGTACACGCACAAGAGGGAGAGAGATTTAAAGGCCTACTTACGGCACGAACACACGCCGGCTCCATGTGCTTTTATTAATCGTAGCCGTGCGGGTTGGAGGCATGTTCCACTATGTTTACCCCCATTTCCTGCCCGTTTAAATTACACTGCACTTACGCGGGCTGGGATTCATGGGCCTGTCAGCTCGCAGCCGGCCCCAGCGGGTACAGACGCAATACAGTCGCCAGCACGGAACATCAGGGAGCTGATCCGGGACCAGTTCCTGTTGCTCTCAAGCAAAAGAGCCCACACACGGAACCGAATCCAGGTCTGATGAGGTGATTAGCACACTCCAATAGTTTTGTATATTTAAAAATAAGTTTGAGCTTAAATTAATGTCCTGCGCTTCAGCAGTTTGGACGGCGGAATCCTCGTGAAACCGCTCGACTATGAAAACATGTATTTTGCAGATGTTTGGTTCGACGGGGAACGCATCTGAACACAGACAGTCGCAGTGCCAATCGGGAAGGAAAAGCCAGCAAAAGGTGCGCCCAGAGCGAAGGAGGGAAAACGAAAGACCTAACGGATTATTTCTGTTCCAGCCCTGAGGTCATTAATAATCAATCTTCTCTAGTTCATGTTTTATTCAGGGTGACCCGTAAAATGCAAGACTCTCCCCCTATTTATACAGCTGGCTTTGTGCTGCCAGATCACAGCCAGATGACTTTGGCCAAGGGCAGTCGAGCGCTGGCCTTCTCTCCTGGAGGATTGTTCACTTTGCATACTGATCTAAGATCAGCACTCTTTAAAGTAAACAGCAAACTCCAGCGTTATGAGACAGGAGGTGAAACTGGCCTCAGAATGTAACTGACAGCAACTTTCATCAAACAATTACTGCTCATCACAGACGCAGCTGCGATGCAGGAGCAGAGAGTCCCACAGCTGCCCATAGTGTCACAGATGACTACATCCTCTCCAGGAATAATTCCCAATATAGGACGATTGTGTTGCCAAAGTTTTCCGGACGCGTACCTTTTTTTGGACATTATTCAGCGTTATTCATATGTAAATACTGTGGTATATGGTACCATTATATATATATATATATTATAAAATACTATGGTACTATAATACAGCCACAGTACTTTTTAGCAGAATTGCATCCACTTAATGTGGTCAATTTTGTCCCTTTACTGGTATACAGCACATAAAATGCCCTAGAGACTTATTGTGTACCTTTAAAGTCCAATGTGTAATTTTTTGGATGATACATAGAAAGAACTGCAATATAATATACATAACTATGTGTTTAAAGACCTTACATAATTTGATTACCTTAGAATGACCGATTTCTATCTACACACACAGCGGGTCCCCTTATATGGAATTCACCATGTTGTTTCTACAGTAGCCCTAAACGGACAAATCACGTTTGGTAAATATGTTATCTCATTCTGCAAAGAAAAAACGCTTCCAGTGTCAGCCACCGATGATGCTGGTTAATTTCATACACTGGACCTTTAACCAATGCAAGCTTATTTCTAAGTGTTACCAAAATCCTTTATAATCCAAGACGTAAGGGGGACATGTATAACTGTGATACGCTGTATAGTTTTCTTCATATACGACCCAATATCACTTAAGCTAAACTACACCAAGGCGCTATCTAGATTATTTACAGCTGTTCCCGAAAACACCAATTCTTTTCAAATAAAGTGGCTTTATTGCCTTCGATGGCTCTGTGGGTTGTATATGACTAAATGGTTCGTTCAGGGCCGGCTTAATCACCTTTTTGCATTCCGGAGATACAGTAACATCCTGTGAACAGCTCTAACCAAATAAAACAACATCACACCATAAACAAGAGAGAAAAAACAGGCAAGACGAGTAATAAAAGAGGCACAGGCCACAACAGAAGACGGGCTGGCAGCGAGGTCTGGTGGTGTTTGAGTAATATACGAGTGTGATTTCACAAGTGTGTTTATTACGACTCTCTTGTGTATTTGCATTGTCTTGATGAGTCTATGCACCAGTGATGTTTTTGCGGGCTGGGGTTGTGCAATCGTTGATTATCCTGTTTGTGTTAGTCAGCGAGTCTTTGTGAACGTATGGGTGTGCGGCAATCCTGCAAACAAACATATGAGCTTTAGGACGACATCAGAGCTCGAGGACAAAAGAGCAGAAAACAATAGCAATTAAGAGAAAAGTAAAGCGAGCGAGCGCGCGCGCAAGAACAAAAAAATACACTTTTTGATGTATTCTAACCACATAAGAGACAAGGAAATTATGGTGAAATCTAAAGCACTGCGGTACACCAGCTCAGTGCCAGCTTAGAGTGCCAGGCCATGAAAAAAGAATCACATAAAAACTGTTAATTAGGAGATCAATGTTGGGCATCAAAAGAAGGGCATGAGCTCAAACAGTGTGCGGTGCCTTGTAAATTACTGGAGGACGTTTTGAAAGCGCGAGGCTTGTCATTAGCAAAGGACTGGGCATAGAGGACATCAACCTCAATCCTCAACGGGCACGATGGCGACTGCGCCCAAAAGACCATTCAATTAGCGACTAATAACTCGGTTTACAAGAATGATGATTAGCAAAAACCCTTTCCCGAATCAAACCGCTTAAGGGTCTACGAGGACGCATATGCGCCATCAAAAGACGCCACAAGTAAATTCATGTGGACGTTACTAACAATAATGGACCGAGCAGAACATGCTAAATAAGCCAATAATGAGCCCAGACTTTTCTCGTCAACTTCAGTCTGTCATGGCCAAACATGCCCGTTCTGGCATCACGGAGCTGAAGGGATCTAAAGGGGTAAAATTCGGCGCAGAGAGAATGCTAATGTAATGTGCTACACACCCGACACAAAACCAAGATGAGAGGTCAAAGAAGACATCAATCAAACGGGCTTGTGAATGCCGGCAACTCTTCCAATTCGCCATCTGCAAGTGATTCCGCCATCAGAGAAAGACCAAAAGTGTCTTCAAGCGGATTGTGTCTTACATGCAGGACATGTAACTGAAGAATGAGCAGGATTCCGTACATGTGCATACCATATGGATGTGCGATGCAAAATATCTTCCAGCTATTGAATTTGGAGGAAAAATTCTGATGTGTGTCAAGGTTTGAAAGGGGAAGCCCAACCCGTGCAACCTGAAATATTCATTACTTCTCCACTAACGTGTCCAACTGCCTAAACAAAAGTGCCAAAGCTGTCTAGAGCCCTGCAACAACTGCTTACTCTGGGGAAAACTGTAGGGGATGACGGTGATGTCATTGCAGGGGACACGTTCATCCCAGAACCCAATTTGACTTCAGCTAACCGAGTCAGAAACCTGGCACAGAGGTCCAGAAGTTTCTATCGGCCCATCATGAGAAGGGGCGCTTTTCTAAACACTGTCATTCAGAGTTTGGACAAGATAAACACTGGATCGTTGACCTTCGAGAGGGTCCGGGAGGAATAACAGCTTGGAGGAAGAACAGCATGCTCGCCCAAACAGGCTTTGCCTCATCTTATCGTTGTTCTGGTAACTAACCCAGCAGAGCATGGTTTCTTTGAAGAAGTGTCAAAATGTTTTTACAATGTTACAAAAGGTCTCGTTACAAGTTATTCAAATACACACACACACACACACACACACACGATAGCTTTACTGTTAAATCTTTAGCCTTCTAGTTTTAAACAAAACCACTAGTACTAAAAAAAATATCAAAAAAGTGATTACTTTAAATGCATTAATGTGGATTTTAGGAAAGTAATCAGTCATTTTTAGTGGATTATTTGAAATAACTGGTCTAGCACTGCTCCATTCGAGGCACTGCTCGGCTCTAGTCCAATCTATTCAAGAGCTACGAAACAGACCTGATGCGGACTGTGTTTACGCACAGAAGCCTTGACTGACCAGTGGCTACCCAAAGATTGAAAAGGCCGCAGAACCTCGTCCCATTCGCACACTCGCTGATGAAAGCTACCTCTCTCAAAGAAAAATAAATGTACAGACGTCTCCCGACTTCACATTAAACAAGCATGGGGAAAAAGCCCTCGATTTTTGGAACAAAGTTTACTTGCTGCAAAGCAAACGAAAAATCTTAAACATTATTTGTTCACTAGCCAAAGGCTTGTCATCAGGCAGCCCACATAAAAAACGCATTTCAATAATGTCAAGTCGAGCCAAAAACCTGCCAAGCAGACAGTTCCCTATACAGTAAAACACATGAGCATTGTATGGGCCTTGGCACCCGCACAGCAGATCACTCGACTCTCCCCTTGAGAAACGGGGCCGATTTAAAGTGAGCATAATGTATACGTAGACTTACAGACAATTTATTTTTCTGATGTTACCAAAAGCATCAGGAGTGGATGCAGAACTGGGACGTGCCGGCTCGGGGACTAAACCCAGTGTCCGTTTGCAGACAATTTACTGTTAGGTTAGGTATGGAAATGGCTTCAAAGCGAAATGGAGAAAATGGATCCGCGAGTGCATTTAGTACAGAGAGCAGATCATTCATCATGGTGAGACTAAATCCAGCCACTGCCTTCTCAAACGCAGACGCTCCTTTTCTTTATCGCGCCATTCCCGTTTCTCCTCCATGCCTCCTCCTTCCCTATGTCTTTCTCACCCCCCTTCTCTGCTCTTGGCTCTCCGCAGATTTTTAAGTGAGCCTCTGGGTAGCTTTCTGGGTTTCTTTTGTTAAAGTAACAGTAAATGACGCTAATAAAACACAATATATTGGACTATTTATTTTCTGTAGGAAGACATTCCACTCTATAAAGACAAATAATGGCATTTACGCAGAGCGAGACTGATTCTCAAAGCCAATAGGAGATTTATAGACAGCGAGCGTTCGCGTCAGCTTGGACCCTTGTGGGCCAGGCCAGATGGCTCCAATAATCGATGGGTGACAATTCCAAGTACCCGAGGAACCTTACAGTACCTCGCGCATACACCGCAAGAAGCCCAGTCAAACCTTCTTGTGCAATTTATGTGCTAGGGAAACTGTGAAATAAGACTTTAATAAGGTATTTTATAATTAATAAGGTAAGGTGTTTAAAAATTTTCATAGTGATGGTACGATGCCATCATAAAAGGAATCCGCCGTGTAAACAATAGTGTCAATGGAGGGACATTGGATAAATTGAATGGTCATGCAAAAAGATGAAATAAAAACTTTTTTTTAACCTAAAATTAAAAACAAAGATTTAATTGAATAAAATAAAATATTACAATTAAATAAAACAATTCAAAAGCATTTCCATGACCCCAAAATAAAACAAAAATATAATGAATAGGAAAACCAACATTAAAAAATACTAAAAACTAGGGCTGTCAAACGATTAATCGCATCCAGAATAAAAGTTTGTATTTACATAATATATGTATGTGTACTGTGCATATTAACTTTGTATTTATAAACACAAAAACATACACATACATGTATATATATTTAGAAAATGTTTAGATGTATTTAATTATATTGACCAATTATTGAAATTATATATAAACATTTTTCTTAAATATGGACATGTATGTGTTTAAAAATACAAAATTAATATGCACATTGCACAGACATATATTATGTAAACACAATCTTTTATTCTGGATGCGATTAATCGGTTGACAGCCCTACTAAAAACTTAAATAAAAACGAAACATGAAAAACACAAAAATAATTCCTTAGAAAAAAATTATATAAAAGGAATAATAAAAAAGAAGTCTCTCGCCAGTCTCTCACCTGTTCTGGACGCATCTTCTGAAGCTCCTCCTCCCAGGTATCCTGTTGGGTGTGGTGGTATGCAGAGGGCGGGGCCAGGTCCTGCAGGATGTGGGGGTCTCTCTCGTGACAAAGCGCTGTGAGGTGGCCGATGTACAGTTTCAGTTTACTGCGGTTCTGATTGAGGTCTATGAGCGGGGGGATTATCTGTCCAGAACAGAAGAATGAGGAAATGGGTTAGAGATAAAGAGCCCTTTTAATCTCACTTTTCCCAGCCATTCACAATTTAGATATCTGGACGTGAGCCAGTAAGACACAAAAAGGCTATGCAGGCGCATGCTTAAATGCCTCAAATAACACGTTTAGCAAGAAGACACATCTGATCGTTTTTAAAAGGAAGATTTTCAGAAGAAAAAAGAGCGAAATGATTAAGAACGATAGAACACAGCTGAAACACAGGAATCGCACACACCAGTGACACAACACACATCTGTCTTTGAGCTTCCATACATTTCCAGTCCGGGAACACAGACAAACAATTTGGGTTACCTGGAAAGCGCCGACAGATGCCCGCTCTATAGAAAACATGTCTATACACAAAACATCTCAACACACAGCGGCGTTTGAACAGCTTTTCCTTCAAAATAATACATTTACTTCCTACGTGCTTTAAGCTGCATGTGTCACACACTGTAGAGACAGCTGTTGGCTTCAACAAAAGACACTGCGTTATTCATCTAACACAAAATGATAAATAGAAATGTGTTTGATGGGGAATAAGTGCTTTTATGTGACTTCTGGTAACCAGAAGGTTCAAATCTTGCAAGAGCTAAACAACCTATTCTACAGTACTGTTTACATCTTGTTTTCAATAAGATCAGCTCCACATTACTCCAAGTACCAAATCTTTTTAAATATTTCCTGGACACACATTGACTGTAGGCATTTAGATCTTTGCACACGACAAGTGTTTTAAATCTGTGGGAATCTGCAAAGTTTTTAGTTGCGTATCCCATGTGAACTAAACTGAATAAATAAGTCATTAAACAGTGGATGACGGATCAAACCATTGATAATGAACTGATGAGTAAAAGAGTGGACGTGCACCGCAAACAAAAAGCTAACAAATATATTCTCTGATGTATCGTTGTGTTACATAAACTGGTCTCGGGCTGTAACGGACGACCCATCATTTCTGGGGTGTGTGATGTTTCTGAAGTTCAACAGTCCAGCACGAGACAGCACGAAGACCGATTGAAATTTTCCTCTATAAATATTCGCTGAAACAGGGCCGTGAACATAGTTGGGCTTGGGGAGTACTGGATACGCTCCTCATCGCTCAAGAACAGAAAGCCAATACGGTTACCTGATTGTCAGAAAGCAGGAACGGGAAAATGAGCCTTGAAAGAAAAAGTGAGCGATGAGAGAGATGCAAGGAAAGAGAAACGCAGAGTATGGTGAAGCGCGAACATTTGTGTCCCCGCACTTTATTAATTCTTATTAACCCCATCTGTATCTTTTCCAGGACCGAATGTTGTTGTGTTTTCGTTGGCTCGCCGGGGGCCAAGAAGGCTCTCTTGGGTGCATCCTGGCTGCCGAGTGTGATCAAACAAAACTGTGAAAGAACAAGATGGAGGAAGGTTACGGTGAGGGAGGGCACGAAACCAGGAGGAGAAGAGAACGCGCGAGAGAAAACGAGAGATAAAATGAGAAGGGAGAGAGTCGAGGAACAAAAGAATGCCTAAAGAGGGCAGCTGGTTTTCCCTCCAGTTCTGGAACCAATTAGATGGTGCAAACTGTGTCTGTGCATAGAACCAGAGGAGACGCACACGGCCCTACATCGTGCTCACGATACGCTATGATTTAAGAACTAAAGTGCCAGAATCGAAACCCATCACCGAAACTTGCCTGAAGGCGACTGAATAACAATGCAAGAAACAGAAACTGTGACAAAAAAGTCGACATTTATCTACGTGACACACATCAGATGGTATCTAAAGAGCTGTAAGGGCGATACCTCCTCGGCATCTCCGTCAGGTCTTGTTTCTCAGCCAAGCAGTGCTGCCGGAGGATATTTGGGGCCTTCGGTTTGACCGGCGGCCACAGAAGGAGGGACGAGGCGGTCTGATAGAAGCCCTCCAAACCACTGTGACAGAATTGCCCTTTTGCGCGGGCCGTGTGGATACGCACAAAAAAAAGCCGAGTTAAAATAAGCCCGGGCTTAGCGACGGTGCGCACACGTGTACTTGTTACATACATGGTTGACTGAAAGCATGCTGGTGTGCTAATGTGATTTATAAAGGACTTAAAAGTGATAGGATTTGACATTTACTGCCTAATGTTGGCTTGCAGAAAGAGCGGATGGAGTCACACAACAGCTCCATCTCTCACCGTGTGGTTTCGACTGCTAAGTCAACGCCTCTCCGGTGGCAAGCTGCTTCAGAGAGCTGACGAACAGCCCCAAACACTGAAAAGTCAAGCTTCGTCGCCTCCTGTAAGCAGGCTGGTACAGTCAAGCTAAGCTTTGAGGATGGACATAGAGTTAGCACAACGCTGGCGATGTTTCCTGTCAATTCAGTGCTGTCACAACTGCTTTGCTTGTGCCGCGTCGCCGTGTCATTTTCAAAGAGTCCTGTGGTAGACTGAGATCATAAATAATGCAACAATAACAAAAACAAACATCATACCCAGGTGACAGATTTACAACAGGGGAATTTTCCGCTCAAAGCCCTGCTTGTCTTCTTTCGGTTTGGATACGCACGATGTATACCATTAACCCTCAGTGGGTAAACTGGCATTATGTGAGTGTATAAGTCTCTCTGTTTACCCATCATGCATTGCATCACGTCTTGAAAAATGATCTATTTTAAAACACTATGTTTAGCTTGTATCTAAATCGAACAGTAGATGTTGTATGCTCCGACAATTTGACTAGAAAACGAGACAAAATATTAAGAAAACGTTTTAGTTTTTTTGCTCTGCACAATGTTGTGAAAATCTATCCAGTAAGGTTTAACATTTAAAGGGATAGTTCACCCAAACATTACCATTCTTGTATTTATTCTCGCCGTGTCAATTCTTTTGTGGAACGCACAAAAACACAATATTTTAGAAAATTGCCTCAGTGGTTTTGTGTGCATACAATGGAAGTCAATGGGGTCCAATATTGGTAGGTTACCAACCTTCTTCAAAATATCTTCTTTTGTGTTCTGGAGAAGTCATACAGGATTGAAATTTGTATTTTTGGGTGAACTTTCCCTTTAAGTGTGGAGCCAATACAGTACAGAATGACTAGCCTAGTCTGAAATGACGAAGTGACAGAATAAGTTTGCCAAGACCCTTGACCCTCTATAGTGGTATACAGTACTCGACTTTACCCTTTCTACCTTCTCAGCAAACGTTGCCTTCTTGAACCTCCCACTCCCGCATAAAGACTATAGAAAAGCATCAGTGAGAAGTCTGTCCATCTGCTCTCTTTCATTACCTCCCCTTGAAAGGAGCTGTCCTCACCAGATGCTGAAGTGTGTTGCATACCTATTTCTGCCTGGCCCTGTCATCCCACAAGAGCCCCTCCTTCTCCAAAAGCCATACCCCTCAACAATGACCGGCCTCCGCATTCTCCCCTCTCTCATTTATCACCTATCAGCTCATCGGGTGCCATTCGATACCCACACTGAGAGGCAAGCGTCTGGATCAATGTTGTCAGTCAGGCGCTCCATCAGAGACGAGCCACTGGCTCCATCCTCAAAGACTCCTGAGGCCCGGCGCTACAGGAAGCCCCTGACGCGGCCTTGAAGCCCAGCTCGAAACGCGGCTCGCTCCGGGAGGGGGGAGGATCTGAAGACCTGAAGGGCCTCTCCTCGAACAGAAGCCGGGGCGCACAGGCGCACATCCCTTCCCGTGGCTGAGAGTTTTATGGCGCTATCCACTTTCAGCCTCGCCGTGCAACGCGTCCATGAGCGTTAAGGGGATAAAGATAAGAAGGCGCATGTGAAGCTTCAAACCTACGGCACAAAGCTGGTGGGTCTGCCTTCACGTAGCGCATTTCAAGCAGACGTATCGTCTCAACGGAATGAAACAACACTGATGTGGAAAAAACGACCGTCAAATAAAGACTCGGACGACACGCACGCATACCTCCCCAAAGCGCACGTACAGAAACACATGTAATCCGAGCGCAGAGAGCAGATCAAGCGGGCAGATTAAGAGCAGGTGAGTCGCTCTATCTTTCCATACTGTCATTTTATAAGTGACTGACTGCGTTGCCTCTCTCCACAACTCGCAATATTTCTCCGTAGAGACGCACACACTCCTCCAATGCATTTTTTCATTTGCTTGGGCCTTCTCTCTTGCATGCTTTAACATTTCGAATTAAGCACAACGGCACTCGTGTTTTAAGAGATGCAAGATTTATGCACGCCAGGGCTCGGCTGCTCTAGCGTTTTATGAACTTAAGAGTCTCGTCACCTATTTACGCAGGTTTTTATATAAATGCCATTAGATTTATACTGATGGGGGGTTTTATGACTGTTGACTTACATGCCAAATATCTCAGTCCGTCACTGGCTAATAGAATAAGCAGGTCTTTAACAGCATTGGGTGGGGTGGGGTAAGGAGGACAAAAAGCCAGAGCAGGTTACTGTTGACTCTGGAAAAGTGTTTTTTATAAATTAAGCAACTCCCAGTGTCACCATCATAGCGCCATTTAAACAGACCATGAAGGCCGCTGTCTAGAGACGGCATTCCATTTATTGAGCCTGTTTGGGTTGTGTGCGCGAATACACGTCTGTAATGAGCAGAAGAGCACTGCCAAGAACAAATTAGCCTCGGCACAAGGGAAGTAAAACTGTCGTGTGGGTTGAGTTTCGCTCCAGGAGGAAGGGAAGTGGCAATGGGGGTCACGACCCCGGGGGTGAGGGGTGTTGGGGTGAAAGAAGGTTCCGACCTCTTCGAGCCGAGGTTGAGGGGCATCGTGAACGTAAGAAAAACGGAGGAAGGGGCGAACGTGTAACGAAGCGCCAGAACATCTACCCCACTGTGAGGGCGAACCAGACCACTTAATGACTAAAGCCAGATCTGCCACCAACGTTATTACAGGAACTCTGGGGCGTCTCAGAGAGCCATGAACGAATGATTTAAACCAACGCAATAAATGTGTCACATTCAACTTTAACCCGGCGAAGCAACAAAGACCTTTGACTCGAGTTAGTACTACTTCCTTAATGGCATCCATTTATCTGAGGTCTTAAAATGTTTGTAGTTTTGTGCCTGGACCAACTGCTCCTTCTAACCTTCTGCTGCGTTGTCTACGGGTTCAAAAGCAGAGACATCCTAATGCCGTGTGTTCACGCATAACTTATGAAATAGCGTCCCTGTCTTACTCCTAGAAACTCAACCACCCCCACAAACACACAACAGAGGAAGAAGGCGTTTTGAGAGCTACCGCGGACGGAGAGATCTAAGGTGACCCACATCCCGAGGTCAAAGGCTGTCCCCTGTGTGATGCTCAACACCAGAAGACTTATGCTGCTAAGCTTTTAAAGACAGAGGACAGAGGAAATTGTAAGATGAGGACGGGGCTCTAGGTGAGTTCAAGGATGCAAAGTTAGTCGAGATGGTTCTAACAGACTCCCTCTGGCTCTGGAGGTATGAAATCTGCTATCACACATGTCCTGAGAGACAGAAAGATTTAGGTCTTGGAGGAGGTGGCAACAGCTCAGTGGTTCGTTTGAACGGAGACAAAAACCAATTGAAGTGCAAACCAACACCACTGCTCAACGTCAAAACCTTCAAACTAGTCAACGGATTGGTAATCAGTCTACTAGTCTGTTCTCAACACATATGGTCGCCAGTCAAGTGTGATGCACACATGGCAAGTTTGCCTTTTTATTGACTGATAATAGCGGCAGTTCTTGGTCCTCAGTTTTAGGCTTAATTGGAGAGGCTGGGTAAACGGAAACAGACCTAGCGTCGGGTGGGGGAAGAGACAAAGAGGAAGAAGCAGCAAAGGAGGAAGAAAAAGAGAGTGGGAGCAACCGCTCTTTCCACCCGTCTGGTCTCCAGCGCCCATTCCGTCCACGGCTGGTTAAGTGCTAAATGAACTGGGAGATTTAAGGTGGTTGTTGGACAGCTTACGCAGGGTGCAGAATCTGAGCCAGCTCTTTCCTATCAGCCTTAAATCAGTCGGGCGGTGTCTGCAGAGGGGGGGTCTCAACCTGCTGCCGGCCCCCCATCCACAGCTCTGGAAAGCATTAAGGCCTATTGACATGCCGCAGGGAGTTTATTAGCAGTATGTAGCTAACATCCAGCAAACGGAGATGAGGAAGCACCACGTCTAAGCACTAAAAATGAGAACAACCTGGAATTGAAACACAAGACCTGATGAAGCTTTGTTGAGCCTTGAGGCATACACAAATTTGGCAAGTCTTTTCGCTTTAAGAAATTGTGCTTGATGCTATCATTAATATTTTGTACAACCATGATATTTGGACATACATGAGAGGCCAAAAGTGACATATTCGTACATTATTTGATAAATATTGCCCTTTTCCCAATCGTTTTACAAATACAAACTTTAAAAGTGAAGTACTTGGTCCATTTTGTACCATACACCTCATAACATGTCTTTGTTCTGCTGGAGACAAAGGAAGATATTTTGAAGAACGTGGGAAACCAAAATATTTTGGGGCATACAAACATTCCTCCAAATATCTTTATATTGTGTTCAGCAGAAAGAGTAAGTAAATGATGACAGAACATTCCACTTTTGGGGTGGACTATTCCTTTAATGTTACCTGAGGGGTCATTAAAAGGAAATATTGTACAAATATGACACCCCGGACGACATCACTTTGGGCAACTTCTGTATACAGTACCATGGTAACTTACAGCACCATTTCAATACTATGGTAAATATTCAAAAACTAAAGTAAACATTAAAGTATGACGGTGTTACAATTACTTGACCATAGTTCTTTTTACAAGGGTAATTACATTAAAAGAAGTTACACATCAACACTTTCCAGAGATAAAACCCACTGAGGTATCATATAGCAGTTCAGCACGAGATCCATTCAAATGCATTGTTTTTCCAGACGAGCATGGTTAACATGCATGGTACTAGCTATTAACCGCTTAAAAACACGCAGTTCCCTGGAATAATCATTCATTTTTTCACTGAAGTTGGAAACGCTCAGACAGTTGCGTTATCAGTGAGCAGACGTTCTAAAAAGAGCTCGAGTTGTGAAGATTTTCCACAGCTCACGGTCACGGTCCATTACTTAGTCATATAACGAGCGCTTTCCCCGTCTAACCTAGAGAGAGAGGCCGACGGGCGCAGCGCCCAGGGTAGGGCTCCCACGTCCGCCCGTTAACACATCCAGAAACGGCGCCCTGGACCAGGGGGCCAAAAAGTTCCGACCGCATAATCTCCGCCACAATGAGCCTCGAACTTTACTGTTTCAGCAGCTTGTGCAGGAATGGTGGCCATGTTGGGTTCACTGGGTTTGAGGGGGGAGGAGTTGCGCTATTATTTGTTTTGATAGGATTGCACAAAGGTCAAGAATTGAAATCTGCCATTTCGGCCATTACCCACCAATTAATAAGGGACTCGAATTCGTTTTATTGCTAGACTCTCAGTGATGCGTAACTGATGAAATGATGGAGTGAAAACATTCGCTAGAAGCGCTGTGGCTTAATTGACATCTTTAGACTATTTTCCTAGTTACCCTCTGACACAGAGCAGGCGAGCAGAACCCAGCTGGCCAGCACGTCCTTGGGTTGCCTAGTTCCAAGAGGGAAACCAAAAACATGGATGCGCCATTAAAATGTATTTTTTCTTGAGTGATGCATCCTGGGAGAGCAGGCCAAGACGTGTGGTTTGCTGAGGCCTTAAAAAGCAGGACAGTCAGGCAGTGAAGCAAGACCGGGCAAACGAAACTGCCCAGAAAAGCAACCCTGTGTCTGAGAGAGAGAGAGAGAGAGAGTGTGTGTGAAAATATGAAAATCACGGCACCTTCATGCCTTTAATGTCAAACGCTCTCAAATCAAATATTACTCCCCTTTGCCATGCCATTACACAGATAAAATCTCAACTAAAGGCTTTTTCCCCACTATTTATAGATTGAGTTGGGAATGAGAATCATGAGAAACTGAATGTTTGGAGAGATAACTCTTGACATGAAATGACTGGTGAAACGGACCTCCCTCACCAAACACAAGGCCAGTTTACAATCCTCCGTATCCTCCGAGGAAAATACATACATTGACGTATTCCATAAAAAAAGAGGTGGCGGATAAAGTCATGGCCTATCTGGCTGACGCTAAACAGAGTTCCTCTCAGAGAACGTGGAGCCAAAACTCTGCCAGAGGAGAGATTTCACACACTTCTACACAAGCTCTTATAGGTGAGCTCATCCTTCATGACATCATTGCAACATTTAGATGCTGCGGTCTAAACTCTCTTCCGATTGGCAGATTCAAGCGTGGCCACCGCAGAACTACAAGCTATTTATCTGAGTGGATTACAACCCGTAGACTCTCCAAGGGCAGCCATCGGTCTCTCATCAAGGAGCGAGGCTCAGATTACAAGGTCAGATAAAACCCAATGCTTGCGTGCTGCCGCCGCGACCAAACGGTTGATATCTGTCGGACGCTTGATTGGGTCAGAGTAATTTTATTCTGCTGCCTCTCTCGACATGCTGCACCACGGCGAGCGACGACCATCCGTCAAACGACCTTTGACCCTTGGTAAGGAGCTAGGGTATGTTTCCAATGACACCCTATTTCCTCATTTCCTACGGCATGCTCTTACTCAGACATCGACGAATGGAGAAGCTATGACTGATTGAGCCATTTGGGGTACAGTCGCTCGGCTCCATTCCAGAGAAGCAGATCTCGGTTTCATGGTACAGGAAGTAGGGCAGTATGGTTCAGGGGCTCCACAGAAACCCAGAGTCTGTGCCCTGCCAAACTTCGTCCCCCTCGCAAACCCAGTCGGAGCGAGGGCCCCACCGCTGTCTACCCTCCCGTCTGCACCAGGCGAACGGAGCCAGAGGCCAGTTTTATATTGAAATCATATGGAGGTGGGAAGGTTTCGACAACGACCCCCTGCAACTTCCCTCTTCGCCACATGTTTCCCATTTTAATCTAATTATAAATATTTGGACAGGAATCAGTTGGAACTGACAGAAAGAAAAAAGTCACGCTGGAATAAACAATGCAAGTACAAAAGGCAAATAAGAAAGCAAACATGGGTTTTCGGTTCATGTTAATGGCTTAAACAGAGCCGTTGAAAAGTTCCCCTTCTGACCACTGAGCCGTTTTCGTAGGCGCAAAAAAAAACCAAACTCAGCAACGGTGTCTCCGTTCTTCCACCGAGGGGCGGGGACCTTTTTAATAATGTGGGCGAATGGTGGGTGGCTGTGCGGGTTCAGCAGAGGTTACACCTTAGTAGCTCCGGCGGGACGGGTACCCGCTGACCCCTGGAATATGCTAGCGAATGCCAAGCTCTGTTTCACGGTTTTCCATGGAATCGCACCGTCCAACGGGTTAGTAATGTCTAAGGTCGCCAAATCGAGGTGACACGACAATTGAGTCTTCATTACTTTTCTGTTCTGCATGCTAACACCAGCTTTGGCATCGCTTAGGACGTGAGTCACATTGAAAATAACATTCATGACAAAAGAAGGAGGGGGATGTGAAAATAATGGAGGAATATGCAGCCTGGATGAAAAAAAAACGGCGCATTGACCTGTTTTGGGTGAGTGGTTGAAAAAACGGGAAAGTGGGGTGTGATGGAATACACTGGCTTGCTAGTCTCCCTCTTGCAGAACGTCTCTCATCGGGTTGTGGGTCTTCCAGTGCTCAATTGCTGGCCGCGCTCTATAATATTTCCCGAGAACATAACACATCAGTCAAGTTTATGGTGGTCGCCACATGTTTTCCTTGCTTCCTACAAAAATTCAGGTAAAATCGAAGCTCAAACAGGGTAAGGAAAAGTTTTACACAAAATACCGATGGGTCATGATGGCTGAGAAGTGAGGTGGACTAGTCAATCAACCGTTTGAGAGAGAAATCTCAACACTTTACTCTATTGTGCAGCTGCTGGCTCTATTTTTAAATGATTTAAAAAGTCTTATGTAAACGTCTTCTAAGAAATGTGCCTGATTGGGGTCACCTGAACCGTAACCGGCCTAATTATACAAGACTTCCTGTAAGAGCCATTAGTCTTACACAAAACTATTATAAATATTCTGTGCCCATAATGGGAATGTTTCTACTTTGAATCTCAGACTCGCTTCCTCTTTGGGTGTTAGTTTCTAACTCTCCATCTTGGAAAAAACCCACAAGCATCTTCACATGACGACAGCGAAACGACGGAAGCGGAGAAAACACCCAAACACAACTGCATCAATAATCCACAACTAAAAAACAAAAAGGCAACAGCAGCCGGAGATGAAATGAGAAGACGAGCGAAACTCCTAGGAACAAAAACAAAATCAGCCACACATAACAGAGTCAAGGGCCAGAGAGCATGCTCTGTAAATACACCCCTAGTGATACACCAGGCCGTCAGATTAAAACGGACTGCAATTCATCATCGCCAAAACTGATTCCAGGGTTGCGGTGAGTCGATGTGGGTTATCGTGCCAAACGGGGAGCAATTAAATAGGCCTCGACCACCCACAATTCAACATGAAGGAGATCAGAGTCATGTTGAGATTATTACCCTCTCTAATCATGCGCTTGTACGTACGGACGCCGTTCCCCCCACCTTGCCCTGAGAACACGGTTGGATGAACACGGCTGGCCTTTATGTGAGCTTTAATACGTTCGGGGGCCTGGAGGTCTTGATCTCCCCGGCTAAATGCCATTACAAGTTTGACACGGTCATATGATACGCAGAGAGCGACTTTTATGCTACAGTTACACGTACAGTTTGGCACCGCGGGTGTAGGCGACCATCTGAATTCTGAATGTATGGGAGCGAGCAGCTTAGCGGGTTCAGACATTAAGACCTGCGAACGAAGCAAAAACATTAGCGAGAGGGGCCCGTTAGTTGCCTGAAATAGGACACAGTGTAGGGGGGCAGCTGTTCAGATTAAACACCCCCCTTCATGCTGCCGAGACCCTCGGCCCACGGCTCGCACAATTCCACTCTGTTCTCCAGCGCTCCGCTACGCCTAATTGCTCTCGCAGTATATGTGCTTTACTGCACACGGCTGTTCATGCCGGTTATCTGCGGGACCTGCTAATTTATTACAGTCTGAACGACGCATGGCATTTACCATCATCATGGGCATGAGGTAACAGTCGTGATGCAGCGGGAGACAGGATGCCAGTGTCTCCAACGACCGAACCTGTGTGCGTCCCATGTGCGAAACATGTGCGGCTCATATGTATTCTACAGTCTGTGTGTTTCCTCCGAACCATCCATCAAAATCAGCAGTGCGGAGACAAATATGATGAATGGGAAAAGGCAGGCAAAGACCGGAGAAGTCAAAAGGAAGACGCTTCTGTGTGAAACAATAAAGAACCATGAAGAAGTCCTAAACAGGATTCTGCAAGGTAGAGAAGGAATCTACCGTTTCAGTCAGCTCTGGAAAATGTAGGAATCAAGAATTAAATGGAAGCGAATAAAACAGGAACAAGGAACTGTTCACCACAAAAAAGAGAACGTTCTGTCATTATATACTTGTTCTCACCGCCTTCCAAAAAAAGCGTCGTAAAAGTAGTTTGATCACAACTAAATCACTGATTCAGTAAAAGTGACAATTTGGACTCATTTCATGGAACTTTTTTTGACTGTTTTGGAGCTTGACAGACGGGAAAACGATCTTTATTTTTTAGTACGGCAAAATTACCAGCATACAGTTTTGAAGGACGTGTGTTAAGAAATGACAAATTCCATTTTTAGGTGAACAATCCTACATCAAAAACACTTTAACATGTACATTATCATTTCCAGCCTGTAAATGTCTGATAACTGCAAGCCAATGCATTCGCAAATCCTACTATAAACCAAAAAATATACTTCATAAATGAAAAAAGAATAATTCATTAGCAGTTATATGAAAAAAGAAACCAGACACGAAGAAAACCACGAGACATACGAATAATGAGAAAGGAAAGATGGGATGAACCGGAAAGTGCAGAAAGCAGGCACAGAAACAGTTCAAACATGATGAAACCACGGAGAAAACAGCGGTGTAGCGTCATGCCCCATTTACACGGTTCTCACCCTTCTGAACAAAATGGCTGGGTGAGGGCATGTGATTGGCTACGCCCAAATGCCCTCCTCATCGTCCTATTGGTCGAAAATGAGCGCAGATTTAATCCACGGCAGCATGGGATTAAAGAAAGAAGTTATTAGTGGGAGAGAGAGAGAGAATGTTATTGCATCGAACAGTTTCCCTTCCACAGACATGCACTGAAAGAAAATGACATAACACTGTGAATCTGTGCAATGAATCAAAACTGCATCTACAGCACGCAGAAAAGCCCCACGATATGTCAAGTCAAAGAGCAAGACACTACTTTCCCGTTCATTTTTCAGCCTCTCAGCGGAGGGTCAGGGTTGATTAGTTGGTCACTGAACCGGAGTGAAACCGATCATTAAACGCAACTGCTTTCAGCCCTAAAAACGGACGGCTGTGCTAAAACGGGATTGAAACCATAGCAGTATGAGCTCGAAACGAGAACCACACGTGGCCTTCACCCCGTCGGTCTGGAAAATACCTGCAAGGAAAGCGTTTGAGGTCGATTTCGCTCTCTGTCAGTTTAGGTGATAACAGTGTGACCGGGGGAGATTTGGAGGGGGCTCAGGTGTTCTTATTTCAGTTGGAAACATGTAAGTTAGATGAGTGTTTTCTTGGCAATCGGACAACGTAAAGGGTCTGTGACAGGGACTAGAGATGTGCTAGTGTGGGTGCGTGTGTGCATTCGTGCGTATGAAGACCAAAATCCAATATTCCTTTTCATCGATTGTGTTGTGTGAGCTGGGAATACGTGGATCTAAACCGACGTTGTTGAAAGATGGCGTTCCTTCACCACGTGAATCAGGATGCACCGCTTGAACTGGATTATTACACTACGTTTACTGCATTAAGTCATGTCATAACAACCAGCGGGATTTGCGCTTCCTGGGAAAGCTGGGACTGGGGAACGCAACCTTTCTCTTTGAATTTCACTCTCCATTCATCCTTTATCTAGTCAATTCTTTCCTCTTTCTCTCCTTATGATCTAATTCCTGTTGGAGTGCCATCCAGCGCAGAGAGGCTTAAGGCGAAGGAATCCAACGTTTAAAACCAACAAAGAACAAAGCCAGTCAAATCTTCTCGGATCGTTCGGTGTGACCAAAGTATTCCAGTCAGGGGACGTGTATGTGTGTGTACATTCATGAATGAGAATACATGCGAGCTTTATATGAAACAATACACAAATTTGAGCTGAAGATACTGTACGTTGGTGGATGAAAAATGTAATTTCCTGTTGTTTACGTTTGGTTGTGCGATGGCTTCGTGGTAAGATCTTCAGGGCTTCACACGATGTAAGCGAGAGAGACCCGAGTAGTCAAACGCATAAAGTGTAACAACACAACAAATGAGACGCACTGTGATTGGCTCACCTGATCTGGAGAAGGTTTGTGATTGGTCTGGTCAGGATTGGAGGCCTTAAGGTGGTCATCCTCGTAGTTATCGGCCATCAGCTTCATTCGGTTCTGCGTCTATAAAAGATAGAGTTCGCCGTTAACGCCAAAACACACACTGACTCTTTTCTGACTGAGCCTGGTAGTCGTGGGGCTCGAGTTATCAAATCTCCATCTCGGTCCACGCTGTTAGGAATGGAAACTTTATCTGTATGAACTCAATTACAAGCATTATAAGAAGCGATTCTGATATTCCTTTTGATAGACAGAGTATTACTTCGAGCCCTACAGCAAAAAGGGGATCGCGTTGTATTCACGCAAGATTCAGCTGTCAGCTGGAATGGATTTGAAAGCGAGCGACGGAGATCTTTTAAGCCCAGAGGAGAGGGGTGTAAAAAAGCAATAACAGAGAGAGAGAGAATGGTGCCGATGTAGAGAATAGAACAAAACACCAGGTTGTCTAAAATATAAACACATCGTGCACACCCGTCCCCTGCTCGATACGGGAGACGTTCAAACCTCTGTACGCTGAAACTGACACGTATTTTAACAAGCGCCCTTAGGTTTCTGTGTCTGACCACCTTGTAGATTTGAAGTGCGTTTGTCGGTGCCGTGGGCTCGAGGTTAGAATGCATGTTCTGACACATTGAGCTATGGTGATTATATGGGTGACGTTACTTTGAATCCTCCCATCGCTTCCTCTCTGGTCTCTCTAATCTTCTTGCGCCTTGTTTTTATCACAATTTAAAAAAACAATTCTTGAGGTTTGCAAATTAGGCATCACACGCAAAACAAACATGACATCATTTACTCTCGGCTAAATGTGCACTTGTGAACACTTGAAGGGATAGTTCACCTCGGAATTAAAATTCCTCGTCGTGTGCTCACCCTCATGTCATTTCAAACCCACACAAAAGAAGATGTTTGAAGGACGTTGAACAACATTGCAGCCCATTGACTTCCATTGTGTGGACACAAAACCACAGAGATATTCACGTATCTTCTTTTGGCTCCACGGGAAAAATGTGTCATCGATTTGAATGACAGAAGAGCGAATAAATGACAGAATTTTCATTTAAGGGTGAACTATCCCTTTAGAAATGAAAAATCCAAAATGTCTTCATGTTAGCAGACCTTCACTCCCGATGCCCCCCGACACCACCAGAGGAACGCTATGAATCAATCGGACATTACGTTTGATTGACAGCGAGCCCACACACTGTCATTCCGGATTCTTCAGCTTGTTCCCCGCCTGTTCCCTGACCGGAATGTGATGGTTTGGGCTCCTTCTGTTTGGTTTTCTCACCCGCTTCCCTACAACCCCAGTGCCCCTCAGTTATAGTCATAAACAGCATTAACCGGCCACGGGGCAGCGTTGGATGTAAATGGGCCGGGCTCATCCCAGTCGCTGCGCTCCACTGGGTCAGAATTATGTCAGTGTGAGTGGTCCGGGTGAGAGTTGGCGTCCTAATGGGGCGAGCGAGCCGATAGGCCATAAGCCAGTCGGGGGTTCTATCCTCAACAAGCCAGTTTAACGAAAATAAAAGTTTGGAGGGCTGCCATCTATACTGCGTGCCACAAACACAGAACCTTTTCTCTGGCTCATACATATCCGAAAAAGCCAAAATGCCCAGTGGACGTTTTAAAGAAATACCCCAGCCAGAGATAAAATAAGAAACAAATTTCATATCGGGTGAAGGATTGGGGGGAGGATGTATTTTTGTGCCAAATACACGTCTGCGCTAACCACATGCACGGGATGAAAACGTTGTCCGCGCAAAACACCCACATCATCAACATAACGCCCGCTAGACGCGACGCTACTGGCTGCCTCTACTTTTGGTGTGGGCCGGGCTCGTTCTCTACCTGTTAACAAGCCACTTAGTCAGAGGTTAAATAAAAACACTGAGCAAACAACCCCTGAGCAGCTCGCAGACACCCTGTACTCAACAACCCCACAGAAGACGCAGTCAACATGGGGGAGAAGAGGGCCGCAGGCGGAGGGGAAGCCATTATAGCCCCCGGAAAAAAACGCAGCATTTCAGATCGACTGTCACTACCTCACGAGGAAGAAAATACCCCATTCAAGACAATTTGTTCCACATGCTCAGCGGGTGAGTTGTTGAGGATTCGGGGCGAGGGTTCGGAAAGACTTAAGCTCTCTGGTTTGTAACATGTAAATCCCCGAAAGAGCGTTCAAATGCTAGCGTGAAAGGGGGGAAATGATTTAGTCGATTTCGCTAACAAGAGGCCCGTGCGACTTTCCCGGCGCGAAAGCACATCGTACGTTTCCTCTCCTGAAAAGGCGAAACATGCATGCTAAAAAAAATAAACGGTGAAAACAAACAGTTTGCCTTGAAGCTGTAAGGTCTCGGGCCTGGGGGCCGCAAAGCACCTACAGAGGACTCTCTATTCCAGTCACTTACTGAAGCGAAAAGCTCATTTGCAAAGCAAAAGAAAATATTTGTACTCATAGATGCTATCGAAGAGGTTTGGGTGTAATCTTATTTCTGCCACTGCGATGGAGTGAAAATAAAAAATGCAAAAAATAATAAGAAATGATGTCATCGGTAACTCCAAGACATAGGCTATACGTACTATTTTGCCCTTCCTAAATCCTTAAAAACGCTTCACGCTGCTGGTTTCCATACAACAACAGAAGAAATGTGAAAAGACTGTATCTAAAAAAAAAAAAACATAAGTAGCCTATAAAAATGGGTAGTTGACAGACTAATTTGCAAATCCTATGTCCTATGGTGTGACGGCAAACATTTAGAAAAAAAAACCAATGAAGATAAATCTTTCTAAAATGCATTTTTATATCATAAATATAACAAATACAAAACATTGCAATATTAACTGTTTGTTTTCTAAATTTTGCCACCAAATGACACATGTCAACTATCCACATACATTCTTAACCTTCTTTGCATGAATATAAAAAATGTTTTGCCATCCATTGTGAATAATATTCTCAAATTTGGTTCATATTTTCTTACGAAACCACACAGATCATTGATATTAACAATACACATTGCGCAATTTCTCTTTATAGAAACTGTGTGCATGTACAATTTAAGAGCCGGAGTAGCAATAAACACACAATTATTTTGTATTTCTTCTCTAAAATCCTCATAAGATTTGAAATGTGCGATAAGTGTGGATACTCTTCATCTCCATTCCAGTCTACGACGGAAAAAAGCACCGTATCGTTTTTCATTCAGTCAACCCGAGGAACCTTCTCGGGGTTAATAAAATGATTTATGAAGCAATACAGCAAATCTGCCATAATTTCCTAAAACATGTCAGCGTAGCTTAAACATAACTATACAGAGTTCCCTCTGCCTCCCCTCCAGGGGTGACCGGCTCCAACCCACCGGGAATGAAAACAGAGGGATGGTTTTCAAAGGGGACTGCAACCGCTCACTGCAAACTGTCAAACTCGTGTCTCTGTTTGGAAAACAGGTGAGGGCCGCTATACAGTCGCCACTCTCCGAGCGGAAGAGGCCCCTCTGCTAAGAGATAAACTCATTCCAGAAGACAGGACAAGAGAGAGCCAATGGAGAGGAGACAAATTGCTACAAATGTCCATGTGTGCCCTTTGACCCCTGCGGATGATCTAGCCAATGACATCATGTACTTTACGTTAGCAGAAGCAGCTAAACCTCCTGGATTTACTTTGGCGGAGCGTTCCACCTTCGCACAACTCGCAGACGCCCTTGGAAAACACAATGTGGACAATGGAAGGGCAACGAGGGGGGAATCTCAGAGATGTTGGGGTTGAAAGAAGGAAAGGGGTCCACAGGGAGGTGTTTGTGTATGTATGTGAGGAGAGGGAGGTGTGGGTAAGCGTCTGTGGAAACCGGATCTCCTCAAAGGGCCGGAGGGGTTCTGAAGAGCCGATCCCAGATGGCTACGGAACAGGGAGGCACACTCGGTACCCAACAGCTCATATGTGAGCCATAAAACAAAGACGAGAGGAACGGCGGCTGGTGGGGGGACGGAGACGGTGGGGAAGATAGCAGGGAGAGGTACTGAGATCCTGTGAGAAATGATTCCATTCTTCATAACACAAACTTTTTATAAATTCGCCATAATCACATCAAGTCACTTTAAGTCACACGCGCCTTAAATAAACATAACGCAGTAACAGTTTTTTGGTTCATTTCAACTTGGACATGTTGAAATGAACGACTTGCGGTTCAGAAAGCGAGTAAGATGAATTCCATAACCGCTCCGAGTAATTCGTCAACGACTCAAACTACATCACGCTATACGTTTGGTGCTGTAACATTCAGACGGTTTTACTCGGGTGTCCCGTAACCAATGGTTTCGACATTTAAAAATGGAAATCCTCTTTGGGGGTTGGACGCGGGGAGAACAGAAGGCTGGAAAGGAATGTGAAAAGGAGAACGAAATGTGCGCAGGCTAGCGGGCTAACAAGCGGGTAAGCGAGACCCCGTTAAGAAGCCCTCCTTAATTGTAGGAGCCCCTTACATCCACGTGTAATAAAATTGACCATGAAACCAGATCCCTGTCTGAGTGGCTCATGGCGAGGGAACTGCTGCGTGTTTGTGTATTTGTGTGCGTGTCGAGGTGCTTCAGGAATCCGACATATGGATCTTTTTCTCTATTTTCCCCCTTTCTCCAGGACCTCTCTTACTTCCAAATTCCTTCAGCTAGAGGCAGCGATACGGACTTGATAAAGTCGAGCGGATGAGGGAACACACACTAAGCCCTGTTGCCTGAGAACGCTGCACCATTTACAAAAACGCTCGGGTTACTGCCGGCGGCACCGAAGGCATCTGAAGGAATGGAGCGGGAATGCTCCTAAGTGCCACACTTCCCTTGCTTTCTCCGCATCGCTTATCTATACATTTCTCACTTTGTCGCTTTTTCTAGGTTTTCTTCTTGTTCTCCCTCTCATAGTAATTGTCAGGAATGCTGACCTCAATCCGTTGGTTTCCGTCCCAACTGGAGAGCTGGTTTGTTCACTTAATCTAATCATTTTTACAATTATTCTACTTCTCCGCCATTATCATTTCTCCTGACTCCCAGCCTGGTCTAATACGGCTCAAAAACGCTGACGTGCTGCCAACAAACCGGGAAAAACCCCTGAAAATTGATGAAAGTGCTGAGTGGCGATTATCCGTCATTGCTCTGAATTCGGTGCGATATCAAGGGCCTTTTTGTGGGGCGCAAAATTGGGGTCAAGGAAGTGATACGTTGTAATGGCAGCTCCTCCTACACCTTCATGATCTCCAGCACACAAACTCTCCTTCCTTTCCATCCTACCTTAAAAAATCTAGTGGATAAAATGCAAAAAAATAAAAAGGTCCAATGCATTTTCGTCATATTTCCGTATTGTAATTGCTTTCATTTACATTTAGACATTTACATTTAGACATTTAGCAGAAGCTTTTATCCAAAGCGACTTACAAAGAGTGTAGGAGCAATAAGCGATATGTCATACAGGAGCCATAATACATGAAGTGCCAATACAAAGTTACTGGTTTCAACAAAAGCTAGACCACTACCTGTTTTTTTTTTCATTTGTCTGTCAAGTATTCACAGAAGAGATGGGTTTTAAGTAGTTTTTTAAAAGTTGTAAAAGTTGCTTTCAATTGCAAACTACATAATTACACAATGACTGCATTTGAAGTAATGGTTAAAATTGGGATTGTGTTCCACATTGAAACAAACACACACATAAAAAACCATTAGGTAGATAAAATTATGAATATGCATTGAGAAAAAAAAATACATAAAGAATATTAAGATAACCTGTGTTGTAACCAATATGATGTAAAATATTGATAAGACGTTTACAACAAGGTTCCATTTGTAAACAATTAACAATACATATATTTTATTAATCTTAACATAATAATAAAATTAACAAAGATTAAAAAAGCAGTAAGAATGTATTGTTTATTTTTAGTTTATGTGAATGCATGTAACGTTAACAATTGTAAAACTTTTACCAAAATGTAACATAATACATAATACTAATATCACAACAAATATGATATCATTTTACATCATGAGAATGCAAAGCTACGCAAGATCCCAACACACACTGTAAACGTTTTTCCTTCACTAGTAAAACAAAAGTGTGTGCGTTAAGCTTCACAAATTTGCAAAAGCAATGTTTTATTACAGCTCGTCTCATCTGTTAACAGTAGAACATCTCTTCCCGGCATTCTCCGGCTCAGCTCTAAATGGCTTTTAACACACACAAACACAAGCTCACAGATGCACACACACTTCCCTGTTTGTTTTAATGTGAACCACATGTTTCTCAAAGGTATGCCATTACCTGAACCTGCAAGCTGCTTTTTGGCCACTTTTATTGATAAAACAGTATAAACAGGAGAAGAAATAATGAGAAATAAGATTTGGAGGGCATATAAGAGGCAGACTTAAACTTACACAAGCCACTTAAGCACCGAGGTCAACAATCAGAGCACATGCACTAGCTGAAAGGCCACAGTTACCATGACTCAGTACTTGGACTTCTGCATCCATTCCCACTAAAATATCATCACACCACAGACCAGCAAAAACAAAAAAAAAGCTTTCAGTTAAAAAGCTCAATATTGCTTTGTAAAAAAATAAACAGTGAACAATTCCTGTTACTTTATGAATAAACGGATGTCAACAAATTGAACCTTCATCAGCTGTAAAGCAGTTGGAGAAATCACCTACCGGACAAACCACGTCAATAGAGAGTCCAGGAAAAGATGGATATTTTGATAAAGACGTTTTCACTGTAAACTATTGAACCTTACTTTTGCTTTATTTAATGCCGGGGAAAAAATGACCGATATTCAAGAAGAAAGACTAAAAAATAGAGTGCTCCGTCACGGTCTTTTTCAAGACCATTAAAAGTAATTACAAAGGCTCAGAAGCCACTAAAGAGGCCAAGACATCAAACGCAAAGATAACACAAATACAGTCCCAGATCCCTGCATGAATAACAGAGAGAGAGATAAGCATGACGGAGAGGATTCTGTACTGCTCCCGCGATTGTGAGCTGCAGCGCTTCCAGTTTACAGGCCGGGGATTTAAATCGAACAGAGCAGATAACTGGGAAATGGGTGGAAACAGAATGCTCGCTCTGCTCTGCGCGCCCAGGGCAAGCAACCTTTCAGTTAGATTTAGAAGTATATATATATATACACTGCAAACATATTAGGTACATTAGTGTAGGAAGGAAATATGAACGTAGATGTCCAAACATTCTTTGCCTTTAACCGTAATATAAAAGGGAGATTTATGTATGAACATAAACACTGAAACGGATAGTACGGCCCACACAGAGATCTGATCTCACCATCAGTCTAAGATGACATGAAGAGAAAGACTAAATCCATTAAAACATCAACATCTCCAGGTTGCTAAGAACAACGGTGCGATTTAAAGTGGTCCCTCCTATTATTTATTTGATTTAGCAAGCAGAAATAAATTGATCAATAAATACTATATATATTTATTACACTATTCAAACAATAAACTTTATTTTTTAGTAGAGCGTTTTTCCGGGTTTGTTCCAAGCACCTTGGAGCCAAAGTTGCCACACATCATTTGCTTATTTGCTCGGAAAGAGTCAGAACGCAGTACAAAATAAAGAGAGGGAGAAGTGTGAAATGTTTTAGTGAACAGAAAGGGTATATCATTAACAAAAACAGTACATTGTGAAGAAGAGCAAGTTTGTAGTTGAAAAGCAACTACAACACGAGCGAAACCCCATAAAAACCAGCTGCCCAACAGTCTCTTGCCAGGCAGGCACAAAAACGTTATAAAAAACAAATCCATTTGTCTAACCGAATAATAATAACATCATAAAACATTCTCCACAATCAGAGATGCAGTGGAAAATATCCATTTCCTCTCCTCCACAACGTCACACTTTGGACGAGCCGGACACCCACAGGCCTTATTCAAACAGCCATTTAGCGGCTTGTGTTTTGAGGTCTCGTGTTCCGAAAACACAGCGACTCTTTTTCCTAAACGAGCAGAGAGAGTTGCGCCGGATCCAAGACAAATCCAGTTGCGGATGAGTCTGTGAGCCGCGACCCTCCATCGCAGGGCCCCATCCGCCCGAGCCCATTGCCTCGTACCCGCCGCGAGACCTTCTGGCAAACTGTAATGAATCGAAGGCCTGTTGATGTTTTTGTTTGTGCGTGTTTTTTCACTTGTTTTTCTGGATTTCTTTCCCCTCTTCCCCCTGTCATTGGCTGCGGGGCGCTGAGCTCTAATTTAAGCTCTGTGATCAGTTTGGCCGCAGCGGGGATGTGAGGCGCCTGGAGCTCTGGCCATGCAACAAAACATCAGCATTCTGAACCCAATAAAGGTACGCTTTCAAACACGACTGGGTACACAAACACGTGCGCGTGCACAAACACACACACGCAAGTACAATTTATTCTTGACCATCCGCAATGTGGTGGCATTGGCAACGATTTTTAGTCCTTTGGTGGGTTGCTCCGAGACAAAACGCTTTTATTCCTCTGAGGGGTGACCAAACCACGTCTCTGCTGACAACAGCAGGACGCGACCGCTCTCTGAATTGGCACCTCCGCCGATCCTAATGCCCGTCGTGCCCGATGCCACGCGAGGACTCGGCAGAAAAACGTAGCAGGTAATGAGAGAAAAACCTATCGACCCAAATCTGCAGTTTGGGAGAGGATGGAATTACCAACACCATTCCAGCACTTGTGGGAACTAACACTAACACTCAATCTGCGGTTAGAGAACTACAACCAGACTTTTTAACACCGTCCCAGAGGACCTGCAAACTGTAATTGGACTGAATCACTCCGGGTCATCTTCCTAGGAAGCGGATGGGGTTTAGTCATCAGATACATTGGTTAAAGGGAACAGGAGACCAAAACTGCAACTCCAGTATTGGGAAAGCACGAGGGTAATGAACCTTACCGAAATTGTCAGTATAAATATCGTTCCCTCTGTACGTTTCAATTTTCTCAAGCAGATGAGTAAATAACGTCTGGATGCATTGGACTCTGGGGGGGCCGGGGGATTTTGACAGCTTGGCATGTCCTTCATCTCTTAAAATACACATTCAGGGTTGCCAGGGTGTCCGAAAACACACACACGTGCGACTTACAATGCACTTAAACCCTACGGCATCCAATCATCGGCTTTCACACCAACAGCGTTTCTGCTGCGTAACACAGCTGAGACTCCATTCAGCCATTTTTGGGGTACTGCGTTGCATTTTCCTTCAATAATGGCTACAAGTAATTGAACGGTTATGCCTTTGAGAATGATTACAAATTTGGTTATCGTAAAATCGACATGATGACATTTACACCCGAATGGTAATTAATCTACATGGAACGGAACCCAAACCCCAAATTGTACCAATAAACCGTCTAAATCATCTGGATTCAGCCAGACGCCGAGAAAATAAAGTGCTGATTGTGAGCTTGTCACTGTGTGTGTGACTTCAATCAAGCCCGACAGATGTATTTTTTTATGAGCGAGTTGTTCATTCCAGTGTTTTATGTTGCTTCATAAAAGCTTATATTGAAAGAGACTGTGTTGATAAACAGGTTTATAGTGCATTTACAATGTGTTTCCTGCTGAGTTCAGCATGTAACGCAGCAAAAAATAGACTCGGTGCTGAAACTATCTTCAGTGCCGCTCTGCTCCGTTCACACGTGCGGTGTGAACGCTGTAACCTGTTAAAAGAACATGCACCATACGTGTGCCACGGACTAAGAAAGTGTGAAGGGAGTCTGGAACCGTTTACCCGTGAGGGCCGGGTATCGCCAACTATCTCACAGTATAGATAGATTACTTCAAAAGTGCCTTTGGGTTTTGTATCAGCATATCGCTGCTGTCCTTCTCAAACCTTGTATCTCCATATTTCGTGATCTTGATTTTTTTTGTCAAAAATCATTATTGTAAGTCACCCTTTATGTTTGTCACTGGGTTTTGCAAATATCTAACCGATAAGAAGTATTAAAAAGTGCTTGTCAACTTCGACAACACAGTTTTTAATAGTTTTAGTCAAAAATTACAGTGTTTATTACATTTCTTGAAAAACGGTCAAATCTGGACATTCAAGGTTTTGGAAGCACAGCAGCGATAGGCTTAACCAGGGAATTTAACTCATGGCATTGGTGTTCCTAATGCCACGCTGCGCAATACTTAATAATATCATAATTCAATGACAACACACTGGGTTATTTTCAACCCAGCACTGGGTCAAAAAAGAACGAATCCAAACACGTTGGGTTATAAGTTGACCCATGCTGGGTTGTTTTAACCCATTGTTGGACCAAACAAACATTTTCTTAGTTAATTCAATTCAACTCAACTGCTGGGTTCGTCCCTTTCTGACCCAACACTGGGTTGGAAATAATCCAGTATTTAGTAAGAATAAATGTAAGGGGTGCAACAATACACTCATCTCGCAATTCAATATTTACATTTAGTCATTTAGCAGACGCTTTTATCCAAAGCGACTTACAGAGAGTTCAGGGAGCAATAAAGCGATCGGTCACACAGGGGCAATTATACAATAGTTTCAGCAAAAGCTAGACCACAACCTGTTGAGAGAAATATAATATACGATACCGGGTTTGACTGCGTCACAATATTTTGAACCAAAAGCAAACCCCCCCTGAAATTCCCATCTAAAACAATAAAAATGGTCAATAACATTTGTTTTTTGTAGTTCTTAAGGAACAACTTTAAAGGTTTAACTGAACCTTCTGTATGTCAATACCACACATTGGATAGATCGGACACTGCAAAAAATTTAATTTAAATTATTTAAGAAGTTGATTTATTGTTTTTTGAACCCCAAGACAGAAATTGCACTATTGCTCTAACATAAATATTTTTGATTTCTTGTATAGTGATATATCAACATATTGTTACACCCAAACGAAATGATCATTTCGTTTTAAATGAACAGACTGCCAGATGCATGAGTTTCTTTAAATGAAATATATGCAATAATTTAAAGCATCATGAAATCGAAAAAGAATTCAACATTTGACTATACAGGCGCAACAGAGCTCACACAGCTAACATACTCTAACCGCTATAAACCGTTCACTCTGACATCAGAGAGCAGCGACCCCAAACACACGCTCCCACACACGCATGTATTCTGACAAACGGTTAACAAGGGAAAAGTCAGGAAGTCTCTGCTGTGATCCATCAGGAGGTTGAGAATTATGATGGAAGAGGGGGTTGGGTTTAGGGGTGGTGACCACACCAACCCTTCTACACCTTTCCACAGCAGACAGAGAGCGCACTGTGCAGGCCCGGCCACTGAGGTGTCATAAAGATTTCACATGTGAGCACTAAGATGAGTAATGGTCTGAATCACGCTCCTCGATAATGGTGCGGATTAATGCAGCCTCTTTAGACCGTGCTAGGGCAGGGATGATCAATTTTATGACATATCAAATATTTTTGGATGCCTCATGCAGGTGGGAGTGTTTTTCTGCAGGTCCCAAGCCAGGAGCGCTTTTAGAACGGCAAGCTTGGGTGTGGGGAGCTCAGATGGTCTGCGGCAGACGTTGATGTTGTTTCTCTCCCACGCCAGCTGCTGTCCTACAATAACACGCTAATAACTCATAAGACGATAATAACGCGATTATACGAGAAAAGGACTTTGATATGGGGATTGAGTCAAGACATCGTGCTTCGGCGCTAATGTAGGCAATGAGAGTTTGAATCTCACTTGCAATATTTAAAGGGCCAGTTCACCCAAAAATGAAACTTTCTCTTTGTTATGATGCAGACAGAAAAGATATTTGGACAAACGGTTGTAACCGAACAATTCTCGGCCACCGTTGACTACCATAGAAGGAAACTTTCTTCGTAAATGTCTTTATTGTATTGAACACAAAAGAAGATATTTTGAAGAATGTAGGAGCGCTACAATTGTCATTTTTCCTACTATGGTAGTCAATGGTGGCCAAGAACTGCTTGGTAACAAGCTTTCGTCCAAATATCTTTTTTCTGTCTTCATCAGAACAAATCATTTTAAACAGATCTCGAGGGTGTGTAAACGATGACAGATTTTTAACCAGTCTCTTTAACCGGTGCTAAAGCCGTTTTTTCTCATCTGTCCAAAATGAACTGCATGTGAGCATCAAAGTCGATCAATGAACAGAAAAACGAAGGGTTGTGGGGGTGCTGAACGCTCTCGTGACTTACATCAAGTCTTAAAATCCACAAAGATGTGGATCAAAATGTCAAAAGGAAACATTTCCCTCAAGCCAACCTTACCCTATAAGTCAAACCTTCGGACACATCTGATTGAATTTATGTTTCTAATAATCCAAAAACCCTTTGATTTATGCAAGAAATTACATGCAGACAAATATAATTCATGTCTATGCATGTATGGTGAGATGAAAGATTTGACTTCAACATTTCTGGTCAGTAATACCTGTAAATCCCCATACTTCAATTTATTACCTTTGTTGACTTTATGAGCATTCTAAAATATGAAAATGGGAATAATAAAGAATGAACAGATGTGTCAAAGCTTTCGTCTGGTAGTGTACAGAGACACAGCTCTATAGTTTCCTAACCTCTCCCACATCCAGACCTGTCTAGACAAAAACCAGGAGCAGAAACCAGCCCCCACAGCTAATTGTAACATCAATGAACCATGTGATGGCAGTGGGGAGCAGTTGCCACCCTGGCGTTTAATCTGCGGGCTGCACAAGTTTTAAAAACCAACTCCTGCGCTTCACAGTGACACGCTGTTCCACTTTCTCAAGTCTGCTAATAAAACTTGGGCAGCACATCAGAGCCGGCTGCTGCGTCACGGCGCGTAGTGGAGATTTATGGAGAGAGAAAAGACGGAGCGCGGCGGAGAAAGCACATCACCGCGCATCAAAAGACGGTCAACCAGGGCATCGTCCTATTTTTACACCATCATCAACACCGAGGTTGACAGACACACAGACGGAGACCAGAGGAGAGAAGAAGACGGGGGGAACAGAACAAAGAGAAACACATCAGATCTATCTTTAGGAGAGATGAAAAAACAGAAAGATGTTGTCATTAAAAACGTGCACGCTCATTTTCTCCCGTCTTTCAATGTCTCCAGCACTTCAAATATGTGCATCACACAGAACCGGCTGTTGGTTATGCATCATTTTGTCAGACATCAAAAAGTCCCATCTGCTATTTGTCTAGAATATATCATTTAAATGTAAGGATGGGCTTCATTTATCTCACTCTTGGTACGTCTGAACCTGCTTTTATTGAAAATAAATAAACAAGAAAGGCAATGTGATTCGCTAAAGCATCTTAAACAAAAACACACATTTTGTAGAAAAATCTCTGTTTTTATTGACTAAGTGTCAAGTCATTTTTATATCATTAGTGGAAGCAAAATCACGTTGCAAGATGCAAAATGATTGCCATTTAGAAAATACACCCACAACCATATTAGGGACCAACAGTTTAGAAAATGTAATTCCAGTTGCGTTTATCAAAAGCAGAAATCCATTGACTGCCAAAATGTCGTCTTGTTCAATGGTGTTGATGGATAAAAACCAGCAAAGAAAAGATGCATCACGATATATTCCCTCGTTTGATTCACTATCACACTCGGCTAAAATACGTGAACGGCCAAACACCAGCTTTCCTTTTTCCTACAAGACTCGACAAGCACGTTGAGAATTTCTCCTCCTCCAAACCATAATCAGCCCTGCATCTATCTCTTCAAAACGCAAACGAAAAGCACTCCATTCATGTACCACTATGTCACACTCGTCTCCCGTCAATCACTTCCTCCGGCCCCGATCCAGAAGCTGCAACAGAAGACAGCGCTCGCCCATCCCCGGGGCCGCGTCAAACACCTTCAGCTTGTCATGTCCTGTGTCTAAACCTACAACCATTATTCTCCATCTAGATGGTAATGATTATAAATGAGGATTGGCGATTATTAATGATTCTAAATGAGTTCCATGTGTATGCCGAATGTGTCCAGGAAGACCGGAAAAACAAGATGGGTGAATTAAGGGTCCTTAACCTTCCGGGGCCTTTCTTAACTCTGACCCAGTTAAACTGCCCAAAATAGCTGATTTAGGGCCACCGTGTGTAACCCCCATAACTGACCCGAACCATTAGGATGTCAGGAGAGCAACCGGCCCTTAACCAAATTCCCCCCGCTGTGATTGACAGTGTGCAGGAGGGGCCGGTGGGCTGCCCTCCTGATCTCAGGGCTGCGGGTGAGAGTCGAGCCCCACAGCTATCTGCACTACTGACACCCATTTCCTGTGGAATGCTGCCGCTATGCGACGCGCTGATAGCCTGTCATTCAGAGAAAGCGCGAGGGAGGGGTGTTTTTCAAGACTGCATGCGTGTTTGTGTGTGTGCATGCGTCCGTGAGCATGAATGGAGCAATGTGCGTGTTGCTGCTTCTGTTTGTTTTTCTGTGGGTGCCGTTTTTGCGCATGGGCGTTTGAACAGCGTGTGCGTTAAGGGGTTCTCATCTGCATGGACGTGCACTAGCCTGTGTGTATTTGAGTTAGTGTGCATGTATTTGCAGGTGGTTTGTGGGAAGGCGGAGCCAAGTAATCCTAAAATCGGGTCTGTGGCCGGACATCTGCACCCGGTTTGCGTCTCCAAACTCTGGGTCTCGGCTCAGTTTGATTTTCCCAGAACCCGTCCTGTAGCCTGTCCTTGAACTGCTATACAGCTTCGCAGAACAGGCCGCAAATTACGACTGCACTCCTGAAGGTCAGCTGGTTACTGATACTATGAACACACCATAAGGATATCCTGTCCGATCTTATATTTCTGCGAAATCACTCAGAATAGTTCGGGTTATTGTCAACTTAACGTCTGTGGACAGCATCTGTGGCGTGCTTTTGATTACGAAACATGATGATTTTGACCTGTCCCATGTAAAAACAAACATTTACAGATTTACAGTAACACACTTACACAAGAGTCTGGCGGGTCAGAGGGTTTAAAAACAGAATTGTGCAGTTCCTTCTTAAAACTGGTCAATAAACGAAATAAATATCAAATTCTAACAAATCGTTATTCAAGCTGTAAAATCTAACAAGAATCTGAACGCTATTTTTCTAGGTGGAGGCACTTCTGGATACACTTAACCGATGTAATTCCTGTGGGTAGAGGATGAAGAACTCCTGGGGTGTGATGTAAATCTGGAGGCCGTTCTCACCTGCTGTTTGAGCTGCTGGACCAATCTGTCTTTCTCCCTCTTCAGCAGAGCCACCTCATCTTGAGTCTTCTTCTTCTTCGAAGCGGAGAGCTCTAGAAGAGCAATGTTGGCGTCCTTCTCACTGATGGCTGCCAACAGCGCCTCCTGCCTGTTTGGAGGACCAAAGACACACAATCAGTATTCTGATGTGCTGCTCATATAAATGTCTTTAAGGAAAAGAGATTCATTCGTGCGTGTATGCGAGAGGCAATCTAATAAAAAAAGACTGTGAACTAGAGTTCTTAAAGTGCAAAATGTCCTTCCACGTGTCCTAGAGCACCAGAGTTGAAGACGAGACACAATGACAGCTCAGTGTGTCAAACACAAGTTCTCTATACCTCTCACAACTACTTTTGCTGTCTTGCCCCTAGAGCCATTTCAAAAGCTGGCGAGATGTCTTCCATGGCATGCAACACATGTGGTCCTAAAATAAACCCAAAGCTTATTTGAAGAAAACTTGGCAAAATGGTCCACTTCAAAGTGTAATCTTTTGAAAAAACTGCATTACTTTTATACTCAATATATAAGATTCGATAAACGCAATGCATGGTTTGACCTCGCATGCAATGCTGCCTTTAAATTTGTGCAAAACAGCTAAATCAAGAGGCATGTTACCCGCCTCTGGAACAGCTTTAACGCCTTAAACTTCAGCCGACAGCGGCCTTAAGTTTTATAACGGAGTGCCTCTCTCCGCTTCGGATTGAAAGACTACCCCTTCCATTTTCATCTCGGGCTCTCTGCGAATGTACTTTTTCTCTTGTCGTTTTCCCAATCGCTGGCGAACACCATCTCTTTCTGTCAGTCTCTTTTCCTTCTTTACGGCTCCTCAAAGGAACTGGCTGACCCGATTCTATCCAGAGTGACATCACAGCTCTAGAAAGAAGCCTATGTACCTGACATCAGTGTGCTTCTGTTTCCTTTCACTCACACACACAATGCATGCGTGATGCTCACAGCCTGCCATACCAATCTTAATTCAGCCATTTTGACCGAAAAACGAAAAGCGATGTATCCCACAAGCACACAGGCCACCCAGGTCTGAACAAACCACCACGTCCTGGCACAAGCTAATAAATGAAGCTGGTGATGTTCCAGCAGCCTTTCGAGCTCTAACACGTCCTGTCAGAGAGGTCTTTAAAGACACTGACCTTCTGACTAGCCGTACTCATTACGGTCAGGCTCAGACCACAGGCGGCAGCTGCCCCTGAGGTGAGTCAGTTTACTTAGGGCAAAAGAGAACTTCCTCTTGAGCTCCATAACCTCTCCGCCTAGTCACGATGAGCCCTTCTGCATCCGTCCTGCCAAACGGATGAGGTGAAAAGAGAAAGCCGGAGCGGCCGCACGAGCAGAGAGGCCGGGGAGGAAGTGTACTGGGAAACAGAGGCTGAGGATGAGAACATTCACACGTCCGGGCGCACTTTTATTTGGGTCACGATAATACGCAGTCTCTCATAACCTGGAAATAATGGACGGATAGATGCTGATCTAAAGCAGAAGAAAAGATTTCTGACTTCATCCGTGTCTCAAGTTTTCCTCTATTTGACGTGTGTGTCCCTTCAGATTAATCTTTCAACAAGGCAGAATTTTTCCTCTGTGACCTCATCTTTCCCATTAACTGCGTATATCGATAGCATCGGGCTGGGGCGTCGACAGGAAGAAAAGAGGCACGGGTCACGAGGAAGCCCTGAAAACAATCATTACAATTTATTTACTTTCACATAATACGTCCAACTAATGCTGATCCTAAAAACTTCAGATTCAAAAGCTGTTAGTGAGAGAAAGAGGACAAATTAAGTCATTAAACGTATTCGCATGTCCAGCAAACATTTTGAAGAGTCATACACACAATCCTGATTTTAAAGGTACATGCTTTAAAACAACAATCCCAGAATGCATTGCAACGAACCTCAGATGGACAGATCTGAGATACATTTCTTATTAAATTTGAACCAAAAATGGGGCCCGAAATTCTCTATTTAGCATTTTTATACAAATAAGCTTATTTAAACACATTACATATTCATCATTTTTTTATTTTTTATTATGTTTTAAATTTGAAACAATTTACAGCTTAATGTTTAAAATGTCCATTTATATTTATTTTGAGAAATTATTTGATAATCCCACATCTATATCACTCGGTCAAAATCTTTAAATTAGGATGCTTCCCTTTGTAGACAGCTGTCTATGTAGCTCGCTACCTTTAGCTTTCCCATACTACATGCTCTTATCAGAAGCACTGGAACACAATGGGCCCTCACACATTTGTCCCGAGACAGATAGGGAAGAGTCCATATTGATCACTTAGAGGTCAAGTGGCCAATCACCTCCTCCCACAACACAGCCAATCAGAGCGAGAGGAAACAGCCCATCAATCAATGCATCCCATCACAGCCCTCAACACTCAACGGTCTCCCTCTCTTAAAAGGTTTCCATTCCTTTAAGCATCTCGCTTTCTGTTCTTCTCAGAAGTCCTCCGGCAGGCCTAAATATACGTCACTTCTCTTTGGATCGATCGCTTTGTTTCTCGATGGGCGTCACTGGAGACAAAACGAATAGCTGAGGGGGTGGGGAAGAGGATGGCACATTTACGGTGATGGCGACACAGTCTTGGTTAAGCAACATGATCAAACATGTGAAATTCCAAGAATGGCCATGTTAAGAATCTTAAACCTGACTAAACACTGCGATTCCTCTCGCATGACGACGCAAATGGCGGCGAAATTAGGAAGGAATGTTAAATGAATTCAGATCTGAGGTTGACTACTTGCTAGCTACAGCGCTTGAGTAATGTAATGTTCGCCTCAACCATGACCATTCGGGAAAGGAGATTCAAGAGTTTTTCAGGAAAGCACATGAATAGGGAGAAACGTGAATTGAGCATGATGGAGAGAAGAGAGATAGATGAATGACAAAATGTAAAATGTATGGATAGCAGGATACAAGGTTCCCACATTATTTCACCTAAACATTTGAATGGGTTATCCAATAGTTTGTGAGCATTTTATGTAAAGCAGAGCTTTTAAAAATATTTTCAATATTATAATATTTTACATTCTGATACATTTTCATGATCGTCATTTTTAAAACTCCCAATGATTTCCATGATCATGGGAAGCCTGTGGACGGATGAAAAGAAAAGACGGCTACTTTAAGAGCGAAGATATATCCTCACCGTGTAAAAAATGTTCCTAGCCATGAATCCTATCTATGGAATATCTCAAATATAAAGGTCCACTGCTCGTTCCTTTAACACTTCTGTATTTTCACAGCGCTGAATTTGAAAGCGAGGAATTCAGAGGACACCATTAGCTGGTAGGGAAGAGTTCAGAAAACGTTATCAGCCAAATCCATCAGCGCTAAGTCCTACCTGATACTGGCTGATCTAGCGCATAAAAATAAAATACAGGCCAGCCGCGTTAAACAAACTGAGTGTTGGAAGAGCCCCAGCGCATTAAAAAAATAAAAATAACCCAACTCTCCATCATTCCCTGGCCCGGAGCCACAGCCTGGCTTTCTAGGCCCCTTTTTCCACACGTGTCATATAGAAGAGAGAGAGAAGTATGCTATAGGCTCTCTGTATGGTGTGTGTCTCATGTTTGAGATGGAGAGAGAAATATGGCGTCCGTTTAGCATTCATTGCTACCCCGGGGCATGGAGGACCTTCCCTAGAAATGAGAGATACATCCGCTGTTGGTATCAGAGTGCTGGACTAAGAGAGAGAGTTATAGAGGATTCGTGTACTGGAGGGACACTATAACATTTCTAGAAAAACCTACAGCCTTGCGCCTAGAGCTAATATTGACTCAGCAAAAAGGATGAATTCTGGTGTCTAAGCAATTTTAAAATGTGTTGTGTGCTTCCCGAACTGTAATGGCTTTATTAATCTCTCATTTTAATCTCGGACGTTATGTGGCCCGCAAAGTAGGGCTGGGGGATATATATCGTACGATTCTTATGCTCTCAGTTTCTCAATGACTTGCGGTTAAATGCCTCCACATCCCAAAGCCAGGGGGCGCTCTTGCGCAGAAACTCTGAATATGGGAAATAGAAGAAGAACAATCGGTTCCAGGAAATGCCTGTGGTCAAATTCTTTCGCTGTTCTACAAACCTTTTCAGGTATTTTCATGATAATGAAGTTGATTTATAGTAATGATGATAGACGAGTGTTGCTTTTTCAAATGCACGTTTGAATCGATTTAAAGATGTATAATTAGCATGAATCGAGATATATATCGCCCAGCCCTACCGCAATGAATCAATAACAGTCGAGTAGTTTTAATTTAATACAATTACTATATAATAAAATGTTAATGTAAAATAAATTGGGACATACATCACAAAAATGTATTGGCTGTCATACTGGACAGGCCTAGACAATATTTCGGTCCATCTCTTACAAAGACAAAATGATCAGTAACACAAAAAAGACATAACATGAAAATGACCTCCCATACACACACACACACACACACACATGGCTATGTGCTGACCCCATCACTCTCCTATCCCCCTGCACTTATCAGCTGTTTCTAAGGCTGACAGGCCGACCTTAATTAGTGCTGATAGCAGCAGACCCAAAGGGTGGCCAGCACATCCCCGAGCCCAACACAAACACACCGCTCTCCCCGGCCTATCTCCACTGGGAACATACACACGCCTGGAGTGACAGCACCCAGCCATCTGGATCACATCAACTAGAGAGGCAGAGATAGAGAGAGAGAACGCTTAAGAGGAGAATGTAACTCTTGCTTAACCTTGTGCAGGGGTTGATGCTGAGTTTATGGAATTTACCAACACGCTCCATAAATTTCAGATTTCATAGACCTTTTTTTAAAAGGCCCCATGAAATCCAAATTGGAGTTTTGTGCCTTTTAGTCCATGTCTATGAGCTTTGAAGGCATGTCGAGCATTCCTGAAAGCTGACCAAATGAACCTCTAGCAGACTTACGCGATTAAAAAATGCGTTCCTTTCTGGGAAAACGGAGGAAGAATATCGATGACTCATCCCGCACTACACCGATTAGCGTCCAATCAAATGTTATCTAGAATACAAATGAGTTCACCGGGCAATGTTTTCCACTTGAATTTTTCATCGTTTCACTGAGAAACGTTTGCCAATGTTTGCCGATCACCTGATTGAAACCATTATGTAAACACGTTCTTTGAAATTTCGAACATTCCAAAACCGCAGGAGGGGAAGTGTTGAAAAACAACATGAACGAGTAAACAAACTGCACTCGGCAGCATCCTGTATTTACACTCGCAAACTTCTACAGAAAATCCTCGTGGCAAAAACAACGTATCAAACAAACCCAGACCGTGGTTAGACAGACAGACAGACAGACAGACAGACAAGCCCTGTGATGCGGCAGCGGACTGGACAAGACAGCCGGAGCAGGTGGTGGAAGATGGGAAAAGCCGGTCAAATCCGTGACCACTTCAGATACGCTACGCAGAGCGTGACCAGGAACACGCATTTCTCAGCAGACCGCTCCAGCTCACCGGAGTCCACTCAAAAGCCCGTTACCTGGGAAACGCCGGCAAAGTTGCGCCGAGCAACACAGCTGGGGCCTCTAAACAAACCTAAGCGTGGCGGGAGAGAGGAAAGCGAGGGAGGAGGGCAGAACTCGCTTTCTGGGAAATGGAGCTCGGTTAGGAGTGGCACCTGCGGAAACCATTATTGAAACAGATGGAGGAGTGGGAGAAAGATGCGTTAGGTCTGAGCAGAAGAGATTCGGGAACATCGAGGCTTACCGCTGGACACCATACGAGGGATTATGCCTGTCAATGTGACATACAGCCCAAAGCCCAGCTCTCCATGCAACGGGCGAGTCACTGCAGCTTAAAGAAACATCCCAGAGCATTTTTCCCCCGTGACATGTCTACAACGTCGATGGTTTTAAAACGCACGCGTGGATTAGTCCGATAGTTTCTGAGGGTTCTAGACAGCGCACGGTTTTTCATTGTGACTAATGTGACCATGACAACGGTCGTGACTTATAGGTGCAGTCAAGCTTCTCTAATGTTTCATTATGTGTTTGGTGAGAGGAAGACACGGGATGATGAACCTCACATGTGCACCCTGACAGCTTTTCTTTTAGTAGACGAGTAGAAATAAGCTCACAAAGATATAGCGACAAGCTGTGTTTGTATCTCGTGGTAGGTGGGTGGTGATGTCACAGTCATTTAAGATTTGATCTGATCATCACAGGTTGTTTGGTTTGAGAAGATAAACCTCCCGTATGCCATTATTAACATTAGTTATATAAAATAATATATTATTAACAGGTTGTTTTCTAAATTTGTATATATAGATAGGATCTAGACAAATGCTGAACACCTGTTTCCACACGCGTGTCTGCATCTGTTTTTAAAAGAGAAAAGGAAATGTTCATCCCAAGGTCGGTCACCGTAAATCTCAGTCACCTACTTAAAACATTTCCTCCTATAGAAAAACTGTATCAGGTCAAAACTCTTGGAGACGTTGTGCGAGTAAACGTAAGGCCTCATACTGAAGGATGAGCTCCAGAAGTTCCTCCACAAACAGGCCTGGCAGGACGACTTGGCCCGCGGGGAACCCAGGAACCGTAGAGTCGTGTGTGGTCATCCTTATAATGCACACGCACGTTCTACTCGCTGGTACCGCAACGCAGACGGAGCGTGTTTTTTCCATTCTCGTCAACGATTCTCTATGCGTTAAAAAAAGAGTTGACCAAAGCCGCTTGGCGGGAAGCGCCGGTTACGTCATCTGGTAAACGGATGAAAAGGTGGTTTCATAAACGCAGCCATTTATTGGATCGACAAAGACAGGAGGAGTGTACTGAGTGAAGCTACCACAGACCAAAATGAAGTGCCCTCAACCCCACTGGCCGCAACCCAATTACAAACACCACACTGAATGCAATAAAACAACTCGGGGCCAACAGAGGCCGGGCCGGGCCAAAAAGGTGCACAACCATCCTCAAATATAGGTCAAACTCAATCCCGTTCCATAAAATTAAGGGTGTGGCTAAATCAGCCATCAAAGTCTTATTTCAGTCTTTAAGAGACTGTCAGAGCTGGTTTGTTTCTCATCCATTCCTAGTATGCAAAAAAAGAAAAACAATGCAGTAAACTGGCAAATCGTGTTAGAAAAAGGGTCAATGCCAAAAAGGATGTCTGAGAAATCGAGGGAACTAATGATTTTTGGAGGAAAAAACTAAACTAAAATTGTTTGAGGATTTCATACATTTGGAAAACGATTGCATTATATTCTACAAAAATGACATTACTTTGAAATGCAATTAAAATGTTTATCTGTAAAAGTGGTACATAAAAATAAAAAAAACTAGAAAATTCATGCAATACTGCATTCTTATAAAAACATTGTTTTTCAATTATAAAAAAGTGGGTCATGAACGGCCTCAATATAAAAAATGTGATGGTTAAAAAACAGAAAAAGCTTAACTCTGTTTCACTGTTTCTCGTGCCATGTAACAACAGAAAGGCGAACGGCACAACCCCAAAAAGTCAATGCATCGAGTCAATGTACGTTAAGTTCCTCGCAAGCCCGAATTCCTGTGCATACTGATTCATGACTCCATGAACAAGAGAGTGTAATAAAACGCAGCCTCAGTACTAACTAAAATCCTGATGAACGTCACGCTTGTCCAAAGACAGAATTGACAAAATGTCTCTTAAGGGGCCAATGATTCTTATGCTGTAGGCTTCCACGCGGCGTGCATCTGGGTTGGTCATTTCCCTAAAGATGGCAGTCTATCAGATACTTTACTTTCAACGAGCCGCCCATGAATATAATGCATCCGTGGGTGTAATTCGTCTCTCTCAGTGCAAGACCACCCCGGTCCCATCTTCTCCCACCCTCATTAACCTGCCTGTCATAAACGGGCACATAAAGTCCATTAGAAGTTATACAGAGTTATGCGTACCGTCTAAAAGGCATTTTTATAGAAATGGAGATTCTTGCTCACCTCTGAAACTTTATACACCGCAATCTGTGTTCATCCGACTGCGATGGGAAACATTTAATTTTTAAGCCCTCTCTAAAATCTACAAAGCATCTACTTAACTAGCGAGGCGTACCCCCCAAAACCAGTCTGAGCTGAAAATGTGGTTCGGAGAGCTGGAGAACTATAGAGGTATCCGAGCAAACGACTATCAAACTGCATTCATTCGCGTCACAAGAGATTTTGGAGCGACGGGTAAGAACAGCTCAATGTGGAAAAGGACAAGAAAAG
Organism: Triplophysa siluroides; assembly: GCA_006030095.1. Taxonomy (NCBI): domain Eukaryota; kingdom Metazoa; phylum Chordata; class Actinopteri; order Cypriniformes; family Nemacheilidae; genus Triplophysa; species Triplophysa siluroides. The sequence continues at coordinate 80,653 of VCII01000066.1, forward strand.
CTGTCAGGGAAACCAGACATGGGTGCGAATGCTGAGAGAGCTTAACCCCAGAGCCACGCTCATAATCCCTTCCAGATACAGCGCCGAAGGTTCAAACGGGCAGGCCGGTGATGACGGAGCAAAACCACCACACCTGCCAGACCCTCGCTGATGATGGCTTCTTTTCTCTCCCTCTTTCACTTGTTTTCTTTCCCCACCCCGTTTTTCCCCGCTCTCCTCTTTGAGGGGGCGACAGCTGTCCGGTGTCTCCTCCGGCGATGGACAGGAGGAATTTTTCCGCTCTCCACACCGCATGTCATGATGTCACCCGTGCGGTGTCAGGGAGTGAGGCTGAACAGATGGTTTGGAGCGCGCTCGGAACGGCCGACCCGTGGCAGCTTCGCTCCGCAGCCCTGATAAACGAGGCCAAGCCACCTCTGAGCCGAACGGCTTCAGAAAAACACTTAAAAGGCTTTTATCGCCCCGGCAATTGAATCTCCTTGATCCCCTAAAGCTGAACCTGTAGCTGCCTGCACAACGGAAAAGCCTCACCCTTTAAATCATACCATCACGGCCATGTTTTCCATTTATTTATCCGACCCAATGGTTGGTGCTCTGATACCTTTAATGGCTCCAAGTCAAATCCAGCAAATACTGGAGTGTTTTCTCTGCGATACCAATCAGATAAGCCAAAGACTCCTAAGACCTCCGCTTAGGTTCTGCGGCAGACTCCAAAGAGTTTGTGTACTGTATCTCCAACATAAATCACTACCGCACGGATCAATGTTTGTCTAAAAGTTTTTCAATGGTACGGTAGTTTGCCGTCTACGTTGCTACTCTTTTGCAAGAATGAATATGATCATTAAACCTGACCATTTATAGTGCATTCATAAACATTTTTTTTTAAATCAAAAGTCCCTTAAAAAAACGTAATAAGTAATACGTAATTACAGCCTTGCTTATACGCTCATCAAATGTCTACTTTTCAGTTTATTGCGGGAACGTGTGGCACCAAAGAAATAACCGGCCTGTGTCTGAGACACCCGAACTTGCCATTAGTAGCTGAATGGAAGTGGGCAGGGTGGAGGACTGTTTCCTTCACTTTACAAGAGAATTAAGGCCTGTCCTCTACCAGGAACATTCTGGGAGGCATATACACACAGTCGGGCGCTTGTGCCGCCATGCCATCTTACCAGAGGCCGTGCCCGATCGGGATGGAAACAGCACTTTTGGCACCGGCCTGGTCGACCACATTACAGCTGTCAATAAACGGCCGATGCAGCCGCCCACCGCCGCCTACCCTCTTTTTAACAGGTCGGACCTCGGCAGCGCCCGCGCCAGCTCTTGTAACACGGCTTTACGATGTTATTATTTGCGTTTCTGCTGTTTATTTTATTCCTTTAATTAGGGCAGGGTTTCAGTGGAAGGGCTTAACTCTGGAAAGCTGAGGTTTTAACGTGTCCCACTGCACTTGTGTTTGAGTTGAGCAGTCGACAGCGAGTGGGGTTTCTCGCCCACTTAGAAAGAAGGGTTTAATGCACGTCAGAGCGTGAGCGCAAAAAAGCCTTCAAAAAATGAGACTTGAAATGGTAAAGCTGCATGGGCGTGTATGCAACGAATCGCATTAAAACTTGGCTCGCTTCGCCACGATCTGTCTGATTTCACCATTGCGCACAAGTCCCCGAGCAGCACTTTTAGTTCATGATATCCCCTCCGGCGCCCGATCATCTCTCGGACTGCTGTGCATGCGATCGGGTTCATGTACGACAAAGTGATCTGTTTCTAAATACATTAAACTGCCATTTAGACAGTTCAGACCGAGATGTGCGTATTGCCATTTCATTTTAGCTGAGTTCTCGGTAATGTTTCTTTGTAGTCTTCTTGTATCTGATGTTTCCTTACAAATGACTAAAAAATATGACCATTACAGTAAGAGGAATGAGCAGTACGGGGTCAGGAGACCCCGGTTTGGGGCCAACTCGAGGGCAAATTTATAGCCCGTATCCCCCAGACGTCCATCACAGCAGCCAGATGTGGCGACACTGAATCACTCATGAGAGGCAGTGGCTGTACTCTATACACCCCTGCTGATGCCTACATGTCCCATGAGCCCTGCTGCGTGTGTGTGTGTACATACAACCTGACAGCATTTGACAGCTGGGGTGTGGAGGACCATCTCTGCTCCCTGGGTGTGTGTGATGTTGCCGGGTATACACGACAAAACGAATATCACAGAAGACACCCTAAGACCATCTTATGTGTGAGCAACAACTAACCATGGAGGTCTTGTGCACGTATCCATGAATGGAGCGCAGTATGGGGAAGCTAGTCGCGAGTGCCAGAGGTTTAGAAGGGGCCTGTCATAGCCAGCACCCCCCCATCCCTGTTGTTCTTTCTGCTCCACAAACCTCAGTTTCCTGGGCCCCTAACAAGTCCCAGCTGTCCCCTAAGAGCTGACAAAACACACTCGTCCACACTCTTTAAAATCCGCACACACACTTACATTTGGTACATGCAAAAGCCACCGTGTAAAACATACTTTTTGTCTGCCCAGGGGAAAAGAGCAAGGCAAAGAAAGACCAAAAAGCTCGCTCCTTCCCTACATCCATCTCCTTGTACCCTCGCCTGTGCTGACAGGCTGCGTTAGCTGCTCTGCATCCTACCCAGCATGCCGTTCTGCTGGGGTCCCGGAGAACGAAACGGCCGGCGCGTACGTAGCATCGGGAATCGAGTTTCACCTCTCGGCAGGGAGCGGTCTGCAGAAAACCACTGGGGTACAGAACCCGGTTTACACGGTAATCTATACATGCCTATTTACAGTCACCTAAATGTTGTGCGGGGGCACGGATGAGGAAAGGGCGAGGACGGCGTGGGTTCTATAAAAACACTCTTTAAAATAGATCATCAAGACCGATTGAAAGTCCAAACATGAAGTATGGATTTAATAGGTAGCTTTAGCACGCAGCACATTATCATTACATAACCTTATGTCCTTTAAAAGATGGAAAAACAAACACAAGTAGCCTGTCACGGCCACTACAGATAAGACAACCGAGCAAACACAGGCAGAAAATGTAGGATTACTCATATTCCCCCAGAGAGGGAGTGACGGACGCAGAGCCTCGTAGGTGTGGTGCACTTTGTGTGCGTGTAATTCTTTAACTATCCAAAGAAAAACACAGAGAGGCCTAGATGGAGTGTGATGGACAGGCTGGGTGTGGAGAGGTTGGTGTGGGGTTGGGGGGCACTCGTGACAGACAGAGATTAATGAGACCCCAAACCCCCTTCGACTCTTCCACCTCAAGCCCTCCGACAAACCATAATGCCTGCTAATCACCTGGGTGTCAGCTCCTATTGTTGAGATGACAGCAGACACACACACGCACACACACGCACACACACGCACACACACACACACACACACACGCACACCTGTCAGATTGATTCTGGTGCTCATGGCACTACATAATCTGCCTCTTTTAAGCCCTAAAATTTCTCTTTGCTCTTTGTGTTCTCTCACTCATCTATGGGTGTTTTCACACTTGGTTGGTCTAAAAATGTGTGAAATGAACTTTATATGAACCAAACCCTTTAAAGTGAAGAACTACATTACATTTGTTGAACAATATGCGATGTATTATAAACAGCAGCCTTAAGGCAAATTAAAATCAATGTAAAAACAATACTGTCAAAAGTATATCGAGACCACCAAAATAAGAAAACATGCGATGGAAGTGAAGGTCCTTGCCCCTTTTGTTCCATTTAAAAGTGTTATTCGAAGATGATTCGAGTGTGAAAACATCCCTGGTCTTTCAGTCCCTTCTGCCTTGATCTGAGACGACCACCTGCTTTTGCTTTGTGTTGAAACTCTGGAGAGAGTCAGACAGAAAATGAGTGTAAGGACAGAAATCAAAAGAGAAAAGAGCGCAAAACTAACAAAAACGAACGATAAGCAGAACCAGAGCTGAGTGATCTGTCTTACTGTTGTGCGTTTGGGTGCTAACAGGGAAAAGAAAATAAACAGATCTAGTGATAAAAGGAAAGATACAGACGGACAGAAATCAGAGGCGCTGGTGAAACGTCGTCACGGCAACACCGAATGAACTAGAACAGTTGCTCGTCAATCAATGTCCCGCGGAGGACGGCCTCAGACATTCCTGTCACCAGACGTCCCCCTGGGACCGCCGCCATGACACTTTTCATTCGGGGGTCAATAACGTACATTCGCTTAACTTAAGAGCTGGAATTGGGCGAGAGCACTCGGACCGCCATCGAAGCATGTGCACGATTGATTTATTATATACATGTGGGTGGTTGGAACATGTTTTACCATTTTCAAAAAAGTGAGAAAGAAATGCACACGAGTGCAACACTTAACATAACAAGAGAAGCACTGTGATCAGTTTTGACAATTTTATTTATTATTTGTCATCTATCCAAAAAGGCCAACAACTATCATTTTAAAAAGCACGTTAAACACAAAAATATTCGGCTGTTGATATTACATATCATCGCTGTTATTCCAAACCTCGGATGTTCAAATGCTGTTTTAGGAAATGGAAAAATCTCTGAACATTTTAGAGATTAATACTGGGTTTTGAAAAGGTTTTTTGGTTAGATGTTTGCAAAAATAACAAAATATGGAGCTATGAGGTCTCAGCAGCGATATGACATTCTAGAAAGTTTCGATTCAGTTCAAGCAATTTACGTGATCACAAATCCTACATTTGATTGTAAGCTTCAGTGCGGATGCTGTTAAAAAAAGTTACATTTAAAAAATATATTTTAAATCCAAGTAATTGAGATTAAGTTGAAAAATCACAACAGTAAGATCATAACAATAATTAATCATTTAAGTTGTCGTGTACAATTTGAATGTATATAAAGAAGTTTACTGTATAGTAACCTAAAATTTGATGTTTAAAACAGAGATGGTGATAGAGAGGCAAAAGATGTATTCAGATGTATTATATATTGCCCAAGATTTCAGTTACTATCTGTAATAAAAAAAAGACAGATCAAAGTTTAACATGGCTGCATGTCTAATGACTTCTTAGGAGGATCTGATCACGCAGCTCGAGACAGCAAACACAACGCTCACACACGTTAGCTCCTTTTACGGCTTCAACGCTGCAGATTCTGGGAGCTGGTGCTGAGGCAGCGCCCCTGAGGGCTAGATTTCTGGCCCCAGCAGGACGCACCAGCCATGGAGCGATTTACAGTGGGGAATGAAGGTCTGGATCTCATCTTAAACCGACACTTCTAAGTGCTCAGACACAACTCGTGGGCCTCTCCGAGACCGACAAGCGTTTGGGTAGAGTGCAGGGCCGCACCGGGGCTGGTGAAAGATCCCGCTTTGAAGTTCCGCGCTTTGAATAATAACGGAGAAAAAGCTTTGGGTGCAAGCCGGTCAAACAAAGGTAAAGTGATCGATTCGCCTTTCAAAGCGAGTCTTTGACACACCTGGGTGTGTGAGGTTTCAAAAAGTCAGCGGTTTCGTTTTAAATCCCCGTTCCCTCTGAAGCGTTCAAGATGTTCTTTGGGAGCAGTCCCGTTAGAACCCGAGCGAGGTTTTAGAGCCTGCTTTTCAAAAGAGGCTTTTTCTCTCAAGACAGAACAAAAGCAGAGCAGAGGTATGTTTCTCCTCTCGCTTCCTGCTGATGTTCGGTATCACAAACCTCATCTTTAGAGCCACTCAGAGGAACTTTAAGAGGCTGAGAGCAGCTGCCGGGGAGGAAAATACTCTGGGCCGGGGAGGAAAATACTCCGGGCTGTGGACCACACAAGCAAAAAGAAGGGAGAGCGAGAGAGGGGAGGATAGAAAAGGCAAGACAGCTCAGACTCTCTCACCCCATTCCAGCAGAAAGAGATGACAAGATAGAGAAGCACATATCAGCCTTTCTCCCCTCTAGCCATCCCAACTAATCTTTTCCACATTACCCGGCTCTCTTTTTTCCCAAATCTCTCTCTCTCTCTCTCTGTGAGTGTGTGTGTCAGCAAGTTTAATCTGCTGAAGAAGTGGAGCACCTATGACAGATGTCCGCACGGCGACAGCTACAGAGTGACTTGTGACGTGAGGCCAGCACTGTGGCTCACCTGTCAATCTAACCGGCAAAGTTCTGCACAGAAAAACAGGGCAAAGAAAGAGAAAGTGGAGGAGAGAGAGGTTTTTCTCGGTAATAGGAGGAAGATATAACAAGCAAGATTCAAGATACCGTGAGAGCCATTTCCTGTCTAAATCTGGCTGAGCCAGCATGCCATGGCCGGCCTGTCAATCATTTTCTCTTTACCCGTCACCAACGCACTTGTAAGCAAATATTTATAAATAAGATACATTTCCGACCTCATTTTTTTGGACGAACCCTTAGCTTGTTTGTTCATGAACTTGAGTCATGACGGCATGCTGTGGCTTCTCCTGTTTTCTTAAAAAGCAGATCGTTTCATAAATCAATTTTACAATCGAGGACATCAACGTTTGTAAGGTTTAGCTAACTGGGACGATTCATCCCCCAAGTATAGCCAAGAGCTCCCCCCGTAGACACATTCAGCCAGAAAAAGCTTGAGACTAAAACTGAGAATCTGAGAATTATCCCCGCTCGATGCTTTTAGTGCGGAAGTGTTCCAGAACGTTCCAGGCACTGGGATTAAATAGCTGGAATGGCAGGTATGGAGTCGAGTCAGGAAATGGGTCAGACATCCAAGCGCACGATATAAATGATTGAGAGAGCGAGGAGAGGGAGAAGAGAGGAGAAGGAAAGAATAAAGGAGCAGAAAAGGGAAGGATAGAAGAATGATAAGAGAAAGGGAGGAGAGACGGAGACGGAGAGTTACAGTCTGAAGTAACAGTCCCTTTCGGTCAGTGTCATGTGAGCTAAGAGATACAAAGCAATTCTTCATCTTTATTTTGGGAAATAACAGATTGTGTCTGGGAAGGTTTGTGATCGAGCGAGGGACTTAAAACTAACAGAATTCTCTTCACTGTATTTCCCGTAAACGTCTAATAAATAAATATCTCAAGAAAGAAACCCTGTTCTCGCCCCGGGATCGTTGCTTTACAAAACGATCGGCTGTCGTGCTTTCTTTTCTTTTCTTTCTCGCCCTCTAAAAGTCAATCTTTCTCTCTCCTTCCCTTTTTAAAGAATAGATATTTAAGGAGGATAATTGCTTGGCACGGCAAACGTATAATCAAGTGAAAAGGCAGCGTTTCTTTTCCCCGTGCCTTTTTTCGTGAAATCCGTTTTGTTAAGAAGAGATTATAGCTGAAAGAAATTGGCAATACAAGAGCAATTAAAGTTAAAAAACACAGCGTGGTATTTAAATGAAGGGTTGACTGAAGCGTCCTGTGGGACTTGTTTTTTTACGGCTCAGTTTTCTCGATTTCAATCTCTGTCCTCTTTACTTGAGATTTTAAGAGCGAGAGGAGTAAAATCAGGAAGAAACCAAGCCAGCGAGCGTTTTACAGCGTCTTGGAGCGCAGAACATGCTGAGCTCGGAGTTTTCTGATATTATATGCACAATTTCACCAAAAGATCACAAAGTAGAGTAATTTTAGGGCGCAGAGAGCTGTAGCGCTCACATTATTTCTACAAAACCTAAGCATGAGAAAGAGAGCGAGAAGTCATGTAAGGTTTACTCATCAAGGTAAAAAAATAAAACACCATCAAATGCAAATCAAAAGACCTGGGTTCTTCTCTGGCCTGCATCACATCCCCGGCCGGCCTGATTTTCTCGCTCTCCCCCACTGTCCTATAATCGAAAAAGGCTGAGAAAAGAGCCAAAAACCTGTGGCAATAAACACACCAGCAAGCGTCACTGTTCATCATAACTAATCGTCACTGATCGCTGTTTGCTACGTTATAATATCTTTAAAGACATGAACACTGGAATCTGACAGTAATACCTCAGAAAAAAAGTCAGATCTACACATAACTACATGTGTGGAGTGACGTTAAGCCCAGACAGAGTCAAGCAGCTATTTTCAGACTGCCATGCTTGGCAGGCACTTTATCGCCTGTAGCGTTACGACCCGTGTTGACGACAGCACTTGATTCGAGTCTGCAACAGTTTTGGGCTATTGTTCAGCCAGATCTCAGACATGCTCGAGCACATCGGCTGTTTTTTACAAACACGCACGTTACAAAAACGGAAAAATGTAAAAACACAAAGGACGCATACACACTTGCATGTTTCGGGATAACAACCACATTTACGATAACCGCAATGATAACCAAAGCAACGGTCTGACGCCTCACAGCTGAAAAGGAGAAACGTTGAAGGCAAAAAGCTAAACTGATTGGTTTGAAGTATATGTAGAAAAGCTAACAGCAGCATTTACATTACAACATTAAAGGAATAATTGTAATAAAGGTTGTTGCAAACCTGTATAGGTTTCTTTGTTGTGCTGAACACAAACGGAGATATTATAATGAAAGTTTTGGGTCACCAATGACTCCCATAGTAGGACAAAAGACTACTATGGGAGTCAATGGTGACCCAAAACCGCTTAGTTACAAACTTTTATTTAAATATCTTCATTTGTTCTCATCACAACAAAGACATTTATAAAATGATCCATTTTTATTTTTGAGTGAACTATGCCTTTGAGAAGAGAACATACAAGTGTGTTTGGTGTACAAGTGGCCAAAATTAGCGCAGGGAACTTACTACAACTACAATTTCCATTACATTACATTACAGCAAATACAATTTCTATTTCATAGATCAATATTTAAAATATCAACACACCCCTACATCACAGTTTAGCAGGATAAGCGGTAAGTTTGTAAAACTAACTAATGAAACGAAACAAAGGCAGAGCCGTTTAGTCTCAACAGCAAGATATGAACGGACTGGTGGAATATGTTTCCTCCTTTGGTTCATTTCGCCAAAGCAGGTGAAAGCCCCCCGGATCTTAATGCAGGGTGACATCCACCTTTCAGCCTCTTTTCACCGAGCGCGAGTATGTGCTAAAGACGTGTGTTCGGGGGGCAGAGGGAGTTCGGGCGAAAGACTGGGAGAGAGAAGGTGTGGATCAGTGTCAAAAAGGGCTTTAGCTGCTATCCGCACACACACCGGCCCGCAGCGCAATGGTACAATGAGGGATCTGGCCGGCGGTTTATCAGATATCATGGTGGAGATGAAAGGCCTGGCAAGGCGGAGGAGGTACGTGTCTCCTCTTTGTCGGAGACATGTGTTAACATTGTCGGGAACCAGCGAGCCGGAGCGCGAACATGCCGATCATACCTCGGAGAAAAGCGGCGGAAAATGGGATCTCTAAAGGATTCATGTGCTCAGATTCACACAGCGCTCAAGCCTCGACCCGTGCGGCTTACGGCGGAGAGGGGGGGAGACGGAGGAGAATACGCCGGCTGTCGACTGCGGAGAGAACAAAGGCTTGGAGAGACAAAAGAAAGTAATGGATGGAGACAACGGACAGGGGAGTGACTCTTCGTGAAATATTAAGGTTATACGTTTATATAATGTAAGGTTTATTTAATCATGATTGAAGAATGCTTCTAACAGAGACAAAAGATGATGGGCGGAGGAGGAGGAGGGCGGTAATACGGCCATCACATGACACAGCAGGCCACCCACCTGCATCCCCCTCTGGACTAAAATAGCTTGAGTCTTTTTCCAGTCCAGACACTAATCTTCACAGGTGTTCCCACAGATGAGTCAGTGAATCAGACGGGGATAGAGGAGCAAAACCTCTTGAGACCTGCCAGCGCTTGAGAGAGAGAGATGGGAATGATGGAGAAAGCTCATGATCAAAGCCTGTCCCGCCAAACACAGAACACTGAAGACGGAGAGACACAAATACATCCAGGGAACAAGTCAAAGAGCGTTATTTTGCATTTTCTCAAATGTAGACTCACTTTGAGATATATTTCTTTTTTCTGTCTTCAGCAGTTCTCTTTCTTTTCAATCTTGAGTCAAACAAAGCGAAAATAATCATCTGTACAAAAGATTTAACGTGATCAAGCGCTGACTTTCACTTTTCTTCCTCATGATGTGTCACAACTTATCACGATTAAAAAATTCAACCTTAAACATGCGTCAAAGAAAAATCTTTTTTTGATAATGATTTCAGATTTATGACCTCACTGCGAATCTTAATCCTACAACCAGCAGTTAGCACCAGGTACAACCACAACACCCAAACTTTCCATATTTAAATAAGCCGACCGTATAGACGTCAAGAACTCCCACATCTGTCTGGTTCAACGTGTGTTCTTCACGTAAACCTGACCTCTAAGCCAAAGAGGAAGCGATCAAAACCAGGGAGCGGATGTGGAATGCGGAGCGATACATAGAGAGAGGAAAAAAACAGATGGATGGAGGACTCGGGATGTCTCCCTGGGCTTAATGAAGTCCTTCACAAGTCAATCGCTCCTCTCGGCACGGTGGTACTGCACACAGACGCGGGAAAAGTGGGGGCTCTTTGGCCTTGATTGCCAGACAAAGCTGCTTTGATGTGGGATGAAGGGGTGGAGGATGCCCCCCTGTGGAAGTCAACCCCACTGCCCTCCGTGTAATCACAGCCTGGGGACGAGATGGCTTTTCTATTAGAGAGGCAGACACACACATCGTGCAGTTCAGGCTAAAGCGAACACGCACACAAACAGATATTTGTTCATGCTAACACGCAGCTCCAAAATGGCCGCCGGCCAAAACAAACATATCCTGCGCAGATGCCACGCTTTGCGCAAACAATGCCGCTGCGGCGGTAATTACTCATGAGGAGTTTGAAGTGGGTTTAGAGATCCCTCATTATACAAATACGCTGAAATAAGAGGCCGATATATCAGTAAGGATTTGAAGCGTTCTATAAACACAGATCACTAAAGCGCTCTCTTTTAAACACACAGCGCCGTCATATGTCCGCCTGCGTTGGATACCTAGCGCAAGGGCCGCCCGATGGCACGGCACCAGAGGAATGAGAGCAGATGAAAAGTAGAGATAGAGAGATAAGGGGAAAGATGGCCGCTCGGTTCTCTGCGCTATTAGGGAAATTAGCTCTTAAGAAGTGCAGCTGTGAGGAGCTCCCCGGAGGCCGGCTATCAGGTGTCCTGTTAGCCGGCAGGGCAGGAGGGACTGACGCCGAGCCAACGCTGTTAGCCAAATTAGCTTCAGATCTGTTCTACGGCCTTCTGCTTTGGCCGAGGCCGGACAGCTGTGCTGTGTTTGAATATGTCGGTAAACGAGAAGCTGCTCCTCATTTACTTGGATTGCAGAAAGAAGTGTCAGATTTAGTTGTCTGTAGTCAAGAATAATAACATGTAATTCTTCGTGACGGTATGATGGCGTGGACTTTTTGTAGAACACTCAAAGTTATTTCTATAGCATTTTTCGACAATTTGGAATAGTTGCAACGCAGCTACAGAAGGTTTTAGCTGCAACGACATTAACGTTATGTGGCCCAAACGTAACTTCCGCTAGATCTCAATTCCTGTTGAGCAGTGTTCATTTAATCAAATACATTAATATACCAAAAATATGAATACAAAATTAATATTAATATAAAATATATTTTAATTATGCTATATGACATAATTATATGTTGTTTTTTGTCTATACTTTTTTCACTTTTTGCATATAGTGCATTATTGTGTTTAATTTCTCATTTTTTCATATCTTAATGTAATATATTTTGCACCATATATACACTTTCTTCTGCACTAAGCTCCTGTCGCCAAGTCAAATTCCTTGTGTGTGTAAACATACTTGGCAATAAAGCTCCTTCCGATTCTGATATAAAATAAACAGTTACTTTATTACCAAACACAGCCTTAAAATAAAAAGTCCCCAGTATTGCGGTTGGGAAGTATACACTTGTCGTCCCAAGACACTCAGACAGAGGATTTGATAATGACATCAGTAATTATTTAACTTCATCTGAACTGCTGAAGACGCCGATCAGAAGAGTCTCGGAGTTGACGTCTTTAGTGTTGTGTAGCGCTTTACGCTGTTGTGTGTATGAATGTTTCCGACTGATGTTATTCATCTCCATTTCCCTCAAACCCGCACAAAGCTGCCTCCTCAGTAAAAGATGCATGCAGGCATCAAATGCAAAAGCTGAAGGGAGAAACCTAAAAAAGAACAACAAGGGGAACTGAGAAACACGAGAAAACTTCTGCCAAACTGATGCGATCAATATTCCATCTAACGAAAAACACTACAAAAGAATTAAAAAGTTATCAAGGCTTGGAATAGAGAGGACAGCCTGTCTTGTATCGAAAGATCTCCTCCCTTGAAAGCTGCGCCAAGTCTGTCCATGTGTACCCTAAAAAAGGACATTATTCTAAAAGCCAAATCTCAACATGACAAATCAATCCCCGCTGACGTGGCGTAATCGTCGCTGCCCCTCATCGGCATCCGGGAAAGGAAAGTGCTTTTGAGGAGACATGTATGGAAGCGAACCCGGAGAGCAGGGGAGGTGAATTTATCCCTTTCACCTTGAGATGGCAAGCAGCAGATTTAAGAGTGCCTGCGCCGAGCGGGACGGAGGTACGACATCAGGGAATAAATAAATAAGCATCGGTGGAGGGATCAGAAAGCCCTCGCGTTCCCTGCGTGGAATGCATGAGAGTAAATCTCTCATGTCCCGACTATTCCATTAGACACATATATATCATTGTGCTGCGCTCGACGGTGTCGGGCAAACAGAGTTACTTGAATGCATTTGAAGACATTGACGATAAAACCATGTATATGTTTTGAGTAAACAACAGAGTTAATGTTGATTTCTGCCTTCATATATTATATTGTTATATGTTGTTTACAGCAAGTACTACACCTGACCTGACTACACATCAGACCACCCAAGTGCACATGCAAAGTGCTATACAGTAAATAGATCAAAGTAGAATTAAACATCACATTAATATTTTGGGGAATTAGTCATGTTTAAAAAATACCAAAAACCATTTACTCACCCTCAAGTTCTGGGACACCATTGACTCTTATGACCTACTATGGTAGTCAATAGTGCCCCAGAACCGTTTGGTCACAAACATTCTTACAAATATATTTCTTTACGTTCAGCAGGTTCGAAACAACTTGAGGGTGACACACTTTTCATTTTGAGGTGAACGATCCCTGGCGATCGAAACGAGACGGAAAAACAATACAATAATGCTACTGCAAGCTGTCACCACAGTGCATTTCTCATCTCAGTATGAAACACAGCCGGCTTTCGTAACTCGTACGGAATTGTTTCCAAAATAACAACAGTATTGATGTCAACACCACGCAATGAAACAGTGGGACACTCGCTAGGCGGCTATCCCTTTACACAGGTAAACCTTTCTCTCGAGCCGAAGCCCCATCTGTCTCTGTCTTCCCCAGTAAAGACACCTGAGGGACCCTGCAGAACCAAACACAAGAGACCATTAATTCTTTTTCCGTTTTGATCCATTTCCCTTTTGATTAGCGCTACGAGTCCCGCTCGCTGAGGTTGCTGGCGATTCGTTCGATGTTGCACTAAATGCGAGGTCGCGGCGGGCTTTCCACTGAAAACAGCGCTGACGCTGCCACGGAGGGAAAATGATCCTTCGCTACAAATCGGGGGAAACCTATAAAAGCCGCCATTGGGATCTGTTAACTCAGGCTTGCTGAGAGATTTATTTCGCTGTATTGAGATCAAGCACAATAATCGTAAATGAAGAACAAAATAACAATGACAATGAACCCGTTTCTAGAGATGGAAACATAGTGGGACAGAAAAATAAAAACGACTTTTCCTTTTGTAAATCAGATATTCCGGGGGGATCCAAAGGGCTCTGGTCTCTTGCGTCACACGATGAAACGTCTGATATCTATTCCATTCTCCTTCCTGCGCTCGACTTAGGGACCTAGGGTGAGCACGGGGGATGCGGCGAATTCGGCTACGCTTAAAAAAAAAAAAGCACTCAGGACGCGAGTCAAGGTGGGTCTCAACGCACACGGCTGTCGATCTGTAGAATCGCGTTAAAGAAGAATCAGGCCGTGATGGATAAACTTAAGAACAGTATGCAGTGAACCCAAGCTCATGCCAAATGTCAGTCAATTACCCACATACTAACTTCACGACATTCATCTTTTTTTCCCATCATGAAGAGTTTTAAGCTTTGCATCTGTTAAAGCATTTACACGGTGATTTGAACTCAAGGGGGTTCATGGGGATAAAAAAAGAGAAAAGAAACAGGTTCACTAGGAAACTTGAATGTCCGCTGTATTCCATCTACAAATTCGTATCCAATGTATACAGTGAAAGTCTCTATAATGCACGAACACCGGTGCCAAGCAAGCACTCACTCCACAGTTCATTTATCTAGTCTACAGCGGAATGACGGGATGTGTATGAACGGGAGGATAAAGCCATCGCCTCGGCAGCTAATACATTAATGCAAAGAAATGGCTGCAACCGCAGACTAAAATTAAAATGCAAGTTCCTCCGCTCCCATACGTGAGAAAAAGCGAATGTGTGGCTTAGAAATAATTCGCGGGAAGCTCACGGAGGTCGTCTGGCCCCTACATGTTGTGTTTGGCTCGATCCCTCCTTCTCCCTCTTTCTCGGTGCCCTGAACTTGGCTGCTCATCCCTCTTTCATCTTATCAACCACCTGCCTCCAACAAGAGCCCGTGTTCCTCCACCCGCCTCCTCTTGGCTCCCGGTCGCTCCCGTTTCCGACCGTTTAACTACGCTGTCCCAACCCGTCACCTTGAGTAACATCCCCCCCTGGGCAGGAGCCCGCCGACCACCGTGCCAAAGCAAACCGCTTTAGGAGCAGGTGTGTGTGAACGGGGATTCGAGCCAGATAAACAGAGCTCACAGTATGTGCTGTGTGTCAGTGGTCGTGTGTTTGTCATCTATAAATAAAGGAGCAAAACGAGTTCTTGGACACCGACACAGCTTGCCTTGATAAAACGCCACCTATAACAAGGTTAACTATCCACGAAAGAAAGACGGCGAGGCTGTTAACCACGTGGCAGAGCGAGCGTTTTCCTAACAAACTGCAGGGAAGCTCAGCGCATGGCCAGAATTGTGAGAGAGCACGTTCCAGGCTGGAAATAGATTTGACTCATCAGTTCACGCCGATCGTCTGTATCATGACATAGAAAAACAAACAGATGAACGTGTTACGTCATTAAACGTGGGGAAAAATCCTTCGATCGCTCAAAGTGCCGGCTCAAATTTCCATTTAGTACATACAGCGTCCTTAAACAGTATCTGTGCACATCTTGATATTGATGAATAATAATCAAATGAAGAGACCATTTCAAAATTATTTTCAGTATTTCTGTGTTTAGGTCAAATGCCGGTTTTTGTTTCACTCTGTTAACTACTAACAATTGTTCTCCTAAATTTCAAATAAAATATTGTTTCTATTTGCATTTATTTGCAGAAAATGAAAACTGGAGAAACAGGTCAAAATAACAGAGAAGATGATCTGTATTTTTTTCAGACCTCAAATACTGCAAAGAAAACAAGTTCATATTCCATTTTAAGCAACACAACAGTCATTTTTCTACATGTATTTAGGAATTTATTTTTTTATGTGATAACCTCGAGTTTTATCACATGCTGTCGGTCTTTCACATTGCTGTCGGATGACTTTATGTCACTCCCGAGGTTTAGGTTTGTTGAAATTCAACACACACTGGACTGGAAAAGCCATAACACATGTAGAAATGCTGATCACATAAAAAAATTGGAATGGTCTCCTAATTTTTTTATCCATGTCCTTCACTTTAATGTTATGTCAAATAATGCAAACATTTCCACACATTTTTGGGCCACCATACACGAACAAACAAGATCCTCTGAATGTACACTTGAAATAAGGTCACTAAGAATTCGTTTTTACAGTGGAGGACAGCAGTTTTATGGAGGCGACAGTGATTTAAGAGAAAACTGAATTTACGGAGTATAAATTCGAACAGTGCCCGTCCTGATCCTGCGGATGAGGCGCTCGGTGTGATTTATGCACGGACAGGAGCCGCCAGCAGGAGTTTTACCTCGCCGCTGATAAGACATATGGATATGCATCTCTGAGTTCTGACCTTGAGCATTCCCCCGGCCGTCTGGAGGATGGGGGAGTAGTGAACGTTTGCATGTAAAGAATACATTTTTTACTCGGTTTTGCCCCGCCCTCCTCCAGTCAATGATACCAGAGGCTCTGGCATAACGT
Source organism: Triplophysa siluroides (assembly GCA_006030095.1). Taxonomy (NCBI): domain Eukaryota; kingdom Metazoa; phylum Chordata; class Actinopteri; order Cypriniformes; family Nemacheilidae; genus Triplophysa; species Triplophysa siluroides. The sequence continues at coordinate 96,803 of VCII01000066.1, forward strand.
CACTTTCTCCATTTAACCAGTTTTTTTCCTGCGAAGTTGTTGTTGTGAGTTTTCCAGTTCTCCCTTTCAATTTAAGAGCGTGATTTATGGGGTTGCGCTGGAATCGCGAAACATGGTCGGGATGGAAAAGCCAAACGCTTAGATGAGTTAAAGTCCTTAAATGCTCCAATGTACAAGTTCACATAAACCATAGCTAATCCATGACAGAATATCCTTCGAGAGCATGTTTACATAAAACCCGTCTGCGTTTTTCTCAGCAAAAGGCTAAAAAATAAACACCACAGCTGGAGTGACAGAGGTGTAAATTCACACCTCCGGAGCTGTCCTCGGATCTGGCGTATTGCTGAGCTCATCCTGAGGAACCCTTGAGGGGTTGAGAATCAGCGATGTCTGTTAGCAGGGATGCTGGTGATTTAGGTTCAGCCTTGGTTTTCAGTCACACAGCAGGAGTTCCATGTAGAAAACAGCTTGATATGTTTCTGCCAAACCAGACACTGACTTCTGGCCTGTGAAGCCATCTAGTGTACTTTGCAGTATGCACTTTGTGAATCGACCCTAAATTCACCATGCAACTACGAATGTACCATCACAGAAACATATGAAGAAATAGTTTGCATTACTATAAAAATTATTTTTTTCACAAATTCCTCAACAGTGTTGGGTAAGTTTCTCTGAAAAAGTAATGAATTACTAATTACATACTCAATAGTGTATATAGATTACTTTACAAATTACTTGTATTATATTAAAAGTATTTAATAACATGAAACGACTTATTTAATTCCTTCAAATAAATAACTACAATAATTATTCTTATTAACTTTAATGTATCCTTCTCACATTTGTATTCTTCAAAGCATACATTTTAAAGTTAGACTTATCATTTTGATGTCATTTCCACTATTGAATATATTGCACAGTGTTTAGTTTAATTAAATCAGAAGTAACTGTAATTAAATAACATAAAAAATAAGAGTAATCCTTACTTTACTTTTTCAAGGGAAAAGTAATTAAATGACAGGAACTAATAACACTGCCCCTCAACTTTGTACGTTAAGCAAAACATAAATTGGGAAAAGAATAATCCATGAAAAAGATTTCTTCTTTCCTTTACTGACCCTCATGTCATTCCAAACATGTATGACTTTCTTCCAGAGAACGGAAAAGAAGATATTTTGAAGAATGTTGGTAACCAAACAACATCGCTCCCCTGACTTCTATTGTATGGACACAAAGCCATAGAGATTTTTTCAAATACCTTTTTCTATCACAGGTTAACAATAAACAATAAATATTATAGGGTAGAGATTGAATTATTGCAAAGTCGAATTTAGAAAATAAAGTGACTGTTTCACAGTAACATTTGTAGTTATCCAGAACGGGGGCTAATTGAAAAAATGCTTTTTTGATTCCCGTTTTGGTTTTCATCCTAGCATGTCCACAGTTTTCACTTCAAGCCAAGAACTCATCTTCATTTCGGCGAATCACTAACAAACGCTGACAGAATTTTCGTTTTTAGGGGCGTAGCGGTCCTTTAAGATGTCACGCCTGCCGCGGTCGCCAGCGAAGCGTGTCCGCAATGCTGTCGATGTTGAAAGGATCATTCTTGTTCAACTAAAGAACTCTCCTATCACTGCTGGCTTCACAACAAAGATTAAGCATCTCCTAATGTGATGTAATGAGTACAGATCCAGAAGAAGAACCCAGAGCCCAGAACACGTCAGACATGATCAGAATGGACCTCCGCCGCAGCGTTATCTCTAAACACCCCTGACACGTACAGAGACGTGACGTGTGACTTTGCGATTTGGCCGGATCATGGCTCTCTGATACATGATCGGAGGGCCGAGGCCATTGCATGGCGTTTAAAGTCTAATCGCTTCAGGCCTCGCTTGGCCTCTCACACATGTCCAGCCCCATTGGCTCCATGCTAAAATAATCCGTTCTCACATGCTCGCTAAGATCTCGGGGCCAGGGCTTCATGGCCCCTGACTGCTCTAGCCTTCTTAGAAGAGATCATGTCAGATTCTCTCTCCTTTGCCACCCAAATACCCTGGACAAATCCGCCCGGCGGCCCTAAGAACACAACATCAAGGCCACTGAGATCGGCTTGCCCGTGAGAGTCGGCGTGTTATCACACCCATTATAACAGCTAAATCATACCACCCACTGAACTTGGCATTTTGGGTTAACAAAAGCATCATTCACGACAAGATGGTAGCATTCAGAGATTACAAATCTACAAAGGCAAGAACATTTGGACTGTGATTGACATCTTCAAACAATAAAAACAGGGTAGTGGGAAATACAGTTTTTCTGAAGTATTTCGTTTGATGATGCCAATCTGCGTTTTATACCACATACCAATCAAACCCAGTGAGGTGCCAGTATTTTATCCCCCCTTCTTTGCGCTTTGTTCTCTCTTGGTGAACCAAACAACAATTCTTTGAGCGGTACAACAAGCTGGCATCTCAGCAGCGTGTGAATGTGGCGAGTCATTCCCCGGCCTGACCCTCTCTAAACCACACATTGTTCATTTGAACCGACACGCTGAACTTCTGCAGGTTTGCAGTTTTTCTGAAGCACTGGTCCCTGTAATGAGCCTGCCTGTCCGCTACGCTCCAAGAGTCCAGGGTGCTAACAGGGGCAATTAGCAGCTTCACCCACCCTACCAATAGAGACTTCCTGGGCCGCCGATAGCCTCGCGGTCACCCGGTGTCAATTTAAACATCTCCAAACACACACCACACGCGCTGAAGCCTTATAATTGGACTCTCGGAGGACATGAAATGCTGCAGCCGTGACACATGCGGGGAAAGTGATATTGATCAATTACTGCATGGGCAAGCAGCGGACAGCCGCGGGTTTAACAAGAACGCTATTTCACAGCTTTAGGGGATCCTATACTCAAAAAGACCGAAACGAAAGTCTGTTTCACACATCCTGCGCGGCACAGCAGCACGCTTTCGTTCCGCCGCCTGCATCAGTGAGATGCTGCGTTCACACTGTAGCTTGTCATGATCGTGTCATGTTGAACTCAAGCTGAAAACACATTAAGGAATATTATATTAATATAGTATGTGACTCTTGGAACACAAAAGAGCAAATTTCTCAGTGGTTTTGGGGCCATAGATGGATGTCAATGACGCCAACGTTGGTTGGTTACCAACGTTCTTTAAAATATTTTTACGCAGAAAAAAAGAAAGTCGTACAAGTTTGGAATGATATTTAGGTGCTTAAATAATTAAAATGTTTTAACTATGTTTATGTTTTAAACTTTCTTAAGAAGCAAAAAAAAAACATTATCAATTGTTTATTATTTAATTATATTCATTTCAATTTCGATATTGTGATAATTCCCAATCCCCCAAATTCCTAATTTCTGTATTTTATAATAACAGGTATTATCAAAAGGAAAACATAGTTACCCAGAAATCTTACTTCGATTACACAGCCAATAATGCGAGTCTACCAACGCAGGATGTGTAAAACAGGCTTAGGAGGCGGTGCAGGTGGTGACTGCTCTTTTCAATCCCTTAAAGACGGACAAGTGGCTTAATGCCACAGAGCAAACATCTGAGAGGGGCCTCTTCATCAAGATCAACCCTTCCATCATCAGCCACCTCTCACCGGGCCCTCCGAAACGTCCACAGCTCCCAAACAACTGCAGAAAGAAAGTTAAACATTTGCTCAAAGGCGGATGACTGACGCCTGCCTTACGCTTGCACTTTACCGAGCCGAGCGCGTTAGCGAACCACCTCAGATAGACAAACGCCGGGATATCTCCACATCTCGTATCCAGCGGTACAGGGGCATTTAAAGCTGCGCTACATGGAGGGGAAACGCGGGGATGAGATGGTGTGCTGGAGATCTCATTATGGCCCTCCGTCGCTCTAAATCCTCGGCTCGTTCCACCAAACAATCCCGAACATAAGCACCGCGCAGCATAAATCACTGCTTCCTTCATGAACCTTGGCGCCAACACAGCTTGAACCCACCTCCGTGTATTATCCAGGAACCTCATGGATGGTTGTTCAGTCCATTTGGATTTTAATTGAGTGATGACCTCATAACGGTCTTTAGTCACAGACAGTAAAAGAATAAATGACCTCGCAGCGGTCTTCACTCGCCGCGGTGCTTCACTGGGGCTTTTAATTGAATTGAACATGCTTAATTCACACTTAAAGGAGTAGTTCACCTACAAAATGAAAATTCTGTCATCATTTACTCTTGTCATTTCAAACCTGTATGACTTTCTGCAGAACACAAAAGAAGATCTTGGTGTTGGCAACTGAACATTCTTCAAAATATCTTCAGAGAAATACTGACAAAACACTTCGCTATATATAACTACAAAACTCAAATGGGGTACTTTTGATCCAAACACTTTTGAATCCTGGACATCAGAATGCAAGCGCATATTTTGGAAAAAGGAAAATGTGGTGGATCTCGAATGTTAAAGATCTTACAAAAATAAGCCTAAGAAATATATGTACAATACACAGAAGGCAAACCGAAGTTGTAACTGTTGTAATTGAGCCTTGTAAGATGGACGGGATGGAGAACCAGCTCAAAGGGTCGGCGTCTCCACTGAAACCGTGCGGTCGGAAGTTCGGCCTGGGAGAATAAATAAAACAAAAGCCCATGACCTCTGCGTCTGCTCTTTTGCGTTTTCCTCCGAACTTTTAATGAGTGGTCAAGTTGGTTGACGGCCGCCTGGCGACGGGGCCCTGCTCCACTTTCTCCATCCCTGACCGCATTACGCTCATGGCCAAAACAGATCGAAGACCACCCCCTTTTGCTCCTACATATCACTTTCTCTCAACAAAAATATTTTTTGCAGTGTTCCATGTCTCAGCTGACCTCTAGTTTGAACATTTGGATGTGGCGTTGGGGCCCAGCTCTCCCGTCTATTTTCATCTTAAGGGGCAAGCGATAAAGTACGCAGTAGTCATTGTAACGCAATAAAACCAGATCAAAACTATCATCATGTTGCCAGACAGCCTTTTCTTTAACTTAATGTCACACGTCCCAGAATCCACTGGAAGCATAGCTCAAGCGTGCAAACAGATCCGTGTCTCCAAAGACATAGCTGACAATTAAATCACTCCGCCAATGACTGCAAAACACAGTCCTTGAACGGCCAATTCTGACTCATTTTATACGCGACCACAATCATTATTTGTCCAACGTATTTGATATTCTATCTAAAACAATAGTGAGGTTAGGATGTTTAAAAAGAGACGAAGGCCCATCCCTTGCAAAAATGTGTGAATAACATACTTAAAGCCATGATTTACTAAGGTCCATTTAAAAAACGATCAATGAACGCACATTTCATAGAAAAGTATTGCCCAAAGGAGATGATTGTTATGATAAAAAAATGACACAACCCCGTGGCACTCGAAGCATCCACACCAATGAAATGCCTTCGGAGTGTCATGTTTAAAAATATTCCATTAAATGCATTTAAAGGAGAAAAAGCTATTCAAACCTGTACAGGATATGATAAGGTCCATGGGGGGGGAGACAAAGTCCTGCCTCCAAACCACACGAATTAAACTTAGCGTCTGCTATCTGAGATTCATCCTGTTTTCTAAGACCACACTTGTGGGAGATCACTGAATCCTACTTCAACTACTGCCTGGAGACCTTCAACCTCTTACAATCAACTAGTGCTGCTCTTATCCATATCTCCAGTCATGAAGTGCTCAAACCTCTGAGGTCTACTCACGGACTGACAAGTGTAAAGGAAGCAGAGAATTCCAGCAGCGTGTGAGAAAGAGGCGAAGAGAGTGTTTGTGTGAAAGACAGATGCTAAAAAAACAAGAGAGTGCAGAGAGCACTGTGAGAGAGGTCCAGGGATCTGCTGGAGGGCTCTGTTTGAGGCATGTTTCTTAGCAGTGCTGGAGGAGGAGAAAGGATGGTGTGAAGACGCACCCAAAACCATTCAGCCTCCCATGAGCGCATACTCCAGACCTCTGGCCTCCATACTACTGTCTATGCATCTTGACAGGACCATATACAGGCCATCCATCACTGTATGACAATCCTTGTACAAAACAAACTCTACACAACAAAGCACATTTTGATATTGACAAAATATTGAACTTACACACAACAAACTTTCATATTTCCATGACAGTCCACTTACATTTCCATACTCCGAACATGTACTGTATATGCCAGTGTACTTCAACTTGTATACTCCCATACTCAAACCATCTATATGCAACTCCACTTACATTTCCATATTGAAAACGTCTTGATGCCAGTGTACTTAAATATTTTTCATTCTCAACTTACATTCTACAGAACATCTATATGTCAGTGTACTTAAAACTCTATACTTCCATACTAACACCTTGTATATAACAGCGTAGTTCAATTTTCACACTCAAACATCTACCGTAAATACCAGTTTACTTTACCTTCCATACTCAAAACATCTATATGCCAGTGTCCTTAAACCTCTATACTTAAACCATTTAAATACCATTGTACTTCGATTTCCATAACTCCTTTACGTACTTAAACTTTCCATATTCTTGTGTATTAAAACCTCCATACTTTCATGCTAGATTCACCATTATATTTATTAAAGTCTCCATACACAAATCATCTACTGTGTATGCCGGTGTACTTACATAACCATACTCCATTTACACAAAAGTACTTAAACCTCGATACTTTCCTTCTCAAACTATCTACATGACAGTATGCAAACCTCCCGTTTCAATAGGAGACAACAACGCATGAAAAAAGCAGCACTTGTCAAACCTTTTCACAGGGTCTTTCAAGTGACTATATTCTACACATTACAGCATTTTTCCTTTTCCCTGAGGTTCGCTTATAATCCCTCCCTCTCCCTTTCTGGGCCTTACAGTAGAAAAAATGGCCTATTCAATTCTAGGACTTGTATGTAAATGACATGTTATGATTAGCTAACCTCATCGCATGAGTAAATGAGCAGCAATGCCCCGCCAAGTCGTAATTGTAATTGTAGGTGGTCGCGTGCTAACAAGGCTGACATCGAAATCATGTTTTTGCAGCACTGTTTCCATAAATGGTCCGAGTGGACTGTGGAAGGAGCTTTGGGATGTGTAGGAATATGTAGAGAATGTCTATCATGTTTTCCATCATATGCCCTTTAACACCGCTGTGAACGGAAGAAATGCGAGTTCAACAGTGAGCAACAGTGTATCAGTTCAAGAAGGATGAAGGACATCTATAAATGTCTTACTTCATTTCCAACACCTCCTCCAGGTGCTTTCTGCGCTCCGCCCTCAGTGTGGTCAGGTGGGCCTCCTTCTCGGCCAGGGACTGCTGGGTGGACGACAGCTTGGCCTTCATGGACTCCAACTCCTGCTTCACCTTTTCCATGGCTGCCAACAGCTCCTCCATCTGTCCATGCAAACACAGGCAAAAAACAAACACGCTTGTGTTAAGGAACGATAACAAACAAAACAGAAGGACGAAAACATAATCCCATAATAACACGTCTGACAAGGTCGAAACCAAACAAATATGCTCATGAAGACACAGCAGGCCAAGAGAGACGCACAATAGAGACACGAACGGATTTGTGCACGGAAATGTACAGGAGTTTAAAAGAAAATAAGATGCCAGACAGACAGTGAGAGCAATTCACAAAAGAGCGAAAACGTCAAAGACAAACAAACATTCGAAAAGAAAGATTAGGGTTACAGACACACAGACAGAAACGAAGACAACATAATAAACTAGTTTTTGGATATAAAAAACGTATAGGTAGTACGTCAGTGTGTTTAGGGAATCATTGTTTAAATATGTCACCTTTATATTGTGTACAGATTATTTTAGATGAAATAATGTGACATGCTGTTGATTTCCACAAACAAAAACCTAAATGATTTTCCACAGATGATGTCAGAGCTTAGGTTGTGTTTAACCCAGAATATTTCTTTCATTTGAGGTATATCAAGTTTCTGAGAGGTTGGTAAAGTCATTCATGTTGACAAAAAACGGAATGTTAAAGCGTGAGATTGTACGTATGTGCGTCGGTTTGTTAGTATAGATAGAGTACCAGTCACGACTCCGTAATGAGGTTTGCCATACATCACGTCCCCAAAGTAGTTCCTCTACATCTTGTTTTTGAAAAGGTGGCCGATCTCCATTTCAAACTGCGATTTTTCTTTCTCTCTCTCCCTCCATTTCCACACAATGTTTATAACTCAAAGCAACAGAAGCGGGCGAACGAGAGGGATAAATCAAATTGCGTGGCAGGTTTATGTATTCCATGGAAGGCAAGGTTTAGTGACTTGGCTCAAGGCGATTCTCACAGCCTCTTCGACCGCTGCGGTTCACCCCAGGACTCTCTGAAATCGCTCCGCTCGCAGGAAACGGCGCACGCCTCGGGCTGCGATCTGTGCAGTCTCCTTTGTCTGTTCTCTCTGGCTCTATATAACCTTCACTGCTCGCTCTTTCATCCGCTTTTGTTTGGCTTATTCAACAGAACCCGCAGATAGAAATCCTTCAAAACACTTCCCGTAGGGATGTGCAAAACCAAAGCTTATCCAATTAAAACAGTACATATGAACTTGTGTGTCGTTAAGGCATTAACGTTTTCTCCGTAAACCAACAAATATAAAGGAACAAAAACAATAGAAAAAGTAGAACGAAAATAAAGAAGTGATGCGGCACGCAAACCAGGCAGGCTTTTCATCTCCATTATTAAGTCAGCCAAAGAAGATCAATTAAATCTTATCATTTTACCTATTTTAGGTTCACCTGCCAGGTGCGATTCAAAAACACAGATGTTTTTACAATTATAACAACGTTGAGCTTTACAAGGAAGTTTCAATAAAAGCAACATTTAAGGTGCAAGATGCGATTTAAACTGTGCGAGAGCATAGACGTCCAAAAACAGCCAAAGACATCAAACAAACACGAAACTTTATTTTATAACCTCTACATCCTTATTAGATCTAAAAAAGTGATGCGTCTACCAAGAAAAACTTCCTAGTTAAATGATCCTAAAGTGTAGAGGCAATTGTGTGCGAGTGCATCCCTCCAGCAGTGCTGCCCTCTAGTGGCTGGAGGAACTACATCAGCCGGGAAAGTATTAAAATGAGATGTCCAGCTGTCTTCATAAGTCATCCTCCTAATGTACTACAACTGAGCCAAGTCCAGCGTACAAGCTACCAGACCCTGCACGGCCAAATTTATTGCCATCTGCTTTCCTATCCCTCTACTTCATATGTTCTCGTTTGTCATCTCATACCATTAACTCACAGTCTCGGGGTTGAAACCGAGAAGCTTTGGGTGGGTCATGAGCGCAACAAACCCTTAGATGATGGTCCCTCCCCTGGGCATGTGAAATCCGCTGGTAAATTGCATTGGACAGCGTAAGGTAAGAAAAAAGGATGTCTTATGTTAAGATGTAATGCACGTCACATTAAAAAAGGAAGAGGAAATCATTATTCATGCAAAGAAGCTCGGGCAACCCCTGGTGGATCAGCACACGTCGCCTGCAAGCCGGTTAGGGAATACTTTGGACTCGGAGCGCCGAGCACAGGTCACAAAAATATAATCGTGGCAAGCGAGAGCTATTCAAGTGGACGTAAATGATGATAGTATTTTCTACAGATACAGCAGGAATAACCGCGCATGCCATCAGGAATGCAGCTCACCTTTGGCTCTCCAGAGAGAAACCAAAGGAGTATTGAGACGGGCTTCCTGAGGACCCCCAGAGCGCAATGGAAATCTATAAACGCTGCCAACGTTAGTTTCACTGCCTGTGGCTACTCTACGCTGAGGGCGGGGCGATGGGGCTGTCAATCAAACCGATCACCTTTTGAAAGGTGAGGGGGAGGCAAAGATCAAATCGTGAGAACCGCGGTGCGTTTTTATACATCAACATACCAAGGTCTCCACAACATAACCCTCTTTTGAGCGCGCACACACACCACACACACACTACCAGAAGAGCAGTTAACTAATCAGTCCAGGATGTATGAGAACCGATATGGTGTCACTCCGCCTGAAGGGAGATATGCGAACTGACTCAGTCCTCGGTGACCAAACATCATCTGGAACGAATGGATTCAAATTAATTTGCAGGGCACTCGGTCACTTTTACTGTAAAAGTATTTAGTAAGCACTGCCTAGAGCGAAGTTCTCTAAGCCGTGGACTTAAGTCATTCATTAAGAGATAATTAGAAGATTTTAAATGTCTGACTAACAGTCTGGCAGACGGACAAAAAGTCAAATCACACACATACACACAAGCTAGAACGTCTGCACACCCATATCACGACACCTATGGTTTCTAGATCTCTAGGGTTGGAAATAAAAAACTGGTTCTTATTCAGAACCTGCTGTTGAAAACCAAATGCCTGATGCGAGAAAAAACACTGTCCTAAAATAAAGTGTCACTAAAATATGATGCAATCTTTGAAAACAGTTTGTATGATAAAATACACTAATACTACATATCAAAATACAAAACTGTTCTTAAATATTGTTTTGTTTATATTTAAATACAGCATTTTGTATACTAAAATAAACTGTTCTAAAGTATTGTTTTAGTGTAATAAAATATGAGTGTATGTATACTAAAATATAAAACTGTACTAGAACGTGTTCATATAGTACAATATAAACTGTACTGAAGTACAGAGTATAACGAAACACAATGGTTGTGTAATAATAAAACAGAGCCCTTGTATGTATACTTAAATATACTAAAATACAGAGTTTGCATACTAAAGTGTATTAAAAAGAGCTTTTATAACAAAACAAATTGTTTATGTAATAAAATACAGTTTAAATAATAAAAACACTAATACTATATTCAAATACAATACTTCACTAAAATAGTGTTTTATTAATACTAAAATACAGAGTTTGTATAATAAAGCGTACTTGAACAAGCTTTTATAACAAAACTAATTGTTTATGTAATAAAATACAGTTTAAATAATAAAAACACTAATACTATATTCAAATACAATACTTCACTAAAATAGTGTTTTATTAATACTAAAATACAGAGCTTGCATACTAAAGTGTATTAAAAAGAGCTTTTATAACAAAACAAATTGTTTATGTAATAAAATACCGTTTAAATAATAAAAACACTAATACTATATTCAAATACAATACTTCACTAAAATAGTGTTTTATTAATACTAAAATACAGAGTTTGTATACTAAAGTGTACTAGAAAGAGCTTTTATAACAAAACTAATTGTTATGTTATAAAATACTGTTTAAATAATAAAAACACTAATACTATATTCATATACAATACTTTACTAAAATAGTGTTTTATTAATACTAAAATACAGAGTTTGTATAATAAAGCGTACTTGAACAAGCTTTTATAACAAAACTAATTGTTTATGTAATAAAATACCGTTTAAATAATAAAAACACTAATACTATATTAAAATACAATACTTTACTAAAATAGTGTTTTATTAATAATAAAATACAGTGTTTGTATACTAAAATACAAAACTGTACTAAAATACAGAGTTTGTATAACAAAACACATTGTTTGTGTGATAGATTTCTTGTATAGCCTAACTAAACATTAAAACTGTAAATATAATTCACTTAATTTAATAAAACTATACATCAGTATCAGTCTTTATTCTAATTATTTAAATGACTATTCATGTAGCAATAAAGAAATGTTCATAGTAGTAGGTACCAGATCAATGCCTTCTATCCCGATAGTTCTGTAAAAAATACTAGATTCAGTAAAGACTTGTGATGTTGTGTGTGTGCGTGTGACAGAGCAAGGTAGCATGCAGTGCTTGTTTTCTCAGGGGAGTACAAACTAACCTCAGATGTTAGTCAAGTCGTAAAGAAACACCGCAGTGAATTATGACACCTCGGGTGTGAAAAATTGAGCACTTCACTGGGTGATGATAACAACACTTCCTGACTCACACCGGGAATGTGAACTGTTGAGGGAGAAACAGTACAGATCAAAGCATTCGAGGCGCACATCCTTTAAACGATTTTTACAGTCCGGCTTCGGTCTCTGTAAGTGTTTTTGCGACTCGGAGTAATTGCTCACATCGGTTGTGACGTACAGTCCACGGAATTGATAACAGTGATTTTCTCCTCTTTCATTCATTTAAAACCGAACCGCTCAAAATCGGTGACAGACCTCGGGAAAGGGAAGAGGATCTGACAGCCATCAGGGAAGAGTGATTAAAGGAGCCGAAGAGAGAGGGGAAAAAGATCGTGGCAGGGTCCGAGGGCCTGAAACGGAGCCGCCCATCGCACGAACGGTGAACGCTTACCTCCTTGCAATACGAAAGCAGAGAGGAGAAAATACAGACAACAACAGCAAAGGAAAGTTCAAAAGGCATAAAATGGTGATCCAAAAGGATGCAAATGGGACAAAACAACCAAATAAGACAGAAATAAGGAAAGAAAATGTTAAATGATTGACATTTTAGGAAGAAGGTGCTCTCTAGTTAATATCACGGTTCAATGTGCCCAAAGTGCAGAGGCAGTGCCATAAAGTACTTGAACATGGTACTTCAAAGAACACCATGGTATATTCATCACGTATGTAAAACATCCTGGTGTGATGATATGATGGCAGCCGTTACATGCTACTTTTTAACCGAAAGGTGAGTACAATATCGGTGTGTTTTGATATGCATGTGCACCGCGGGGTGATGAGATCACGGCGGGCGTCAGATCAAGGCCCTCTCCTCAGTCCGGGCCGAGCTCAGAAGCTTCTAATCACCTCCTGTGAGAGACATCCAGATGCTCGGAGCAGAAACATATCCCTAATAAAAAAGAGCTTAATGCAACAGCATGCTGGGCTTCTTCTGCTCTCTCTCCATTTCTCCTCATCCGTCTCTTCCATCTCTCCGCCCCAGCTGCCAAACCAGCAGCCTCGTCCACAACGGTGAGTACAAAGCCAATTTCAACAAGCTGGTCTTTGGATCTCGCTGTGTTTTGGGTGCCGAGCTTTGTGTCTGGCTCTCAGCTGGTCGGGAATATTAGCAGAGGAGGGAGTTTTATGTCCCTCTAAAGTTTTATCACAAAACCCGGCTGTTTCTGACGACGGCTCGAAAACAAGCTCACTTGAGAAAGAGCAGTGGCAGCTGCGAGAGCTATTTATTCTTTGACTAATTTCCATGTCTGTTTTTGGCATGCACTGCATTTAGAGCCCTCTGCCATCACAGCGCCCCCTGTAATATGGAGGGAGAACTACAATCAAATTGACTATTCAAAGAATGCTATCAAAATCACAGTCAAGAAATAATCTTGAGAACAACACGTGATATTTTTTATGCATTCATAATTTGACATATTTCCGTTTGGGAAACAGAACCACGTGAATTTACAATCATTTCACTTAAACTTGTATCGGGCTACAAATTCAATATTTAATACTGTTTTCTTAACCTTGATAAAAGGTTAAGAAAACAACATTTTTGTAATCGTTATGAATGATGCAAAATAAATGGTATTTTTTTGTTGCAATTTCATGTTGTATTTCCATGTTCCTTGCCGGTTCTGATGTAACATTTTCAAATAAGTCTCATGGGCCTAGTTCATGCCTGACACACGGTTAGGACTTACATGTCATATGGATGGGAAACTAATTTTAGACATGAGAGTCCATAAACCCCACACAGAAACATTTCCAATGAGGATAAACCAAAACATAAATCATCCTTAAAGACAGAAGCAAATCAACATGATTTCCCTATATACCGGCAAGAACGTTAGAGGTAAGTACGGGAGAGGTCTTCCCTATGAAACAGAGATATGATAGAGCTCATCTTCAGGGAACAGTCAATAAATTGCTCTGTGTCAGCGGTTAAGCCTCCTATTGGAAAAGTTTGGTTTGGAACGCAACCAAAAGCCACACTTGTTGAACGCCCCAATCCAAATGAAGAATAAAAGAGTCACTGGAATGCAAAAAATACTGACGAAAAGTACAAAATTGAAATAATTCCCCGTAAAAGAGACAGACGAGTTTAATCGTGTCGTACCTTGAGCCATTTTAAATCCATGTGGCAGGAGTCATGCATTAGGTCATGAGAGCGCTTCGCACGGGCGGTAAGCGATGCGGAGGAAATGGAGAAAAAGACGAATTATAGAAAAATCCAGAGACAGAACAGAGCAAACAGAACAACAGTTTAAAAACAAACAGAAAATTGGAAGCAGAGCGCTATGAAAAAACATGTTTTTAGGGGACAAGATGCTAACCGTGGATCCAATGTGACAACACTGAAACCATTGAGCGAGAACAGGGTCGAGAGGTCGGGATGGAGAAGAGGTCCATACAGGATTAAGTTGGGTCGGCGGGGGAAAGGGTGGCTTCGAGACATCCCATCATCCCGCTCGACGCGAGCGGAGAGATTGAGGCTTTCTTTGGTCGGCTGCCTCCGGGGAAGCTTATGAAGTATGTCATTTTGCTGCTGAATCATGTCTGAAGACTGGACGTGTGTTTTCATGTGGTCTTGGGAAAACGTTTTCACTGGCCCCGCGTGAGCGGCTGGTCGCATTTGTACATCCCGGCCGTAAATCCTGCGCCCGAGCTGAGTGACTGGTGTCGCAGCGAGGAAGAAAACACCCCTCGTTCTCTTTTTCTTTCAGTGACCACATTTGCCCTTAGTAACAAACAGATTGTTAAAGCCGATGCTTCAATGGCAGCAAACAGAGAAAATATTTTCTGTGTTAATAAAAAAAACAGCTGGACATCATTTAGTCTTAAAGGAACAGTTCGCCCAAAAAGGAAAATTCTGTTATGAATTACTCACCCTTTAGTTGTTACAAACCTGTATACATGTCTTTGTTCGGTAGAACACAATGAAAGATATTTGGAAGGATGTTGGCAACCGATTGGGGCACCATAGTAGGAAAAATGACAATGGTAGTCAAAAGTGCACAGGAACGGTTTGCTTTCCTAAATTCCTCAAAATATCTTTTGTGTTCAACAAAACAAAACAATAAAATGACACCTTCTATGGTGGTCAATGTTGGCTCAGAATTGTCGGTTGCTAACATTCCTCCAAATGTCTTTCTTTGTGTTAAACCGAACAAAGATAGTTATACAGGAATGGAACAACCTGAGGGTCAATTAAGTGTGTTAATTCATCAAACTAAGTGCAGATAAGTTTGTTAAAGTCTTTTTGATGTTGGTTTTAACATCCAACACGGTTTGAAAGATCAACTTTGACAGGAAGATAGGAAGAACTAGAAAGAAAAAAATAACCTAAAAGAATGCAAACGTTAAAGGTGCAGTTTGTAAAAACGCCGCTAGAGGGCGCACGATCAAAACACAATAATGCCGTAGCTGGATGACGCTGTGAAGGAGCGTGGAATGATGGGATCTGTTGTCTTCAACTCCACCGCTGATGGCCGTCAATCAGACGGTACCGAGAAATCATGTTTGCGGATGAGGTAAAGTTTTATAAATATTGCGAATAATGTGGTCCATAAATAAGTGACTGCTCGAAACAAGCTAATGGCTCGCTAGAGACGACTTCCGCATTTGTCCACGATACTGTTGTCATGCGGTTTTGTACGTCAGTAAAGGCGTAACAAAGGGGACCGCGGATATGACGCCATTGACAGGCGACTGCACAGCCCGTGTCACTGTTTAGAATGGAGATTTTCTCACGATTTACAACATTTGAGATATTGTAAGTACTCAGCTGAACAAAATATATAACACTAGCTTAGTGGTTTAAGGATAATTTACTGCAAAATTGTTACAAACTGCACTTTTAACAAAGACAAAGGCCAGTCGACAACGTTCACCACGTGCCTCTATAATCTTCAGCGATCTTTCAGCTGCTATATAGAATCTAAAGCATGATGGAAGCAAATAATTTGTAGCTCACCCATACACTTCCGTGAAACTAGTACACCAGGTTTGACGGACACACGCGGAACGGATTGTCCAACATGGCTTACTTTAATAAAGAAATAAGCCATACTTGGCCAGAGGTTCACTTTATGTCAGGGTAACAAAGAGCAGCTCCTGTCCCTATACATTTAAAACCAACACACTGACAGCAATTTGTACCGGCACTGCGTTCAGTCCAGCATATGTTCTGCAAAATTCAAACAATGAGGCGAACAGCTATTGGAGGAAATTGAACACAGAGCTGGAGACCAGTTCTTGCGTATGATTGGCACCAGAGCGGGTGTGGTGAAGCATTGATGTTCATTAAATAGTGGAGGAGTGAAAGAATAAAGAGAGAGAGTGTGTGTGAAACTAATTCGATTTTGCACGGTTTAATGCAGGCCCACAAATTACGCATTTATAAACATGTCTGCCAGCGGGGCAGACCGCCATCCATATTTTTTCCATCCTATAGCTCATAATTCCCGAAATATGTAAGCCGGAACACCAGGCTCTGAGTTCATTCTTATATAACATATAACCTCTCCGGTTCCGCGAGCGTGGTTCTGGGTCTCGTAGCGAGACCTGATGCGGCCGGGACGGTGGTAATGAGCGTGGAGTCTGGGTTTTGGAGGGTGGCACTCGGTCTGTCCCCGTTTCCTCCCTCCGAGCTCAGTCGAGGGGCCCGGCCAGGCTTAGCAGAAACGCTGGCTCCTGACGCAGCCCCGGCTCTAATTAACCTCCGGGGGATTGGAGCGGAGGTCCACCCAGAGTGAAGAAACTCGCGGTACGTTCCTGAGACTGCAATGCGCGCTGGGACCAAGCTTAGCCAGCCATCTCTCGACTATGGGAGAGGAAAGGGGAAAGAAAAGGCAAGACGCCAGGATCCACACAAGGTATAACAAACCATTACGGGTTTAAAAAAGAACCAGAGTCGAGGGAGAAAGGTTTGGCTGGGGTTGGACGAACGAGGGGGAGGAAAGTGGAAAAGTGCAGGGATTCAGGTACAAGGGAAGCGGGAATTTGGCAGCCGCTCTGCTCTCCGTTTCAAGGCTGTCCGCTTCGTTCACAGGAGGTTATAGGAGGTTTGATGCTATCTCCAGGGCCGGGCTACACAGACAGCCGCATTGTGGTGTGATCCCCATTGATGGCTTACAAACACAAAGAAAGAAACGACGGCATGTGCTGTCCACACACAAGACATTCCCTGTATGCATGTGTGGGTTCTTTCTACGCGAAACAGACCAAAGTCAGCAGTCCTCACGCGGGCCTCGTAAAGCTTATTTACCTTCTAAATGAAGATTGACGTGAGACGCAAACAAGTAACCAACGCATGCCACATGAACGTTCTCCACCGGCCTAAAGCTGGCACAGAGATGCAGCGCTGGCATGGAGATGGCTGGCTGGCACAGCTGTGGGTGCTGGTACGGTGATGGGCTGCGACAGGGGCGGCTTTTTTCTGGTTCCCGAGTCCTGTGAAGGGGCTTTTAAGGCAGATGTGTAGTTAGCAATACAGTGGGCCAAGCAAAAGCCATTATACCCCCAGCTTGGTACATGCTAGCCTTGCGTGGAGGTGCATAAACCTCTGCGTAAACACTGGGGAAAAGTAGACATTTGCACAACGGATAGATGGTTTCTTTCAGGGTAAGGTTAGGCAAGCGTCACATTGCCGGTTAAAGAAAACGTTCACTAAGAATGAGAATGCCGTCGTCATGTACACACGACTATTTCCTAGCAGAACGTCTATGCGGCTCTTTGCCATATGATGCAAGAAAATGGTGCCCATGGATGTCAATCAAAGTTAATAAAGACGGTACTTTTTTAGAACGAAGCTTTGAAGCCCAAGTCTCCATCTACTTTCATTCTATGAAACAGAGCAGTTCCATTTTTTCCTTTTGGGTGTCAAGGAAGAAACTCATATGGGTTTAGGAATAGTTAATGACAACAGCATTCTCAGTTTTGGGTGAACTCTCTCAAAGGAAAGTGATGCACATGTGTTTCTGAGGTAATACATTGGCGCCCTCGGGGTAAAAATACACGAACGCTGCTCTTTATGCAACACTGTTACCAAAGTATGTGAATACCAACAATGATAGTCAACACTTCAGCATCGCCAAAACTAGGCGCCTCATCCCTAATCACATTGCCAGCTGGCTAGACGTCCGCAAAACAACGTTGCCAACCATCGCCCTGCTCCACATAGCAGGAAGTTTGCAAATACAAAGTGTTATAACGCTTTAATGGATTAACATCACCGCAATATTTCTTTCTGATCTCAAGGTAACATATACATGTACTGTCCTGAATGTTACAATATGACAATGTGTAGACCCTAAAAATAAGAACCAGTTCATTCGCTGAAAATGTTGGCTTTTTGTCACCTGTTTCTCAGCGTGTGAGCGGGCAGACTCCTCTTGTGCCAACACCATCTCTCTCTCTGCGGTGATCTGCACGCTCTCACGTAACGCCTCCTCCAGCTCCTCGATGCGCTCGTCTTTCTGCTGAAGAGAATCCTGGGAAAAAAATAAAGGTATATTAAGTATGCTAACATGGACAATAAACTATTGTGCAAATACATGTTGAATTTCAGCTATTTGAATTACTTACATTTTCACAATACACATGTTTCCCAAATAATTCTACAGGACTTGTTCATATGCTGTTTAAATGAAAGCAGAATTTCAGCTAATTCAATCATTTCTCATTTGCTATAATAAATTGTATTATCATATACACGATTATCCATCCTATTAAAAGCGACCGCTAATACACAGAGCAGGTAGTTCAGACGAAATCTGTCAAAACATCTCAGCGTGTGAGGTAAAAGCATTATGAACTCCATGACTGCGGTGACTGAGGGTAACCAAAGCTGTCCATCTCAGCGATGTGACTCATGCATTCACAGTCGGCTGCCGTGAGTCAAACCAGATCCATGACTCGCCAGTCAAGAGCCAAATAACACCACTTCAAGACCCTTCTGCTCAGGCAAATCTATATAGAGGAATCATGAGGGGCCGAGACCTTGTTATCATGAAGCCTGACTCAACCAACAACCAGAAAAGAATAGTAATGAAGGAAATCAATATAGAGGGAAACAAAAGAGCGATTGAGAAATCACAATCTGAAGAACAGTTGTAAAACCATAAGAAAGTTCCAGAAAGTTTAATGAAACGTGTCAAGTATTATAAATATGTATATGCATATATATGTAAGCTGTACAAGTACATACAGTTATACGCCTTTATAAAAATAGACACAGAGTTGGGCTGTCAAACGATTAATCGTGATTTTTCGCATCTAGAATAAAAGTTTGTGTTTAAATAATATATGTCTATGTACTGTACGTACAGTATTCATTTAGTATTAATAGACACAAAAACATACGCATACACGTACAGTATCTATATTTAAGAAATATTTTGATGTATTTATTTATATTTACCAATAATTAAAGTTATATATAAACTAGGGCTGTCAAACGATTAATCGTGATTAATCGCATCCGTAATAAAAGTTTGCGTTAACATAATATATGTCGGTATACAGTGCATATTCATTTTGTATTTATGAACACATACACATTAATGCATATATTTAAAAAATATATAACAATTAATAAACATTTATTAAAAATTGTAATTATTGGTAAATATAAATTAATACATTTAAATATGTCCTAAATATATAGAAGTATGTTTATGTTTTGTGTTTATAAATACAAAATGAATATGCACAGTACACAAATATATATTATGTAAATACAAACCTATATTCTGGATGCGATTAATCACGATTAATCGTTTGACAGCTCTAATATACACGCTTACTGATTTTCATAATGTATATTTTTGTATGTGTTTATAAATACAAAATTAATATGCACAGTACACAGACTGTACATGTATCATGAAAACACAAACTTTTATTCTGGATGTGATTAATCGTCTGACAGCCCTAATATATAGACATATAAAAAATGTACAATACAATTATTAAAGCAGTAAGCCACAAAATGTTACAATAAATATGAGATAAAAGAACAATTCTTGTATGGTATTCATGAAGAAGTAATTGAGTCCTACTGATGGGGCTGTGGGGTAAATCTGACAAAATGTTGGGAAAGGCTTTGATAGATAGCAAGAGAAAGTAGTGTTGGGAGACTCGAGTGAACAGGCATTGTGGGATAGGTGGAGAGAGTCCAGAGGAGCGCTGAATACGGGAACAGTCTTGAGTTCATTACGTTCCTCCGTTTCATGGAGCACTCACAATTTATTTTCCCCCGCATTTCAAAACCCGCTACAAAAGTCCTGACTCGTTTGGCAGGCCTTAGGCACTTAACCTAGATCTCTACAAACATGCGCGCTGACGTACACAACCAAGCAAACAGACGCGCTTATGCACACAAACAACCTCCCATTCATACAAACACAGCTCGAGAACCTGCCTTACAGCTAAAAGCATGCACCTCGGAGGCCCGATGCGTACAATCCCAGATGCAGAAGATCACAGCGAGCGTATTCATCTGGAATCACACACCGCAAATTCCTGCGAAGAGAGGCAATGTCAAGGTACCAAGATAACCAGACGCATCTGTCGAATCGGCAGATTTTTTCCGTAACCGAGGTCAGCAATTACAGGAAGTTCAAACGCAAGGAGGGTGGCGGGGGTACGGATCACAGAACGCGGTATGGAGGATTCTTTTTTATTTTTAAAAGTCTTGTATCTTATTTTGACCGTGTTGAGCTCACGCTTTCCTCTTGCAGGCAGACCACAATCACTTTGGTTTGATTTAAAGCGACAGTAATCCTTTTTGCTCGGTCAATATCTCATTATGGTAATGCCTTTGGTGCCAAAACCACACAGATGATAGAAAGAGACACCTCGGGGAAGCCACAAATCAAAGCCACATGCTGTCCCGTTGGGAACGGCCGGGGCTCGCCGGGGAATCTGCCCGCACCACCAATTAGGAGATGAGCAGGATAGGGTCTGCAGAACAAAAGCTCTGCTCACACAGTCGGGTCAGAAATGACTTGCAGCTGTCTAACGTACACACATATATGTAGCTTAAAGAGCTCTAATTCAATGTGAGATCATTTTGTTCCCATCTGCGGCTGCCTTCTGGAACGCACGGGACTAGAAAAATGCGTTGGTAGTGTTGTAGTGCCGTCCCAGGCCACTTGGAGACAGACATTAAACCTAGCGCTGGCTTACTGTTGTAATATTAGTAATGATGTGTTGCGGGTTCTATCAATATTTCCGGCTCTTCAGTACCAATTGGATCCCACAACAGTATCCATTTGTGGCTCAATCCGGAAACCACTTCAAAAGTGCGCTGTTGGAAAGCATATCGTTTTTTTCTCTGGTTCTAAAATGGGTATAAAGAACCATCAAATTTCACTGATACTGAGATTGGAAAAGTGAAATACTGGCAACTGAGGTACTGAGCACTTCATCAGTTCTTAGCAAGTGCCACACGTCAAGAAAACTTGATTTAAAATGACTTCAAAACAGCAGGATGCCCTCAGCTACGAGTAGAAAAAAGTTGGGTAGCAGATGTCCCTTGCAAAATATCACCCAGTGGGAGCATTTTTCTGTACCGTTCTGGGTGCGAGAGTAAGGAATCTCAAATGTTTACGCAAAAACCGGAATAGAACAACAGGTGTCCATCCTCTGGCGGGGAAAAGCGTCAAGAAGGCCAAAAGCACGGTAACATCAAACAACATCAGCCAACAAACCGGCCCAATAAAAAGACCTTGGAAGTCTATTAAAGACATGAGAACATGCGGATATGATTCCCCCAGCCCTTCCATCTGATCCCGAGCTCCCGATTCTGGATCTGGTTCGAGTTGAAACATTCCTCTGAAGCACGGAGATTGCGGCTGACGCATGGGCGAACAAATTCGAAAATGCTCCGATGGCCTGAACCGCATTCGGTTTGAGACACAACAAACATAGCGAGTCTGGGAGATGCTCAACAAATTATTCATTGGACTCTTTATGACTGTAATACAGAACTTGTCATTTTGTGCAAACAGTAAAACAGTCATCGTGTGAGAAAAGGGGAACGAATCGAAAAAACTTGAGCAGCTGAAAACTGAAATAGCTTGATAAACTAGGGCAGTGGTTCTTGATTTTGTACGTCACGGTCGCGCTATAAAAATATATATATGTAAAAAAGACATGATGATTATTTCAATTATGGACATTTTCTCAGTAATAAGAGTGCACTGCACTGGTTCTCAACAATGCTGCAAATCCAAATGTCTGGAAATAAGGAAGAACTAGGCCAGTCCCCCGCACTTCATTAACAACACCTCCTCATACCCCACGGGTGTTTGTTAATCTGTGAATGCTATAAATAAGAAGGTCAGAAGGGGACGTTATCAACCACAGAGTGACAAGCAGAAAAACAATCTAAGCTTCCATGACAGACTTAAAAAGCTCCCAACAGAGTTGAATATAAAGCCTCTGGGCCCTGTGGTTACGGAGATCTGTGAACACTGTTTCAATCACTTCTCTAACGTCCTCAGATCTGCTTCTTTAAAGCCAGCGCTTCCCAGCTTCATCTTTCTCTATTTCCTCTCATCGCCTCACATTGAAGTTACCTGCACGTTATATCAAAATGCTGCAGAAATATGGTGATGCAGCATTTTAAAACCCCCAAAACAAAGGTGCTTAAAGGGTTTACCACAGCGATGCCATAGAAGAACCATTTTGGTTCCACAAAGAACCATTCAGTCAAAGGTTCTTTAAAGAACCATCTCTTTCTGACTCTTGTGAACGTCTTGTGAAACAGAAAGGTTCTTCGGATGTTAAAGGTTCTTTGTGGAACCATTAGGACAAAAAAGGTACTTCTACGGCATCGTGAAGCACTTTTTTGTTGAGAAGATCCAAGCATAAAGGCCGTTCTTAAAGCTAGCCACAATGCGAGTCAAATGACTAGGTAAAGTCCTCCAAATTGGTCACTCACAAGATCCTATTATAGATAGGCAGCTGTCTATGGCCTACATAGTTTCCAGACTACCAAGTTTCAGAACACAGCTGCTATGCAAAGGCCACAAACACCTTACCATCATCCTTCATTAGCCAGGTGTGCTAGACCTTTGGGTCTCTGTACCAGTCACCGGCTCTTCATCCACCATGCTCCGCCTCTGGTGGTGGGCGGCTGACCTTTAATTCACAGTCCTGTGATCGAGTGTGCGTGTGGGTGTCTGGCCAGAATGTGCCATAAAAGGGCCCCCCCAAAGCAAAAGTCATTATCATCAAAGTATCTCTGCAGGGAAATTCTGCCCTCAGCGGGGAATCTTCTGGGGTCGTTTCAGAGCAATAGTTTATGCACATCACAGAAAAAAGACAAAAAACGCTAGAACGAGAGAAATGAGTGTCTGACACAGCCTGAAGCTAAACATTTAGCATAAGGAGGAGGTGAAAGACTTGAGATGTAGCAGAACAAAGATGGATGTAAACAGCGAGGCTCTTGTGCCGACTGAAGAGGGCCTGCATATGGGGCTGATGGGTATCAGATGGAGCAGCTATGCGAGCGTGCTTTTGAAGCGGCAGCCATTTTGGTAATGTCCCTGCGCAGATATTTCCTCCTGATGCTCGTACAGCTCTGTGATATTCGAAGGGGAAAAGCGAGACCCCCAAAACTGGAGCCGAAAACCTCTAGTTCCCTGTCGTGCGCATGTTAATGATTCAAATTCGCATCTGGGCACAAAATACAACACCTCTATTAATATGATTTAAAAGAAATATGTATTTCCACTTTCCGGCATTTTAGGAATGGAATGAAATAATATCAAGAACAAAATCGATGTCTCGCAGAGTTCCCCTTCACCGGCGCTCTGTATAGCGAGTCTCACGCCAAGCGTCTGTTACCTCTCACCCGACCTGCTCGCGCTCGAGAGGCGATGAGTGTCAGAATCACAGCTTTCATGTGTAAAGTACACAGCACCTCCCTCTTTCCTGCCTGCACCATTTCCATTTCTCCATCTTCAACGCTCCGCACCTCGCTCTACCTCTCGCTCTCTTTCCTTTGAGTGTTGAGAAAGGCTCTCGGCACCGCATTAGCGATGACGACCTTGTCGAGCTGATTTTGACCACAGTTTTGTTTCACCTCTGTTCTGTGTTACCGCTACAGCACCGTCTCTCGTCAGTCTTCCGAGGTTTGGAAGACAGACTGGAACATTCTACAACATTCCAGCGAGACCTCAGCAGCTCGAGAAAGTCCTGAACCTGAAACTGCCAAAACTAATTTGTCCGAGACAGTAATGTAACATCTAATCCCGAGATGGTTTCTGTACACGCACCCTCGCCGTTGGGTCCAACGTGAGCTATTCAGAAAGAAACAGAATGGTTTGCTTAAAGCAGCTGTTGTCACGGACCGACCGAGGCATCCCGTTGGTTGAGATTGTCCTGTGCCCACCGTACAGTACGTAGATCTCACAATGATTCTAGCATAAAGAAAGCGCGGAAGAATTTCCTCTCTTGTTATCAAAGCTGCACGTTGCAACTTTTCTCTATTTCAAACATAAAATCGCAGGTTAAGTCAAACACCATCAGACATTTCTCATTAATCGTACCCGACCAGACGCGATTTATTATTATAAGCGTTTTCACAAATCAATAACTTTTTGGGCGATTTAGCTAATTCTTGGTAAATAAATAAATATATACATAGTAAATAACAACAGATTGCATCCAGCTCCTCAGAAAATGATATTACATTTCTTTACAAAAGTTGAGGACCACTGGAGATGCTGCGCTGCAAACCGTCTGATGTTGCAAGTTGAGAAAATGACATTTAGGAATAAAAAGTCCACCCCGCAGGGACAGTAATACATTCCTCCAAATGAAAGCAGCGTCGGCAGCCACCCAGTCAGTCATAAAAGGCTTCTGTTTGACTGTTTTATATCTGCGTGTTTAAAAAGGACCATAAACCTACGATCCGCCTGCAGCACTTTGGCTTTATTAACTCCAGCGTGTCGCCATCACCTGTCGGCTCTTTTCATTTGCCTGTAAGTGTGTGGGCACGAGAAAGACCAATGAGATGGGGCATGAATGCAGATGTGTAACCTGCTACATAAATCTTTATACAAGCGCATTGCAAAAAACTTCTACACGAATACAAAAGAGCACTGGTGCTTGTAAGAACACTTAGAAGCGTGAACCATACCTCGTAAACGATGTTAAAATACTCTCCCTCTAAAGGTGTCACTATGAGCGCTCTGCATCGGAGTGATGATGTTTACAACCACACAAGATCCCAATGTGCCGAGCATAAAAGTGGCTAAAAGACTTATAAACATAAGGCCTATGGCTTATAGTCGGCCTTGGTGATGTGCCGTCACCGGCACACAATGCACCTGTGGGGAATGACCAAGTCTGCTTTCAATACCTTGACATTTATATTTTCCTTCCAACCCTTTCCATGTTTGGCCCGCGCTCTACTTTCAATAACGGGCAATTTGGAGATCAGGCCTTCTGGTCGCAAGGCATGCTGGGAAACAGGGCGTTTGGCGCTGCTGTAAAATGGAACAGACCCAACCACGCAGTAAAACAGGTATTTACTGGGCTTCATTATAATGTCATCTTCTCTCCCCCGCCGTCTTTCTCCATCCGTCTCTCCGTTTCCCAGCGCAAGTCTTGATTTCTTCAAGCTGATGATATTTGATCAGCGGGAGAGGAGGGTACGGCTTGAAGACTCGGCACCTATTGCACGTCTGGGAACTCTGTATCCGGCGAGGAACCTTATAAAATCCCAGAATCTTGTCCTTTTATCAGACTAAAGAGGTGAATGCAAACGGAGAGGGGTGATTGAGAAGAACTTTAAGTCACGCTCGATGCAGGGCGGCGGTCACAGTTTCGTCCTCGCATCGCGTACTCTGGACTGTCTCTCCACAAACATTCTGCGCCTGGGCACCATATGTTCCTCTTATGGAAACTAAAGGCAAGTCTTAATTAATAAGATGGTTTGATCACGTGGAATCTGTCCCATGGCACCAGCAAAAAACAGAGAATTTAAAAAAGAGCCTGTTGGGTAGTTCCACCCATCTGACCGTCTAACTTTCTCCAAAGTCAATAGCTGCTATACTGAACACGTTTGGTGCTCAACCACGACCCACCGCCCCCCATCCCACCTCTGGCTTCCAACCTTTTAATTGATTAAAAAGTAACAAAAGCCCCTTTTAGTACAGGGTCAGCGCTGTGCTATAACAGAGTTCTCTGCGGCCATCTAAATGGCGTCCCGGGATAACCCCTTACAGCTCACCCTGACCAACCAATTGGATAGGGACCGCTGTAACCATACCAATCATCAACAATAATCAGTTCCCCTTCCAAACGCGGCTAATGTATCCAATAGCGTGTGGATATTAGTTCAGGGTTATTCTAATGCGCGGGCCTCAATGTTGGAGCGTGACGTGCTTGTTGGGGGAAGGTGGCGGTTGATGATCTTGGCCGAAGGACGCAGCTGTTGCCGTTTCCAGCATCTTTCCTAGACGAGGCCCACGATAAAGCCGCATCAGGGCGCTTCCAACAGGGGAGAAAAAGCCACAATGCGGGCTCACGGCAACGTGACCCCACGGAGAGGGCTGGGGCCCCGGAGTCATAAATGAGCTCCGAGCGACCGCAACGCGTCCTCCTGCGCGCACGCAGACACGCCAGCCGCTGGGTAACCCAGGTCGGAGCCCAATAGCTCATCAATCCTGCTGTCAAAAAATAAAGCATATGAACTCGAATCAAAACAGTGGAGGCATGACAAAGAAAAAAGGAAAATGGAGAATGATCGAAAGAACAAACCGGTGGCCAGAAAAAATACCCAAACCACAACAAAGAGAGGGCCGCCGTGCCATTGTTGCCCAGGGGCCTGAGACAAAGAGGAAAAACAGTCCCTCCATAAAACTGGGACTTTCTGCATAGAGATTCTCACAGACATGAAGTGCTGACTCTGGCGCTTGTGCCGACGCTCACGCTACGCCAAAAACGGCCACCACAGACCACCAACCTCTTCTGATTTCTCCGTCTCGATCCCCCTGTCAAACTGAGGCTAAAATAGTCAATATGATGACAGTTCCGTTAGCTTCGATGAAGTAGTTTGTATTCGTTATGCTGCTCGGACACATCACGACTCGCATGCTGATACCTGCATAATGATACTGGCTGTTCTACCTCAATAACATAAAGCCATAATTCACTCTTACAAAACGGATCCTGTGGTCGCGTCGAGCAATCATTTTCACCCGTGTCCTATTTCAACTCTCATCCATCTCTCCTTTTCTCTTTTCCTAAAATCCAAACATCACGATGGGTGAAGGACGCGAGGTCAGGGTATGCGTGAATGTGGTCTGGGAGACGAAACGTGAGACCTCTCTGTACCTGAGAAGCATCTCAGCTATTCTCAAATGAGGCACAGATTTGACATCTAAACTTGTTTAAATGAGAAAAGACAGAGAGCTCGGAAGAGATGATGTATTTTTAGGCAGTGCAAGAGGAAAACCTTTTAGGATTGTGCAGATTTTAGCTATGGTAAATACCTTGTGTGACACTGAGCCTTTTAAGAGGTTCACCAGTGTC
Source organism: Triplophysa siluroides (assembly GCA_006030095.1). Taxonomy (NCBI): domain Eukaryota; kingdom Metazoa; phylum Chordata; class Actinopteri; order Cypriniformes; family Nemacheilidae; genus Triplophysa; species Triplophysa siluroides. Next base: position 124,254 of record VCII01000066.1, read on the forward strand.
ATAATGCGTTGCGTTTCGATGTTGCAAGATTTAGGATAGCACGTGTGTAAACAAGGTTACGTGGGATTCACCTTGACCTGTTGAGAACTCTCGTTGATGTTATCCTCTCTCTTCCGAGCCTCTTCCATAAGCTGGGCGTTCTTGCTCTTCTCCACCTGCTCCTTGTGCTTCAGGTTGGACACTTTCTTTGTTTGGTCTTTCATCTGCCTGCAGGCACACAACAACAGATTTCGTTCAGAGATGCACAGACAGATGGCCTCAGGCCTCGGGAAAAAGACTGCATTTTCATTTCATCAGCATTTTTAGATGTATTGTGTCCATTACAGTCCAGTCCACCCAACAGCTATGTGAAAGACACATGAGAACATGAACCTTTCCTAAAAACATGTACAAATATGACTGCTTAAAAGTGAATATGAACTTGTTTTCTTTGCAGTATTTGAGGTCTGAAATAATTAAGATGGATCTTTTCTGTTCTTTTGAGCTGTTCTTCCAGTTTTCATTTTCTGCAAATAAATAAAAAAACACCATTATTTTTATTGGAAATTTTGGAGAAATGTTGTTAGAAGTTTACAGAATGAAACAAAAATGATAATACCTATACGTATAACGGGTTTTTTTTTTTTCGCGGCTATATTTACATAGTACTAGTCACAAGTTCTAATAATCTCAAAAATATTTTAATTTAAGGTGTATTCTTAAATGTTTGAAATTAATTTTGTACACAAAATATAATTGTAACCACATAAAAATTACTTTCATTAGAAAACAACATTTCATATAAAAATAGATGACTTGGCGTAGTATACAATTCCCATATGTACAATATAAAATGTTCTACATTTCTAAAATAATATAATAGCGCTTCAATTTTGTTGTATGCAGAGCTTGACACATTTGTTTTATTCAAATACCCAAAATACCCGAGGCCAAAATGTGCAAAATCAGGGCAACTTTTTCAACTTTTTACCGTTCTTCTTCATTTAATATTTCATAAAACTGCAAACACTTTTACATAACATTAGATTAAAAAGGCAAAACGACTATTTATTTCCAAAATAAAATCTGGATTAAACATTGCAATGCACTGAGGTCATGTGACAATAATGTAGCATGCTCCTTTTTATATGCAAAATGTTGCATTCAGCATACTGCTTGTTTAAAATGCTACTTTAAAAACATTATACCCTAAAGAGTACTGTAATAGTATTTCATTTTTAAAGCAAAACCAATAACGTGCAGTACAACTTTAATGTCAACAATCTGCAAATTCAATTCGAACAACAAAATAAAAAAATCTGTTTTCTCGCCTTCGCACACATGCACACAATCAAGCGCGATCAGCAGGGCTAATGAGAGACGATCTGGCTAAAACTATCCAGCATATCATAAATGATAACAAAGAGAGCAAGACCCACTCCCCGGATCAAGCTGTGTTACCAATGAAAGGAAGTATGTTTGTGTTTTAGCTCTGGGATTTTTCTCATTATCCTCCAGCGCCCCGCACCCTCCCTGTTCTGCTATGGCATGAGAACCCGCAAGAACACAAAGCAAAACCAAAGAGGAATAAATAAATAAAAGGAACATCATAGCAGATGGACTCTTTATCAAACGCCATCGAGTTCCGGGGTCATTCGGCCCCGACGAGCGTCACCGCTTGCGTCGGCTGCGAGAGTTTTCCTGTTTACGTGGCCACCACGAGCGGATTGCGCACTGGCAGCGTCAGTGGTCAGGATCGCTTACCATTCTCCATCTTGACTTGATCAGGAAAAAAAACCTGTTTGCCTCACCAGTCCTCTGCCCTGCAGAACAGATGCAGCGCTGACTGTGCCAACACCAATGTCTATAAATGAGAAAGAACACTGGCTTGTGGAAAGACCTCCTCCTGCCCCTCTGACACCACAGACACATAATACGGGAACGTAAATGAAGACCTATTGTGAGGGCTTATGGGATATGACAAGCAACGTATACGTGTGCCAACTAAGGTGTGCCTTGAGAAACTACTTGTGCGCTGAAGTAAGGTGATGGCGAACAAGGTTTGGAAGGCACGCCAAGCCACTGCGCGCTAAAACCTGATCATTCTTCAGGCCGAGCTGTCTCGAGCACAGTACAGCACTGTGTTGGACGTACCACAGAATTCTGGATCTGGTTGCAGGTACGAGCAAGAAGCTATCCGAGCATTGCACAGAAAACAGCTGCAATACATAGGTTCAGGGATAAGGTTATTCTGGTGACATATATGTGTTTGTTTTCCCCCAAAGAGTTCTTTTCCATTCTCTCCAGAACAGAACACAAGGAATGCGACGTGCAGCCGTGCAGAATCTCAGGACGTGTTGACAGATTCTAGGTGATGAAGAGAGAAACTCTACCAGTATGACATCTATCGCAATATTGTCCGGATTAAAACAATTCCGCAAGCGTTATTGACGTCTCCACGCTCGATGTTACTGTAACACACACACTAGGCTGTTTCCCAACAAGGGCACTAATTACGGCCTAATTTCATAGCAACTAAAGAACGCAATAAAACGGCCGCAAATAATTTCCAAGGCGAACGTGTAACTGGAAACGTGGAGAAAATGATGCGGCGCTGTCAAGAAACCATCACGAAGACAACATGACCAACATTCGAGGCTATTTTTTATAACAAAGCAAAAAGAAACGACTTGCACGAGGGAGTTTGTGCAACAGGTCATAAATATACTGGAATGTTCCTATTTGCCGTTTCCAGAAGAGGCCAAGCCATCTGCTTGGCTCTGCTACATTTCCAATAAGAAGCTGACTGTTTTTATGTCTCGTGCGCCAACCCTTTATTCAGGGTTTTGATTATATGTTTATACGTCTCCATTTGAGGCTTGATGTGATGGGATAGGTAACCCCATTATGGAGAGTTCACGGAGGAAACATTTCTATAGCAATAAGAAGAAACAATAAGATCGGATCTAGATTGAGATGTATTCCTAAAACATTGGGACAATGCCTACATGTATGACCACACAGGTATGCAACGCTGAACCATTTTCCCAATGTGTGTTTTTTCATAGGTATCGAACACATTTCTCTCTGCTCTTCCAACTGAGGTACAAAACATTTTGTAGGGGACAAAACGAATGCGCTTCAGGTTTTGTTAGGTCAATATTCACAGCATACGTTCAAGTTTCGTCATTCAGGATTGACTGGATTCTAATGCGTCCCATCCTGCAAGTTTAAGGCCTATTTTCGAAAGATTATTTAACGAATATTTCTGCTGTACGCCTATAAGTACAACAGCGAACCGCTAAACCACACAAACTTACACATGCAAAAAAGCTAGGATATATACAGACGGATCCAAAAACCCGTAACCACATTGAAAAGTGGGATTCGAAATCTAATTTAAAGCTGGAAATACACACGGTCTCGGGATTTTGAAGAATGTAAAACAAAGAAACGTTATGGCATAAAATGAATACGATATTTAAGATGCATTCGGGAACACTCTCAAATTATGCAAGGAAAACATTGGTTAATCAGATTTAGCATAAACTAGTCTAAAACATGATCCGTTTCCAATAACTGCCTATTTAAAGAAATAAAAAACATGGGTCGATATGCTAGAGCAGGGGTTCCCAAAGTGGGGGTCGCAAGGCCGGGGTGGCAAGATGATTTCAGATCATTTTTACATGCGGTTACTATGTGAAAACATGGAAAATATTAACGCACGCAGTGGCTGTTGATGTTTGTGTAAGCAACGGTTAAATCTAAATCAGTTGTCTAAGCACACAATGACATCATCTTAATATAGGGGACATTAAAGAGACCATCCCACTCTCCTGTGAAAACGGCAAAAACACACAAACAACTCAGTGGAAATGTCTCTATATAGTGAACCGAGTGCAAAGGTACAGACCCCATTTACAGGCCGGAGAGAATGCTTTCTTTCTTTAGCCTTTTCCAGTACCAATATTTTCCTCTCCTCTAAATAAAACATGTACCGCACAGCCCTATGCCATCATCCATCCTTTGTACTGCATTATTGCCCATATAAATATATGCCGGTGTGGCTTCAAACTACATTAATGAAAAAAACAAATCACAGGGCAGTTTACCTAGAGGAAGAAAACACGTTTGTGCATGATCCTGACAGTGTTCTGTTGTCTCGTTTTGATCAGGAAAAAACCCACAACGTACATCAAGAAGTTAGCAAGCAAAACTGAAAGAGCACGTTCATAAAGAGCTACTTAGTTTAAAAGTTTTCAGTGCGGATGATTCTCTCCAGTCCTGGCTAACCTCGCGCTTTTTAATGAATCTTATTTTCACGGTGCTGGAACTCTGGAATGCCATCAAAAATATGAATTCGTTATTTTGGTCCAGATCTCGAAATTAATAATTCATATCCGAGACGGCTTCAGGCAATGTTTACGGGGTACGGCTTGAAAGCGCTTTGAAATTCTCAAGATATTGGCTGGAGAGTGCGAACAAACATCAGAACGTCTGTTAACTTTGGACTATAAAGATGTTTCGTACGCGAGCATAATGAAGCCTTTGAAACGTACGTCTAGTAAACACCTCTCGACAAAAATAAAAATAAAATGCGTTTGCATTAGCACTTCCTGCTTCGCCAAATTACGCCTCAGGGACGAGAGCGTCCCCGTCAACAGGCCAATGCCACGACGAGGCATGGCGCGCGTACAAGGCCGTAAGCGAACGTTGCTGTTGTTTGGTGACCGCTGCTGCGAGGTCATCTGACATGTAAGAAAAATAAAACAAAGGAACTCAAAGACGAAAGAGTCATCTCCAGTATGCGAGTTCTGAAAATACAGTTTCGCTCTTTCAACGTGTTTCTACATTTCTAAACAATTTCATTCTGCGGTCACTTAACGGGAGAAATGAGGCCCGTTGGGCATTAAAGCAAACGTTATTGCAAGGTTCAAATCGCACCTGACACATAATAACACTAAACGAGACCCGAAGGTAAAATTGGGTGCGATTTTGAGATGAATGCAGATGGAAATTGATGTTGAAGAAATAAATCCATCACGCCGTTATGGGTGGAAAACAGAAAGACTTATTATGTTACAGAGCCAATGCGTGTTTATGAGTGGCCTGTTCAACACTAAAGGCTGGAGATGGTTACAGCTAGCCTTTTGGTCCCACGTTTTGAACCCATTTTTCAAGCGTGCTGACAGAATAGCACATGCGTGTGCCCACACTCACACTTTAAGATGGAGTAAACATGGAAAGGTTGACTGAGGACATGGACCTCTCTGTTTATCACAGCCGTGACCTGTTTGACCAACACACGAGGGGGTGGAACGCTATCAAAGACTTGCTCGGAAAATGTTCGAGTGCCCATGTTTACTCCGTTCCTCATCCCCTCCGCAATCATGCTTTAACCGCCACGTGTCTTTATACTGGCCGAGCATCTCCGTCCGTAAGCTCGTGACTAATAAAACTCAGGAAATGTGGGTTCTTCGCCGACTCGTTTTCCAGCAGCAGGTGAAGGAAAGCTGGCACGAGCTGCTCCTTCAGGCCGCTACGTGATAGCGGGGTTCACTTCCACGTTTCTGTCTGCGGCGAGCGCTAGCTTTTCATGTCTAATAGAGTTTGGCTTCCAAAGCTGCCAAGAGAGTGATCCGTGGCCAGGTGCACGACGGGGTGTCCCCACCTCGCTCACGTACCATCCTGCTCGCCGACATCCGTCCGGGACGTGGCGCGTGGAGCGGTCTTTAGGGACGGCCCTTGACTAATCTAGTTAATTATGCGGCGGCCTTCGGGCCAGGCCAGCCAAAGGTAACTGGAAAGCGCGCAGATATAACAGAAAGGCGGAGGTGTTCTCACAGCCGAGCGTATCGCAGGCGCAGACCTCCGTGTCTGTGTGGAACCGTGCCCTTCACCTGTTGCTGGAACGGATGCTTACTGTGGACAAGCAGAAAAACAGCCGCCCGCAATAAACTGAGCTCCTTTACATGTGGAGGAGAAATAAGTTCATTACTTTTATTACGTAAATTTAAAGAAAGAAAATTGAAGAGGGAACAAAGATGCGAATTTGGAAAGAGTGGAGAAAATAAGGAGTTTTAAAAAGTTTTTAACTGCAACTTCTCATTTTATCTTTTATACTATTATACAATTTATATTATTATACCTTTTATACTACATATGAAGAGTTTGGTTCCAAAATGACATAACTCTGTTTTTAAAACTTTTTAAAAATCATGTTTATTATTATCAATCAAACTGCATTTGTTTGTTTTGATTTAGGCCATAATAACAAAAAATAATACAGCTAACTAACACAATTAAACACAATAAAAACATCATAACATCATAAAAAATTCTCATTTTGGAACCAAACTCTTCATATTTTTAATATACTTTCTTTTTCCCTTTTTCATTTACTGTAGCCTAATTCTTATTCTTATAATATCTTTATTAAACAACAAACTTAATTGACGCGTGTTGTTTTGCACTGCACTGTTTATGCATTTTTGTCTGCTCTGTTGAATTTTGGGGCAGATAAGCTGCAAGTGCTTTGGCAAAAGGAACGTACAAATATTTGTCATGCCAATAAGATACAAGAACAAAACAGAGAACGAGACAGAAAAAAAACGGAGAGAGAGTGAGACAGAAAAAACAGGGACAAAACAAGAAATAAAAAGAGCGAGAGACAGACAGAGGAATGTCAGGAAGCGTCTTTACTTCAGGGACCGGCGCACATCACATTTATTGTCAAGCATTTGTCGAGTAAATCAAGAGGCCCCGGAGCTCAGAAGCAAATGCGTAACACTGGGGAAAATTCATTTCAGCATGTCACGGATTTCTTTTCATTACGCCTCAGCCCTTGATGTGGGGGAGATATCAAATCGGCCCTGTTTGTTGTGTTGCTGACTTCCAGAGAATACATCAAGAAGGCAAAAAACAAAGAGGTGGAGAAGAAGGCAGCGAGAGAATGACACTTCTGTGAAGCTTTCCCGTAACATCGCGCTTGTTTTCTAGGAGAGTTACAACAGGGGGAAGTATGAAAACCTGACAAATCTCTGTTCCAGACCAAACTAGAAAGAAATGCAAAATAACAACTGTGATAAACAAGGCGAGTGTGAACGGGAAAGGGATCTGTATTGTGCACCTGGCAAAAGACTCGACTCCATTTTTTCCCTCTCCAATTATAAGATCTGCAAGGAGTCGCTGATGGTCTCCTCATTTCTCTTTTTCCCACGTCCCTATTCTCTCCGAGCTGTCGAGCAAGCGTGTTTAACGAACGTTCGTTGCTTCTTTCGCCGCGTCTCCGAAGACCTCACAGGTACGCTGACATGCATTAATAAGACAAGCTCTTCTGTTTGCAGCGCCTGCCCGACCCCACCAGGTTTCCTCATTCCTTTCTTTCAACCTTTAATCAATTCAGGTCAGAGCAATTTCGCTTTTTTCCACAGAAACTTTAGAAGGGAGTCCAAAGGGAGTGAAGGAGGCAACGAAAGCAAATTGGGGTTAAGTGCATCGCCCAAGGGCACCACCACACCACAATCATCCACTGAATTATTCCCCCCAAGTAGTAGATACTGTTTTCCCAAACCGCCCCCCAAATACACAGATCTCAGGCACTTAAAAGTGTCCTTAAACACTTTGAGCAATTTTTGGGCCATGTTTTAAGAATACCTCACCTCGCTGGAAAGTTCTGTCATCACTTTCCCAAAATCACGTAATTCCAAACCCGTGTGACTTTCATCAAACTGTGTCTACGGTAAAAAAGAATTCGAATGGATCTAGATTTATTCACTATTCACTTTCGTAAACTAGTGCTAAACGCATTTACAACCTGTGGAAGTGCGTTCTGTTGAAAGAAACGTGGCCGAGGAAAGCATGCATACTAACCTTGAAGCCAGACTGGAAAGAAGACACAGCATTCCAGCGAGAGAAAGAAAGAAAAAGTGGTGAAGAGAGACAGAGTGACTCGAGTAAAGATTTAAAGACAGCATGTTAACAGTGCATGACACTTTTCATACACGCATAGCGAGACTCACAAACGTGATGAAAGCGTCAGAAATGTTCGGTTGCAAAACATAGCAAACTGATTCCATCCAATTTGGCGTCACTATATTTGTTTAGGTCACTAGTTAGGTCGTAATCATCATTTCTCTAACATTTTCACTTATCTTGCATTTTTTTGCAAGGTTTGTCGCATGGCATTGTGGGATTATCTTCTCTCCCAAGAACACGTGCAGAATTTGGCGAAAACAACGTATTTTAATTAAGTTGTACTTTTTGGAACAGCATAAGATGTCTCTTTAAGCAGCTTGCCAGGTTTGGGAACAGAGCAAATGTGACATTACTACACACATATACAAAGAAAGACAAATAGATGCATTGAAAATAGATGCATTTACATTGCCATAGTATTCCATGCAAAAGAACATTTTCAATGGAAACACAACTCCACTTGCCGTGCTTTTATTTTGCTTTTAGTTCCTTTGTTGCATGCTTACGTTTTCTCCAACCTAACTCATCCTCTTATTTGAGCTCTCTCCCAACGGTGAGTTTTACAATCTGTCGTAATTGCCTGCAAATGTACCTCTGCCGAATTGATGAAATAAATACCCCCATGCCCCAATTCAACCTCTGCCATTTTTCGGTGACTTTGAAGGCATTTTTGCGCAAGCCTCGCCTCCGTACCACTGATCTCCAAAAGAGGCTTTGCTTCTCCATCTCTAACCGAGAAAGGTAATCCTGACTGAAAAACAGAAAGCGCCGCTTCTACCTGCCACTCGCGTCTTGATTAAAGACGAGAGGATCCGTCTGAATAACTTTCTGTTAACCCGAATCAGAGTCAAACCTCTGAGGCCGTGCCACAGAGAACAATAGGAGGTTTTTGGGAACCCAACTCCCCGATGTGTATCAAGAGCATAACAGCGGTAATTAGTTCGCAGCGCCTCGCGTTTATTTCAGAAATGCTCGGCATGAATGATGCGTGGAGCCGAGCATATGGAGTTTGTTTTATTCTAATCCTCTCCTAATACAGATCGGTTAAGAAAGCGTGAGAGATGTCGAACGTAAGTCAGATTAATATTTATGAATCAACAGGAATCCGAGCCATGTAGCAAATAAATACATTTCCATGTCAGGCTTTTCTTTAGCCTGTTGGCTCTTACGTTTGGCATTGGAGACCGCTCTTCTGTCAGTACACAACATCAACATCCAGCACATCCAAGACTCTTCACCTCCAGGCTCAACTCTCCTCTTAAATTCTTCCTCACATTCCGCTGTGTTTACACTTAGGCCCATTTCAATTATTCATCTCTTTATTTATTTATGCAAGCCAAGATGAGAAACGGGTCCATATTTGCTTCACATTAATTAGTCCAATTACACAGGCCGAAAACAGATGTTTACACCGGGGCACACTGACAGAAAGCCCAACATTTACAGAAATGGAGAAGCACACGCAGCACGCACCCATGTTTTGCAAAAGGGTGCGTTGAGGCGAATAAGGTGTTCTCATGAAGACCTTTGCCATCGCGTTCTGACGCTATTTTAAGATAATCCATTTGTAACTTAAATAAAAACATTTTATAGACAAATGACGTGTTCATGGATTGCTATACGTTTAAAATATCCGTTGGAACTAATGTGGTTACATCATCAGTTGGCTCTCAAATGAATGGAAACACGGGCAGCTTCCAAGAGAGAGGTTCACAGCTCACATGACATCACAATACACAAAACATACCTTGGTTAAAAAAAGCTACGTGTTAATGATAAGAACGAAATCTACAATCTACGCCGGCAATGCATCTATTAGACGTGCTGTACGACCATACCAACAACCTACGCTGAAGCCGCCCTCCATATATCCAGCAAGTTTAGAAAAATCTCTACATGTCTGCCAAAATAAATGGAGGATAAGAGATGACTGAGTAGGTGAGAAGGCCAGCGAAGGAATGAGAGCGAGAGAGATACACACAGACCAAGTGCACAAGTCCACATTAACAGCGTCATTTGGGGCAGGGCCGAAGCTGGATGATCACCAATCGGTTAGTCGGGATATAAGCACATTTACATGCACACACACATTACAGTATGCCAAGGCCAGCAATGGTAATATGAAAAAGCATTTGACTTCATGCTAGATGGAAAATGGATTTGTGGGAGTCACATAAATAAAAGAAGGAACCAAATGAAATGATCGTTGGCTAGCAAACATGAGCTGAGCATGACACGATAAAGTACATTGTGTCAGGAACAATTTGTGAAATAGCTGGTGTTAAAAGACAGACAACAGGGAACTTAAGTCTACAAATAAATGAAATAAAATGGAGACTATACCCATAACAGTGCTGAAAACACAAATGATTTATAACAAACCGAATTGCAAGAATAGAGGTACAGAAATGACACACTTGACATTTAAGTGTATTCTCTTCGCATGCACGTATGATCTTAAGTGTGTGAGGTTTGCAGAGAAAACATCCAAAAAACGGTTAAAAAACATCCCTTTTGGTTCGACCCCAACTGGAACATTGTTTGATAAAAAATCATGTTTTTTGCTCTTTATAAAAACAATCATTTTAGCTCTATATAAAAACAACAGTGGTGTGTGGTGAGTCTCCATTTAAAAAGCAAAGTACATGCGTGTGTATACCTCTCCAGCTCATTGATCTTGCGATCCTTGTCGTTCTTCTCATTCTCCATCTCTCTGAGGATCTCCAGCAGTCGGTCCACCTCGGCCTGTGCTTTCCCAGAATCCTCCTTGTATTGCGCCACCTCCTGCTCGAGTGTGGCAATGCGATCCGACAGTCCGGCATTCGCCTGGGCCTCCACTGCGGCTGACTGCGCCTACACGGAACAAAACGTTGACACCGTGAGGAAATGTGGACTCTATAAAATATGGTGGTGAAAAATGTGAATATTTTATTAGAACTTTTTGAATGTCGCTGTGCTAAGTACTGTTAGATCACATGTCAGAACTCTTACTGCAACATGACCTGTGCACTGTCATAGGCGTGTGTCATGTGTGCGAGTGTGTTCTGACACCCGCTCACACCTGCAGGCTGTGTGTAAGCAGCCCCATGACATCACAACAGGATACGGTCTCATTACAGGGTGTGCGTGGAAACACAATCATACTGAAGTCATCAAAATAATGAGTGACATTACAGGCATTTAAAGTGCCGGGTCAAAGACCCGCTTTAATGAAAAGTAAATCAACTCACTTCCCCACACAATTAAAGGAGTCGGGTACAATGAGTAAGTGTGGTAATGTCTCTATAATAAAAGTCCTCTAAAAGGACGCAGGTGTCTTTGTGCTTAAAAAAAACGTCTGCTGTGAAAACACAAACAGACAACTGAGAACTGAGGAGAGCGGTGTTATTTACATCACGTCTGCATGCGAGCGTACGTGTGTGTGCGTGATCTGTGTTGTGATAATGAGCAAGACGATTAGAGATAGTTTGAAGCTATCCAAACCATAGAAAGCACAATGCAAAAAAAAAAATTTTAATATTTTAATTAATTATTTTTGCAAACATTTCAATTAAATGAAAACGGCTTTCCATTAAAATACCTAAATATCTGATTTATGCAGGTTTTAAGCATAAATCAGTAAAAAACTTGCAGATTGCACAATGCAGATAAAAACAAATAATAATAATTAAGATATTAAGTAACTTTGTTTATCAGCTACAGTAAACTGATCTTGCTTAATAAATGTTTAGTTAGTTCATGATGGTTTAAAATCCATCACCTCTTATTTAGTTTTAAGTTCCACTGTGTAATTTTTGCAATATAATACACATAACTATGTGTTCAGATGTGTATAAAGACCTTACATAATGAATCCTTATTGTTTTATAACCTATGAATGAGGTATTGTTTTCTACATACACCGCGGGTCCGCTTACATGGAGTTCGCCATGTTGTTTCTACAGTAGCCCTAAACGTACAAACTACTCTACAGAGCGCATTTGGTAAATACATTTTCTCCTTCCGCAAAGAAACAAAAACACAAGGACATCTTAGTTCTGTGTCAGCCACCGTAGTGCTACGAAAGGAAGGGTGGAGTGAGCCGTTGGTTGCAATTCACAACCTCACCACTAGATGCCACTAAATTTCATACACTGCACATTCAAAAACAAATGACTTGCTAAAGGTGTGTTGTGTTGCACTCGGGTGTAGGAAAAAAACGTGCAGTACAGTCTGGGCCGCGAGGGGCCGCCGCAGTCTGCAGGTCTCTTCTGGCACGAGGTGAATGAAGACTGTTCTGCTTCACTGGGGATCATATTTGAAGGTGACGTTTAGGCCCCGCTAATTAGCTTCATTAAAGTCTGGGACTGAGCTTGAGTAGGTTTCCACTCCGACCGCCAAGAACTTGTCAACTGTGGACGGACCAGCTTGCGGGTACGAGCGTGTATGGCTAGGCCCGAAGAAATGGAGGTTTGTGCGAAAATGCATTATACACAAATAATACAGGCAGTTAGCAACACGTCATGGCCTAAACATGGGATCCCAGTTACCCATTCATTCCTGGCGGGATGCTTTTACTGTGTGTTTTGAGAACTAATACATTTGTTCTTCAATGTTCTTTATGTTAAATGTGACATGTAGAGGAACGTGAACAGAGGAGAGTTCGAGACAGACCGGGTAGGAAATAACTTGCATTAGTACAGTTATTAGCGGGATGTCAAACCCACCGTGTCTGCCCGTAAGCTTTGTGCAAAATGTTGGTATTGGAACATCAGAGCGGCCCATCCATTCGGCGCCGCGACTCAGAGGAGCAGCCAGTGTACCGGCATTAAACACTGGATTGTGGGAAATGTGGTTTAATAATGTTGTTTAATAACGTTTACGTGCCTCTGTATGTTTGGCTAGGCAAGATATCAGAAGGTCTTCGTGAAAACAACACGCGGTTGATGACTGGCTGCTGTGTTTTTGTGCGTCTGCGCTGACTTGCACGACCTATAAACGTCCTTGTGAGAAAACACCCCGCCGTTGATCGACGTAAATCTGCTTGTGTGAATACAAGAATACGTTTTGGGAAGTACGCCGGGGACTTGGTCGGTTTTGTGTATCGTGCACGGGGTTGGGTGTCTTGGTGGCACGTCTGTTCACATTTCTAACACTGGGCTGACACCGTCGGCGTGCACTCCTGACGGTCACACGGGGACAGCCGAGTCCCCCGCCCTTTCTCTGTCTCATCCAATCAGAGCAGACGCCCGCGGAGCTGTCAACAGCCCTTCACTTGCACTGCTTTTATACGAGGCCCCGCGCGAACACAGACGTACACACGCTGCCAGAGACTTCATTACTCTTGGAAGGGATGATGGGACCCAGGTCTTCTCATCGAGCCTTGAGGTCTGTATGTGTACGTGTGAAGGTGACGGATCCACACTATGGTTCGGAGCAGAATTCCATTTACCTTTTGTTTAATGCCGTCTGAAAAAAGCCCTGCATGCATACAAGCCAAAGCTGATAAATACTTAAAAGGAAGAGTTCATCTTCCACGACAAAAGAAAGAAGGTAGAAACTAGACAGACGGACTTGAATCAACTGCTTCTTTAAAGAAGAAAAATATATCATAAATGATATGCATTGGCACATTTTTTTTAATGATTGGAGCACGTGCGCAGCTCGACAGACATCAGCTCACGCACACGCCGCTAAATCCGCTGCGGAGGAACATCAAAGCACACAAGATCATCACTCTCAAGCCTTAGATAAGGAAAGATATCATGCAAGCACATCTCAGAACGCTCGGAGACTCCGCTAGCTGCCGAACATATCCTCTCGATCTCACATACACACAAAACTAAACTTCAGATAAGCCGTGAGATCATGCAAGCAAAGCTCCGCTCACGCATTTATTACAATCTTGCGCTGCCTTGTACACACACACATGACTAGAGAAGGGAAGCTTTTTCCACAAAGATGCACTTACAAGATTGAAGGGATGGCCTGACATGAGCTCAGAAAGCTTTTGGAAAGAGAAACAGAAAGGGGTGGGGGAAGAGAAAAGAACGGGTGAAATATATTCAAGTAAAATAAGAGAGGAAACGGGAAGTAAGGAGACAAAGGATGTGCCAGCTGAATCTAATAGTCCGTGTTTCAGATTAAGTTGGTCACTAGGATGCGTTTGTGTTCATTTGAAACGGGCATAATATCTTCCCGTCCGTCATTCGACAGGTAAATGGCACTTGAGCAAACACTCAGCTCGCTGTCATGGTTTTAAACGATGTCAGAGTGTTGCTAACAGGTTGTCAGTCACCGTAATAGCTTGTTACGCGCTCTTGGTCCGCTGACGGGACGACTTGCGGCATTTGCTGCGATGCTTCAGTTCCGTCAAAGTGCCCGTCTCACCTTTTTAAGTTGACTCTCGAATTTGGTGCATTCCTCCCTCTTCTGCTCGAGAGCGATTTCGAGACTCTTCAGCTTGGAGTCCTTCTTCAGTCCGGAGGATGCCAGGGACGAGGCGTGCTCCTTCAGGTCCAACAGAGAGGCCTGGGGGACAATGAGGTTCAATCAGTTACTGATGTAGAGCACTTATTGAACAATCCACCTCTTGATGCAGCTGATCGGGGATCAGAGAAATGGCTAATCACAAGCAGCACGAGGTTTTGCTAACGTCATGCCACGGTCCCTGATTGCATCGAAACAACCTGAGCACAAACACATGTAAATGTTCTGATCGCAACCCCGGCCGGCGGTTTCAAGCCAATTTCGACAACAGGAAGCAGAAGAGCCAAGACAAATTGCCATGTGACATCTTTCTTCCTTCTTTTTTCAAAACGCTAATTTGTTTACAAACATGCAATCAAAGAGACGCGAGTCGATGACCGAATAACGTGGACCTGATTTCGGCAGCGGCGTAATAAGATTCATACGCATAAAGGAATAGATCCACCAAAAAAATATTTTTTGTAATGTTTTCGGCGGACGAAAGAAATGCGTTCATGTAGGTCAATTAAGTGCATCGTGTTAGAGAAAAACTAAATTGGGGGTTCGATTCCAAGCAAAATCAAATACTTATATACCCTTTAAGTCGCTTTGGATCTGTAAAATGCATTAAATGTAAAAAAACATCAGATAGGCTTGAATCGACTGTAAATAACGACCAAGTTGTGGTTTGATTTTATTAGACATGGACTATAGAACACAGATTACACGGACCACTTATGATACTTTTATAGTGCTTTTGTGTCTCTCTTTCTGGGAAATACATACTGTATGTTCTATGAAAGAAATATGTAAAAAGACAGCAGTGTAACTTTTGGGTGAACTGTTCATTTACGACAAAACAGGTCTGGCGAACAATCATGATGAAATATCAAACAGAAAAACGTTGTAGAATAACAATAGTTACATTACATCGATATCACAAATATTGCTTTTAAACGAGGTCTCCGTGCGGCACATATGCTGTACATCAGTTCTCTGTTTTGCTAAGGCGAGTCTCCATACTGCAGCCCTCCATCCATGAGGCCTTTCCTCCAGTTTCCGCTTACAGCCGGAGAGCCCCACAATTTCACACTCGACTGGAGGCCGCAGACCAAAAATACACATTTAATGTTCATACTGCCGCCCCGCGTTCTCTCGCGTTGGTAAAGAAAACAGAAAAAGGGAACGATGGGATGTGCTGGACTCCGCGCTTTGTGATTAGAGCGCGGGGGAGGCCGAGAGCGCCGGGAATGAAGAGGTCACCCCTCAGAACCAACACAATGAGGGAGAAACGGGGAGAAAGAACGCTGAGCAATGGTACGCTGCTGGACGCAGGTCAGCTGCGATCCAACGCAATTATGTGGGATGTTAGCGTGTTGAGCTACACGTGGTAAATAAATGGGTAAAGGTCATGAAACCTGTGAGAAACATGTCCAGGTCGAAGTTCAGCCCAGTTTTTTCACTTTCCTCCTCCTAAATGATCATTAATCTACTGTTAAAAATCGAATTCTCACAAGCATGCAGATACAAATTTTGTGAAGCAATCATGAGACGAACTTTCTGGCAAGATTTTAGGTTGAATATGTGTCTGTATCTTCAGCCTTTTCTTTGTGCAAATATCATTTCTTTGCTTTCCATATTCTGAAAGTAAGGTGAGAGAAAAGTTGGGAAACAAAATCTCTGCAGGTGAAAGAAAAGAAGAAATGAAGGATGTGAGCGAGAACTTAATACGGTACGTGAGAGGGCGCGTATGGGGGCGAGCGAGGAAGTGGTTAAGTGGCGGGCCGCGCATCGCCCGCGTACCCGACGCAGACGGCGGAGAGGAATGCGGAGATCACAGCAAACAAGAATAACCTGAATAATAAAATAGCCACAGACGCAGAACTCGGGGAAAAGCCGACGTGTCGTTAATATTGATTTAAAGGCCTGTCTATGGAAGAGATGTTAGCCTTATCGAAAGAAACACTAGAAAGAAAGGGAAAACAAGAAAGCCACGCAAAAAAAGTGAACGAACGAGCGAAGACAGCAAGAGAAATGAATGGTGGCTCTCGGGGAGGGGTCGTTCCCTCACATTGAGAACCCTTCATTTATCTTCCTGTCGTGTACGCGCACACACGCAGGAATGACAGTGCTGTGGGTCCCGCATGTTCTCATCACTGCAGTTCCTCTGGGGTTGTGTGTATCGGCCCGTCTTTATCGCCAGACCTGCAGCGCTTCCCAAACCTAGAGGTTCAAGGATCGGGGAGGTTCTAGGGGGCACTTAAAAATATTTTGATTTGTTGCCGTGTCTGCTTACCGTCTTCACAAAGCTCTTTGTGTGTCGAAGCAAAAAGTAGAATTGTACGGTTACAATTACACTGAACGGGGACTTGAGCTTTTAAAGAAATGAAACGGGACACAAAAGCATCATAAAATAATGTCCAATGCAGCATTATATTACAAGCCTTCCTAAGCCATACAATAACCCACGTCAGTATTCACTTCTTTCACCAGACCAGTTGAAAAATCTTCAGACTGGTTTTGTGAACCGATTTAAGTTAGTACAGTTTACGCAAATAATGATTCATTTGTGGCTTAACAGTGCTCTTTGTAAAACAAAAGGTTGTGAAACGCCACAAACGCTGTTTTCGATGGTTGATGCTTTTTAATGCTGTCCCGGGATCAGTTTCAACCGCTATAATCCCAGCGTGACACATAGAGGATTATTGCATTACAAATGCGAAACCGGCATCTGAATTGCACAACCTCAACATTGGTCGGTCGCCTCTAAGCTGTTTGTCTGTTGGTTAGTTGCATGTGAGCTGCCAAAACCTCTCAAACGACTGGCGTTACAAACACAGGCAATCTGCGTATCGTAAATAAACATTTAACGAATAACAAATATATAAACAAAAATAAACAAATAAACAAAGACATTTATACCTTTCGTATTTGCTTTTAATTTCATTTCTTCTATAAGCAGAGATTTACGTTAGCTTTAGCTGTGAGTTCAGGTTATGATTCAAGAAAGAATATCTGAGTAAAATGCAAATCCCAGAGCGAATGTGCAATACGTCAGATGACACTTTACGTATAATAGCAATCATACTAGCATCCGTTTTCTCTCCGTCATAAAAACCATAAGTTCAACTTTTAGAAATAATTCTGCAGGATTTGAGTAATTCACACCGACAGTCCAAACTGTGTCGGGCACGTTTTATTCTGCTCACCTCTCGATCGGACAGGTCTCCCTGCAGTAAGCTGACCTTCTCCTTAAGTTCCTTGAGTTCTTTCTTGTTGCTGTCGAGTTCTTCGCTCTTCTCCCTCTCATCTCTGTCCCTCTGCTCCTTCAGCCGCTCGATGATACGCTCCTACAAACATCACAAACAAGGAACGTCCATGTAACACGTATGATCCAGAATACATGACACAGACATGCTGTATCTCCTTACGAGTTTTTATATGTTGCGTGTGAGTTTTGACAGCACTCGTTGAAGTGATGCTTTGAAAGAAGATATTTTGAAGAACGTCGTTAACCGGCACCCATTCACTTCAGTGGTTTTGTGTCCATACGACAGAAGTTAATGGGTGTCGCTGCTGTTCGGTAACAAACATTCTTCAAAATATCTTCTTTTGTGTTCTGTGAAAGAAAGAAAGCCATACAGGTTTGAAATGACAAGATGGTGGGTAAATGATGATAGAATTTTCATTTTTGGGTGAACTATCACTTTAAGAAATCCGTTGGTAAGTTTAGAGAATGACAAGTCTGAACTGTGATTCGATTTACCCCAACGTAGGAGTACAATACACAAAAACAACTTCAGCTGTACCACAATAAAAATGAATTTAAGCATAAAAACTTTGGTTACTGTCAACACCCATTCCACCACTTTATACATGGTTTAGACGCAAGTAATGTAGTAGCTTTCCAAATCCTAGACTGTAGCAAAAAATGTGAATATCGTATAAAAATGGTGTTCACTTCAGATGTACATTATCGGTAAAAAAATTGGCCTTTTAAAAGGCAAAGAAATCAGAGCAAAGGAAGTAGGAACTGCGTTTGGGCTATTTTCACATTGTGGGTGCTATATTTACCCAAAATCGAGGTGGGCCGACACCTGTTGGAGTCAAAACACAGAAAACCCGATCCCTTCTTTCCCTACTACACCTACCCACAGCTAGTGGAACATTTTTGAATGAATGAATTTGCGTGCACAATCCATTCATTTCACACGTGTCAGCTCTGGCGAGGTGTTGCAGGATTTGGCCGCAGAATGGCAGCTTGAAGAAATTGGACGTAACTTTAGCAAAAATAAGTCTGATGTGATGTTGCCCTGGTGGAGCTACCCAAGAGTGAACGGCTACTATAACAGCACACTTAAAACAACACCTTTATTAATTCTAAAAAGAGAGAGAGAGAGAACTAATCTGAAACAATAAGAGGTCTGAAAAGAAGTTCTGGCTCGTGTTTACAGTCGATGGTCTGTGAAAGAGGGCAGCTGGAATCATGGAGAGCATCAGCCTCCAGCACATTCGCACCCGCACCGGCCAAAACTCACACACCGAGCGGCCGAACCGGACATTAATAATATGCTTCTTTTTCAAGCCTGCTTTGCTTTTCTCACCGCGGAGGCTGTATTTCACTCTCCTGAGTCGACGTTCTTGGCCGACCCTTGCCGAGTTGTGACATTAAGCATGACCGCTCGTCCCTGTGCCAACTAACTCTCGCTCCGTTACGTTAAGCACCAGATGCATCCTGGGTCGGGCGCATGCACACGAATGTGCATCGTATGCCGGCCAAGGTGTGTGAAATGGAAAATCGAGGCCGTCTAGGTAGCAAAGGACAGAAGCGGTCAGCAAACGTCAGCGTGAGGGAACGTAGCGTAGAAATTTGGACGCGAGCATGTATGCATGAGTATGTGCGTCCGGCAATACGCATCGGTGGAGAGCCAGAGCGCAGAGCTCAGAGCCGCAAACGGCTGACAAAGTTAATTTTCATCCCTCGGCTGGCCGCCACGCTGCTGAGGCCTGGGAAGAAAAGGACGCCCAAACCTCGGGGTGTGAGGGTATGTGAGAGATGGGGAAAGCCGAACGGCAGATCACCGCTAAACTGCAGACACATAAGACAATGCTAATAACCGCTGGGGCCCGCTCATTTATATTCATGAGATGGAGTTCAGGGGTGGGTGTGGGGCGGCTGCAGGATGTTGGTTCTCAGAACTGCGGCGCTCTGGATGCTCATGACCTGAAACTTTCAGCGTTTTGATGGGTTGCAGAATTTATGCTAACCGCATGTGTACATGCCCAATAAAGAAAATGATTTCAGCATTCATTCACCCTCATTTCATTTCAAACAGGTATGACTCACTTTCTAATGTAGAACACGAAAGAAGATATTTTGAGGAATGTTGGTAACCAAACAACACTGATCCCTATTGACTTTCATTGTTGGAAAGCAATGCTCAAATTATTTTGTGTCCCATAGAAGATAGAGTCATATACCCGTTTCAAACAACATGACAAGACAGAATTTCATTTGAAGACTTTTAACACCAATTTCTGTTCTGCCACTTTTACTGTCTACAGACGATTTATGTCTAAAAGAAACTGCAAGTTAAGTTAAACAGTCGAAGACACACACACAATATAAAATGCGCGTGGCTTGATCCACACACACACGTTAAGTTGCTGAGGAAGAGCTGATGAGAAGTGACAGGGATTGACCCACAGATCTGTCTCTCGCTGGGAGGTCAAGCGTAGTGTGAGAATGACTGAATCCTAACATAAGGGTGTATGACAGAGCAATCTTCACAACTGTCACGAACACACACACACGCTCAACGGTTCTCATGTTGTGCAACTTTGATCTACACGTCACCTGTGAACTCGTGTCTCTGAACGCTGTGCTTTACCAGAACGTACTGTATAAGACATCTATAAAACGCATTTAATGAAAACCTATTGTTTAACCCTCCCAGTCTCTCCGACAACATGATCCAACCTGAAAATGAGTGAACTTAAAGGGACAGTTCAACCAAGAATAGAAAATCTGTCATTTACTCACCGGTTCCAAATCCGTAAACGTTTATTGGTTCTGATGAACACAGAGAAAGATATTTGGAAGAAAGCTTGTAACCAAACAGCTCTTGGACCCCATTGATGACCATTGCAGGAAAAATCACAATGGTAGTCAAAAGTTTGATTTCCTACATTTTTGTAAATATCTTATTTTGCGTTCAACAGAACAAAGTCCAACTATGGTAGTCTGTGGTGGCCAAGAACTGTTTGGTTACAAGCATCCGTCCAAATGTCTTTCTCTGTGTTCATCAGAACAAAGAAATGCACACAGATTAAAGTAAACGATGACAGAATTTTCTTTTTTGGGTGAACTGTCTCTTTAAAAGGGGGCATAATATAATGACGGCACATCTAAAGAGTAAAGTGCATTTGGTGGTTATAAACAAGTCTTCAGAAATATAGAGAAACGTGTCAAAAACGGACTTCAGAGGATATCTGAAGTGTTTCTCACAGCCTGAATGGCTCATAAATCAAATCATTTCAATTGACTTCGGTAAAGTCTGGAGGTAAATTATGGACCAAATTTCACTCTCCCGTGTCTATATGAGGTTCTCAATAATAAAGCTTGTAAGGTTTAACAGTGTGTGTTTTTGTGTGTGTGTCCCCACCTTCTCAGCCAAGGCCTCCTCCAGCGTAGTGAGAGCCGTATCAGTGTTTGAAGTGTCAGTCTGCAGGGATTTCACACGCTCCTTCAAACTGTTCATCTGCTTCTCTTTATCCTTCAGCTTTTCCTGCAGGTTTTCAATCTGCATGGAGAGAGAGATCGAACAGATCCAGATGAAGACATGTCTATTAAAACACAACAAACATTTACTCGCACTTCAGCTCGAGCCATTTTTCATTTCATGTCCAAGGCGGCCACTTCCGTACGGAACATTTGGAACGGGGGGTGCGGTTATGAAACAATCCATTTTTTCCCTGTTCAGCCGAAAATAAATGATGACCTCATTAGAACCATATTCAGAACTAATTCTCTTCATAAACTTTCCTTATCTGTGTACGCGACTGACGCGCGCGGCTGATGAATGACGCGGAAGAGATGGGCATTTCCATGTTTCGCTCCATTCATCATGTCCAGACAGCTCAATGAAAAGACTGACTGTTCCTGTCCACCGCTTCACATTCAATTAAACGCTGACGGGTTTGATAAATAGTTGTCGTTTTGTTTCTTCTGCCGCTGATAGAGAGGCTCGCGGGCCAGACGTATTTTATCAGCTGGCCTGCCTTGAATGGTCTCCTAGCATGATACATTTACTCAAAAGTTTTTTAATGAAACATGATATTTTTAAAGCATTTGTCCACATGATCAATAAGATGTTGCCAACATCAGTTTTGTTGCTATGGCTACAGCATCACAGCCAACCAATTAGACCTATGGTAAAATTGTCACTTAAACATGATGAAATTACAATTAATATAGCAACAGTAATATGCAGAAACAGTTCTGCAAGACAAACTTCCTAACTTTAATCAAGACATAAACAAGCAGTATGTCTTGATGAATATAGAGAGTTTAAATATAGACCTCGAAATCCTGAGAACTGAACTCATGACCATATTTTAATGCTACAGTATACGTGTTAAATAAAACAACAAAATGAACAAATGAACAAAAAAGACATCCGTTGGCCTCATTGTTCACAGTTTTCTTCATTTTTTCCCATTCTTTCTATTTTCTCAATAAAGGAGCGAGTAAAAACTGTCAGTGACACCATCATAATCGTTCTGAACCCAAGAACTGAAAGAGACAGAGTCACTCGTGAATTCAATTGAAAGGGTGAACGTTTTTGGCAAAGAAATGTAGGCGAGGAGAAAAGAATAGAATTTGCCCTGGTTAAAAAAAACGACAGTTGTTGCTTGAGTAATAAAACCACGGCAGGGTTTGTTGTTTTAAATAATTTCAGACATGTTTGGACAGATGTCTGGTTCGGTCGGAGCTAGTCGTGAATGTGCTTTAAGTGAAAAGTTGAGCGGAGGGGAAAAAAACAGCTGTTTGGTTAATAAGGGCTTGTGCTGATTGGTGACGATTTGTGAAGGAATCGTGCGAAAGGTTTTGAGGAAGAACAAATGGAAGCTATCCAAGTGGCATCACATTCCTTCTGCTGATTTATTTGTAACCTCTCAGCTGAAGCGGGACAGTGAATAAATCATTTTGCATGGAACATTACAGATGTTCTTCAGGCAATGAAAGTGGATGGTGACCAGGGGTTGCCAAGCTCCAAAACAGAAAAAATAGAGATGCAAAGACGAATCGGTTGCCATTTTTTTATTAAATGTGTGAAGCTGCTGAGTTGTATCATGTCCAAAGCCTAATAAAGTTAAACATTAATACAGGAAACATAAAAAAGCAAAAACAAATTGTATTTTGTTTGTTCCCCTCTTATATATTGTTGGCATGTAACAGTGTTGGACATGGATTGGATCTATTTAACATTAATGATCCACAAGTGACAAATATCGATATCACATTTGCACAGAAGTTGTTTGTTAAAATCTCCGTCCTCTATACTCATATTCAGAGTCTTCTGATACCAGACGATAGCGCTGTGGATAATATCACTATTTTCGGCGAACTGTTTCTTTAATCGTGCCCAGACTTTATAAGCTGAAAAACAGTTGGAGTAATGTGTGTGTGTCCGATATGCCTGCTTAAAACATTTCCAGCCCCTCATTAATCAAACACACACCTGACAGCTCACCTGACAGCTCCACCTGTCTGCAAACTTCCCTTTCACCTGTCTCATTTCCTCCAATTCACACACACACACACACACACTTGACATTCAGCAGAAGTCTCTTTGCTTTTGATATCATCCGCGGTTGCCTATGAAACCCGGTTGTGTAACGCAACCTGATTACGCTCCTCGGTTCCATTACCCAGCCTCCCCCAGTGTCTCCGGTTACCCTATACAGCTTTGGCCGCGCGCTCATGAATATTTCATAGCGTTTATATTATGCATGTGCAGAGTCATATGATAACTGCAATTATATTTGGGAAAACAATCAGAGCATTGATGAAAAACTGCCGTTTCGCGTCAGGCTAATGGAGGAAAAATTCCTTCATCGTCCTCACGCGGGGAAGGTGGATGTATCCCATCTAGATTAGGGGGATCCATGTCAAGCCAAATGATGATTACGTTCAAATAGGAGACTATTAGAGAGACAGATTCCATGTTGGAAATCTGGGAGCAGGGTTAATGTGGAATTGGATGACCTGCTAACTAAAATGGAGCCGTATACAGAGGGACACACACACTCCTCGCCAACCCCTGCTTCTGGTTACATGCGCAGATCCGTGTGTTTGTGAGCGCATAAAGGACAAAAGAGAAGAAAAAGAGCAGCGTCCCGTCAGAGATTCAAATGCACGGGGAGAGAGAGAGAGAGAGAGAGAGAGAGAGAGAGAGAGAGAGAGAGAGAGAGAGAGGGAGAGAGAAAGTGGGCTGTCTGAATTATTAAAGAGTGTTTTGTTTCACTTAGTGATGTGCCGCTTGTCAGTGCAGTACGAGCTTTCAGACATACGACACACAACAACAACACACACACACACACATACATACAGAGTGCAAAGATTTTCTGCATTTACAGCAGGTTGCATCAGAATTGTAGGCAATGTGCACCCCGAACAAAACAACATGTCAAACCTACGGAGTGGAGCGTTGGGAGAGGAGACGTCTCATATTTTACAGGCACAACATTTTTGGAGATTTTTTCTTTTATCTATAGGACGGTGGAGGGAGACAGGAACATGAGGGTGAGAGACAGGGTGTGGATATGGGACATGACCCGGGTCGGACTCAAACCCGGCTCCCCGTGAGCCAACAGCTCATGTAAATGTGTCTGAAGCGCTAACCACTGGGCTACTGCTCTGATTATTATATTATATTATATTATATTATATTATATTATATTATATTATATTATATTATATTATATGTGAAGCGATTACAATTTTTAATCTAATTAATTACATGATGTTGCAATTATCATATTTTGTAATATATTTAAACAAAATCACCAACTATTTTGATAATAAAATAAAAAAGAAATGTACTAAACGGAAGAAATACTGAATGAGAGAGAAAGAAAAAAAAGGAAATGACAATTAATTAAAAACTTCTGTTGAACTTCCCTTTCCCCAATTAAGTCAAAAGTAAAGACGATCTTTCTCTCTCTCCCTCTCAGATCGTTAGGGGCTTAAGGCTCTCTCGCCCTTTTGATGTGGGGTTTATCATTATTTCAACACAAGGCACTTATTAGCATGCTCCCTCTTAACAAAGCACAGTTCTCTCTCTCTCTCTCTCTCTCTCTCTCTCTCTCTCTGTCTCTACTGAAGTACGGTAACAAACAATGTAAGAGGCTCTTTCTGGGAGAAGATCACAACTCAGACCCGACACGCTCTGTTTAAGAGGCTTTCCTTCTGGTGCTAAGCCTGTTAGCCCTCCTCACCCCGTAGCTGGTGAAAAGAAGGGGGAAAAGCACACGGACGCACACAAACACACGGCTCAATAGTAACGATTTTTTTCTCCTTGGTAAGCCAGAAGTTCAGATTTTTACTTGGCCCAGCACAAAACAATATATTTTAGCAATGCATTTTTCTTTCAGAAAAAAATATTTTTCAACTAAGTTGCACATTCTTAAGATCAAAAAAGAATAAGAAGCCTCACGACTTTCAGTTCTGTTAAATTGCTTCGAGCCAGAAGGCCATACCTAACGTTCTGTGTTCGGCCTTTAAAAGGTGTAGCAAGCGGGAAGCTTTTCTTTCAAAGGGCTTTCATCAGTAAGACAACCCGTCTCTGACAGCCCCATCATGCCAAAGAGAGCTGCTTAACGTCAAGACGTTCCACTTCAGTTTACATACTCCAGCGAGTCCCGCTGAATTCCACCCTCTTCTCGCATTAACAAATGTTATTTTCTGCAGCCTGTCCTTCGGTGAACTCGCGAAAGAATTTGTTTCCAAACCGCTGTTTTCAATATTTAGCTCGGCCTCTTCCACCGCGTATCTGTCTGCCACCTTATCTGACGGTCGAAAATCAAATTAGCATTATTTTCCAGACTGTTAAAGGGTAAGTGTTCGGTTCAACACAAAACGTCGAGCATAAACAAAAGGATGAAGAGGGAACAGATCGCCCGGCTGCCGCTGGAAGAGGCGCTTTGCTGCGTGCAAACGGTGCCAATGAGAAGCCAAACGGCTCTGCGCTCGGAGCAGGGACACTGGGAAAACAATCCCAAAGCTAAACAGCTCGATGAGGGAGAAAAATGATGTTCAAACATCAAATGGGAGTGAGGGGAAGAAGTTAAAGCAAGCCTCCACGGAGAATGTTTGGATACTTCACAAGACAAGTGTGTATCGGTTCCATCCTCACTTTTATAAACAGACACGCAGTTTAGGAAAATGAATTTGAATACAGGTAAATGTGCTACTTCAATAAGTCTATTAGTGAACTGTTTTAAACATTGACATTTAAAGATGCCTTATTCTACACTTATGTAGCAGTTGATGCTTTTCCAAAGTCTGATGATAAAGTCAATGTTTCCAAACGTTTTCTTTTCACCCTTAATCCCAAAGGATTTATCTAAAAATAATTTCCTTACGTTTTTACTCAGCCTCATGTTATGCCAAACATGTTAAGCTTCCATTTGCATAACACTAAATGAGATATTTTCAAGAAAATTGGCAACCAAACAACATCGGGCGTCATTGACTGCCATTGTATGGACACTAAACCACGCAGACATTTTTCACAATATCTCAAGAGGAAAGCAAGTCTTGTGGGTGTCTACATGACATTTCAAGCTCCTTTTTTTTAATACACAACGCTGATTTTAATAATGTTCCCCTTGAAGGCCATTTGTTCGTTGTTGTTTTTTTATAGAGCGCAGGTATGCTTCCTCCCCTCTCTGAATGTTGTTCAGCTTCCTTTGTACAGTCCATCGTTTTGTCATGTATAACCCCCATGATGAATGGCGTATTCAGAGAGGTCCCGTCGAGAAGCCCCATGCATGCCTTAGTACTGTCTCAATGTGTTATGGCCATTAGGAACAGCTCGAGGGCAATACAGAGCGGCTCAGGCACTCTAATGGAAACTAAATGTTTCTTTTTTCTGCGGCTTGGGAGCTCGCTCAGCTTCAAGAAAACTTCATCATGTCCCCGATGACTCGGGGAGGCTTTTAGACTCTGACTGTGAAGCAAAGCAAAGCGGCGGAGACGGAGAGAGAAATTAAAAACAAAAAGGAAACACGACCATGAAGAAAGAGAGAAAACGACAGAAATAAAAATTAAAACAAGAGATTGAGTAATAACACCCATGCATGGGAAAGCAAAAGCATGACACCTTTATACCAAGAGACATTCCGATAAAGTACACGCCAGATTTTCAAAAACAACAAAATAAGTATGATGCAACTACAGCTTCTAATTTCTTTCTTTATTCTATTGCAAGGAAACATTGTGAAATGCGCTAGACGCAGTTTTCTCATTTCCACTTCAGACATGAAATCAATATTATATGAATAATTATATATTGTAAATGATTAATCTGTGCATGTTATTTAAAACTGAATTTGTGCTTTGATCAACTTTAACCAAAACGTCATCACTTTTCTTTTTCCATCCGTTTACATCGCTATGGCCGAATGAGCTATTGGATAATACAGGCATCGTTTTACCAAAATCAGACTCAAATCATGCTCCACGTTAGCATGTCGCAACCACCATCTGATCTATTTCTGATCGCTCCTCATTAAATATCCTGTTTCACTTCAAAATACATGACATGATCTACACAGCATTTCGACTATGTAAACGTGAGCTCAAAGTACGCCGATAGCATCAGAAATGTAACCATAACCTGGAGAAAAAAGCGTGTTAAAACAAGAAATCACACCCTGAAGTCTGTCTCTAAAAAAAGCTGTGCATGTAATGTGACTCATCTAGATGAAATACAGTAAGCTACAACCTCATTTTTTCAGAGTACTTCATTTCACATATAATTCCCACATGAAATCACCGGAGCCGTTTGCCTGCAAGTCGAATTCAACACTCTTGCACACAGCTAGCATGTGCCTTTTAGCCCGATCTCTCTCCCTAATAAACTGTCCATCCAAATGGCCACATCTATTCGCGATTAAAGCAAACATACTTCACTTCTACTTTATAACAAATGATCTATGCGCTTGTTTGTGAAACCAAAGTAGTTCCGTCATAAAATAACATATGACACAAGTCACGATGATCTAAGGAGCATGATTTGCAACATTATCCACAGAATCTCCATTAGCGAGAAGCACAACTTCCTGTTCCCCAATAAAGATTAGCTCATGGTGGGGTTAATGCAGTCAGACTAACCCCGTGGCAAGATTAATGAGACGGCGGAGGGGGGGTGTTTGCACAGCCTGTGATCTCAGCGAAGAGAAACTGAAACTGATAGTCGGATGTAACCGTCAAGGCACGGCCTGATGGGAGGACCGGCCGGAGGATGCTGAGAGTCTGATGCGTCACCATGGAAACGCATTTTATGTTTCCTGTGTGTCCTCAAAAACATCAGCCGTATTGTCTGCGAGGTCATTTATGTCAAGGTTTGCCTTCTGTAAAATTACCAAAATATCTGGAATATTCCCAACAGTAACAGCAAAATGTTACAGCTTCCTGTATATCCAGCGAGTAATAGAGGTAGAAACAAACAGCTGTTGCATCAATATGAAAGACGCAGGAAGGACGTATACATTTTGGAAGGGCGGGGGCCGCTTTTAGCCTGAGGTTAACAGCTCGCCTGTGTCATTTCTGAGAACAGCAGACTCCACCGCCATCACAAACACAACTTTTGCCTACTTTTAGAAATCACAAATTTACACAGAGGGATATTTGGTGAGGTTGGTTTGGAGCATTTCGCCAGACTCCATCAAACATTGCCTAGCAGTGCCACCTACATTCAAAAGGTGGAAGTGTAAAGCGACGCGATGGCGTTTACCTTTTTCTGCAACACGTTGACCTTGCGTTCCTTGACGTCGAGCATGTCTTTGAGGTCGTGGATTTCCCCGCCGAGCGTGCCCTTCTCCTCTGACATTTCTTGTATCTGTTTGCTCTTTTTGTTAAGCATGGCGTCCTTCTCTTCTAGGCGTAACCGCAGTGCGTCGACCTGAAATGGACGTATTTCATAGCAGTTCATACAAATCAGCCGCAGAAATCACACGAATGCATGAGACGGCGCTTAACGTGCATTGAAAAGCTATTATTCACAACAATGTTCTAAAACACACATATACTTGGCAGTCGGGGCACATTAGCTGTAGGGTAAACTGCATGAATCACATGCTGGCACTGGTAACACGGGATTATGATAAAAAGTGTGATGATAGACTAAATACAGGATTGAGAGCACACACAAAGAAGCCATTCATACAACTGCAACTTCTCAAAGGCTTCATAGGATATCTAATACAATAGTGACCCCTAGTGTTCAGCAAAGAAACATTCATAGAATACATATTTGGGAAGTTGACTATGATGTGACTATTTTTTTAATATGCTATTTTATAACAATGAATATTAATAGAATAAAAATATGTTAACAGTTTGTTTTCTTAATTTTTGTTATGTCACACCATAGGAAACATGTTCGGTATAATTCTCGTCTATCCATTTTTGGTATCGTCTTAAATAATTTACTAAACTGAAAAAAGCTTGAAACTAAAACTGAAACATTAATCCATACATTTTTTATGGACGTAACTCCAATATAACACTAATGTATGTACATTATATTTATAATGTATACAAGTCCACATTCTCATTTTTTACTATTTTATACTATCATAAAATACACTCATAAAATAATAAAATACTACAATTGTATATGAATCTCTATGTTGTAAAGACAAAACTACCATAATAATGTGTTTTAAATAAATATATGTATTTTGATAAAACACTAATGTGTGTAAATTATATTTATAATGTATACAAATCCACATTCTCATGTTTTACTATTTTATATTTTCATAAAATACTATCATAAAATAATAAAATACTACAATTTTATATGAATCTCTATGTTGTAAAGACAAAACTACCATAATAATGTGTTTTAAATAAAGATATGAATTTTGATAAAACACTAATGTATGTACATTATATTTATAATGTATACAAATCCACATTCTCATTTTTTACTATTTTATACTATCATAAAATACTACAATTTTATATGAATCTCTATGTTGTTAAGACAAAACTACCATAATAATGTGTTTTAAATAAAGATATGTATTTTGATAAAACACTAATGTATGTAAATTATATTTATAATGTAAACAAATCCACATTCAGATTTTTTACTATTTTATATTTTCATAAAATACTTTTTATAATTATTTTATTTATGTTGTAAAGACAAAACTATCATAATAACGTGTTTTAAATAAAGGTATATATTTTGATAAAACAATGAAACTCAGAGACTGAAAGAAGCAAAGGAGGCAAGTAACAGAAAATGATTTCCGTCCAACATGACCCCCCTGCGATGCCCTATAATTCACACGTGACTATTCTTACCTCAGTCTGCAGGATGGCGGCTCGCTGTTCTTTGGCGGTAAGAGACTCTTTGAGAACATCGATGTGCTGTTTGCTGTCAGAAAACTGATTGTTGAGCGTCTCCAGTTTTGTCTGTAGACCCAATAGCTCAGTTTCCTTCCTGGACAGATCCTGCTTGACCTGGTCAATCTGAACGAGACAAACAGTTGGTCAGCTCTGAAAATGCGGAGAGGAACCTTTCCAGAAACCTCTTAAACCAGGTCTCCAAGCTCTTGTGGAAGCCTTTAACCTCAAAAATAGTGGCTTTAACAGACACAACTAACGTGAAACAGAAAAAATGCACAGCATACAAATTCTCACAAAGCTCACAAACCTGCTAAATTAGACACACCTAACAGTCTCAATATTACCAGGTTATTTTGGTTTATGGAAATTATTTGTATTCAGCACAAAAAAGAGGGCAGAGATGTGATCGATGTTGCACTGAAACACTCCATAAAGTTAGCTTTTTCATAACAACGTTATCACGCAAACGTTCAATAATCATGTGTGCTTATCCCAGACATGTTAGACAAACAAAACTCATTCAAGACACATTCCCAGCATGCACTGGGGCAGCCGTAGCAGGTTAGCAGAGCCTAAAGCCGTCACTCTACCGGATGGCAATCATCCTAGTGGAAAAAACATGTGCACACGCACAAGACAAAGATGAGAAGAGGAGGAAAGAGACTGGAGGCTTGTGGGCATTAGTGCTCTGAGCTCTACTCCAACCAGCGCTACAAATACGAAAGAGAGAGGAAGAGAAAGAGCTGAGAGAGAGAGAGAGAGAGAGAGGATGGTGAAAAGCATTGTGGCGTCAGATCTTCGGGCACCAGGCGACTCTGCTTTCCTGATCAGAGGGAGAGACAGAAAACCGCTGTGACTTCATGTACTGCCGCCTACTGATACTGCCATTGTGAATCAAATGGGCCATTGATAAGGAGTCTCTAAAACTAATATTTTTGATACGCTCCCTTCACTGCCCCACGCATGTTCCGCTGTTTCCTTACATCGCCCGCAGCCAAAACTGAGCTGAATTTGCGACTTAGCCTTCGTGTGAACATTTCTCCCATGAGTTCGTAGTCGAGTGCGAATCGTTTTCGGCTACCTTCAGAACAGTTTGTATTGTTTTAAATAAAGAATTATGTAGATTTGATCAGTGGGCTTTTCTGGGCATCGCGTGTATCAGAGCCAAATCTGAGGCGGGTGAATCGCTCTCTCTGGTGAGGGAAGCAGAGCTAAGTCGGTTCTCTGGGTCGTCTTACGGCAAAGACCTCCTGCTGCAGCTCGGCCGCACGCTTTTTCAGATCCTCGCCCTGCGCCAGTTCCTCCTTCAGTTGCTCTACCTGTCAGGAGAGGGCGCTGTTACTTGCAACAACCACCAATCAGCAGCCTCCACCACCACGCGCCTCGCATGCACGCCCTGAGCCCGAACATCACCTTTCGGGTCACACCATGAACTAACAAATGGTCATTGAAATTATGCAACCAATCAGGGCAGGGCATGCGGTTATTGTTAGAAATTAGCTGCAACGGTTGGTTAATAAATATAAAAAACGATTAAAAACAGAATAAAAGTCTTACAATTAAAATACATTAAATTACATCTGTCAAACAATTATTCACGACTAATCGTATGCATAATAAATAAGTTTGTTTATATAATACCTGAGAATGTGTATATATTTAAGAAATATTTACATGCGGATGTATATTTTTTATATTTATATATAATGTAAATTATATATAAATATTTTATATATAAAATATATTTTATATATAAATACACACACAGATTTTTTTACCTTACAATTGTTTATTTATAAATAATTATTATACAGTACACTCACATTTATTATTTAAACAAAAACTTGTTTTGCATACAATTAGTCACAAATGCTCGTTTGACAGCCCTACATTAAACATAATTAATCAAAAAAAAAGTTACAAATATATAATATTTTATCAAATAGTTCATTTGTACCTATTTTAAGGTTCATTTTAAGGAATTAAATAATAAATAGTTTATAAAATAAAGAAATGTGATGGAAAAACAACTCAAAATTAAATAAAAGCTGAGTTTGTTTCAACAATTAAAAGTCTTTTAGAAGTCTTTCCGTTTATATTTAATTAATCGTTTCTTAATGCAAAAAGAACACATCTATCCTCACATAAAATTATACAAAAAAGCGTTTAAAAAAGCACCATAACAAAACAGATTCTACCTTATTCTTCATGAACTTGGAGTGACTGCGATAGACCTCCATCTGTTTCATCTCCTCCTCCCTCTCCTCAGTACTGAGAGCTCCGTTTGACTTCAGCATCTGTATCTCGTCCTCCAGGTCTCTCAGGCTGCGCTCCATAGAGCTTATCTTCGAGTCCTTAAAAGATCAGATGTGATGTTTAACACACATGACAAGAGAAGAAAACGTCTTTGACCTGAGAGCATCTGTGTGCTCTCAAGCGGCATTTAATGTGCAGTTGCATAACATTTATTTTTATAAATTCTAAGCATCACTCCTGAATATCATTTAAAAGCTAGCAACTAAAGTAAGTGATGTTTTTTTATTTTAAAGCACCTGAAACACACAAACTAACTCTACCTTCATCTCGATGACCGTCTGCAGTGCCTTGGTTTTGGCAGAGTCCGGTGCGCTATCGTATCGTCTATGGAGATCCTGGTGAGAAAACATGAGGCGTGGGTCAGGAGATGAAACCGCAGGAATATAATGACCCCCCACAACTCCAGCCATCAGTTGACGTGGACCCACACCGTCCCACATTATGTCTTGCTCCAACACTGATACTTATAAATAAATAAATATACAAATTCAGCTTTTAAAACAAACACAGATACAATTCTAGATCAATTCTGAAGTGAAATGAGGCTTTAAGTCTCCTAGCTTGATTTTTTGATAGGGTAGGGTGTTCATGCCTGGCTGAGTCCTTTATGAATGAGATAAATGTTCAGAGCAACCAACAAAGAAAATTCATCCCAACAAACACAAAGAGATGCAGGCCGGCCTACAACCTCATGGCA
The DNA here is from genome assembly GCA_006030095.1 of Triplophysa siluroides. NCBI lineage: Eukaryota > Metazoa > Chordata > Actinopteri > Cypriniformes > Nemacheilidae > Triplophysa > Triplophysa siluroides. Next base: position 157,322 of record VCII01000066.1, read on the forward strand.
ATGAAAGACCTCGAAATGTTACATAAAGTATGAATGCATTGTGTGTGTGTGAGAGAGAGAGAGGGACAGAGAGATTATTACAATTAATGTAACATTTCTACATATTTAATTGAACAAAAATGCCGTTTTTTTTTTTCATTTACAGCAAACTCTTGGCAAAAAGGAAATTTCAAATGACCAGAAATAAAATAAATAAATAAATCATCTAAAATAAATGTAAGAAAATTTAATCATTATTCCATTTTTATTCTGACAAGAAAGTAAAACAATTATAAGTTCAGAAAGATTTCTAAAACTGCTGATGAAAAACTCTCCACCAGGTGTCAGCATGGCCACAGTTCTGTCTCTGGTTGTCGGCTGTCAGTAAAGATGCCTGACAGTAAAACAGTGCCACAGAACCACCTGTGAAGGGCTGGAGACCTCGGAGAACTATATAGACATCACTTTGAACGAACGCTGAACTGTCATTGAAATGTTAATGGCACTACCAGGGTACCAGCATCTAATAAACACCTTTTTACAAGTGAACAAGGAAACCGTGTTTCTCTACATAAAAAGCAAAACTGCATCGCATTCCCTTTTCATTTGATAAAAACGACATCTGGAAAGTTGGAGGACCACGAGGGCTGTCCCCGTAACCTTCTCCACGGGGAAAGATCTCTCCGCGGGCATAATCAAAGTCACTTGGTATTACATAACAGATCTTAACTGAGGAAATATGGTCAAACTCTAAATAAACCTCAGGCATCTTCCCTCTTCAAGAAAACTAGCTGAATTAAATATAAAAAGAGAACACCAAATTAACAGTTCTTGCACTCGGCAACATCTGTGTCTCCTTTCATCAATGTTCTTTTCAGTCTCGTCTCTATAGCAACCGATGTTCAATGCCTTCAGTTTGTGACAGGTTTCCCCCTCTCACTTCCACTGTGAGCTCGCTTGTCTGTCTGAGTTTGAAATGACTAATCCCGAGCCCGACATCCATCGGAACGCTAATTGTGAGTTTTAGGTAAAACGTTTAATTACAGAGCGCCTTCTCGCATCCTCTCTGGATAAATGACCATGTGCTATCGGCATCCTCCGCACAGCGGCTGTTCGCTTCGTGCAGAAAATGTCAGCGATAAATATTTCATTAAATGCCATGTAATCCCCATTAGTTGTTTAAATGTCAGTATAATACCAAAATAGGTGACATTCAACTAGTTGACTCAAGTCTTTACGACTTCGAGAGCGACCCGTTGAGCAAGGTCATCTTGAAAGAGATGTACTTTTTATGTTTGACACGAGAAGTGATCGCAAGACTTTGTTCCAGATTTGATAGGATTATATTAAAGTTTCTGTAGTAAGTCTTACCTCCCTGAGCAGAACGACTTCCTTCTCCCTCTGTTCCAGCAGGCTCTCCAGATGGTGGATGTGCATCTCGGCGTCTGCCAGCCTGCGGGTGCGCTCGTGGTCTTCCTCGCTGGCCTTGGCCGACAGCCCCTTGCTCTGCAGCATCTCCAGCAGCTTCTTGATGGACTCGTCTCGGGCGTTGAGCGTCTGCTTCTGCGTGTCGATGCGCAGCTCCATCTCCTCCAGAGTCTTCCTCAGGAGGAAGAGCTCCTTGGCCTGCCGCTCGTGTTCGGCATGCAGCCGCTGGAAGTTGTCCTCGGTCAGCTCGGCTCCGACGGGCTCGCCGGGGCGAATGCTGGAGTCCTGCTGGAACAGCTGGTTCAGATCTCGCTGGATACGGAGCTCGTCCTGCAGGGCCTGGATGGTCATCTGGAGATGCTAAGGACAAACAAACCAAAGAGAGAGAGAGTGCTTGTGTAAATACAAAATCCGAGTTCACAAAAATGTTCTATTGCAACGTACTTCCAACACTAAACGGTTATCCAAAAGTATATAGACACTCCCTTCGGTTATGTCAGCAACAAGCATTACTAGCAGGTGCATAAAATCGAGCAAAAGCCTTGGACAAACATTTACACTAGAATCCCCCACAATGCCCCTGTGCACAAAGAGAGGTCCATAAAAAACCTGAACCATTTTGAATGCCACCAGGATGACTCTGAACATCTCCAAACATCTCCAAACATCAATGTCTGACCAAAAACAACATTTTTGCAAATCCCCAAAGACAAGTCAAAAATACACCAAAAGTATGCACTACAACAAGAGTGCACTACTACACAGTCTTCCACATGTACGACAGCAAGTGACAAAACCAACCCCGATAATGATTCAGTATTAATGCAGTAAGGTGGCAGGCAGACAGATGTGAAGCAGAAGGTATGATGTCATTTACATCTTAGCATGAAAACTGATTTACATATACAAGGACAGCAACTTACACACCCTGCTGATGCCAGGACACAAAGAATGTGACTCATGAAAAATCACACTTACACAAACAAAATGAATATGCAATGCTTAAAAGAGCCTTTATATGTAACTGTACTAAGGTTCTCGTGTTGGTAAAGTGGGGGAAAGAAGTATGGTTAGGTTTTAAATGTAAAACTAATAACATTTTGTAGGCAAACATGTAACCACAGAATCTTTCCCAATTACAAAACGTAATGTTACAATTGTGTCAGACACGATAAATATAATCATGTTTCTACACTAGCAACTAGTATAGTAGTATAGTATAGAAGACTAATATTTATTTATTTTTAAATCAATTTCTAGAAGCTTTTCACTGACCAACGTTTGTTGCTAGAAAAATGAAAAGCTCAGGATTTTGCGCCCCATTCGTGGGTTTGTTTCTACATGCTCATGCTCTTTCGTCTTGCCGGTTTCCCCTTCCTCGTCCCTCCCACTTTTTCCACGTGTTTGTTTTTTTTCATTGGAAGGCTCAGATTCTCCTAGCCGTCCTAACACATGGAATGTGTTTGGGGTTTTCCAAACCACAGAACGATGTGGAATTCGCAGAATTTTGAGAAGCACCCCAAAGTCATCAAACGTGTAAACTTAGGTGAGCTTTATTCGGATTTCTGGAGGCTGTAACGTCTAGCATTTGTGACCCCTGACCCTTAACAGCCCTCCTGCATTCCAGTTATGTCGGTTGGACCACACCGAATGACCCGAGGAGCTCAGCCAATCAGAAAAGTCTCGTTCGGCACGTCACAACGCTTTGAACTACCTTCTTATAACAAATCCTAAACGCCAAGATTCCCACACAAATATGCATGAACCACACCTCTCTCTTACACAGCAAAGTTCACGGCATGCTAAGAAAGATTTGGTTTGGTGAAGAGAAAACATGCTTTATTTTATCATCTGGATGTTTCTGCTTGTAAGTGAAGAATAGTGAGGATGTGCAGATTGAATGGTATTATAAAAGTGCTTGCCTAAAGCACGCATAAATATTTAAAACACGCAGACACAAATGCCCAAAGGACGACAGACGATTGGTGTTTTCCAGCACCCTGCGATGTGCTATGCTCTTTCCTGCCTGCTGTGGTGATTCCTCACGATAGATCGACATGAATAAGTCATTGCGAGTGCGATAATTAATTGATTTCCGTTCCCTGCGTGCGGCCGGTCTAATGAGGAAACCCAACGGCAAACAAACAGCGCTGGAATCAGGTGACGGAGATGAACCTGATGGCACATCTATACAACAGATAGTCGCTTACATCTCACTATGACAACCAAATACACAAGGAATTCTTGTTCACTTTCTTTCCAGGAGCGGTAAACAAACAGAGCACGGGAGGGTTTTTGAGGAGCAGTTCTTAAAGCCGAAAATAACTTTACACACGGCTGTAAAACTGACAGCAATTTTCACAAGCTGTCTGCCTTTTGTCTGCCTATTTAAATGGCCACGTAGTACACTTTCACAGCCTTTTTTCTTTCATTTACGTTTTTAAAACTCATGCATGAATTATGACAACCTCAGGCGGGATTAGTTTCTTCCGTGAAATGCCAAAAAACTGCCAAATCGTAAAATACAGAATTTGAGTTTATTTACAAAAACATATAACTAAAGATTTTCAAGATTTTCCCAAATCATGCTTTTTATTATGTTTTAATGTCTTTATTGTGTTTTATTGTTCGTAGGCTGCATTTGTTTAGGTTATTAATACTTTATCAAAACAAAGTAACTGCAGTTTGATATATTACTTAGAATGCACAATAAAAAAGTGAATTTTAGATTTTTCCCCCTCCAAGTAAACTATTAGGAGGTGCCCTTGTGTTGTGAACATCAGAATAAATCTACATGGTTACAATTTATTTAAACAATTTGTTTAGAATATGCTGCAGTCCATAAATCTGTATCTACTATATCGCTCCTTTGAAACATGAAATTGCAGGATACTTTTTTTACAGAAAAAAAATGGTACTTGACAGCACAACTTGTAAAAATAATTATCATAACCTTATGTCTAATGCAAATTGGGGTAAGATAACGAGACTTTATGTTTTCCCTGTAACTACTTTTGGTTTATTTTTAACCGAAAACAAAGTTATGAATTGCAGAAAAAACTGTTTTTATTCTAATTTATTCAATCTAGAATGTTCTTGTTCTCCAGTGTCTGTCCAATGTAGTTGTGTACCAATCAACCCCACAGGTCACAAGCACAATACAGGCCTACCATTCGCTTCCAATGTACCAATTAGAGCCTGTCTTGAGTCTAAGAATAAGCACAGACTTCTGGCCATCTGTATAATTTGCAGATGCATCACATGAGGGTTTGCCTCATCCTAGTTTGGCAGCTACTTCCTGCGAGTTGTTCACAACCACGTTCTGTGATGTCATGATTACCCCCCGTTCCTTCTTAAACTCCACCTCTCAATCTCGATCTAGGTTGATGCATTCAGTATGTTATAGATGTAGTCATGCAGACATCAAGAACTGGAAAGACATGACGCTTGCAACACCGAGGTCATGGGTTCCATCCCAGCGAATAAACAAACCGCTAAAATGCAAACCTGAATGCACTTTATGTTGCTTTGAATAAAATCATCTACTAAATGCATAAATGTTAACATAAATGTACATGTCAGTTAGTTTTATTTCTGAGAGATAGGAGTTTTAATTTGATATTAAATGGAGTTTAGAAAGGGAAAAACTCCACAGCTTGCCTTTAAAGGGTTCATTGAGAACGAGGCTGAAGCTTGCTGAGGGACTGCTATTGCAGGGCTACCATGGCAACCGAGACTTGCTGTGTCATGAAGCCCTCGAATGGAGGAGAAGCCAGACGACTGAATGAGATTATGTCATTAACCAGATGTGACGGGGAGGCCATAATCAGATGGCAATAATTATTTGAAAACAGACATTGTCAATTAGCGCAAAGCCGATTAAAAGCCAAATTTTTCTCCGCAGGTCCGTGACCAAAACTTTGCATATTAAAATAGATAATAAACGTCTTTAAAGAAAGTTTATGCACAAAATATAATTTCAATGAAAAAATGTGGGAGCAGATATGAAAATAGATTGCATTAAAATGCATTAATTTTAAAGGCGTCTGGGTCATATTTAATTTAATACAATTAAATATAAAATTATTGTAAAAAATAAATACAATAAATTAAAAACATTTTTTAAATAAATTATATTTTGCATTAGAAAGAATAGGACTTGAAATTACATTTAAAATAATTCAAAATTGGGCCAATGAATTTTAAAATACTTTTCACTTGTAGTTTACTACAGAATAATTTCTATTACACTAATGAAAATGAAATTCTTGGATGATGGTCCTTAATCTTTTTATGCATAAAAAGTATTTCCTTTTTATTTTATTTTGGATTTTGGTATGAATGCGACCCAGACAGCTCTAAAAAAATCTTCACAATTATCAACCAAAGGCTAATCTCCCAAAAATACAGCACAACCTCGAACTCTGTGAAATCTTCAGGCTTCTGTAGTTTTCTAACTGACATGTCCACATACAGATATAAACACCTTGAAGGTGGGCGGGACTCCTGCCGACAGAGAGGACGCATGCAGCCAATCACAGCGGCTTAATCTTAATAGAATGTGTCAGAGTGGCCATCTGTACAGATTTGGGAAATAGTAGTGGACAACAACAGTCCTGCTCTTTGCAACAGACAAACACAACGTCAAAGGATAGCAAGCAAACAAAATACTTTTTACCCTCATGACCATTTATTAACTGTTTTGGGTGCAAGAAACCTTGAATAACGCTGTGAAACTGCGTCTGCTATTCCTATTTTGTACCCAAAAATGCCACCTTGCTCTGCTTCTCTCTTTCTCAATCTCGTCTCTTGCTCTTTCTCTTTTTCCCTATGTGTGAATAAGGCAGAGAGAGAGGGAAGGTGAAGGAGACGGAAGGCTCTGAATTCTCTTCATTCCACACCTATCCTACATGACCACACTCCATATACGGACAGCCGTGTCTGCAGTTCACAGCACCATAATGGAAAGAGAAAAATATGAACGGTCTCACTATCATTCTTTCCTCCACACTCTTATTATAGACATGAGATGGTAGACATGGATCAAATATCCAAGTCTTTGTTTGTTTGGTCCCAGTATTTGTCATTATTTAACAATTTAAACAGAAGGTCCAAAAAAAAAAGTGAAAAAAGTAATAAAAAATAATGTGGGATGAGTTATACACAGAAGTACAAGTCTAAGTGTTAGAGGTCAGTTTACATGTATTACCCCAATATGAAAGGGATGGGTGACCCAAAAATGACAAATCTGTCACTATTTCTCATCAGCCGAGTCATGTTGTTCGAAAACTGTAGAAATGTCCTTGTTCGGTTTAAAACAAAAGAAGATATTTTGAAGAATGTGGGAAAGCCAACAGATCTTGTCAATACATTGACTACCATAGTATTTTTTACTTTATTTGACTACTATGGTAGTCAATAGTGCCCCATTCTTTCAAATGTTTTTTTGTGTGTTCAGCAAAACCAAGAGATGTACACAGATTTGGAACAATTTAAGGGTGAATTTTCATTTTTGGGTGAACTATCCCTTTAACTGTACACCCATAATAGACAGAAATCCTACAGTGTTAACACATATTGAAAGACACAGTCATTCATCTGTAAGTAATGGACTAATTATCCGTTACATAACCTAACCTTAATCCTGCAGCAGGACAACAGGAGGTTAAAAAATAAATGTGATACGTCACGTGATATTTAATAGTTCTCAGACTCTGCTTTAAGCTCCAGTTCCATGTGATGTTTTGCTCTCAAAGAGTGTATTTATTAGTCTCCCTTCTGCTTTGACCACCTGGGGGGTTGGCCGGTCCCTGCCTCCACCCTGGGCCATCTGCTACCCTTCTAGATTACATTTACCGGCATGACACAGCAAACAAACCCTTTCTTATCTCTGCTCGGCTATCAGCGCTCCTCGAAAAAAAACACGTTACCAGGTTTTGGATCAGGAACAAACAGTCATGCCTGCAACAGACCGGAAACTGTGAATGAAGAGTGGGCGGAACATGGATGTGGAAAATTAAACTAGGGGGATAGTGGGAATCTTTGCATTAAGAGAGCTGCGTTTACCGCCTGTTAATGGATGCAAAGGACGTGCACACAGACACTTACAGAAATGACACACGGGTGGGCACCTGATCGACTCGGACTGAAAGGATGTGCTCGCATAAACGTGCTCGCTAATGCTTGGAAAATCACAGCAGATGTTTGGGGGGTGCAGGAGGAGCAAGACAGACCGCCCTCCTCACAGACCAAAATGTGTGCGTGTGAGGAAGAGAGAGAAATTGAGGAAGAGTGTGACAGAAGTTGTTCACAAATGTTCACGCTTTGTACTACACACTAAATACATAAAAAGTGTTCCGGTTGAAAAGATGTGATAAACAGCTAATGTCTACACCAGAGTTCCTTACATGACGGTAGACTCGCAGGCTGTAGAAATATATGAGAAATGCTTGAATTACAGCTTGCAGAACCAAAAATCAAGCATTGAGAAAAAACTAAATCGGGGGGACTTGTGTTAAGACTCAATTCCACAGATATCTTTTCAGATATATAGATTAGTAAAAGATGAAAAACCATGCAAGGTCATGCACAAAAGAGGCAGTGTTTTTGAAACATCAACTTCAGATCCTGATCTATGAATCCACTGCAAAACCAACAAAGTTAAAGACAGACAGCATGTCTTCCGAGAACATTCCCTGAATTCTCAAAAAGTTTGTGTGCAGCATGCATGTGGGAGAGATATAATTTGACACAAGCATCAACCTCGGACGGCATGCCAACGGGCCTCCTAATTGGACCACATGACATTGCACACAAAAATGGCCAAAGCTGAAGTAGACCGCTCCAGTCTGACTGACTGGCATCAAACAACTTCCTGTCTAAGTGGGCGGTTCATAGTGGGAATACGCGGTAATATGGACCAGATTCAATGTCCAAAGCCAAACGTCTGGCTAAGCAGGTCTAGTGTTACTAAAGCTTGGCATTAACTCTACATCTCACACAGACGAAGCCTTTACTATAGACATACAATGAATCAGCATAGAGAAATAATCAGTCTAGTCTAGACACAAGGGATCAAGTTTGCCAATGAAAAATTTGCCATTTTTTCCATGACTTTGTTTTTTGTTTAAATATGAAGTTTGTAAGACAGAAGATTGCATTAAAGCTCATAAAATGTTCAGGAAAGTTGCATCGCTGACCCTTCACACCCATCACAAATGTCGTAATGAGCTGGTGGGTTCATCCTCCATTCAAGATTTTCAATTTTATGCAACACAAAAAAGCATTTTAATAGTGTTTTGTCCTAACACCTGCCCATGCAAGCCAAACAAACACCTTTAATTCTGAATTCTAGTTATTCTTTGGCTTTCAGCAAACTATTTCAGGACACATGGCAGTTAGCACCATTTCATAGACGTCTTTTGTCCTGATGCTCTTTGATAAATCAGATCTGATATACAAAAAAAAAATTCCTCTTTTCCAGATGCACTGTTTTGTTTCTTGTTTTTTTGCACAACAACAGATGCCTGACTGTCGAGCATTTCGCAAAAGCTAAATATTTATATAGAAGATATTACTAGAAAAGCGATATCGCTTGAGATGTTTTTAATACAAGCATTAGAGACAACATAAATAAATACGGACTCCGGTTACTTTCTGTGCACAATTCGACAGTGCATATTATTCTACTGAAATAAAATGTTTGTTTTTAAAAGCCCTTTAACAAAACTGAATAACAAGCTGTGCAACTAAAACAAGTTTTTATTAACCAACTATATTACAGCCTACTTTGTCAAATGGTTAAAATAACTTTAGCCATAAGAAATCTTACCTGGTTCTCATCCTGCACGACACTATACTGCTCCTTCCACACGGTGATCTTCGACACCTCGTCCTTACGAAGCACTCGCTCCTTCTTCAGCTCCGGGCTCCAGAAGGTCTTAATGGAGTTCATGGAGGAGCTGAGCTTGCTCTCCTTCACGTCCACCTCTTTCCGTAGAAGATCGTTCTCCCGAAGCACCTCCTTGAGCTGGGCCTGCAGATCCATGATGGTGTTGTCCCGCGCCTGCCGCAGCGAATGAGGCACGGTGGACGCCAGCGTGGAAGGCATGTGATGGTCACCAAAGACGATGGCGTCGGTAGGCACGGACCCCGGGCCCCCGGTGGAGATGTTTGGGCTGCTTCCCATTACAGTCGTGCGGACGCCATAAGGCACCCGTCCACTCGAGCGGCCCAGCGTCATTGTACTCTTCGGCAAATCCGGGCCGGACGCCACCACCTCGTTGTCGCTCAGGTACAGGGGGCCAGATGTGGCGTACGCAGCATTGAGAGACTGAATGTTCTCCATGGAGAGGGTTTTACCCCCCGGACCCGCTCCTGCCCCGCTGCCTCCGGTGCTGTTGGTCCGACGGTGGCCCAAACGGGGTGAGCGTGGGAGACGAGGCGAGCGGCCGGGACTCTGATTGCTCCCGCCGCTGTGGTTTCCCTCCCCTTTGCCCACAGAACGGGCACTACCGTACATGGCGCTTTTGGTTAGGGAAGAACAGCCGTGAAATAAAAGGGGGTGATATAGATGTAGAAGTTGATCTATTGAAAGGTGCTCCTTATTTTGATTATGTTAACTGCATAGACGAAGAAAGCATTTCGGTTTGACAACATGGAGACTGGGTTGGGTACAAAGGAGCAGACAGAATTATCCGTTTAACCTGGTCATGTTATACTCCTGCAACAGAGAGAAAGAAAGAAAAAGTTTAGTAATATGCATTGCATGGGAATGAGTTGTTTACTCAGAATTTGGACAACACTACAAAATGGCGAACACCCGATATAGTGCACTACATAGGAGATAGGGGGCGAATTCAGACACATGCTGCGTCCCGATTCGCATACTATCAGTCCGAAATAGTATTCGAAAATATAATTACTATGTTACAAATCATAGTATGCCGAAATGAGTACACTCAAAGTAACCGTCTGGTTTACTGTTTCTGGTGAAAATAAACAGTACATACTTTAAAGGTACAGTGTGTAGGATTTTGAAGGATTTATTCACCAAAATGTAATATATAATACAAAACTATGTTGTGAGTGGTGAAGAAATACCTTACAAAATGAACCGAAATGTTTATATTACCCTACAATGAGCCATTTTATGTATATACACCGTGGGCACACCCTTACATGTAATTTATCAATGTGCACAGCCATGTTTCTATAGTAGCACTACACGGACAAACGAAGCGCGTTTCGTAAATCGAAGGATGCACGGGACTAGTTCTTCTTCTTCGGCTGTGTTTTGAGGCAGCTTGCAAAGCCACTGCATAGAAGGATTAGCAGAAGAAGAGGAAGAACAACAACAGCATTTACTTGTCGTGTTTTTTATTAGAAATAGAAACGGTTCTTTGTTGCAGTAAGTCAAATTTGCGCTAATGGCGGACCACACATACTCTGCACAAGAGCCGATAGAGCGTCAATCTGTTCGTTCAAAAAAGAGAAAATACGATGCAGCAAGGCGAAGTCGAGACAAAAAACGGCAGAAAACCTGAATAAACATCGGCGTGGCTTTTCCCAAATGGAGGGCACTGAAGCAGGACAAGGGTTTGCTAAGCGACGCCGAAGTTGCCAGCTTTCTGCTGGACCGGTAAGTTTGTCTAATTTCCGCTATATAAGTGAACTGTATATATATGTGTATGTATGTATGAACTAATAAATATATATAGACATCTACAGACTAACGTAACCGTGACATTGCTATATGAGCACATGTTAATAACGCTGCCATTTTATGTAAACCGGTCTGAATATAATTCCATTGCAAACCTCAGTAACAGCTGTCCTGTTTCGCTGGAGGGCTTCCACTCTTTCTATATCCTCTCTTGTGCGGTCCTCCCGGGTAACGTTAGCTCCTCTGCCCCTCCTCGCCCTGCCTGCAGCTCCCACACCCCTACCTCTCCGCCCTCTTCCTCTCCCTCTTACTACCTGTGTAAAGTCCTCTTATTGACTCTGTGACGATGAGAAAAACGTCTGCTGATGTTGTGTTCAGACCAAACGCGAATGGCGCGTCAAGCGCGAGTGATTTACATGTTAAGTCAATGCAAAGACGCGATAGACCTACTTGCGGCGCGAATGAGGCGAATGGCGCGAATTGAGCGTTCGCGTGATTCGCGCAAGTTGAAAAATCTGAACTTTGGCGAAAATTCGCACCGCGTTAACCAATCAGGAGCTTGCTCTAGTAGTGAGGTGATTAGACGACGTAGGCAGAAATCCGAAACTGGAGGACAAAATGGAGGACAAATTGATCGTTGATATTTGTGGCAACCGGAGCTGTATGATTCTTTTTCTTACTTTTATTGGAACAGGAATAAAAAGGATCTTGTTTGGAAGAAAGTGAGTGAGGAGGTCGGAGAATCTGGTAAGTTGTAAAAACGCTCTTTACTCAATTTGAGCTATATATATATATACAAGTTTACGTCGTTTTTCAGCCTTCCATAGCACATAAAGCGCAGCTACCCTCTCAACAAAAACATGTCCGCCATTTCGAAATGAGACTGGAGCCGCCTGCCAGAAGCCCCTCCAATGGCGCGAATGAAGCGAATTTTACGCGCGAATGAAGCGAATCTGACGCGCGAATGAAGCGAGTAAACTCAAAATGTTCAAGCGTCCAACTACACGCGAATAGCGCGATTCATTCGCCATTCGCGTTTGGTCTGAACACAACATGAGACTTTCGCGGTTAGATTACACGCCTTTAGCATTAGCAAGCGGTTTCAATAGGCAGTAAATTACGAACCAAGTTACCGTGCCAAAAAGTGCTATGCAAAATAACCGAATACATCACTGACACAATGCTAAACAAGTAACAATAATATTCACTATAACGATTAGAGTAAATAATGAATTAAGTCAATTTAATTTATTTATTTTTCTTTGTAAATAAACCTCGTCACTTGACTTGCAAAGGTTACTCTCTGCTGTCTCAGACGACGACATCTCTGTCCTGTGTCCGTAGCTTCGGTCTGTTGTTCGCCTGTGAGACGTAGATTGAAATTATCAACACCACCGATAATGGCCGCTATCATTTACGGAACCCTTTTGTCCTGTGACGGCAACCGTAGCTTCTCTAATGGGAGGGGGGTGGCGGAGCTGTAGGTTGCAATTTCCTACATCGCCAATAGTGGCCTCTGAAACTTACACACAGAACCTTTAAGGGCTTAGTATAAGTGGGCGAATTGATACGCAGCAACAGCTGAGGTGTGAAAATCATTCTTCTTCCATGTCCCATATTCAGAGTTTCTGTGCACGAGTGCCCTCTAGCTTTCGGATGTGGCGGCATTTAACCGTAATTCATTGAGAAACGAGCATATAAATGGCACGATATATGGTGCCCTAGTAAATACGTTATCTTCTTCGGCAAAGAAGCGAAAACATGATGATATCTTAGTCCTGCGTCAGCCACCGCAGTGCTTCGAATGGAGGGGTGGAGTGAGCCGTCGGTTGCAATTCGCAGCCTCACCACTAGATGCTAAATTTCATACACTGGACCTTTAAGGGAGTGCACAACCTCACACTCATTACCGGCAGATGCATCGCGGAGAAGTTTTCCCTGACGTCTGCCTCCCTTGCACTTTTCCCAGTGAGGAAATAATAGGCTAATGAACGGGCCTGGCACAATCAGCTTTTTAACCTCCTTCACTGAGCTCTATGTAGGTCACTCACACGTGTATTTACTTTAGCTCGGTGGCTCCGTTCCAATACATACAGTCGTCTGTACTCTCTGCACTGTCACTCCACCATCCCGTCTGTCTCTCCATCTTCTCCAATGCACACAATCCTTTAATGTATCGTGTAGCAGATGCACTACCCAGGTACACATCATACATGTCTTGTCACATATGTATTATATACTTTACACACATAGTCATTCATCGTCTTGTAAGAGCAAATCTGTACTAATACATCAACACAGCAATGTGCAAGCAGATCAATGAGCTGTTTGTTTAGGTCCAAGCTGCCCTGCTTATCTATTTATTTTTTACTGAAAAACTTCATTGTCTTGGTAAAACGCATCTTTGTTTTGTAGCAAGATTGGGCGTGGAACAAGTCACATGACACAAGTGTGACTGCTTGATTTCTTTCTTTAATAAATGCTATAACATTCCTTTACAAATGCACAATTGTTTTATTCCACGTTTTAAATTTCCACAATATTATATAAGCCGTGGTAAAACAGCTTATGGGTAATTGAGAAAACATGGCACACTCCACTCAACTGTGTTTTAGCTCTTTCCAAAAAGCCATGAAAATATTTAAGAGGTTCTTGGTCAGGTCCAAGCCAGCAGAGCCACAATCCCTCACTAGAAATGCATCTAACCTAAGTGCTGCATTTCGCTTCAGTCAAGCTAATCTGCATGCATCGCCAATAAATCCAATCTGGACTGAATGTGAAGTATGTTGACTGCAGGCTCTTTTTGGATACACAAACATGTTGACTTTACAGAGCATGATGCAGAGGTCAGGAAGAAAAAGTCAAAACACTCAGGAGTTTTTTGAAACTGCGATATTCTCCAGAAGCAGAACAGAGCCGACTGCTGATAAGATGCGGAGAGGGCAATGAGACCGCAAATCTCCTTCCTCTACTGCTGTCGAACGGAAGCCACATAATGCTCTGCATGGGCATGCCAAACCACGTCACATTCCCAAAGTTAAGACAACATGCTTTAGTTTACATGCCTACACTTATGCAACTTTCCTGTTAATGTGATAAAATAATGACAACATGTCAAATAATATTGGGCCCGGCAAAAAAGGCAAAGACTGAAGTCAGTACTAAGAAAAGATCTTGCATCATTTGTTTGCAGAGGATATAAAAGATTTTTCTAGACGGGACATTTGAATAAGAGAAGTGGAATCTTGGGACGGGCATGGAGAAATAACAGGAATCTACAGTGTTAGAGGTGGGGCAGAGTTGAATGAGGGGTTGGCAGTTATTTAGGGAATGATGGGGTCAGTTTAGGACACCAGAACAACTGTGCATCACAATCGTTCATTCATTTAATGAGCAATTTAATATTCCTTTATGCCCCGATGTTAATTAATTGTATCGTTCTTATCAAGAAATATTTTAGAAAAGGCACATCAAGTTGACATATTCACACACATGCACATTGAGCACCTAGCAACTAAATAGTAAGCTTTACAGACACCACAGACATCAATTCGATGTATATCAAAATGAAGGCGAGTTAATGACAGATTTTACATTTTGGGTGAACTATCTCTTTAAGAGCTACAAGACTCTTCATTGCTCAAACGGCTGCCATCTGGCTGCCCCTTAGGCAGGTGGATTTCACCTGGACAGCGAACACGGCATGAAGAACTACACACACTCCCCTCCAATGCTTTATCTCGCATATCGCTATTTAAGCATTCAATTCTTTCGTAAAAGCAATGTGCTTTCCCCTCCGAACAGGATATTTTTATTAACAATGCCATTTTGGATCATACAAAATTTTCCATTTCATTAGGCCCACATCTTTAGTCTGTTAGACGGGCGAAGCTGAGCCAAAGCAAATATTTACAACATAATTGATCTCAGAAACAGAAATCGTGTTTTTTAATCTCAGGAAGAAGGTTATTGGTTTTAACAAAGAAAGGAAATCAAAACGTCTCTCCAAATGTTGAAATTGAATGCGTAAGGCTCTAGGAACATAAAACCGAGACGAGAATCTGTTGCAAGCGGATGAGAGTAAACAACAGAACGACTGACCATATGCTATTCTTACTCATAGTTCAGAGTAATAAATGAGCTCACACCGGCCAGACATACAGTAAAACACAACAACGGCACACATCTATACATTCAGGGTTGCGATATAGTTCAAATTAGATCTCAACTGGCTCAACATTTCGACTAGAATCTTTACACTTTATCTAAATAAAGTCGAAAACAAAATGGCAAATATTTCAACCCTAAATGTCTATGACTTCATTACAAACATCTCAAAAACGCAATGTTTTAAAATATATCCTACTGATGACTCACAACGTACTGTAAAAAAACCCAATCTGTTAAAGTAAGGGTTTGAGTGCTGATTCAGAGCGCACGCCCTAAATTACAGCCAGCAACTTTCATTTCAAATTCCAAGGCCGTACACCAATCAATAAGGTATCAATTTAAACCAGCGGCTGGGTTTGAAAGCATCCGTTTTTTTGGCTCATTCCCGAGCAATGCCTCTTTTATAGCATCAATGGGACAAAGCGTGCCTGCCTCTGCCACTATATTTACAGGAGGGAACAGAGGTCAGCTTTGAGATCTCTTTAAAAGCACTGCCTGCCGCTTTACATCACTGACACTGATTCACCAGATACACCTACAAAGCACATTTGATTCAACCCACTGCATGCTTTCATAAACTGCTCTTCTGCGAATCCGGAAAAACTGTGGGAAGTAATCGGGCTGGAAGTTATCCGTCTTATTTTCAATAAGACAGGATGGGACGATCAATAAGAAGACATTGAATAAAAGATGATAGCATAAGTCTCTCCATAACTTTTTATTATCTTTCAGCTGCAGTGATTTTTGTCTCATCTTTCGATCAGCTAAAGCTATGATAGTTTGTGGGACACTATACAGTATGGAGATTTATTAAACTGCATACCATAAAATATTGAATGGATTTTTGGTGAAAAGCATTAAACGGCAAGTCGGCAACTCTACGTAAAAGGCAGCACACAAAAATGTCAAACCATTGCTTTGGCCAACAAAAATGGCGATTGTTAAACACGTTTTAAAACACAAGCACAATAAAAATGTGAAAGAAAGAGTGTATTATCCAACAAGTGAAAGATGCTACACTGGCCCAGTTACAGGACAATGCTGATTCACAGAGGGTAGAGGGTCTACCAACCTCCACAGAAACCAGATATAGTCTCTGCAAGGCCAAAATAACCTGAAGGCTTTTTTCACATTCGAGTTGTTTGCTGGGTCCAAACCTGATCCCACCCCCACCTCCACAGGTCTATTTCACACTTTATTATTTGGCTCCAAACCACAGTAAGTTTGCATAACCAAGAGTGCACATTTAATTCTCGCAAAATAAAAGCCAAACACGAAAAGCGTTATGCGTCACGAGAGCTTGAAAAAAAATAGAAGCCTTAGCACATACACGGGTTCAGAAAACAGATGCACTTAAAGCAAACTAACCCAAGTCAAAACACATCTCAAGACACATAAGTTTCCATCTGCACGCTACCGTAGGTTAGGGCCGTGTTCCCCCTAAAACAGGGGTGTAACTCCGCTGTCCTACTATCCCACAAGCTTGATGCTTTCGAGCTATCGTAAGTCAAAGATGTCGAAACAAAGTCCTGAGCAGACACATCATTAACTGCTGGTACCCTCCTCGGGGACCCCGGATCAACTGATCAATTCTCATCTCCAGTCCTGACCTGAGAGCATGAAACGAGAGAGCCGGTGTTGAATGTTCTTTTCTTCTGGGCCGGCACGCTCTCGTCCCGTCTGTCTGCGTGAGGTAATTAGGTCAAAGCCTGCACAAGCCATGCTAAAGATGAGGATGAGACTCTCTCGCTGCTGGGCAGCTTGGGTCTGGCTTGCTAAGCACACATGTCATGCACCTTGCATTGTAACTTACATTTATTGCAAGCATTAGATCTTTAGACAACAGAATCTCCAGCAAAACCACGGGTGAAATTTTCTGACTACTTTTGGATTTAAAAAAAAAAAGCAAAACACTGCTTTAAGATTGTACTACGGGTTTCATAATAGTGTTTCTTAACATCGAATTCATCAGCTGTAAAACATCTTCCATTAAGATGGCCTGCATGTTTGTACATGCTGACACAAGACGAACTCTCCTGCATGTCTCAGTGTCCAAGAATCAATCATCCTCCCTGAATTTCCCTGCGTTACACCCTCTAGAGATTACAGAAATATGCGTAAATATCAAACCGATTTATAAAGAAAGAAGAGAGAAAACCCAGGTCAAACCTGTACGCCATTTATCTTAGTGATCCATTTCCATTTTTTCAAACAATAATCTCTTCTTTCTCACTTTGTGCTTTTCTACACTGAAAAATGAACAGTATGGTTTTAGGCACAAAACGGTTCTTTGATCTTATTTGTAACAATTCCGTCACATCCATCACTCCAAAGACAGAAGGTGTGAGCCGAACTAACTGTCTATCAAAGGTCCTGAGCGGGTTCAAGGGTTGAGAGATACAAGTACATGCCATATGTATTTTCCCTCTGCCCTCCCCTAACAGAATGTGCGGGTGCTGCAGAAGTTCAGAACTGAAGCAAAGGGCTTTTTTTAAGTGATGGAGGCACAAGATCAATAGCCTTAGACAGTGTGCTGGTCAGGTTAGGTCAGACTGACAATAACACTAATCCTTCTATGTCAGGTAGGCCTCATTTCCAACATCCTGACACCAGCAGGCCAGTCAAACAACAACAAACCAAAACACACAAGATTGATCCAATTGTGAAAACCAGCTGAGATAAACACAACACAAGCAGATAAAACTCGGTCGCCTCGGTTATCACATCTCACTGCTGGCCTAAGCAATCCTCCATTTATTGTGTGACAATCACAGCAGAGTGTGTTACGTCATATGATTAGACATGGGGGACATTAAAATAAACCACAGGCTTCCAAAAGCAAGAATCAACTGTAGTATTACAACAACAACAAAATGACATGAAGTGATGGTCTGAAACCAACCTGTTGAATCATAAGATATATAACTGTGGTCACCCGGTCCACAGGTCTGTTCACGTTATTAATATTAATGACGATCTCTACCTCTTAAGGGGTATTTTTGATTTTACACGACCAGCAATAGCCAATTAAAAATTCTGTCAATTCATTAATAGAAACTACACACATCTACATACAACACGCAATATTAAGAGACACGCAATATTACACTTAACGAGTAAATAATTCATATTTATGAAGTGAGCACTTTAAACGAAATAAAGTTTCAAATCTACAACAACACTGTTAATGCAGAGGCTCAGGGAACCAATCACAATCGTCTAAAGGCGAATTAATTGTGAAGGATTCATTCATCGGTCTGCCTGTTAGCCTACTTTACAACAACACAGCTTGCTGTTAAATAAAACAACTGTGTTTTGCTATAATACTAAACGAAACAGCCAAACTTTAGAATTTGTTCAAATGTTTCCCCCGAGGCAACGCGTTGTCTCTATTCTAATGCCTTTGATATTTTGTAACAGATACATATTTCCCGAGTGACGTCACGGAGAGTACGGGATACTTTGTAACAATTCCAGCGATGTCTGCATCCGCCTCGTAGCCTCTTTCAATCACTTCAACAGTGGAAACGCAAAGAATAACGAGCAAAAGTGTGAAATGCACATGTAGTGCCAGAGTTCATTCTTAGAGAAGCCTGACACCGCCTAAAACTGAGGGAAATGAGGCTTCAAGCGGATTGATAGTTGTAGCGCACACACCGTGTCTCGGTATCGTCGTCAATCTCGGTTTATACCTTGCAATAAAACCCACTAAATGATAACAAACTGCTATACTTCTTTCTCTTCGCTTGATATGGACATATATGTTTCGCTTTTTTTCGCCCTGTTCCTCCTCCATTGCTGCTGGCGCAACAGCATTTCATTTCCAGAGGCTTTAAAGCTCACATCAAGCAATATCACGTATATTTACCTTCCCACTAGTTTGTTTGGACATCTATTAAAGTGTACAGACCGTTACTGTGCAATATATAGAAACGTACACAAAATCCCACACTATCAATGGGCTGTGTCCGAGCAGTTCACGCAAGACTTTAAAAAAAGCGTCTCACCTTCTTGCACAAGAGGTTAGTCCGGTTTAGTGAGATCTTTGCGGCTGTATTTATAGTTGTGGACGGACCGTTATGACTTTGAGAGCCGTTATCCGCGGGGGAAAACCCTCTTTTACAGTACTTGTGTCGTTTTCTTCCTCTCTTTTGCCAGCTCTACCAGTAGCTCTGCGAGCCTGGGCGCTTCAAGTGACGTAACGAACCGGGATGCGCGCTCCCGAGTCTGGCCTCCGTGACCGTCGAAGTGCACGAGAGACAGTGTCGCTGCTTCTAATGCGCGGTGGCAGATATGATTTTATAAATGTTTTTATTCATTTGGTTTTAATTATTAAGTAGTATATCATTAGAAATTTCGTCCACTTTCATATTAGTTTTACTTTTTATGAATAGGCCAACGATATACATAACATTAGCCTTTTAATATGATAGTATATTTCTGCACAATATTTTTCACTTTAAAGTAATAATAAATAGCCACTTTTTTCATACTTACACTCTTTTGTCAGACGTCTGTTTATTTTCAACAGCTGTATTGCAGATATGTTCACTGTGAGGTCTTCAATGAAGCTGTGAAGCCTCCTTCAGCTTTGGTCCTCTGGGTGTAATTTGGGCTTTGACTTGTATTACTGTTTTTGTTCCTGAAAACAGTGCTCCTCACAGAACTCACAATAACGAGTCTCTTTTACTTTAACTGTGGTCAATGATATATCATTTGTTTTAAAAAAAAATATGCCATATATCTTAATGAAAGCCATTTCACATTGTAAGGAAACATTTACATCATTATTTAAATTACTTGAATTAAACTGTCTTTTATTCTTTGCTGTAGATTATATTTAATATTATTGGTATATTTAATATCATTATTTAATATATGCATATTTAATTTGACCTGTAATGCATACATCTTCCACTAGAGGACAGTAGAGATTTTCCAATATCTAAATCGGCATACAAATCCAGCAAGTCTATAGTAAAGTCCTCAAAGTCTTCTGTGTTACAAATAGCCTTGTTTAAGTTTAGTAACATATGCTTTAATTATAACATGAGGTGTCAGATATCATTTCAATATAGTAAATTGGACACAATAATGTTTCAGAATAAAAACCTTTATTTTTAGTCAGAGAACAGAATTTACACTAAATAGATATGATAATGAAGTAAGGTTATTTTATTTAGTTTAATTTAATTTAGTTCCGGACATCCTACTTGGTAAACGTTATCTTATTCATAGTTCATTTTATTAAAGGAGACATTCTACCAAAAACATACATTTACGGTGACAAGGCCTGACATGTAAGCTCAAAACATACAAAAACAAGCTTAACATAATACAATTGAATGACAGAACTCACCCTTGATCAGTGTCCGCTTCACCTCGGTCAAATGATGTGTCACTTTCTCTGAGTCAGACCAAAGGCGTATTGCACACATTTTATGTTGAGTTTTATGTAAACCGACCAAAAGCAAGGGGACAGTTGCAAAGTAGAATTTATTGGTAGAATTTATGTATACATTTATGTTTTTAATCAATTGATATGAATGATAAAAACTTTAACTTGCTTGAATTGATTGAGTTTTTTTGAACACTATGAAAGCTGTAGGTCCAATTTGGGTGAGGACAAGGACAAGGGTAGGATTTGTGATTTTTAAAATGTTTTTAATAACAAATATAAATATCTGAGAACCTAATGAATGACATATTCCTTTACAGAACAACTCACAGAAATCAAACATCGGTCAGTTTTACTCATTTTTTGGATGAGATACTTTTTTGGTGAAACATTCACTGTAACAGTTCAAGAACAGATGATGTATGTTTCTGGTAGAATGTCCCACAACACCTTTAAAACAAATACAATGTAATGTCAAATAAATACTAAAAGCACATGTGTCTTCTTTAATATAACAATTAGAAGGAAGTCTCTCATGATGTCCTTCAGAATGTTCTGGACTTTTACAACCGCTATTGTTCTGGAGATCCTGAAAGATATTGACAAAAAAATTTCATTTTTTGTTTTATTTTCATTCGATTGCATATGTACTCCACGTTATTTGCCACGGTGTTTTTATAACCATGTCAAGTCACCTGTGTGTAGCTTGAGACAGTTTACTGCTTAGGATAGAGACCTGTTTTCTGCACACCGAACGCCGTGATGAAAATGTGATGATGACAGTAAGAAACACCAGCCCAGTGGCCACATTATTCATTATGTCCAGCTTCCTCTGATTGGCCACGTCGTTGAGGTTTTTGCGTGCTGAAAGAGAAAACTCGATTGTATGCTATTTGTCGTTCACATTACGATCATGACTATATTTCGAGCTCACCCATGTTGACGAAGAGCGCCCCAGCGAGCACTTGGAAGAAGAGAGAAGCAGCGATGAGAATGATGACAGTGAGGTGATACTTGAACTCAGGGCCCTGCTCCAGAACGGCCTTCAGCTGAGAAGCGTTTGCCATCAACAGCGCCACATCAAGCATGCTCTCTGCTACACTCTTCTTAGTGGCATAGTGATTCATGTTGAGTGTTCCTGCGGGCTGAACCACAAAGACATTGACTGTTAGCTGAGAGCTCGGAGGTGAGTCATTCTAGTTCTTGAAAAACATTTCTGTGAGGTTACCGGTTTAGGCTGCTAGTTGTACAAAAGTGAAGCAGAAAATACACCGTGTGAGGAGAGATTGTCTGATAGTTTGTATTGAGAGTCACTGGACCCCTTCTTCAAAGGGAACGGCTCTGCTACACTAAACCCTTTGGTGCAAAGCTGGTATAAAAAGAAACTGTACTGTACTGTTTCAAAAAAACTGTATAAATAGGTCACCTGACTTCTGATTTTGTATTCACCGGTTGGATGGTGAGACACATTTTGACATTAGAAAAAGGCAGATCCTTGCATCCAAAAGCAACTTCCAGGGCATTACAAGATTTACATTTCATTTGCACGCATTTCTGAAATCACTTATGGGGTCTACAGTGCTATTTTTTATGGTAGTATTAGCATACTGTTATTTAATAACATGTATTCAGTCACATCTTCAGTATAGTGAATCATTTATATTCTCTATTTGTTCAATTTGCCTGACAAATAACTTTCTCCAGCAACACATTTTAGCTCAAATAAGGAAATGCAAAGTGAAATGGGTTTAAATGTAAAAGATGTTGAGATTACTGAGAGTGAAAAAACTCTGAAGACATGTGTTCATCACCTCCCTCGATATAAAAAAACACATTCAATTTTCATCCTTTATACTAAACATCTATACACTATTACATATTTTATAATATTCACAAAGAAATGAAACAACAACAAACACATAAACATACATTCACACTGTATATTTACATATTCACGTTTGTAGTTAACTATTTTGCCAGTAGAGGGCAGCATTTCACAATAAAGTTTTCTTCAGTGTGCGCCAACGTATAAAAAACATCTGGGGGCGCTAGAAATCTTTTTTCCTTCTCGTTTAGTTTTTTCTTGCCAACTATAATAGCCTATATAAAAGCCAAAAGTGCGAGTGTGCAGTAAATATCTTTTCTCCAACAATACATACAGTAATAAATCTATGTAGCCTTTTTTTGTGCCAAATATGCAATTATGCAACATATTTGTATCTGTGTTCATGACCCACGAAACCATTTAAGTCATAAACCACATCCTCTCTTGCTGATATGGTATCTGCTATCTAACAGCTGCTTGAAACATTTACTTTCTATCAGATCTCAAAATCAATTCAACACTTATGCGTCAAATCCGGTGTTTTGTGTAATACCCATCTCATTTTTGACTCTTATAACACTTGCTTATCACTCTCTACAGGACCCGAAAGAGACATGCATGTTGATTGTGGAAAAGATTACACTTACATAAGGACCCTAGACACATGATCTGAAGCTAAAGCATGTGCATACGTCCCTCAAAGGATGCCAGCATGCCTCTTATCTACAGAAGAACAAAATGTTCCTATGAAACATGTTGTCCTTACACTGTCCACGCCTCCTTCCTAACATACATGCTTCATACATGTGAGATATGGATGGCTTCTTTTTAAGAAAAAAACACTTAGGGAGCCATGAATCTTCCCAGCCAATCCCAGCCCGGCATGAAGACTGGGCATGCTTCCAAATACCACATGCGAAGGCTCACGTTATCCGTAACGCTTTCCTTTTTTTCCTTTTAAAATAACACCATGGGAGAGGTCAGGAATATTTTACATGAGGGGCCCGTGCAGTCGGCCCACAGGAAGTCCACCTCCCCGTGCGTTCATTGGCTGCCCTCGTGTCCAATAGCAAATGGGAACGGTCAAGGAGGGTTCGCTCAAACAAATATCTTTTTCTGCTCAGTTTTTCTTTGACTCTTTTACAACGTCTCGAAACACGTGCGGGTCAGGAGGGAGGATCTGTGCGGACCCCTGAGCATGTTATGGGAGCACATTTATCACAGAGAATGAGGGAAAAAATGTCTTAAATGCGAAGAAAAATATATAATTCTGCACTAGGGC
This sequence comes from Triplophysa siluroides, assembly GCA_006030095.1. Lineage (NCBI taxonomy): Eukaryota > Metazoa > Chordata > Actinopteri > Cypriniformes > Nemacheilidae > Triplophysa > Triplophysa siluroides. Next base: position 181,068 of record VCII01000066.1, read on the forward strand.
TGAAACGTTAGGTCTGCAGGCCATTCAAACATTCAACACAGTATTTAAAGGAACAGTTTACCCCAAAAAACGAAAATTCTGTCATCATTTACTCAATACACTGCCATTTTAAATTTTCTAATTTGATTCATTGTGGTCTCTCATGAAACTCCTAAATGACAGAATATACTGTAGACATCCAGATTGGACACAGTATATGTATGTAGTGGGAAACTAACCAAGACTCACAGATCTTTAGTCTGTGGGGGTAGACTGAAGTTTAATTTAGGAGTCAGGAAACGGTCACATCGCTGGCCCCCTGAGTGAGATCTAGCTCTGTGTTTCCAGTTTTTCATTCATTCTTGAATAGTTTATTTATTTATATATTTTATTTATTTATATCCAATGACTTTGATTTTTACAAATAACAACAGATAGTAACACGAGTATACAATATTGAAGAAAAATATATATAACAAAAACAACATTTAATAATTAAATAAAAAAAATTATGATTTATTTAAATGAAATACCTATGATAAAAAAACATGTAATTCAATATCATGCAAGAAATGATTTTTGTTTTTTTCGCAATGGCGTAACCCTAAATTGTTGCATTGTTCAAGATGGTAAGATAAATGTTTTATTTGGGTGCAGTGTTTGGTGACAGAGATCACAGTCTATGCCGAACGGTTTAAAACAAACCCTCCTGTCCTGCCACCTGCCCCTCGGGGCATTACAGTGTTATCATGACAAATTCTCATACTGCACCTTCTTACTTCTATGTGTGTCTCAACTACATCTCATAATTAAATGAATGAAACTCTTGCACATGCCTTAGGTGCGCAAACAAGAAAGCTGATGAGAAAGATAGTGTGTGATTTTACAGGTACACACCCTACATGAATGTGGATTTTGCTCAAACATGCCTGAATACTTTGATAAACAGGCCCCCTCAGATTTCTGAGCTACTGTCTACGCAACTTTAAGTCACACAATAATTGAGCTGCTAGACTCCTACATCATGCCCTTAAATAAATTAACTCTATATTACATTTTGATGAACACACATGCATCAAACCTGAGAAATAAAAACATTATTATCGTTTTAGAATGATTAACAAATGACAAAATCAATCAACACGTGGAATTACCTATTCATGTGTCACGTCACCTGCTGCACGGCAACATTTACATCGTTGTTGTCATGGCAACAGATCCACGTAAACAGAGTTGATAAAGATATATGTTGCACAAGAACTTTCAGGGGTCAGCCAATCAGGACAGGGTATAATAACTTCCTAGCCAATTACATTAAAGAATGTGTTGACAGGTCATCAGGGGCATTCTGGGAATGATAGATACAGTACAGTTAAGTTTCCTGGCAACTGCTGGGCCCAAAGTAACAAGGAGACGTACATAATTAAAACAAATTCACGCAAAGAATGACAAACATTTGAAAATATTTCATAACAATCTGAGACAGTCAACATATTCACATCATCTATATAAGTTTATTACACAATTCCCTTTGTCAATTTTATCTCTATTATGTTTTTCTTATGTGTCTAAAAAGTGCAAAAATCTAAATAAATCTGATGAAATCAAATATGTTTTTATAGCTTGGACAATTTATTTTCATAGTAAACAATAAGGAAATCTGCACATACTTAAGTGCAATTACTGTATGTGCATAATTGTGTATGTTTATAAAGGCCTTTAAACAAATAACCAACCCATCATCCGTCACCTCAACTGGGGTAAATATCTGACACTGAGATGGTTGTTTGCTCCATTAGGAGAATAGCTGCTTTGTGAGAGAATGTTTACGGACTCCACATGGAGGCTAAGCCTTTTATCACTGACAGTGTGACTGTATCTCTGCACTAACACATTTTTCCTTAGTTTTAAAGGTACAGTGTGTAGCATTTTGAAGGATTTATTTACCAAAATGTAATATATAATACAAAACTATGTTGTGAGTGGTGAAGAAATACCTTACAAAATGAACCGAAATGTTTATATTACCCTACAATGAGCCATTTTATGTATATACACCGGGCACACCCTTACATGCAATTTATCAATGTGCACAGCCATGTTTCTATAGTAGCACTACACGGACAAACGAAGCGCGTTTCGTAAATCGAAGGATGCACGGGACTAGTTCTTCTTCTTCGGCTGTGTTTTGAGGCAGCTTGCAAAGCCACTGCATAGAAGGATTAGCAGAAGAAGAGGAAGAACAACAACAAAATTTACGTGTCGTGTTTTTTATTAGAAATATAAACGGTTCTTTGTTGCAGTAAGTCAAATTTGCGCTAATGGCGGACCACACATACTCTGCACAAGAGCCGATAGAGCGTCAATCTGTTCGTTCAAAAAAGAGAAAATACGATGCAGCAAGGCGAAGTCGAGACAAAAAACGGCAGAAAACCCGAATAAACATCGGCGTGGCTTTTCCCAAATGGAGGCCACTGAAGCAGGACAAGGGTTTGCTAAGCGACGCCGAAGTTGCCAGCTTTCTGCTGGACCGGTAAGTTTGTCTAATTTCCGCAATATAAGTGAACTGTTTGTTTGATAGCTTTAGCTAATAGATGAGCATGATTCCTTGTACATTTTTTAGCACTTTGTAATTGTACTATAATTCCTTTTTGAATGGCCGTGTGCAAATCAAGTTAGAAATCATGTTTACAATCATAATTTGCATAAATCGGGTGTAAATTATATTATAATACTGCTTAGCTTCTGTGCATACAAATGTGTAATTTAATAATTGATAGGATAAAATCCAAACATCCACGTTGCATAGTTTATCAGCAATACAGTGTCAAAGAAGATTTGAGAAGATACAATTGATCAATTGGGGTGATGCCTTACTTTGCTTATAAACATCTGTAATGTTGTTTATACTGGGCTGTTGCTCCTCTGCCTCTCCTCGCCCTGCCTGCATCTCCAACAGCCCTACCTCTCCGCCCTCTTCCTCTCCCTCTTACTACCTGTGTTAAGTCCTCTGATTGACTCTGTGATGATGAGAAAAACGTCTGCTAAGACTTTTGCGGTTGGATTACACGCCTTTAGCATTAGCAAGCGGTTTCAATAGGCAGTAAATTACGAACCAAGTTACCGTGCCAAAAAAAGGCATGCAAAATAACCGAATACATCACTGACACAATGCTAAACAAGTAACAATAATATTCACTATAACGATTAGAGTAAATGATGAATTACGTATGTTTATGGTCATGGCATGTTTATATTGACAGTTGCTATAAACACTGGAACATCTTCACTTCTTATAAAAAAGGGGAACGAGAAAGAGGAGAGGAGGTGTTTGGACACACCCCTTTTCCCTGCCCACCAATCCTGTAACCCTGCAACTTTGGCTCGCACACATACTCATATCTCGCCTCCATTAAATCTCTGTCAATACATCTGAATTGCCACATAACTTTGCACTCCTTTCATTTATTACAGAAGCATGTGGAGATTTTAGCGGCATCTAGTGGTGAGGTTGCGAATTGCAACCAATGGCTCACTCCACCCCTTCCTTTTGAAGCACTACAGCAACTGACACAAGACAAACGTGTCGGCACATTTTCGATTATTCGGCAAAGGAGATAACGTATTTACGAAACGCGCTCTGTAGCAGTTTGTCCATTTAGGGCTTCTGTAGAAACAACATGGTGAATTCCATGTAAGCGGACACGCGGTATATGTAGAAAACAATACCTCATTCATAGGTCATAAAACATAACGCTTCATTGTATAAGGTATTTGTACACCTCTGAAGACAAAGTTATGTGTATTATATTGCAGTTCTGTCAATAAATCCTCCAAAAAATTACATACTGGACCTTAAATAATCTGATTAGGAAATTGAAGTGTGTCGCCAACTAGTGGCCGCAAACAGAATTGCACAAAATTGCACATCCTTTCACTATTCACAGAAAGCTTTATGATTTTGGACAATATTATTGCTTTTACAATTCAGAATCTCAGGCACTAAAGCTTTAACATGTCATATCGGTTGTCAAAATGAATTGTAACACGACTTGCCACATTGACCGGTGTAAATAATATGTGTCTGACACTTAAACGGTTGTTTATTTCTCCATTGAGAGAATGCTTTATGGACTTCACATGAGTTTTGGCCTGTATAAACTAATAAAAAGTTTATAGCTGGCAGCACGTCTACACATCGGCAGATAGCGTAACAGCTGTTTCTTTAAGACTCTTCCAAATGTTACCAGACGTCAAAAATGACACTGAAAAACTGTTACTCACAGACTAACTCGCACACAAACAGAATTTTAGCTGCATTTACTTCCTGACGCTGAGTGAGACTAGTGTACAGTAACAGTGTGTATGTGGGGATTTTAGTGTGATGATTTCACACAGGCAGAGGAAGGGGATCGTGAATTAACCGTGTGGTTGACTTCATTTGAATCTGTCGTGCGGATGTGGCTAAAGGGAGACTGAGAAAAAGAGGATTTAGGTACAGAAATAGAGAGTAGAAATAAACTGGATTTGAGGTTGTGGCTCATGGAACACACAGCAGACAGTGAGACACCACACAAGCTTCTGGTTATAAAGATGGGCCGTTTAAACTCTGAGTTACTCATTTCCACTTCTTATGCTGAATCCCTAACACACTCCGTCTCCAAGTGGCATGTGTCGTCCCACAATTCACTTCCCTTCATTACATCATCACTGAAGACAGTATGCGTGCTCCCTGTAAAACAAACCCACAACTTTTGAATTAAAACTCTAAAAGTCTTCCAAGTTATTTCTCAGCAATCTCAATTTTATGGTCGAGCGATAACATGTTCTTCTAAGTACAGTTAAAATCAAAAGAGAGAACATTCTTGCCTTCTCTTTCCCATGGACCCACCAAACATTCTTTACATTTCCAGCAGTGTCACAACAAGGACGCATAAATAATCACATATGATGCTCTGATGAGTGAAAGCGAGTACATGACGGAGTTTTGAAATGAGTGTTTGTCTTCCGATGGCCTTTATTGGGATACAGGGACACAGAGCTGGACAACTGGGATGTCACTTTATTCAAACTGGGTGTCCAGCATTAACTGCAGGGGACACACACACATTCATATTCTTTAAAAAAATCTGTTCAAAATAACCATATGCACACTGTCTGCTCTTTCCTTTGATAAACAGTTTATCTTAGCCAGTGCCTGGGACGCGGCCTCTCTCTCTCTGTTCATATCTATACTGGAAACAATAATAAAGAGGCTAGAGTGTTGATACACATGTATCTGGAGGTCCAGAGGATGTGTGGAGTGGGTGAACAGGGTGGAGGTCTGTGTTTGTCAGCTCAGTTTTCCAGCATCTTATCAATCTGTTTCACTCTATATTCCTCCCTCGCTCAATCTATACCTCCCCTGAGCTCCTACTGTTTTCCCTTCTTGTGAAAACATGATCTCGGACAAACTGGTGCAGGATGTAGTTCCATATAAAATGGCACTTTCCCAACGATTGTTCCTTGTTGTGTTCAATTCAACAGCATGTTTTTCTTTTCTCTGCCCCTTCTTAAATAGTTATGCCATCAATGCACTTTAAAACTGAAACTGAAAACTCAGAGGTAAAAACCACATATACATAAAGCTGTTAAGTGGAGATATACAGTCTAAACTCTCAGGTAAATTCTCCATGATTTCCCCTGAGATTTTCCAATGCGGTTTTTAAAAACTGGCTTGTGTTTTATGACTAAAATAAAGTCTGTGGTTTCCATTACTCGACGAGACTGTCATACTTTGATCTACAATTTAAATTACACACAGTCAGAGCTCATGGGAGAGGTCATGTGAATTTTGGAGCTGTCGTGTGCTTTAAAATGTAAGTAAAACCAACATGTAATATACGTTTAAAAAATATATATATATAATAGAATAGAATAAAAATAAATAATAAAATAATGAAATGAAAAAATAAAATAAAATTAAAACAACGAATGAAATAATGAATGAAATTTAAATTGAATAAAATACAATAGAACACAATCGAATAAAAGAATAGAACAGAATGAGGAAAATAAGGAAGCGACGAACGAACAAACAATCAAATGAAAAAATAAATACATGCTATCCCAGCAACAAGGGTGTGATAAGATAAGATAAGATAAAACTGCACATTGCCAACACAACCAAATTATTTTCCCCTTTATTAACAATATCCATTGCCTTTTCATTTACATCAACTGGTCTATAATCAGATGACTTTAAGACAATTTATAGCTCATACAGGATGACAGATGGCAGAGATTTCGTCCCATCATACTGACCTCGTGGTGACTCGTGATTTATACCGTACAACATGTTACCATGTCATTACATCAGTGCTCTTTAATCGTGTCTTTCAACTAACACGCTCTAAAGTTAGTGTATGAGTAAATTGTGGCATCTATGAAGGGGTGGGGTTGGTTCACTGTTGGCGTAGGCAGGGCAAAGCACATAAAACGCATAACAGCCTGGATACAACAGCGGTGGCTCTGGAAAGCCCCGGAAAGCCTGACCGGTTTAGTCATGTGGACCGGAATGTCTTTCATACTGGATAGAGTTGAAACGGCCAAAAATGTGAACGCAAATTCCTCTCTGGTCAATGAGGTAGCAAACAGCTACCTGTACACAGGGAAACTGAGCGAGTTTAACCCCACCACAAAACACCATCACATTACAGCACAATACAGCAAGTTTGTCAAACGGCTAAAGGCATGCCTGAAAACACATTGAGAATGTTTTATCATGCGTGTGTGTTTGTGAATGGGCTCTCTGGGACGCTGACTTGAGATTTATAGGGCCCTGATGAGTCATCGAGCTCTGAAGGCCACGCAGTTCTCAAAGACTTCCACTGGGGTGCTCGAAGGCCTCCGTCCTGCTGAGAAACAAGTCAAATCTACCTCCAATCTACAGAGAACCATGCAGGAGAACCATGAAACCACCTCCCAAAAACTTCTAATTGAGTTTGAAAGAGCAACTTTAGTAGACCAAATCAATTCCCGTTGGCATGCAGAGCTAAAACATTTTGTGCAAAGCATCACTTATGATGATTATTTCCGCTTGGAGTTATTCACTATATTGACTTCATGTGTATATTTCCAAAAGGTAAAATTACAGTATACTGTAAAACTTTGCTGTAATTCTGCAGCAGTTTTGCCATAACTTAGTGTAGATTTGATTTCTACGTAATACTTTCCTATTAGTACTGTTTTTAATTTGAGTTCAACTTTACTTCAATCCAAAGTAAAACACTTTGACTTTTGAGATTCAAAATGAGCAAGAAGAGACTGATCTCATTACTGGCATTGCACTGCAAAAATGACATTCTTCCTGAGCACTTTCGTTTTGTTTTCTAGTAGAAATATTTAAAACTTCATAAATTACGATTAATTTACATAACAAGAAAAGTAACCCAAGACATTTAGTCTTGTTTAATGAAAGAAAATATAAGAACTAAGTAAATTTTGTTTAAAACAAAATTGTAAATTAAATCTACAGTAAGTTACTGGCAAACCTGCTGCAAAACTACAGCAAAGTTTTACAGTGTAGTTTCCAGTAAATCTGTCACAATGTAAGAGAGAAATAACAGAGATTTTCTATTATTACGTGATAGCTGTCAGACACAAATGGATGTGTTTTTCATTGCGTTCTTCATTTTGAAAAATGCACCCAAACACTGAATTGTGTGTCTATCAAGTTATTTCAGTGACTGTGAAACGCACATTCTATTTGTCAAAATAAAACAATCAAACCATTTCGCCTGAAGTTCAAAATTAGAAAATGCAAGCGGAAAGCTAAAACATTCAAAGCCATTAGAAAGAATGGAATTGCGTGTATATTCATCAAAGAGACTTGCATGTTTTCATGGACAGGAAGGTCTCTGAACGAGTCAAACGGAGACTATGCAAACAATCTCAGACTACATCAAACATATCTGCTGCCATCACATCCATTGACGACGGAATGGACCAATGCCAAAATAATGCCAAACAGAAAAACACGCCTGTGCTATGCTGAACCATATCCAAACACCAGCTCCTGTCACAGAAGAATCTGAGTTACAGCTTTCCTCCGCTTGGGAAACTCACTGCAGTAAGTTGAATCCCAAGGTCACGACCCTCGCCATCTATGTCACGTTTCTTGGACATCGCTGCTCGCTGCAAAAAGGAGCAAGGTGTTGCAGTTCCACACTAAAACACGTTGTGGTCCAAAGGTTAAAAACAGTCCTGAACGTGACACATCCACAATGAAATATTTGACACCTTCCTCACCGGTTTTAAAACCCACAAACGAGTTATTTTGCCTGTGTGCACACGGAGCTGGTTTCAATCAGTACACCATAAACCAGCCGGTCTCCTGGTGGTCACAGAGGGTCTAACAAATGGCTGAGGTATCAAATCCACACCCGTAATATACTACTGTGGATCAGTCCAACACCGTGTTTTACAGCCATGCCACTCTGAAAGCTGAAAGACTCGGTTAATGTGTAGTGTGGCACGGTCTTAAGTGAAAACACATTGGCCAACGGTCTGCTCAAACAGTGAGGGGGAAGAAGGAGAGGTTTGGAATCCAGACGGGTTTCATAATCTAAAACACAGGATGCATAATCCCTCATGAATCTAAAGACATTCAAATATAAAAAGTGTTTTAATGAAAGTGAGCTGCTTTGCTGTCTACAGGCTATCTTCTAAGACATCATCATAGCCGACATGAAAGCTCACAGTGACAGTGATTTAAACTTCTCGTTTAAAGGTTTCGGGGTACTTGAAGTGGGTTAAGAAGCAGCAGGCATGACCCGAGAAAAGCCATGTTTTCCCAGCACGTGGGACATCTCAGCATGACCTTTTCCTCGGGGGTTTCCTGTCTTTCGTCGCAGAGCCCCACCGAAGAACGCTGTGTTTCCTTCCATCTGTCCCTCAGAGAATCTCAGGAGGAGCGCGCGGACGTGTCAGGATAAAGAAACTTAAACCGACTGGTGATCCACGAGCGATCGATCACGCTGTCAGTGTCGAGCCGTGATCAAACACACGACCCAGCAGTACCATGTGTGAGTCCAACACGCAGGAATCCTGAAGGACTAGGCGATCTGTACATGGGCACTGCGCTGTGAAAATAAAATCTGATGGGCCGAAGCATTAATCCAGGCATGTGTGACTGTTGATGTGCAGTATGATCTTGTATTTGCACACTGAGGTCACAAGTCAAATGTATATGCATGTGATTGCATTCGACACAAAGGATGCACATGCACATTTTCTTATACGACGTCACTCTTCTGTTGCTATTTTGATTACATTTTTGCCATTCCTTTTACTTTTGGCCCTTTGGTCATTTTTTTGTAGACTTCTGGAGTTATTCCCTTGCCGTTTATGTACAGTCGTAGCCAAAAGTGTTGTCTAACTTTGGATGTCTTTGCTTTTCTTTCAAATACAGACGCGAAAAAATGAAGACGTTATTGATTAAATAAATTGATTTAATCAGCATTTCTAGATGTCTTCTGTGGTAAATTCAGAAAAACTTTACATCTATTTGAAATAGTCTCTTAATCTTTCTGCAGCTGTATATTATATAATTGTATTTAAACCTTTGTATTCATGTTGCTGTATTTAAAGTATACACCAAAGCTCAGGCTTGGCAAGGAAAACTAATTCCACACATGTAGAGTAGATGTGCTTGCTTACTTAGTCAAGGCCCATGTAAAGAGCTACAAATATATATTTTTTTCTTTTTTTAACGTCAGCTTCTATGGCCATGTTCATGGCGAGAGACGTGTTTAATAATATGGATTAAAAAATTCTTACAACTATTCGGATTGGCTACAAAATATTACTACACAAAAGATTAACAAATTTTAATAACGGATAAAGTAATGTTTGCTTTATTTATTTTATTTTTTGTTTTTATTTGTTTGTTTGCTTTAAAAGGTCTGCTCTTTTTCTTTAATACATCACTTTCTGATTTGGCATCTAATGCATTGACATTCACTTGGCTAAATCCTCCAGATGTTTAATGGGACACCTTATAACAGTATGATTTCAAAGCAAACCACTGAGTTATATTCGATGTCAAAACCACGAAGCAATAACAACGCTGTCACAGAGACACTAAATCAGGAAAAGCAATGCGTTTCATTTTCTTCATCCGGTTAAGCTTGGTTCAGTCATATACTTACATGCAGTGTCAGTATAACTTTAAACAAACATTCTCTAGACAGACGTCAGGGGTTTCAAAGCTTCGATTTCCTTTCGCTGTTACTTTTTAACCGTACTATAAAAAGCTTATCATGCCTGTGGGCTGATGACTGATGTGTTCTCGTCCTGGTGCAACATGCTGCACGTGAGGTCTCTCCCTATAAGAAGCTCCTGTGAAAGGGGCCCAATGATCAGTTTTCACAGGTAAAATACACACGGCCAGCCTGCGGGGTAATGTGTACGCTGCATATCTCATTCTGATAGCTCTGACCCCTAAGAACCTTCTCTGACTTCAATAAGACACATTGTGACCTCAAGGGCCACAATACTCATATTTTACTGCGTATGCATCTCACTGACACAAGTCAAAATATTCCCATAACTGCCTTAACATAACCATAACAGCTACGAAGATTGAGAAACCAACTGACTTGGATAAACACGTCACTGTCAGGTTGGATTCCAGTGGAATGGAACGCTGGGTTGCTAAAGAAAAGTGTGTGACAAGCGTGTGAGGTTAAAAGCCAGCGAAAATGCATAATCACAAATCACGATACCCAGCAGGATACGGATCATACTGCACTTCTCAAATAATGGGCAAATAAATTTGAGAATTGTGGCCTCAACGTCTTTCACATGTTGAAGCAGTCATTCTTAAAGAAAAACTTTACAGCAGTTATGTCATAGAGTTAATGTGTGTTACACAATGGAGTGTGCGCTCCAAAAACAAGCTCCTCACTCCCAATGCAATTTCATACAATTAGATTATCTCTGAATAAAAGAAAATTGCCAGCTGGATGGCATGACTTCTCCATATTTATAAAGTATAATTTCCTCAAAACAAAAGTACCTCTGATCTTTATGCTACAGAAACTATGGGTTGGTTCTGTGAAATAGTTCTGACTCAATGTGACATTAACACTGTCCAGACAGAAATGATGTAACACTTAAATGGTCTTTTTTTTGTACACTTTGTGACTGGTAACAGTAACAGATATAAGAAAATGTGATCTGGTTTTTATGCTCTCCATTTAGCCTCAATGCAATAAGTGTGGAACAATTGAGATATTAAAGTATAATATTTTTTGGGATGTTATTTGTTTTGGTAGTTTGACAGTGTGAATAAAATGCAGACATCATATTATGTGCAGCAGACAATGTCCATTTTTCAAGACAATAGGGCTTTATTCTAAAACAAGTATTTTTATCTAAAGGGGAGAACAAGTTTAAGAGACCAAGAAAATACATTAATTTTCATTTACCCATTTACTTACTATTTATGCCACTCCAGACCTGTAAAGTTCCTTTCTTTTGCAGAAGATTTTGAAGAATATTGGTAACTAAACAACATTTGCCCCCAACGTCTTCCATTGTATGGACACAAAAACACAAAAATATTTCTCAAAATGTGTTCTATGCATCGCAGAATTAGAAATATATAAATGTATATTTGATATAAGGTATAAATGATATGAGGATGAATAAGGCATTGAGCAAAGTTCACCAACACAAAAACAGCAGCAGCCCTTGACATCTGTGTCTGTTACTATAGCAACCAAACATCCATGCACAGATGACGACAGTAATAAGTGGATGAGAGTTAAACATTAAACAGCATGTTGTTTTTATTATAGCTAACAAACCTAATTGCAAAATGCCCTGTTTAATGCCGTTACGCAACTCATGTTTGTCCCCAGATATCAACCTCATGACTGCATCACTTTTAACATCCGCCTTCATTTTAATCTTTATCAAACTACTTTTCAAAAATATGTTTTTTCATTACAGTTTTAAAGAAAGTGCATGCTTTATTATACTTTCATTTCAGGACGGTGAAATGTGATGCCGCTGCATTCCCTGCAATGTGACCGTTCCGAAATGTACACAGACCCCCTTCGTAGATGACAGCATGATTGCGCAAATCTGTTTTGCATCTCGCATCTGGAAACACTCATATTTGCCAGCATTCCTTAGTGCATTACGATACGTTATTGTTACGGTAACACGACCGTTGCATTATGGGACGTGATCTATAGGCCTGCAGGCTGAGTGATCTATACCTATACTTTATCAACCACGGAAACTCCACATGAATGCAAAATGTACCCTTGTAACGTACCTTAATATTTAATAGCAACTGACAGTAAAAGAGGAGGACGATGTAGCGATGAAGGGCATACGTTCAACGCGTGACTCGTGCCTTCAAATGTGTAACGCTACTGTGAGAAATGCCAGCTCAGGTGCTACTGCCCACTATAGAGTCTGGCTGAAGTGGCACGGGGGTGCCATCAGGTCAAAAGGCACCAGCCAATTCCCAGAATAAGCGCTCGCCGCCCTGTACTTCACAAACACACTTTAAATGTTTCAGCTCAGACCAGTACAGATTATAGAGAATGTGGAGTAAGAGAATTAGTGGCAAGTTACTAATTTACTAGTTACGAATGACATATTCAATAGTGTAATTAGATTACTGTACAAATGACTCTCTCCAAAAAGTATTTAATTACTAATTACTTTCTTTATCTTACATCAACCTCGATTAGTTAAGTGATTCAAGGATAGACATGAAACGGCTCTTTCTTAATTCATTCAAATAAATAATAAATAAATAATTCTTATTTATTTATATCTATATGATCTACAGTATGTATCTATATTAAGCAAAGAGAAAACAGGATTTAGGGGGCTGTGAGTCATTTTTTGGAGGTTTTATTGACAGAACTGCAATATAATACACATAACTATGTGTTCAGATGTGTATACAGACCTCACATAATGAAGCGTTATGTTTTTATTACCTATGAATGAGCTATTGCTTTCTAAATACACCGCAGGTCCCCTTCACCATGTTGTTTCTACAGAAGCCCTACACGGACAAACTGCGCATTTCATAAATAGGTTATCTCCTTTTGGCAAAGAAGCGAAAACGTGGCGAAATCTTGGGGTGGAGTGAGCCGTTGGTTGCAATTCGCAACCTCACCACTAGATGCCACTAAACTTCATACACTGGAGCTTTAAGGTTTGATTTTGTGCCGTTGGATATATTTGACTTCTGAGGGACTAAAGCACAGTAATGGCTATCATTTTCATAGGTTAAAAATCAAGCGATATCTCCATTTTCTGGTCATGCTGTGGCAATGCATTATCTGGAAATCTTTTTTTTGAGGTATTCCTTTAGCCTTAAAAGGCTTTATCCTTTTATTGAATATGACAATATAGAGACGCCAGGAAATCATACAAATGAAAGAGAGTAGAACAAGAGTCTCAAAAAGATCACAGGTCAGCACTCAAACTCGGGTTGCCCGAAGCGGTATTGTGCAATATGTCGATGCGCAGCCCGCTTGGCTATTGGTGCCAACTGGAAATCATTTTTACAAGGATCAACACGTCCTGTGATGTCATACTGTACTCTAACTGCCCTGTCTGCAAGGGGTATTTAATCCCGAGGAAATGGAATCCCAACTCGCTGTAAATACTGCGGATTCGACAGGGATTAGTCAGGAGACCCAGCGCTGAAACAAGCTTGTTGGGCACATGATGTGCAAGCATATGTGTCTGTGTCCTCCAATAGAGATAGAAACCATCTACTTACTAAGTGACCTGTAGGAGACCTCAGTTTCATAACTGTTTCTGCCTTTGCTTTTACAGCCACGGGCAAGTATTGCAAAAGATTATAATAACGTAATTGTTTTATATTATAAAATCTCATGCACACTGGTAGGTCAGCAGATGCGGTATGCCGTTTAGAAATAAATAAATCTGTTTTACAGGCATGTAATTGGCAGATTAATGTGAGACATATAAATAGGAATATTGTGAGACTGGAATTTGTCCCTAGAAAGTGGAATTTCATTTATGTGTCTAATTGAAGAGTTTGGTTCCAAAATGAGATAACTCATCACAAAATCATGTTTTTTAATTGTGCATTCCAATTAATATCAATGAAACTGCAGTTGGTTTGTTTTCATTTAAGCCACAATAACTAAAAAAATACATCTAACTATGTATCTGACACAATAAAACACAACACGATAACATAATAAAAACATGATTTTGAAAAAATAATTTTGCAACCAAACTCAATTCAATTATAACAGCAACAATTTGATCAACTTCAAACCGCACTTTCTTCATTCCTAAACTGACAATGAAAAACTTCTAAATAGTTAGGTTAGGAATGAGATATCGCCTGCTCATTCCTTATAAGACTACAGGCCATCTAAGCAAAATGAATGATGTCAAAAATAGACTGAACCACACTTGTTTTTCTGAGCTGTTCTACAGCAGACATTTCACTAGACTAGATCTCAGAATTCCCAATGTTCTCAGTTCTATTTTTCCCGCTGGGAATCCATGGCTGTCAGAGGTTTGTGACAATCCTCCAATCCCAGTAATAGTTTGGTAAGTGCATGCTTTGTTGATCTTCAGGTACATTACAGGTTCAGCACGTCTTTGCAGTCCATCACTAATTGATTCTTTGAGTGATGCTGATACATATAGAGAAGCTCAAGAGACCTTATGATCACCTTTCTCTAAATACACAGAACATTCTGCACCCCCGTGTGAGGACAAAGAAAGAGATGGCAACAAGAAGAAGAGGACAGCAAGGAAAGAATGCCATATCAGCCCTCAAAGAAATACCAATGGCCTGTAGACGTCTCAGCATACCTGAAGATCCGGCTGTCCTCTTGAAGCTGGCATCATGTACGGTGAGCAGACGTCTGTCGTTGCTGTGAGCTGCACGGTTTTCTTCTGTCTTAGGCTGAAATGTCGCAGACACCCTACATAAGATGCTCATAAAGGCAAAGTTGGCAAAAGCTTTTGAAGAAATTCGCGGCACACAGCATGGACGGCAGGCCACGAACAAGTGTACTATTCATTCTTTTTTTGTACTCCAGCCTACTCCAGCCCACTGGACTGGGTCACTGATACTGTATGTGCGACACAGAAAAAGCAACAAAGCTGAGCACTCACATTCTAAAACAGTAAAGCAGTCAAACACTACTAAACCAGTCTGTGTCCTCTACTCATCGTCTACAGATATTGTAAAGACGAGATTTTATTTTCTCAGTGGCCTCAAATCTCTCCATCCAGACAAAAGCGACATTCAGCGCTCGTTTGCTCACCCACCACATTCTGATATTCTTAAAAATGTGTGGTCAGTATTTTAACATAAAACACACAAAAAGACGAAGTTAGGTAAGCGGTAATAACCGATGCTGACAAAGCGTGTCATTTTTTAAATGTTAAAAATACTTTCCCTAATCCCAAATTTGCTTGCAGAAAACTTTAGGTAAACAGTTTTTCTAAACAGTGTAAACATATTCATAAACTGTAAACGATGCTGGGTTGTTACAGACAAACCCAACCTTTGGGTTGAACGAACCTACTAAAACAAGCCAACATTTTATACAAGGTATACATTTATAAACCGCCATGGAAAGATTAAGATACTATGCCAAATTTTCACTTAATCAGCATTTCTAGATGTGTTGTGGTCATTCCAGTCCATTGTCTGTTGAATTTCAGACAGCATGACAAGACACATGAAAACTGTGATTAAAATCAAGGTCGTCGCATAAAAATAATCTTTCAACATTGGCTAAATACATGTACAAATATTTCTCTTTTTTAGCTCATAAGTGAATATGAACTTGTTTTCTTTGCAGTATTTGAGGTCTGAAAAAACACAGAGCATTTTGTTCTGTTATCACAACCTCCAGTTTTCATTTTCTGCAAATAAATGCAAATAGAAACAATATTTATAATTGAAATTTGGGAGAAATATTGTTAGTGGTTCACAGAATGAAACAAAAATTACTTTTTACCAAAACACACCTATAAATAGTCAATTCAGAAAAACTGAAAATAATTTTGATAATATAAAATAACATGTTCCGCATAAATAAAAAAAACTGTGCTCACAAGCACATTCCAAACATTGACTTGTTTGTTTGAGAGGCCTGACATTAACTTGTGCCTCAACCTGTATTTAATCCATTGTCTACCTATGGGATTATTCCTGTAATGACACGAATGTCTCTTGTCAGTCAACCCCATTAAAAAGAAGCCCCTGGTTAAATTTGGATAAGAGCATTAAACACTTCCATTCAACGCGTCGGTGACCCGTATGTCTTCTTGTCAACTTTTATCAGAGCAAAGCTAATGACTCATTTTCCAGTCACAGTAGTCAGAAAGTCACGGGAGAGAATAATAAATGCCGTTATTAAAGACCCAGAGAGCATCTGTTAAACACCCAGATAACAAAGTGCAGAAATTCCTCCAAAGGTAAGGAGAGTTGCGAGAAAGGGTGTGTGTTGACAAAAAGAGGATCCATTCATCTGCAGTGCCCAATGCAGGTATGTCAAACACGTTTTGTTTGCAGAGTTTTGGGGCCTCACTAAGGGAAAAAACCGGAGGAGGGGAAGAAATGTTTAGAATGTTACTAATCTGCTGAAGTCTTGTGTGCGTGTTGATGCCAGGTGATGGATTGATGAATAGACAGCATTAGACCGCCACATGTGTTAGAAGCAGCATGCAACGGCATGCATGCTCTCCGAGTCCGTTGGGGCGGTGACAACCAGTGCTGGTCCTCTCTACAAATACACAATGAGGCATTAACAGAACAAGGGCTGAGTGCCACTGCAGCTGCAATAGTGGTGGACACGTGGCATTTGTGGTTCTTTGTGCTGTGCGCGTGACCAGAACATCTCTAGATGTAACCTGAAATATGGAGCAACCAGAATAAATGAGCCCTTTGAGGACTAGACTAGTCTTTAATAAATAAAAAGCATACTGTAAATACTGTAGGCACATAGTATGCACACTAAATAACCAATTTAACTAAGCTCTGCTCTAAATATGATATGAAAACAGTTGTTTTTCAGTTGCACCTAAACCATTTTCTTGCAGTAAGTCGACAGTGTGAGGAAGATTTAACAACCAGTCACGTTATTTATCTTTTGTTAAACTACAAAACAGCCCGTGTAAAAACGATAGACTCCTCCTGTGAACTCTATACTATGTAGAAGGACACGCTTCTGCAGCTGGAACAGAAACACAGAAACCTGTCAAATGATCTGTCTTCAACTCCTTCAGAGATCTATAGAGTTTTGCAATGGAATGCCGCTAATGCTGCTGCGCTTTGCTGTGTTGTGTTGGATTCCCATGGTTATTACTGTAGTTGTTTGAGCAAGAGGCTTTGTAGGTTATGCAATCCATACTGTATTATTATGTCATTTTTAAATCTTAGTTTATTTTATTTGTTCTTTTATTTTCTTTTTATTTTTTTAACTCTCGTTAGAAGAATAAATCCTTCACATAGTGTTAATTTGGCTTTTTGCCATGTTGAATGCATCATTGAATGTGTGTACTTTTTGTCAAAGTTATCATACACAATGTTGGATTTTTCTTCATAAGCTCAACTAAACACGGCAGCATGTTTCTGTACCATACGGCAGAATGTGTGCAGCATTTCTTAGAGTTTCATAGGATAAAGTAGTTCTGCACATCTTCTCGCGTGCTGAAGGATAAGCATGTGTGAACATCCAGTGGCTCTTCACAATGGAATGTTAAACTTCCCAGCAGGAGTTTGGTTAAAGTGACTTTAAAGATAACCCCGCTAAACTCATTTAGATTAGATTTCCTGCTCCACAACTATGGCATTCGTGCATTGTTTCAATCTTAGTGTAAACACTTCACCTCCAGTGTTGTGGACACCGTGAAAGCAAAGCTAGCCAGAATACCTTCACACTTTACAAAAGAACACTTTTTGTCTATTCCATAATGTTTATTAGAAAAATATTCATCACAATAAAAGCTTAATTGTAGAGTATATTGGTTTTCAATGCCTGTTTTTATCACTCACTCATTATCACCCCCATGTGGCGCTGCATGGTATTACATGTTGACTTTACAGGTTTAGAAGACTTGTATTCAGACAAAACACGTATACAGCCTTTTTAATAACCCATGTTTTTTTTTATTCCTCAGATTTTTAATAATCCACAAAGTTAAAGGGCTTGCTTTGACACACATTGCTCCGCACTAATAGATTAGCCAAACATTTCAATATTTGTTTCATGCATTTAAGATACCACTTTGTTGCCGCTTTAAAGTAAACACTATCAGTGTTACTGTTTCAAATTGACTCGAGAAGAAGGTGTACCAAAACCTCTTCCTAGAATGCAATAGATAACACATACCGTGATCTTAAACGATGCACACAACTGTCTTACACTTTTCTTGCATACGCATTTGTAGCTTCATTGGACCCCATGTTTGGTTTTATGTAAGAGCGGGGCCTCCATAGAGAATGTTAGGAAACGTCTAACTCACGTGTACCATAGGAGGATGAACAGGCTGCAAGTGTTATATTGAGCTTCACGTAAATATTGCCTGAGAAAACAGTGTCTGGAAACAGGAAAGGAAAGCGTGTGCAATGTTACGTCAACGCTCACAGGGAACATTGTTTGCACATCGTGTATGTGTTTATGTACGTGTGTCATCTTTTATTTTTCCAATGCAAAAACAATGTTTACCATACCAGATCAAGAACGCACACCAAATATGTTGCCGTACTTTTTCATCAATATTTAAACGGTAAAACAAACAGCGAACTTGTAATGTACAAACATATGTAGACCTCAACATTGTATAGTTGGCAAGTACATTTTGTATGAAAGAATAAATGTGTGAAATTAAAAACAAATGACGTGCACAAATGTGGCTCAGAAATAAAATATGTCATAATATTACATACTGTCCAGAGTCAGACTCTTTCGTAGATTGACACTTGTTTTATTTATTTTTTTACATTTTTCAATTTATTTTTTTATTTGAATAAAGTGTTTTCATCACCTAAACACCCAAAATTCTAAGGCAAAATGTATAAACAATCCTCCCTCACATTTAGGCCTAGTTTCACAGACAAGGTTTATTTTAAACCAGGACTATGCCTTAGATTAGGATGTTTAAATCGCATTAATTTAAATGCCTTTGATAAGAAAAACATCCCTGGTGTGCATCTTTAGACGAAACAATGTCAATTACATACTTTAAGATATGTCAGGGCAATTTATTTTAGTTAAGACAGCTCAAACTTCCGTGTTAGTCTGGGACTAGTCTTAAACCTTGTCTGTGAAACCGGGCATCGGGGTACTGGTGACGTCACCATCACCGTGTGGCAGCTAACTCCGGTAGCTCCGGCTTTCCTAAAAAACTAAATAAACATAAAAGAAAATATTGAATCGATATTATAATCGATTATAAACGAAAGTATCGCGCCATAAAAAAGAGAACTAAGATTTCTCGATGCCATGTACATTCCCTCAAGTGCTGAACTAAGCGTCGAAACAGCGATCCCTTCAGGCTGCTTGAGAACACTGCAGGCGGGCTCTGCTGTCAGTATTCAGTGGGAGGGTAGACAGAAGCAGCCTCGCAGCTAAAACCAACGTGACAAGCCGGAGTCTTATCAACAGCACCCGAACCGAGAGCAGCAGTCACACAGCAACCCGACTATCGTCTAGACCCGATGAGCTGCCATGTTCCGACTGCTGCGTTAGGATAACGATTCAATTCCCGATCGAGAATTTCGTGCCAGCCCGGCTCGACAGAAACGGACCCCAGCCGCAGTGGATGTTGTTGCATTGTTCACGTGAAAATCGGTGGTTTGCTGCGGAACAGCGCGCTGTCGACCGGAACCGCACTTTGTCAGCATGTCTTATCAGGGGAAACGTCGCTACGCCGGATACCGATTTCGTTAGGAACGTTGCATCGCGTTGGATTCAACAGCGCCGTATCGAACTTGGCCTGTAGTGCAAACAGTGCAGCGAAAGCGTAGTTGTACTACATCTGTGGGATTAATAATGGTGGACGATTCAATTTGATCATTTCTGTATATAACTATTCGGACTCTTGTAAATTATTTCCTCGGCCAACATAACCGCAGCTGTCGCTTTGTCTACACCAGAGGAGCGTGGAATGGATATCACGATACGAAAGGTAACGTGCGCTGGTCTGCTTTTCATCTCACCCTAAATGTTTATATAACGTTACCTGACTGTAAAGCTCAGCTGCACACTGCCAGAGATTTATTACAGGTTGACAGGCATCCAGTATTAACTTCTAACGTTAAAGTAGCACAAGAGAACTTCGTCTACGTTGCCACAAAAGGAGATTTAACGTGAAACGTACGTTATGTTATGTGGTTCATACGCGGCATTTCCACACGCTTCCTGTTCAATAAAGCTCTTTAATGCGCGCGCGGTATTCATTTGAGTGCTCGAGAGCGGAATAATAAATGGCAACTTTTGACTCCGTATCTGTCAGTAAATGTTACGTGTGAGAAATTGTAGCTGATATCACTCGATCACTTTGAGTTTAGTCATTTTTATCGCCAGAAAATCCCAAATCTCAATTGACCACCCCACGTAACCAAGGCGATCTGTCTCGCGACACCAGGGTGCGTAGCCAACATGCTAGTACTACATGAAGTATTTGTTTTATCATTTAATATGACTGACGAATTGAATGTAAGTTATCTCATATTTTAAGTATGAACCCGTTGACTCGAGTCGGGTGTTGGAAAGCCGAGAGCTCAACACTTACACCTGGGAACAACTACTGTATCTAACGTTAGCTAAAGGCTTGTGAGGAACGTTTAAGTGATCTGTTTCATGATGATTGTATGCCATTTTTAATCAATGTTTAGCTTTTGTTAATGCTAAAACTTGTTTAATGTAAGCCAACAGTTATTTATATGTTTGCAGCACAGGTTATTCTTTTTATAGCTTATGTGTCGATGTTGCTATAATTTGTAATATTTACAATGCTCGTTAAGGTTCAGAGTTTTCAATGCTTTAAAACCTAAACGAGGGTTTACACACTAAACTATATTGTTTGTTATTTTAACCTTGTGTTAAAACACATTTCATGTGAATATAATTTCTCTCTCCTTCTCTAAGGAGAAACAAAGTTCATTTGGGCCAATGGAGAGGTCATATTTACAATGGTGATCTAAGTTTGGGCATGCAGTTGAGTCTGTTTTTTGTCTGCTCATCTCTTGCAGTAAATCTGGACCTGGGTTTGGGTTTCGCTGCCAGGTTTCCTGCACTCTCTGGCGGTCTAAACAATCTACAGGCCCCTGCCCTTTCCCTCTTGTGGTCCCTTATGCCCAATGACGGCTGTCCCAGGGTCACTGCAGGATGGATGAACTGGATTTGACAGTTTCTGTCTGTCACCGCCAGTGCTTGCTTATCTGTGACTGTGTCTTGTTCTTTTACGTTTATAAAAGAACACCTCCTCTCCTGGGCCTTGGCCCCATACACTGTAAGAGTAACTGTTAATAAGGAATACCCCACAGAGGGGGCTCTGCAACTCTGTGGCTCACCTGAGCTTTTATTTTTTCATTGCATTTTTGTGCCACAGTCAGGAGTTTGTTTGGAACAGGAAATTTCCACGAAAAGTTTACATTTGAGTTTCTTCGTTGTAATTTATTTATACTTTTCAGAGTATTTTTGTTTTCGTTCTCGGAGACATGTCGTCAGAAAATCCCGACAAGGTGGTGACCTTCTTGGCCCCTCCATCACCAAAGAATGTGAATGGCTCCGGTTCGGACTCGCTTGTGAGTGAGAAACTAGACACGGAGGTCAGAAAGCGCCGCCACACAATGGATAAAGACCAGAAGACAGCCGAGCACAGATTTTTTAGGCGCAGCGTCATCTGTGACTCCAATGCCACGGCACTCGACCTGCCGAGCAAGGCCTGCATCCTCACCTCGCCCTCGGACCGCGAGCAGTTCGTTGTGCCTGCAGGCCTTTGTTCGACCCCTGATGTAATCAGTGATGCCCGGGTTGGTGTTTCAGGGCTTGTGGAGGAAGAGCATGCAGAGGACATGGGTAGTGGAGGAAAGACGCGCTGGGGTTGATGCGACAGTGGAGGTACAGAGCCCATCTGTGCAGGATGTGGATGTGAGGCAGATCGAGGTCCTTGGGACTGCAGAGACGGAGGTCTGTGATGTTGGCGAACAAGAGCAGGAAAGCAGCGAGGCAGACAAACGTGAGGAAGTGGAGAAAGGGGTGGCAAAGGCTCGTGCCGAGGCTGAACAGAGGGAGGCTG
Organism: Triplophysa siluroides; assembly: GCA_006030095.1. Lineage (NCBI taxonomy): Eukaryota > Metazoa > Chordata > Actinopteri > Cypriniformes > Nemacheilidae > Triplophysa > Triplophysa siluroides. The sequence continues at coordinate 203,373 of VCII01000066.1, forward strand.
AGAAAAAGGTCCAGGATGACATCGAAGAAGTGGAGACGAAGGCTGTGGGCACTTCACTAGATGGACGTTTTCTCAAATTCGATATAGAGATTGGACGTGGCTCCTTCAAAACGGTCTACAAGGGCTTGGATACTGAAACGACGGTGGAAGTCGCATGGTGTGAACTACAGGTAAGACGCAAACGTTTTATGAACCGTTTCGCATTTATTACTCGCTGTGTGGATGCCTGTAGCTTATTGAATGTGTTTCTTGTTGTCTCTTGGTTGACCTAAATGCTTTGGTTAAACACAACAACGAAAGATAAATTAAAAATGGATGCCAAAATTACAATAGGAAGTCACCTTGGTGTGTTTGTTTATGCAGTTTTGTGGTTGTGGTTCATTTGGTTCCCCAACAGAATCTAGGTTGCTGAAGAAGATTTGAGGGGAAGTTGCTGGTAATGCCAGAGGCATGCGTTTAACAAATATGCAAAGGCCGGTGTGAATATTTGGCACACTCCCATGATCAGTCCTGTTGTAAATACTTTTTGTTCCTAGCTAGCAAGATTCTTCTATTGTTGTTTGAAATTACACGTTGGGTCACATTAGCCCGGAGTTCTTTTTAACACCCGCACTATTAATGCATCTAAATCTGACAAATTTGGACTTGGCAAATGAAACTCAGTTGGATCCCATTACCCAGATGGCTTGCTGCCTGAGTGTTTCCCTTAAATATCACAAGACAGTCTCTGTGTCTTGGTATCTGGTTTTTAACTCTGTGTGGACCTTTCCTGGAGGGAGTATTACTTAAACGCAGGTAAAGATGGATTGCTAGACTGTTATCCCGACGGCCAGAGGCATATTAGATTGTCTTAGTAATTCCCCCCAAGCGCTCGTAGATTTGAAGGGTTACATAAACATGTCAAAGGACACTGAAATGAAAGTGTGTAAAATATGCCGTGAGGGTGGGGTGAAGACTGTGGAATGTAACAACAGTAAGATCACGTTGATGCCCGATGCCGTCTGGATGAGAGGGTTGTGCCATTGTGCACTGGTCAAAGCAAAGTAGCTTTATGATGAGGTATGGGTACTTTAAGAAAAGGAAAGGAGGGGGGATGCTTTTAAAGATGGATCAAGGCCTATAGGGCGATCCAGAGTAATTCAGGGATCAGTCGGGAGCAGAGGTCCAGCCACTGGAAACCCCCAGGTTACCTTGACAAAGGAAGGTCGCGGATTGAGAAGCAAAGAGAGGGGGGATGTGGTGGGATGAGAGGCAGAGCTCCAAGGAGATCAGCAAGGCCTGCTTTGTCTCTGCCTCTCTCTCCTACGGTTATGTAGCTTTTAAAGTCTTTCTGGCCGTAAGTAAATGGAACTTTTCCTGAATGCAGGAGATCGTGTCATTGTTAATGAGACGTCCAAAACTCTTTATTTTCTCTAGAGCTGAATTTTCTTCCATTCGGGAATCGTTTAATTTTTGAATACATTAAAAGATATCTTTTTCTCGTCTTCCTTTTGAAGGGCATTGTAAGTCGAAGTATCTTCTTGCTCTTTTTTTTGCCCCCTCTTCTGTTTCCCAGGCTTATGAGTTTTCTGGCCGCTTTCCTTTTTGACTGCGTGTCGTCTTAATATGCTTTTAGCGCCCTGATGGTACGTAACCCGGTTAGTATGCACTTCTCCACTTCCACTTGGCTCATTACACCTTTTCCAGCACATGGCAGTCGTGAGGAATGGAAACCACTTACAAAAAGCATTCTAAACACATGCAGCCAGTCCTATGTCCATACATTGACTCCCCACACAAATGTACACTATGATTGAGACTCCAGTTGTTTGACTGTAAACTATTTAAAACGATGCGGCTGTCGCACCATCAGCCTTATCGTCATGTGGTAGCTACGAAATATACCAGTGTAGGAATTCGTGAGGGAGGTGCTGTAACCTCGGCCGGTTTAAAAGAGACATGCCCCAGAGAGTTTCGTCATCTGTGAATAATGTAGAGGATGTGAGGGGAACAGTTGAGGAAGAAATCCAATCCCATGGATCCCAGCCATAACCGTTTCCCTCTTCATTGTTGAAATCCATTTTATAAAAGACAAAGACAAGAGCAGAGCTTCCTTCATTAGCGAGCGCTGATCTCCTTCCTCATTTGCAGTACATGCCAGTGTGTGTTTATCCATTGTGTGTGTCTTACACAGGCTACAAGGAAAACCATGTCATTTTAAATGGAAATTTACTGAGAGCTTTGGAAGACGCTATCTGATTGGCTTTAGGTTTCATTTGTACTTTGTGCTTTGCGTTTTATCTCTACTTGCAGTGAATCTGGTATTTTTTTCAAGATAATCTTTGGTTTTTAATCTTGCTAAAGCTTTGAAACTCTTGAGCTCTTTTTTTAAAGAGATGCGCTTGTCATTCATGCTTTCCGCTGAAGAACGAAAGCTGTCTTATGTGGCGCTTTCACTTCTCACTACATTCATGAGCCTTTTTACTTCATATTAAGTACACCACAGTTTCATGGGATGCATACTGTAAACTTAGTAGTAGTATGTTTCCCCTCTGTAGTTAACTTATGATGTTCGTCAGTGTTTTTGACCAAGTTTAATTTATTGACCCAAGTTTTGTGTCCCGCTAAAGCTGAACATATGTAAAATGTATGTAAAACTAATGAGTCTTTCTTTGAAGATCAGTGAAAATTATTATGACAATTACAGGCTTTTCTAATGGTGGTTCACTTTAAAGCACAACATGTCTGCTCTGAATACTTTGAGATAACACAAATTAAGTTGTTCTCCCTTCAAAAAAAGTGCAATCTTAGCTTAATGTCTGCCTTTGAAATACAGGGTGTTTTTGGCTTGCCAAGACTTGTTATACCCCATAACCCTCAGGGGCATGGTTCTCATCTGTAATTCAACAGGTTTCCTCACTGTCAATACAGTAGCTCATAAGGAAAATCAGGTTTGATCTCTTGCTCTCTCTTCCTCTCTCTCTCTTCTCCATTATCTCTTTGTGTATGTAGCATAAGTGTGTTAAATGTCATAATGGGAGGACGGTAAATTCCTTATATTTCGCTGCTTACCTAAGCTTTTTTTTAAACACATTGACCCCATTTTGTAGTTCTGTAGTTTCGTTGTTATATTTGGTACAGTGCTTAAGAACCAATGATTTAGCAAATGCTAAATTTGGAAACCTGTAAACTCTGACCTGGGTGAGGATCCTCTCAGAGACTGCCCTCGTGGTGGGCTGATCGGATCTACAGTAGCACCTCCTCCCACTTTTCTAAAGCTGTTTGGCGTTTGCATTCTTAGAATTCTTGTGGCAGGACGTCAGCTTATAGAGAGACAAAAAACTTAAAAGGAGGGGGGATCCGATTCAATGCAGACATTCTCTGGTTTTGTCTGCCTTACCCCCAACCCCGAGTTTGAATCTCAGAACACTGGGTTTAGTCCACCAGTCTGAATGGAAGAAATTTGCCCTTAGTAAGAATACACCGCACTTGCCTGAAATTGTTAAAAATAAAGTTCAAAAGAACAGTTCTGCAGAGTAACCGTATCGGATTTTTTGCCGCAATTTAAGTATAATTTATACCATCATTTCTCTTTTTCAGAATCTCAGAAAGGTATATACTTTGTACTTCTTACTAGTACTCAAGCATGAAAGCTGGACTAAACTCTCTTCATCTCATAACTTCTCGTTTCTTATAACTTTTCTCCCTGTCCTACTTATGTCCTACTTTACATTTATGAAGTAAAAAGCTCAGTTTCATGTCTAGATAAGTCAAAGACATGTGATGTGTTATTTGATCTAACCAGTATCATCGGATAACATGCTGATTTTTCCCAAGTCATGGTGTTACTAGTTTTTTACCCTTGAAATGGAGGAATGCACTAATGTTTCATTAGATCCGCGGCATGCTGCTTCTGCTAAATGTCAGACATGCGTTAGCATTGTCACCTCTACATAAATGCGGCGCTAGAGGTGTAGCCTGATCTCCATCACCGAGAACCGGTGTTTATTTGGCTGACTGTGCTGTCAAGGTCCGTTACATCATTTGAGGAGTGTGTTCAACCCCCTGCTGTGGGTAAAAAGTAGGACGTCCTCTCCTCCCAGAGTTCAGCTGAATTAGGTGGAATACGCCTAAAAGACGTACAGATCTTAAAATATTTGTTGGCTTTATTAGCCTGTGATGCCTCCCTGGTTGTAGAAATACTCGGTATATCGGCACTTGTTTATTAAAGGGATAGTTCACCCAAAAATTGACTTTTTTTCCCCATCATTTTTCACCCTCAATAATTTCATACCTGTAAAGATGTGTTCTTTGTGTTCAACAGAACAAAGACATTCATAAAGGTTTGAAACAACCTGAGGGTGAGTAAATGATGACAGAATTTTCATTTTTTTGGTGAACTATCCCTTTAAGTTTCTTCCCCTTTTCGACAGCTAAAAAATAGCAAAACCTCATCTGCCGCTGTTGTTCCACTCCACGGTCAGAACTGGAGCAGACAGTTCTGTGTAATGACGTGGAGCCATGTTGCCCCAAAGGAATGTTTCAGATCTCAGATAAGCTTCAGAAATAAAATCCCCAAACTATGGCATAATCTCAGCTCCCGACCCTGCCGTATCAGCGAATGGGTTTGGAGGTCACTGCACAGCTCTGATATGTTTCCTATCTTGAAACTTAGCGCTGGCGTGTTTCTGACAGCTGTTTCAAGTGGAGTCATCATGGAACAAGTCTGACCCTCTTGCCCCGGAAGGCAAGCAGGCTGACTGTCTGTGTATCTCATTTTCTGCTATAATGTGGCTGGTGGGTGTAATTTATCGTCCTCAGGGTTCTAGGGAAGCATTATTGAGGGAGTCTGTGGAATCTAGTTTGATTTCTTGCTTAGTGAACGTTGCTCTGTAAGTGCCAATCCTTCCCTTGCTCTCACCCACCCTACAACATTGCATCCCAGTCATTTTTCTGTCTTCCGTCTCTTCGATGTGAAATGTGGCAGTCAGGTGGCTGATTCCTGCCGTACTGGACGTTCCCATGTGATGGTGACCTGACTGTGACCCCAGTATTGCAGACAACAGCAAGAGTAGGTGGGGTTAAAGAAGAGAGTTGTTTTTCTTATGTTGTGTTCCCACCAAACACGAATGAAGCGTTAAGCGCGAGTGATTTACATGTTACGTCAATGCAAAGATGCGATATGACATCCTGCAGTGCGATTCGCGTGAATGACGAATTGTGCGTTTCGGGCGAAACGCGCAAGTTGCAAAATCAGAAAATTCGCGCTGCGTTAACCAATCAGGAGCTTGCTCTAGTAGTAACGTGATTATGACGTAGGGAGCGGAGGCAGAAATCTGAGGACAAAATTATTATTGCTGTATTTGGATACCCGGAGCTGTACGATAGATCTTACTTTTATCGAAACAGGAATAAAAAGGATCCTGCTTGGAAGAAAGTGAGTGAGGAGTTTGGACAATCTGGTAAGTTGTAAAAAACGCTCCTTACTCAATTTGAGATATACTGTATATATATATACGAGACAGGAGCCGCCTGGCTGCCGGATTCGCGTCTGTTGTGAAGTGAAGTTCACACGCGAATGAAGCGAGTAAACTCAAAATTTTCCAGCGTCCAACTACTCACAAGTCGCGATTGGTGGGAACACTCTATTAAAGGATCGAAAAGGTATTTACTTTGATGGGACATTGATACGGTGATGATCAGCGAACTGTTCCCGATATGTCATTCCAGATGGTTCTGGGGTTTGTAGATGGAGTGGTAGTGGTTGACAGAAGAGGTTGATACTGTACTGTACCCCGTTCTATTACATTTTCTTCTTTTAAGAATTCTGCATAGTCAAGCAGCTTCTATTAATAGACAGTCTAAATTCTGCACCTCGGTTGGCGAGGCATCTTGCTTTGTCTCTGCTATTCTCTTATGTTCTGTTGCCTTGTTGCTGTGTGTTCTCTCTTTGCATTTTTGTCATCAGAAAGGAAAAGGAAGCGTACAGCTTCCTGCGTGTAACACATCTGATGAGGAAGCTCACTTTGCGACTGTCATTGCTTACAAACACTGTTTGCTTTTGTCCTACACGGGTTCTAAACGCTTGCTTCCTTTTTCCATTTTGCATTCAAGCCCTTAAAAATAAATCGCACTTATCAGAGGCACATGGTTATACTTTTTTTTTAGATCAAGAGGCTATTTCAACCAACATAATTCTTTAACTGTAAATTGCCTTGTTCACTTCCAGCCTTATTATTCTCTGTCGATGGAAGCTTGCATCTGTTTGTCTCAACAGGATTTTGTCAGGTCATGTATTTCTAAATGTGATGCCTGATATGTATGAGCCAGTTTCACAAACCTGCTTACAGTACTCATGGTTTGAGACTGGGATCAACCCGTCTTCACTGGACTTCCTCCCCAACGTGTTGTAGACGCATTGCGTTTTGTCTGTGGTCACGCCGGTGATGGGGAAAGACTGCTTTTTTGTGTTACTTTTTTTGCCAAGTTTTCTCGCTAATGCTTTGCTTTTTCAATTTTCAAAAGATGTTTAATGAGTACTCGCTGGTAAAAAGCCAAATATTTCCACTTGTCACATCGATCCTTCCCCTTATTCAAACAATGACCTATTAGTATTTAATCACCAAGCCGCAACCTTCCGATCTCTCTCGTGAAGCCAACACGGAAGTGACTTAAACCGCGATTCATCGAGTGGCCACTAGAGACAGGCTCCAAAACAGAGCAGATGACAGAGCCCTTTAAGCTTCAAAACAGCTCTTCAGAAACCTACGGGTGATGTCACGGACACTACGTCCATATTTTATACTGTCTATGGTTATCACTAAGGGTTCAAAACAAATTCCGCTTTTTTACAATTGTGCTTTTCTTCCCCTTTGTGTGGTCTACCTGCATAGTTAAGCAAATGCTATCGTCCTTGTTTAAACAAGGAGAACAGTCAGAAAAGATAAGGCTCCGACGCATCTGGCTTTGATGAACGAGAACCCTTCAGATGATGCCTGAAGGCAGGACGCCGCCAGCAATGTAGTCATGTAACCATCTGTTTGAATAGTTTTAGTAGACAAGAGTAGCGAGTAAGCTTGATATCTGTATAAAAACATATGCATGGTTTAAAAGAAGGTCTCTTGAGAAAGATGCACTCGGATTCATCCAGAAAACAGGTTCGCTTCGCAAGAGTGGCTAAATGCGATGATTCACCTACACCTGTCGGGCCTCGGTCTTCACGCTTTGAGAATTCCTCACCTATGAGTGTGTGTGAATGTTCCATCTTTTGTTCTGCCAGTGATTTTTGCACGTCAGGTTGATTTCAGATGCATTACTCACCCACATTTGTGCAACTCCCTTATTACGGGAGGAAGATGACAATATCCAGACCCAACGATTGCTGCTTCGTAGTCACAAGTTCAGCCTGTGAACATCAGGCATCCAAACAGCTTGCTTATCTTATGTTCTTTGAGGCAGCAGTTGTTATCAATGTTCCCATTCAAGGATAAAGAGGAATTGATGTCTACTCAAAACTTTATCTTGTTCCCTGGGAGATTTCATTCCCTCCCTTACTTCTCCCTTAAATTTTGGAACGTCTCTGTCTTTGACTCTATCTCTGTATCGCGTTGTCGCCGCTTCTATTAATAACTCTCATGTAGGACAACCGTGTCAGCAGTGCTTGATTTACGTTTTGAGAGGCATTTATTTACTCTTCTGAACCGTGCTCTGCTCAGCTGAAAGTTCGGTGCTGCTTTCCCTGTATGGGCCCTAAGAAACACCCTGGGCATTGGGCGCCAGCCCAGGGCAGATATCCAACATGCACTCTCCCCTATTACTCTTTGTCATGCATTCTCTCCAGGCCAGAGAGAGCAGTTCAGCCAAACTATGCTTTCCAGTGTTTTGTTGGCTTAGTAAACATTTCAAGGCGTTAGACCAATTGGTTACCAAAAACATTTGCTTTTGCATGATGATACGTTTGCCATAGATGTCTGCCTGAATTTCGAGTCAAAGTCCGTCGAAGAACAGATGGGCAAACAAAACAAAAATGACCTGAATATATTCTTTGGCAGTGTAAAACTGAATGCAACTTTTTTTCTTTCCATCTCATCTTTCTTACATGAGGTATTAAAAATAAGGTGATGTTTGAAAGCTGTGACGCCTCAGACTAAAAAAGATCTAGTGGTTTTGTTAAAAAAAGTTTCATTTAATTTTAGTTGAGTTAGTTTAGGTTGCATTCTGATTTTTCCAGCTGTGTTAGAAAGCCATCATTGCATACAGATCACAGATGGGTGTTAAAGGGCAGTAGATTTGGGTCATTTTGTTTCTGTGATTCGATAGATTATGAACATTTTAGCAACTAATTGGTCATATTTATTTATTATAGATCAGTTACAGCATTTATTCTTTCTTTTCTAGGATGCAGAAATTTACTTTTATCATCAAAGATCATCAGAGATAGAAATAATTCTTGCCTTGTTTTCTTTGCCTTTTTTTTCTTGAATGGCGGTAGAAAAACAACCATCCATTCTCTCCCATGACCTCTGAAAGTTTAATTAAATCCAAGGAATAGATGTTGCATATGACATTTCATTAGGCAGGAAACCCCTCTTCCATTTGAATCCAGCGCACGTGATGTGCAGACAAATGCCTTGATGAACTTCATGAATCTAGACCCAATGCTGAGCCACGGCTATCTTGTATGGCCGCGAGGAATGCAGCACTGTCACATTAAACCTGTTGCTTTCATCAACACACACCTCATCCCAGCTGAGGGGTCCCTCCTGATGATCTTTCCCCCCTCGCCCATTTGGATGCCTGCCGTCTAATCAGAGTGACAGACACTTGAGCCCTCTCCAACCTGTCCGTTTCACTCCACCCACTCCCATCCGTATTGTGTCTGATCAATATGGAAGTCTTCCTCCTCTGTGTAAATTACCATCCTGTTGATGGAAACGTGTTGCCCTTCTGTTCCCAGGAGGTGAAGTTCTCAATCTCGTGAGCATGTCGGGGTTGAGCTTTACAAAAGTCCCATTGTTCAGATAAAAGATATAATTCATCGTAGGCAGTGCAAGAACTATTGCCAATGTGGGACACATGGGTAGCCCTTCAAGCTTTTGTTAACATAACATGTTAGCAGTATGATCTGTGCAACACATGGTAAGCGTTTTCTGCAGCCGCTTGCTTAACTCAAACCTTTTTTGACAACCAAGATCAAGAAGTTTGCATTGTCTGAAATAGAGATATTGAGCTCTCAATTATTTGTATTTTATTTTACAAGTGTTAAAACAATAGTTCCTCAACAAATGTTCTGTTATATTTATATGTATGCCAAAAAGAACAATTCATAAATAAGAAAATCTTCATTTTTGGATTAATTGACCCCTTGATGTTTTGAGCCCCATTTAAAAGTTTCTTGCAGGGTCATTGAGTTCATCTTCTTGACTGTGTGTGGTTATGATACAATTATTGGCCATGCTTTTAAGGGTCACTCTTGACAGCTAAACTACAGGGCAGCACAAACCAGGACCGTGAGAGCCTATTGTACAGCACAACACGCAATTACAAGCGCAGACCATAATCTCAAAAACTCTTTTTTTGAGTTCAGCACTAAACACACAGGCTATAATCTTAAAAGAAGAATGAGCTTCTAAAACACACTGGCTCCTACCACAGAATCTTCTAATAAAAGGTACAGTGGGAGATTTGGTCAGATCGCATCATTCTTTCTCGAGAAAAAGCGAGACTATAGACCGTATAGAGTATAAACCATACTCCGTAGTCGGTTGCTTTGTCTATCTTAATATCCATAACCAATGTCTCTCTTTCTCTCAGAGATTAGTGGAATGCTGATCATCTAGAAGGGGTTTTTTTTGCATAGGGGAAGAAAACCCTTCAGGCACTTCTGTTTTATTATAGTCATCTCGCAGCAGTCACATTTCTGCATGTTTAACCTAAACTTTCTCAAGTGATGGATCACAGCGGACTTCAATTGATCGTCATGTTCCAATTTGGGCTGAAACTAAGTCGTCAAACTAGTCAAGGACGGCCAACTATTGGTCTGATACGGCTATTTTCTCGTCCCCAGTGGTGGGCCTACTTTAACCAGCAGCATGTGTGGTTGTATGGCATAGTGCCTGACTGATTGGCTGCGGGTGAGGGGGAAAAAGGAGGCCCAGGGCCTATCAGGTTCCTTGTGGCGTCAGGCCTAAACGTCTATGGATAGGCAAAGGACAACAAATGGTCAGGTCAAGGAGACACCGGGGTTTTCACCCCCTGCCTTAGCCAAATGGCCTTTGCTCTTTTTTTAGCCTGAGTGAAACGTCAAAAGGTGTTTTGTGGTTGCAATTTCTTGTCATTTTTTTCATACTTTTACTGCAGAACAGTCATTTGCATTTGGACATTTATGGTTTTATATTATTATATTTTGAAACGTATTTCGAAGGCTCAGTGGTTAGAGCATGGCACTAGCAATGCCAAGGTCATGGGTTCGATCACAGGGGATTGCACATGGTCAGAAACAAATTAATTAAGCCAGATGCGTAAATGTAAATGAAACGTATAAATCCAGAATGTTTAAGGATGTTTTTGAAAAAAGAGTGTTGTTAAAATCGCCGGATGTGAATGTGAAACAGCGTCTCAGACAATCACACAATCGTGAGTCACATCCCGTAGGAAGTGCACATTGAACATAACTGCTATCAGATTAGTCACATGACAAAACTGAAACCTTCCTGTGACTAGCGATGCAAGTGCTGAATCAGCCCGCAGCTGGCATCTTGCATCACTTCAACAGAGCAGGCCTTGAAGATACCCTATATACAGCATATAGAGTGATGGAACCCTGGCCGTGTTTGTCTACTCTCAGCCAGTTTTGCTGTGTGGACTTGCTCTTGTTTCTTAGTACGGTGTGGCCAGGTGGGTCATGACTTAAGATTGAAACAGAGATTGAATCGAGCACTTTAGGCTGTTAGAACACAGATGTAGCATTAAGATTGACAGCTCATAACAAACTACATTGATATACATTGCTTTTAATCATCGTATCAATCATATTAGCATTGCCTTGTTGGCATGAGTTTGACTTTTGATGTCCAGCCTAAACATTTGATGTCATATTAATGAGTCACAGGATTCAGGGTAGTGTTTTTACAGGCTTATCAGGTCACCTAGCACTTCCAAGTGATCTCAACGTCATAACATTCCTCATTCAAGGATGTTCGAGCTGCAAGGTCTGAATGAATAGTTACTCGGCATCTTTATATCGAAGCCCTGGGATTGCAACCTTTGCTTTGATCGTTCTTCACTTTTTGTCGTAATATCACGCCTCTTGTCTGTTGATTCAGTTCCGTGTTGCCTGCGCTTTTAAATCTGTCTTATTTGCCTTGGAATGAGGAGCTATAAATATGATTTGTTTTGCCTGGCTTAGTTCGTAAGCATGTGTTTTCGCAGTGATCCAGAAGCCTCCGTGAAATGCGACTGTATTTGCTCTCTTCTGTTTCCACTTGCCTTTCATCCCATGTTTTCGTGACCCCACGTGCACTCCTGCCACTGATGTAATCGAAATGTTTTGGAAGCCTGGGGAAACGGAGTTTAGTTATTTGGAAACTGCCTTGTGCCTTCCTCCTCACGGAGATGTATATATAAGTCTTTCAGGTTTTTGGCATACATCTTTGACAAAACATCAAGTTCTTTAATTGTGAATTTGTCGCTGCCCTTAATTTTCTTTTGGTATAGCCCAAAATCTCTATTGTGATGCAATATAGGCTACATAACCCAGCACTCCCGCATCATTTAAAAATTGCATTGTTTTTCCATTGCCCGACTTGATCAGCCCGAATATTTTCATGCGTTTAGTTTGTATCATGGCATGGGTATAACACTAACCACTGTTGCTATAGAAACTTACAGTGGCTCTTTATATTTTATCTTTCTCTAATGGCTGATCGCACAGGTCCTCATAAAGCTAATTGCTCATGATCCGCTCCATTAAAATCTCAGGCTTAGCGGCGTAAAAGCGCTCAGGTTAGCTAGCCGTGTTCAGTGACATTGTAATAAAGAGCAAAGGTGTATATTACTGTCACGGCCACAGGCAGGCAAAAGAACTGTGCCTGTACATGTCTTTTTTCCCCTCATATCGACAAATAGCCCGCTCGCCATAAAGTTCCTCGCCACATGTCTTATTATCTTTGTCCGTCCCCTCCCACAGTAAAAAAAGTTCATCGGTGATATTGAGACAAGATCATGCTGTGATTATCAGCCATTATTTAGAGACGACAGACAGTTTTTATTTTAAACTCATTGAGGTTCTTTTAATGAGCTGGAATGTCTTCATTAGCTGGTAATAGAAGGACGTGAGGCATCGTCTCTTGCTTATATTGCTTATTTCAAAACATCATGGGAAGCCGCAGAATGGTGCTGACTTGGCCCTTTTGTATATGATTGTTGCCCAACAGGTGTGGTCTTCTGTTCATTGCGGATAGATTAATGCCCAACATGGTGTCCCCCAGCATAACTGTTGGCTGCTTTCATGTCCTTCTTGTCTTGCATGAATTATGCCACAACACTGACTAGGGAAAAGTTAACTAAGGTGCCATCTGTTATGGATGTAGACAAATGTAGATTCCAGCAGAAACCGGGTCTGTGTGATGTATGGACCCGAGATCATATGCATTCCTCCTGAATTAGCCATCAGAATTCACACCCAAGTTTTACGATCGTGCAATGCTATTCATAAATGTTGCTGTCATAAAGTAGTATGTGTTGTAGGTAGTTTTTTCTCCGAGGCTTTCTGTGATGTCATGAGGGATCACTCAAAGCATAAGTCATGTTTATAGTAGGTCACCTGTTAGAAAAAGAATGTAGTTATTAACTTTGATGTATTGTAAAGTTTCCCAATAATTTAAAGGTTTGTTATGTACATGCTTGACTCGGAAATGTCACAAAATGTCAATCGTTTCTCATTCCCTTTTGTCAATGAAAGACGTACTGATGTGTCATTTCCTCTGCTGGGACTTGTTATTGTGTCATTGTTCTGAATGACTGGTTGCTCTTGGGTTGGCCTCTTCTATGTGACTCCCATTTCCACTCTCATGCCCTCCTTTTGCTTTCTCTCTGATCTCTGCCTCTCATTTAAATCCCTTTTTAATGCAAAGTCAACCAAAATGTTTCTTTACTCCATGCTGGAGCTTGAGTGTTCGCTACTGGTTTGTTATCTTTGTGGTTAACTTCTTGAGTTTGCAGTGGTTTGGATTAAGGACTTTAGGACTATTTAAGGAGTTTTGTTAGTCTTTTCTGTGACTTGCTTCAACCTTCTGTATGTAAGATCTTGCTAGCGCATCCTATTGACCATATTCCTACCATTAAGATTCATTACAGCTTTATGGAAATCCAGACTGTTTTGGCTAGAGTTGGATATCACTTTTGACACAATGGTTTTCATCTTCATAGTGAGTTGTGCATGCTAAGTTTGCAATATTTTATTTAAGGGCCGTTTAAAGATCATAGTGTGCCATTGGTAAATTATCTGCATATGACAATGGAACATGACGTGAAAAGAACAAGGTTGAGAGATGAGTAATTGCCGGTATTTTTTGACCGTCGGTACAGCCCTTATGTACATAAGCTCTTGCATAATGGCTGTCACCGGGTGAGGCCAAAATGTCTTGCATTATGATTTCCAGTTTATTTGCTCAGCCCTTCTGTTTGCCACGAGGCAATCTGCTAAATTTATCTGGGTTGCCGTAACCCCTCATGGATCAAGGTTTAGTGTGAAAAGTAGGTTAGTGTGCTGCAGAAAAATATATTTGTTAGTGAGGAATTCTCATGTGGAATTGTTTAACCATAGTCGCATCGAAACAGGAGTGTGTCACAGAGCTCCGAACTAAAATTTGGACCTGCTGTTGCTTAAAGGATTTCAGCCAATGGTCTTAAGAGTCAGAGACTGTGCAAATATTAGGGTGTTGCCTCGCTTCATCATATGTTACATTTTTGCTTTATTTCCTTATTTGATGGCCTTCAAAGTTTTTCTAGTTTGATGTGCACACTTTCTTTGTGTCTCAAAACCTTATTTTAGCTCTCTTTTAAATGGGTTAAATACTCGAATGCTGCAGTGTTTAAAGCACTCAGGACGCTAAAGCACAAAAGCATTTTTTTCCCATCATGCAATGAGCTAATCCCTGTATAATTGAGGGGGCGCATGTGCTGCGCCATAAAGAGGCTTTTAAGAGTGCGGAGGTGTACAGGGCAAAGTACAAAAGACCTGCTTTATTCTTTTATGTCTCCCCAAGGGTTGATGTGGATTATGACAAGCTCTATAGACATTTTAGATGTTACTGCGGCTTTAATTGTGAGGGGCCTAGATATATCCTACATTTAGTCTCTGTAGGGAAAGACCCTGACATATTATTAATGGTAAAATATGCTGACAAATTGTGAAATGGTATCTGACCCAGGGCTGGGCGATATATCGTGCGATTCTTATGCTCTGTTTCTCAATGACTTGCGGTTAAATGCCTCCACATCCCAAAGCCAGGGGGCGCTCTTGCGCAGAAACTCTGAATATGGGAAACAGAAGAAGAACAATTAGTTCCAGGAAATGCCTGTGGTCAAATTCTTTCGCTGTTCTACAAACCTTTTCAGGTGTTTTCATGATAATAAAGTTGATTTATAGTAATGATGATAGACGAGTGTTTCTTTTTCAAATGCACAAAAATCGAGCAGTACTTCCTACTGATCAGAGAGTCGTAGTTCACGGAAGAGCCGTGCATAAAACACAGAACCGATTTCAGAATCGATTTAGACATGTATAATTACATGAATCGCGATATATATCGCCCAGCGCTAATCTGACCCTCTACAACCGGTTCTACTAGGATCTTTTAGGTTCTGCTAGGTTCCATGAAGGGGTTAAATTGGAACAAAGTTTAGAGAACAGATGAATGTTCATGAATGTTGAAAATTAAACAGCTAGTGGTGATCCTTGTGGGAATTGTTTATTAACAGCCGTCGTGGGGTGGTCAAGTAACTGGTGTTGCCATTTTTGGAGTGCAGATCTCTGACCTTGCCCATATGGACCATCCAGCATTTTGACTTTTAAGGATGAAGATAGATGTGATAGTCCTTTGCTAGACAGTTGAACAATTGGCTTTATTATGTAATGTAATGTTTTAGCCTGTCTAGCCTTGGTTTACTCTAGATTGCATATTTCCGAAAAGGGATTTGTATTCTTGAGCAATGGCCCTTCAACATGCCAGTAAGAACTGTCTGAGAACATTTAGTAAATGTCATTCTTCAACTTTAACACTTAAGGTGATTTGTTGCATAGCAAAACAAGACCACCATTGTCTCACAAGGGGATTGTTTGTGATAAATAAAAAACCCATTATATTGATTAAAAGGGCTTTGTCATGGATCAGAGCGGCTAGAGTTCCATACACAGATAAGCCATCGCATTCCCCCGGTGATCATAGGATTATGGGATTTCAAAAGTTCTGGAAATCTCTCATTTGTGATATCTTACTAATTTTCTTTGAGATGCCAAGGTATGACCTAATATCTTGGACTACAAAGCATCGAAATACCACCGGAAATCTTTATTCCATTCATCCTAATTTGCTTACAGTTTTGTAGTTTGTCAAAGCAGTTTTAAAGGCTTTCTTAGCAAGTTTCTGGCATCCTCTGCCGCCAGCTTCGATTTATTAGCGGTGTCACTGCAAACATTTTCATGTACAAACCTCAGGAAAATTTCCACCGTCACTCCAAACTGCATTCCCTTTCACTCCACGCACCCCTGCCTAAAGCCTCCTTTCGTTTCAAAGGAAGATGGATTGAGTCATGGGGAACGGGGTGGAGAAAATCCAGAAACCAACGAGGACCGTTGTTGAGCGCAACTGCATGCAGGTCTTCAGCAAATGTCTGGTCTGCCTGAAGAACAATGGTGCCTGTCTCTGGTTGACACTGGGTTGCTGTGTGCTCCAGTCTGTCCGAGAGCTCATCACCTCCTGACCTCACAGCCCAGAGCCCGTGACAGGCAGAGAGATGTGCTGAAGATGTTTCTTGTCGCTCTGACCCACATAGCTGGCCACACAGTGATCGAGGACACATGAATCTGGTTCAAAGCGAGACCATGAAGGGGCCTTATTTTAGCTTGCACTGTCTCTTCTGTTCTCAATCTGTCTTTCTTTTATTGCTATTGTATTGTTCTTGGTTTATTTATAGCTCTATATGAGGCCAAGGTGTGTTGTGTTTGGCTCTTACACCTTTGGAATATTATCGCTCTGCCAATGAAATACTTTATGCACTTCATGGTTTATTGGCCTTATTGAATAATAGTATGGAGGGAAATGATATCACTGACAAATGACAATGCAGGTGATGTTGAGTTGGAAACCTTTTAAGGTTTGATGCAAATGCCTTTGGAAAATGTAAACAGTTAAACTGGTGAATTGTGTTGAAGCCATGGCAAATCATCTGACTAGTTGATTTATTTTTTGTATTTATATAGTTGTTTTGTGATGTTTTCCTTTTTAATGTTTTGATGTTGAGTTAAGTGCCGTTTTCATTAGTATCGTCATAATTGCTTTTGCGTTTATGAATAATATTTAGTTATGTAACTTATGTTCATAATTCAGGTTTTATTTCATGCATTTTGAAAGCAGATTACATGGGTTTATTCAGACCCTGCAAAAGCCATGTCACAGAATGCATGTGGTACATGGGTGAATGCAAATTTATAAAGATTACAGAGATTATACCTCTAGTTTTATCTCTTTTAATATTTAAAATGTTATCATTATAGCCACGAAAGCACTACAATTACTGTCAGAATGCAAATTACCTGCTGGGAACAATGATCGTGGTTATACTTTATACTTTAGCGAGAGCCATCATGTATTAAATAATAGAAAGTTATATGTAGTTAATGTATAGACTCTTTATCAGTTATCTGATTGATCAGTATATATTGAAACTTACCCTAAACCAAGCTGAACGGCTACACAAGAAAATGTGAGACTTACTGTTAAAATGCAAATTGCTTGCTGTAAGCAATGCATCCGTGTTATAAACGTTTTTTGTGAGAACCGTGATGTTTCAAGTATAAGTGGTCTGTTTATTTGTTAAATAACCGTCAGTTATCCTAATGAAAGGTTACACTTTTGATCATTGGCTAGTGTCATGATCCTAAATTCATTTAGCGGCGGAGAAGCGACTAGTTGAACTGTTGTTCAAAGGAACCCATAGACTAGTCTGTTATAAAAATATGTTGTGGTTATATTGTACGCCGGAGGCTGAACACCTGGTTCCTCCCTACCTTGACCTCTGTTTATCTCCCATGAAGTCTACTGAAATGATCTTAAGAAGATAACACATATATGCATCATTCTCTCCATAGGCCCCAAAGCTACCCCTTGGGTGGCGAACTGCATTTCCCAAAAATGAGGTCACACAAAACATATGGCCTTGCTTATGAGAAGTCTCTTAAGTGCTGATTGATGAAAAATCTGTGTTTGAGCGAATGAACATCACATTTTTGTTTACGTTAACTAATTTGAGTCTAACAGTATATGCCTGCTTTAGATCTATAAGAAGCTGTCTTGGTTTTCCAGTAAATCTTATGTTATGTGAGGATTGAGGAACAACTGTTCACCCGTATTCAAAGCAGACGCCTGACGGGTGCACATTTCCTTTCTCATTTCCTCTATCATTTTGCTGCTCTATCAAAGTTCTCCATAGGAACGTATCAGCAGCACTGCTTGTAGAGCAAAGAAATCATTGCACGCCACACTCCACTTTCACTAGGAGACGTCAGATGTCTTTTACTCGACCTATTTAACTAGAGTTGGCACCAAGAAAATGGTTAGTAGTTTAAAGCACCCTGCGGTTCTCAATGTAGCGGTAAGGAGCAAGCACATTTACTAAAACACATTTGGGATAACTAATGTTAGGGAAGGCACGGGGTCGTCCTAAACGGTTATCTTTGCTTAATGAGCAGGCACGAGCTGTGCACGGTTGGGAAATTTGAACCGGTGACCCAGGTTTCATGTGACTGGAGTAAGAGACTCGGTAAACATTTTCGAGAATATCAACCTCGGTCATACTTTTTTCTAAGTAGAGTGTGAACTTGCTGAAAACAAATTGCAAATAAAAATCCTGTATTTGCCGTCAGCCATCTGACATACTGTATTTTTTTTACATTTCTGGAAACTTTGATTGCAGCTCAAACGTCTGTTCAAATGTCTCTGAACATTGATAATGGAAAAGAAGGCATTACATTGATTCAGGGTCAGGCCGTTCACGTCAAATGAAAGTCTTATGATGTTTACAATGCTTTACGAGATTTCAGCAGTCATGAGAGAAGTCATTTGGCTATACTGTCAATCTGTGGAACTGTGGGGTTGTTTTAAACCCATGATCAGCCTGCTTCCCTCCGTTCAGCTCTCATAAAGGGCCAGAAGGCCCCATGCTTGCTTTCTACTTTATTAAAGCAACATGCAAACAAAGGCAAGACGTTTCTGCCAGAAGGATGTGGTCATATTTGTTTTGATGTATTGAACTCTTGTCATGGCCATTGCTAAGTGCTGCAGGGAAATGGAACGGAGGCTTTCAAGCAGTCATGTGACAGAGTATGTCCATCAGCCGGGCCGCTTATATAGTTATCAGCACATACCAGCAGCTACTGTAAGGGGATTATTTGTCCATAATGGAGCCAGATTTTGAAGTGTTTCGCTACGATTCCTTTTTTTTTTCAAGTATGTGCGAGTGGACATTTTAAGACATTTTAAATATTTGATGTCTCCTAGATGCCCAAACCGACTATGAATGAGCAAGGGAAGGGTGAACGGTATTTTTAGTATCAGCGGTTGACTGGCGCCTGTGTTTGTGAAATATGAATCCGCCAAAGAGAGAATGAGGTCCCCCTTGAGAACAGAACCTTTGTCTTTCCATTAACTCCCACTAAGTGCTTCGCATGCCTGCTAAGACAGCTTCACGTTCCCTTCAGGAAGTACTGCAATTACAGCAGTGAATAATAAAGCTTGACTTCATAATTGCTAGACTGAGGTCGGGAACGTTCACTTTGTAGTACGCAGGAGTGCTGGGCCAGTGCATTCCTTTAGTACATGCTTACTGTGTACGTTCTTAAGGCCGTTCAGATTGCCAGCAAATATTTGGTGCGAATGTTCGTCACGATAACGTTCTAGAAATAAAAACAATAGTTTCTTATGAAGCCTTTCATATAGGCCGCGAATATCCACGCGGGGAAAATGCTAAGTTTCTTTCGTCTGGTGCGACAAATCTTCCCCCATTCGCAAAACAAAGAAACGGACCGTCCAATAAGAATCGAGCATTTTACATCGCGCGCCTGAGCCACTGAGGGCACTAAAGGCTCGGAAAGCTTTTGTGAGAGAATGGATGTCGAGTTGTTACTGTCGTTGGTGTCAGAACAGACAGAATTTTTGAAAAAGTCACAGCGACCGCAAAAACCAGGACAAAAAAGAAGTTCTGTGGCATAATTTGAGGTGGCATTAAAATATAAAAGTATAAACAGTATATATATATATATATATATATATATATAATCTTTCATATGAATACAATTCACATATGTTGAAGTATGGGATATTACAAATATATTGGCGGTACCAGTAAAAGTAATCAAAAACAATCAGTTTCTTCAAATTTTGTTTATTTTTATTTATATACAATAACTAAACAGTTTTGCTTGTAGGTAGAAAGCACAGGCAGATGTAAACAAACATCAAGTCAAGTGTACACATATTTAATGTTTAAAATAAGGTTTAAGGTTTAAAATAACTGTTAAAATAGTACAGCTGCAATGCAAATGCCATTTGGTAACTCATCTTCGCTGCTGCTGCTGGAGAAATCCATTTCTTGTTCTGCTGTTGTAAGTACGTAAAGCAAACAGTACTAGTAGCCTGTATTGCTACGCGCTACGCTTTAAGCTTTTCTTCTTCTCAGCACTCGAAGCCTGTATAGCGGTTGAGCGCCACCTAATGTTTAGGCGTGAAATGTGTTCTCCATCAGCGCCATCTACCGTGCAAGCATCAAATAGAAGAAAGCAAACATGCGTTGATATGAAAACTTGATCTAACAAAGGTTAGATCTTACTCTAGTTTGCTATCTAGTAAAGTAAAACATTCTTGCAAACTGTTTCATGACTTGAAAAAGTGAACTTACCAGGTTTGTTATAGCTTTATGTAAGTATGCACTGTATTTCATACAAAGTTCAACACTTATTTTGAACCAAGCAATGTCTGAGATTAAGCTCGCATAGCTAAAATCCTAAAAATGTTTTGCGTTCTTTGAAGTTTGCAGAACCAGGTTTTCCCCACCGTTAGCCACTCACACATCAAAACAAATAAGCGCATACTTACAGTCCGCTTGGCTCAGCTGTTAAACAAGAGGCCCAGAACAAGGTTCTGCCATTTGGGTCCCATTATTGTGGAAAAGTACTGTCACAGATATGCATTTGTGTTCCTAGAAACCAAGGCCCGAAGCTAGTTTTCTTCCCCTCTTTCGTTCTTTTTCTCATTTCTGGCACAGGAGTGGACAGATGTGACATATTACAGTACGAGCCCAGTGGAGGATGTGCTGTTAGCCTATTACGAACAAGGCATGCCTGTTCTATTGGATGAAATAGAGGGATGGATGAGCTGCACATGAGAAGCAGCTGTTTGTTCGGTAAATTTTGGGATGTTGCCCTTGCTGTATTAAGGACCGCCTGGGCCTGCTTTTCAGGGTGCGTTCACGGCCCGATGCGAATCATTAGATCCGTACGTAGCCTGGTAGACGTCCAGAGTTCGGCAGCTGTCTGCACTTTCCCCTTTGGGATTGAGCTTTATGAAACTGTAGGTGTCACTGAGGCTCATATCATTCTGCGTTGATATGAATTGGGTGATACGCCTACTGGAAATATAACAATAATGACTTCAATACAGTATCGCTGCTCCCAGGTATCGCCAGACTCGTGGCACGTTTTAACCATTACGTAGTTCTGGGAGCCTCTAGGTCTCTGAACGGTTAAGGTACAAGCAAACACTAGCAGAAAGCAGCTCTTATCTCTTTCAGCTTTGATCTGCCGCTTGCTTCATACCCTACTGACATTGCAACCTGCTAGTATGAGTCATGCCGACTCGTTTTATTTGCCTTTTTACAAATGCAAATCTCAGGGGTTGTTTTAATGTGCTGTTATTCAGAGGTAGATACAGGTGACCCTTTCTCCGCTTGCCTTGCAGATTGAACCAGCGATTGGAATTGCTTTTATCATGATATGGGTGTTACTGCATCTTTCAGTATGGTCGAAACTGCTTGTCATCTTATTCCAACCACATCTAGGGGATTCTGGGTATTTGGGGCGTCTTTTATGTAATCGACTCCAACCTGAATTGACAGTGTTTTAACAAAAGTCATTTGCTTTTTGCGTTGTGCTCCAAACTTGTGTTCCTGTACTGTTTAGTTGGAAAGCAGTACCATAAAAAAAAGACTTGGACAAGGGCAGAGCATGTTGGTGTTTCTTTTATTTCAGGAGTTGGCATGGTATCATTATTGCATTAGCATGAGGCTTATTTTCTCAGAAAGGAGCCGGGGTGATTTTCTAGAAAGTCGTGTTGCTGTATCTGATTACTGCAGTGTTATTCTGTGCTGTTTACAGACCGAGGGCACCACAGTCATGTTTATCTCACGCCAGGGCAGAGGTGTAGACCTGGGTATTTTTTGTGCGGCAGACACGAGTAAACAGCTGATTGTTCACTGAACTGCACAAGGTCATGTGACTGGCTAAGCAGAGAGAGAGAGAAAGAGGGGGGACTGACCTGATGAGTTAGTGAATAGATAAGGAAATTTCTTGTACGCCCACATGTTACATCGTTCAAAGGTTTGATATTTGTGTTTACAAAATAAGTTGATACGTCTGTTAAGTTAGCATTTCAATTATAAAGAAGAAATATATATAATTAACAATGAAATTCATAACGTTTGGCTCTCTGTCGCCATCTGTGTTTGAAAATGACAGGTTACTTAACATGTTAATGTGGGTTGAAGACATGAAAAGTTTCCCAAGAAATGTTACAATAATATTAAATTATCATTATCTAAAACAGTTTTTTGAAATAATGTTAAAATTTGTATTACTTAGTATCCATTGTTGAAGCCTCCGTTTCAGCTGCCGTCACTGCAGTTTACTAAGAAACACTATCAAGTGGTCATCAAGGAATTATTCTGATGTGTTAATTAGCTACTGCGAAAAGCGTTCTTGTTATCTTAGCACAGTTGAATGCTTTTTAACAACTTAATGAAGTGTGGAAAATGTTATTCGTAATATAATGTCCTGTTTTAATTCTTGACATCTTGAGCGATTCATTGGTGATTGTAGTATTATAAACTTGAATTGCGTTTTTAAAACAGTGGAAGAAACTACTTCCTACAATGTTCTACCTACTTTACAGATGACGGCTTCCAACATCATGTAACTAGAAAAGAGAGAGTCTCTACTTTGAGTTTTTACGTTTGTTTATTTGCTCTGCTCGTCCACTTTGGCTGATTTATGTAACTTAACTTTTGTTGATTTTACCCTGTGTTTACTCTCGTAAACAAACCTGTAATTATATGCATCACATGATTGAGAAGAGTGCAAGCACCTGCGTTTTTATTTTGAGATGCATTGTGCTAAAAGTGACACCTGCAGATTGCCAAGACCAGTGTGCATGAGGTGCCAAAGTAAAACGCATCACTTCCCTCTCTCTCACTCGCCCACTCACTCAGATTTGTTTTTTTCTATCTGAGCCATATCTATATATGGCTATATATGTAAAAGTAAGCAATCAATGGGCTTTTTTTTCTCCTTGCCACAGACTAAAATAAAGCTATCAAAAGCTGCAATCCCTCCATGCTGCAGAAGACATCTTTCTTTCTGCAAAGTTATCAGACATCGATTAGATTTTCTACAGACATTTTTGAAATGTCAGTGCAATTCATACTATAATTCAATGCAGGGACGTGCTCTTTCGTGGGCACACTAAAATCTATTTCTGCAGTTTTCTATTTCAAGTCAGTTACTGTCAACAGTCTGAAGAGAATCCTGCCGAGCAATTTAAGTTAAACTGTCAAAATTTGTATTATGCTTTTTTGATGGGCTTTATGTATATATAGGATAGTGGATGCAGACAGGAGCATGAGGGCGAGATAAGTGGTGTAGGATCAGGACATGACCCGGGTCGGACTCGAACCTGGTCCCCGTGAGCCAACTGCTCATACATGTTTGGAGCGCTAAACAATGAGCTAAAGCTCTAACATTTTATAGCAAAAAACCTGAACAATAGCAAGTCGGCTTCATGTGACTTTATTGCCCACTCAAGTAGTGAGATTTCTTACTGGGCCTGCAAGATATATCAAACTGTGTTTCCAGTTTTAAGCATTTTTGTATTGAATGTTACACTTCTGATCAGCAAATCTTATCAGAGAATTCTGAGGTCTCTGCCTTTGTATTCTGGGATGTAGATATGCAAATTAGATGTTGTTTTTCTCACTCTGATATGGTCTTCCCATCACATTTTCCTTCATCTCCCATAGCACTCATCCCAGTCAATACCATTTATTCTCTCTCTCTCTCTCTCTCTCTCTCTCTCTCTCTCTCTCTCTCTCTCTCTCTCTCTCTCTCTCTCTCCCTCTCTCCCTCTCTATGCTTCTCTGCTATCCTTTGGGATTACTGGTACTTAATGGTTTGCAGATGCCTGCTGCTAGCACGGTTTTTGGTGCATTTGGAAAATTAATGATTGTCTGCATTAATGTAGCAATAGAATGCAACTGTCAGCAGTCTGGAACGGCAGCACATCAGCGACCAGACAGAGAAACCGATATCTGATCTGCTCGCAGTTAGCTTGCGAATCGATAGATGCGCACATACACAGATCCTTAGCTTTTATAAGATGCACATAGCAGTCTTCCAGCAGGTTTGCAGGGCGCGATTGAATTCAAAAGATTGCAGTTAGCGGTCACATAATGCACATGAATTGGGCCGTATAAAAGTAAACCTCAGAAAAGTGCCTGTTTTTCGGAGTGATTCATGACTGTCGGATGCTGTGGCAATCATAATGGTTATTAATGATCAGGCTTGTGCACACTGTTTAATCACTTGCACACTTGCTCCGTCTGGCTGGAAAGGAAAGACGTCAGCGCTCTGACTCGCACAACTAACACTGGATACTCTCACGAGCGTGGAGGTGCTTTCGATTCGACAGCCCTCTCGCTGACGAAGTTCTGATTGGACAGGTCACGGCCCCAGGGTAGAATATCAGAGGAATTTTTTGGCTGGGTTAGACAGTGGGGGAAGATGATGTAGTGTCGTTTTTCATGGCCAGTCATGCTGAACCAGTTGCAAAGGGATTTTTCTATTCTTTTGCTGCATTTGTGTGTGCGTTTGTGTGTGGTCTTGACTAGGATTTAGCCCAGGATAAGGGGACCACTCTGTTTAAAGTAGATGAGTCCTCTTCTGTCCTTTCTGCTTTGTCTATGGGTGTTCTTTGCCCGAGCGCTGACAGGAATCTGGAATTAAGGAATTTAAGTTGAGTGGATCCACTCCGATTCCCTCATGAGCCACTGTGGTTTTACATGAAGTCATTACGGCTAATTTAAATCACATTTGTAACGCTTATCCCACGCTAACTCCTGAGTTTAATCAGTGTTGCTCCTATTAAAATCCAATAAATCGCTGTGAAATTCCATCAATTTCAGTTCGTCTACACAGGGCAGGCGACTAAACGTTTTTTTCAATTCTCGTTCGCAGGATCGAAAGCTGTCGAAATCGGAACGGCAGAGGTTTAAAGAAGAGGCCGGCATGTTGAAAGGGCTGCAGCACCCAAACATCGTGCGTTTCTACGACTCGTGGGAGTCGCCTTCCAAAGGTCGCAAGTGCATCGTGCTGGTGACAGAGCTCATGACATCAGGAACGCTAAAAACGTGAGTATATATATCGGCGTGTACTCTATTGTAATGTTGTCTGCATCTTATTACATGTGGCATCCTGGAATACTGGATTCTGATGGGTCAGTTACTAGGTCAGTTTGGTAACAATTGACATGGTGTTACACGTGTAATTATGTTGTCAAAATGCTTGAAATCACATTTGTATTGTTGTCTCAACAGCAACTATAGAATGCATTATTTGTAGCCGGTCTGTTACGTAAAATGCAACCCATTTTTTGTTGCTTTTATGTAACGACAACAAGACCCTCTTTTCAGACATGCTTTTCAGCAGCCTGATGTCCAGTGCCATCAGCAGACGGGGGCGTGATTATCTGTTACAAAACACAAAGTCACAATAGAGCGATTGAGACAGAAGTGTCACCAGAGTGATCGCTGGGAAGAGTGGCTTGCCACCTCCATATAACACATGCAGTATTGGTCCAGCTCACCGACCAGACGTGGAGTTTCTGTGAGAAGACCACACGCTGGATCAGCAGCCCCCTCCTGTGGATGCTCGCGCACACACACATACTTGTACACCCACATTAACATACTGGTACCTGAGATGATGATATAAAATATATGATATATTATTAGATGTATGTCATATAAGATATATAAGATGTGTTTGTTAATAAATCTGGGTTAGATCGGCATGCCAGCAATGTGTTGCATTGGGCTGGCCCAAGCCTTAACGGGGCCCTAAGCAGAATTGTCCCCCAATACAATCGACTTTTGTCAATGTTTGATTATTTGCATGCACACTTTAAATCGAACACACCCAATTATATTAGTTGTATCTGTGTTTGGGATGTAAGAATGTCACAAAAACCCCGACACAATAACCTTGCATTACAAGTGTATTGTGATTGTCAAAAATATCCCAAATATAATGCTGAATTAACAGGCACTGTAACCAGTCCCGCCTCCTTTCATTTGATTGGCCAACTCAATTATTTTGATATTGCAATGTTGCGTTAAGTCAAAATTTGACACACAACACAGAAACATTTGTGGATGCGGCCCTATGCAAGAAAATGGATGCGTGTCGTGAATATAACACAAAAAAGCTGTAATTTCATGTGCTCTTGGGGGCCCCCTAGTGGCAGCGGGGCCCTAAACAGCCGCTTAGTTCGCTTATAGGGAGGGCCGGCTCTGGCTCCACCACAAAGATAAACAGTGAGGTCAGGTGGAAACACCGTTTCCCAGAGCCACGACCATGCCATGCCTAGACTCATTATTGTTTCTTGGACATCAAAGGCATGGTAACACGTAGTCGAACATGAGTATAGTTAAATATTTCGCTTGATACTGCATGGTGGGACTCAATTTAATCCATCAGGATTGGTGTTTTGTACCAAAATGGTTTCACCAGTTAATATTATTTACTCATGCTGGGTACTCTCTGATTACTTCAGTAAAAAAGTAAAGGTTCAGTGGCTTTACGTATTTAACATGCGTTCTTATGTTACATTGACTAACCTCAGTACTTAAGGTGGGGTATAGAGTTACTGTCATCTCCCAACAGTTTTACTTGTTC
The DNA here is from genome assembly GCA_006030095.1 of Triplophysa siluroides. Taxonomy (NCBI): domain Eukaryota; kingdom Metazoa; phylum Chordata; class Actinopteri; order Cypriniformes; family Nemacheilidae; genus Triplophysa; species Triplophysa siluroides. Next base: position 229,849 of record VCII01000066.1, read on the forward strand.
AGCAAGATTCTTCAAACCGTTGCTCCCCATGACCCAAAAAACTGTTTACGCTAATACATGCATGTTTCTAAGTACAAAGGTATATACTGTTTAGTTTTGCATTGCTTGAGGTGTTTGCGTTTCTGTGCACGTGTTTTGTACCTCATGCTTTCTCGATGGCCAAGCTGAGAATACTTTAAATAACACGTTTCATGTAATTAAAATAGTGGAGAACAGGCAATTGGGGCTCTCTTGGAGCCATTGGGTGTTTTGAGTGATGAGACAATTTTGAGCTTTGTTGCTCTCTGTATATCGCTCCGGGACTTGCCCTTGGCTCCTTTCCCACCAGTCAATCACCTGCCAGGAACCATCAAAACACCCTGTTACCTCACCACCCATATCCCGTTGGGCAAAGTGCTGCTTCCAGTGCATTATTATTAAGCAAACTATGGATGTTTACATAAAAACTTTAACTACGTCCCTTACAGCCGGGCTTTGTCATTCATCTGCAAAACCAGTTATATTTTAACCCTGCATACGGATGTTTTTCTTGATGAGCAAAGATAATTCAACTACTTCAATGTGTTTATTATCGTATGCGGAAAAGGTGTCAAACTTTTTTGCACGAGTAGTGGAAATGCAAGACATTCAGCAAATTTCACTTCTGTGTGCGTACCTGTAACATCTACCTTTTGCATTGCTTGCATTGTGTTTTTTTTCTTTAAGACAAACAGGTTGGTTGGCTTAGAGAAGCCATGCACCAGATTGAAATTGATGTCACATTATAACAAAAGAGTGAATTTTGCTTCTTTGCTATTAGCGTAACACTGTACAAGGTTTCTTGTTCCACGCGGGTTTGTGCCCATCTTCCATCTCCCCCAGGGCTTTATGGGATAATGGGTACCCAGCTACCCCTGTTGTGGTGCCTGAACTGAGTAGATTGTTGTAATGAGGATTACAAGGATAAAGCCTGGCTATGGCTCGGCTCCAAAAGATTTGATTAGGGCAAGCTAATCTAATGAAAGTGCTGCGGTAGACTGCCATCATCACATGCTGTCATCTCGCTTATCCTGGCCTTCCTGCGAGTTGTTGAGATGAAAATGCAGTGTCATTGAAAGTACAAAAATCATTGGATGTAATGAACTATTTCTCTCTGATGGTAAATGTGGACTTGCATTTTATTGAGAGGTTGAGTCAAATGTTTTTTTCGTTGTCTATAACACGACCTCCAGACCAGAGAATGCCACTGGTTTTGTTTTTACCCTAAAGAAATAGTTTGGGTCGATTGGATTACTCTTCAACAACTCCTTGAACTCCACATGACCTGGTGTAATCTTCTCTAATCTCTTTGTGCTCAGGTATCTCAAGCGCTTCAAGGTGATGAAGATAAAAGTATTGCGGAGCTGGTGCCGACAGATCTTAAAGGGCCTCCACTTCCTACACACCAGGGCGCCTCCAATCATCCACCGGGACCTTAAATGTGACAACATCTTCATCACCGGCCCCACTGGATCTGTTAAGATTGGGGATCTGGGCTTGGCCACCCTCAAGCGCTCTTCGTTTGCTAAAAGTGTCATAGGTACGACAGCAATACTGACTCTTCTATTTCTCTCCCAAGTATTTATAACTAAATGTGTTTCGTGTCATTGCTTGTCTTGTTCGATGAGGTGCCAAGTTGATATGGGAAGGCGGGGCTTTGGAAATGTACTTTGCAATCAGTTGTGATAAAGGCATGCTGTAGCTCTGAGCTACACGGTTCACCTTAGACCACAGATTTCCAGGCAACCAAGGGATTCGGTTTTATTAAAGGGTGGAGACGTGGGAAAGCCAAAGGGACTGGGGGAACACCTTAAGATCCTGCTGTTTCCCACCTGAAGCCAGTAATTGCAATGAGAAATGTCTAATTGGCCTGTAAATGCAAACAGGAAAAAAACACCTTCCATAAAGCTTCATGTGTTCAGAGTCATTATATGCCTCAAGAATACCAAAGAAGCCGCACAGTGCGTAACATTTTGTTTGTTGGTCAGACATGGGGACTTTCACAAACAGAATTACCCTTCGGTTTGGAACCTGTGGTGTATAATTATTAAAAGCCTAGAGATTCTTTTGCTGCCAGTAACGTCTAACATATTTTTCCAAAGGTTTTCCTGTTGGCCTCATCAGATTTTCCCCCTCCTTTATTTCAGATGGTTTAGATATTGTGATAGATTTATTTCTGGATCCCTTCTGACTTCTTTCCATTTATTGTTTTAGTTTTTATCCCTGGTTTTGAGAATTGTTTCCCTTAAACTGTAGGGCTATATTCTCAACTGTAGGGCTGGTCTCGCCCCACTGTATGGATTATTTAATGTCCTGCAGTTCAAACAGTAAGTATGCTAAAAATGGCTCACGAGTAAGTGGTAAGTCAACAAGCAACCTACCACAAAAAAGGAAATAATTCAAATACGAATCAATATTTTAACGTGTTTTTCTGTTGCGAGGCCTTTGAACGCAAGCTAGTGCACAACACGCTAGCTATGGGCTTGCTCTGTGCTTTTAACCTGCTTAACCTTCTCTCATTACAGGCTGGTAGAAAGGTGAGTCTGTCATGTGTTTTCCACAACTGTGTTGTTGACATGGATCAAGTTCCATAGCTAGTCGCTGCCATCTCATTTAAGCTGTCGGTGGCACGACCGTGTTGTAAAGATAAACATGGTTTCGAAAAGCCCATCGCTGTCACCTCTTAAAGTAGGCAGTTCTTCACTAACACGTGAATCCGACTTGAATCAACTTCCTGTTTGCAGTACTGCTTCGTGCACTAGTCCAACCCACCTCAATAAACCCACCTAAAGGCCTTGCAAAGAAAAACAGTGGATTCTTTCACTGCGAAATAACTGAGGCCAGTTTTCCCCCTTCCTCTTTTTTTTTGTTTTATTTTTTTCCCCTCTTCTCCATATCTTTTGCTCCCCCTCTTTTCTCCTCTCAGGGACGTTACGGAGCAACAGCCCGGCTCTCCTCTTCCTCTCTCCCTTCCTCTCCCCGGCCCTGCTGGGGTGAGTACAGATCTCAGGCTGTGAGAGTTCTGAATGGTTCTTTTGATTTAAGGTACCCCTGAGTTCATGGCGCCTGAGATGTACGAGGAAAAGTACGACGAATCGGTGGACGTGTACGCCTTCGGGATGTGCATGTTGGAGATGGCGACCTCGGAGTACCCTTACTCCGAGTGTCAGAACCCCGCTCAAATCTATCGCCGGGTCACCAGCGTGAGTACCCTCGCACGTCTCATCACTTTCTCTACGAACCTTGTTCCCGCCCCCCAATCTGTCTATGGACGGGATTTATCTCTGTTTCCGTCTGCTGTAATCTTCACCAGCTCTCTCTCATTTCTGTCATTACACCCACTCAAGCTTCTGCTTATGAAATAATTCAATAAAAAGAAACTTGTTCTCTGCGCACACTAAAGCCCGCTGCTGGAGGCGTCTCACTATGTATAAGATTATGCAACAAACCAACTATGACAGCCGTCCATTACTCCTACGCTAGTGGTGGGCGCTACGATCATGACAACGGTATAAATCAATTGTATATATCAACATATCAGCAAATGAATGTCGTTATGCCACATTTTGTTAATGACCTAATAGATTAAATACTCAAACTTTTTAAACCTACAACGTAGCCATTGGCATTGTGAGTGCCAGCCCTTTATTTTCTTTTTTATTTAGCAATGGATAGAGGCAAACCTGAAGGAAAGATAACACATAAAAAGCTTTGCTAATAGCAAAATAGTTATTTTTGTAATGTTTCTTCGATTGAATCAGTCATTACTGATATCAGCTTGTGTTCACTTTTCCACCAAGTCACAGCCTCGATCCCAACAATTGCTTGCTCCGGCTTAAATGTTAGGGTTTAATTTCACGTCTGAGATTTATTTATTACTGAGCTCGTTTAAGCCATTGTGATGTAATCATCATTAAAGGATATTTATAGATGGACGATGCCTCAGTCAGAGAACAATTACACTGCATGACCCTGAGGGTATATGCGAGTCCAAGACCATTGTGTTGCTTCGCCTTAAAAATGGTATTCTTTCCCCTTATAGATGGCCTTTAATATGATTGGCAGAGAGGAAGAAGAGGGGAGGGGCAGCCATGAGTTTGTTTGTTTTCCTTAATATGATACTGGAGGTTGAAAATCTGATAAGTAGTTTGCCAGTAAAACATTTTCAGAATAGATAACGTATTTTAAACTATTGAAATAAAACTTAGTCGAAAAATAGTCAATTTGAAGCTTAATCCTAAAACGAGATGAATTGTGTTTATGTCTCACAAACCCAATTTTTTTTTCTACATTTTAATTTGGCATTCTTTTAAAGTTGTATTTAAGAATGAACTGCTACTTATTTTAGTTTTCAAATAAAAAGGCGTACTCTGGAGTGTTTTAGTCAAAAAAGTAGAAGGGTTTGCCTTTCTCGCCATTTCTGGCAGGTGGAAAAGTGGCCGTATTGGTTATCCTATTCCACCTGTTGGCTTAAGAAAGTGCAAAGCACGTCCTAGATTTCGCCTTTTTGGCCCTATTCACCCGTCAGGAAAACTGAAGGCTGCTTAATCTCTTGAAATCCAATCGCTCAGTTCTCTGAAAGAAGCAATTGATGATTTATGCAATCGGAGAGAGTTTTAAGCCCGACAGACCCGAGGTTAGCCCCGCAAACAGCTGTGTGACCGTTTTCTCCATTTCAGCCTCTGTGTAAACAGAGCTTTCATTACGACAAAACCGTTCAGATTTCTTCTCTCTATCAAGGCATGTGGTTTCTAATGTGAACGTTTCAACCTGACAGTTTTACTGAGGTGAAGTCACTGGCAGGCATCTTACTGTAATTCAGATGTTTTCTTTTTTATTATTGGGTAAATTTTAGCGATGAACTAAGTGATAAACCGTTTTGAAGGAGCTTACAAACTAAAACGTGATTAAAGTCAGTATTGGTGCTTTTCCCAGCCAAAGCATTGCTACAGTATGGCCTAGTAAGAAACCATGCACCATATCCACCCCAACAGCCCGTTTTAATGAAAAAGTGTGAAAATATTCAAAGTTTTGCTTTTGAGGACGCAATTACGGCACGTAACCACCAAAGAGAATGCAAGCAGACTGTAATATTCTTTAGTATGCATATGCATGGGAACACTTATCGCTTATGAAGTTGAACAGAGCAAAAGTTCAAGATCACATTTGTTCCCTTTTAACATCCACCCCCAGCTGTACCAAGAGCCCTCCTCTCTTTGCTTTGTTAAAATACGATATGATTGCTTCTAATTTTCCGCTTTTGTTAACTTGCACAAGAGCAGGGAACATCATGTATCCGGCTTTAGGGGGACCCATTTACTCCGAGCATTAGCAACAGCCTTTTTAAATCACCTTGTTACCGGAATACTTTGACTTTCTCGCTTGATTCGATTAGATGCTTCGTCATTCTTAATTTTGTTTGGCACTGGAATTTGAGGTAGGGGTGCAGACTTATAAGAGGCGATGCCAAGGTTTGGTAAATAGTTGAAGCAGATCTCTTTGTGAGGCATCTAGTGTTCCAGAATTTGCTTGTAAGTTTGTTTTGTTCTTGTCTCTGGCGGATGCTTTGACTCTTTTAATGTTCTTTTATTTTATGATGATTTAAAAGGTTAATTTCTGTTTTCAAGATATTACTTTGTCTTCATCATTTTGTGTAAGTTTATTTGCAGGATGTTGGTTTTGTCGCATGGTGGAGTTGTGTTCTGTGTTTAATCTGATGGACATCGACAATTTTAACTAATCGCTTAATCCGGGTCCTTTTTGCATGTAGTTTTAAAGGAACGATGTTAATATTGATGAATTTTAAATGAATGATACCTCATACCAATGATACAAATCATTAATTTTGTTTATCAAGACGCGTTGTATTTCTTCTCGAAGCCGTCAATAATGGGTTAAAAAAATCTGGAATTAGCCGAGCCATATTTATAGACCAGACTACCATTAGAGATTCTTTCAACTTGTGCCAGAACTTGATCACCAAGTGACCACCCAAAATACCTTAGCAACAAGATTGTAACAACGCTAACATACTCAGAACATCTTAGCAACTGGATAGCGATGTTTTAGGTGCCAACTAGAGCCTTTGCATCACGCCAGCTGCTTCTGCACAGGCAAGCGCCCCTTGCATTTTCCTCACAAAACAAGTGCATCATTTACCATGTGTAGTTTTGTTGAGTCCCTGGAGAACTGCAAAGACGTGTTGATTTATCGCTCCATTGTGTTTTTATTCTGCAGGGAGTTAAGCCAGGCAGCTTTGACAAGGTAGCCATTCCAGAGGTGAAAGAGATCATCGAGGGATGTATTCAGCAAAACAAAGATGAAAGGTGAGGTGGTGCCTACTGCTCCTTTCACACGCACACATCCACACGTCGTTCGTAGAATCTGGTCATACCTCAGTTCTCGGAGGCAGTCGGCCTGCAGCTGCACACAGAGGCGTTGAACTCGTGCTGATGTGAGGGTGTATCGGGGGCTCCGGGTGGCTGGTGCACTGTGTGAAATGTGCACAGTAGCAGCAGATAAGCTTATTTCGCACAGTGTTTTGGAACAATTCCAGCAACCGGCAGTAAATGAATCGGCTGTAATCTCACTTGACTGGCAGTAAAATCTGTGTCTTTATATAATCAACTTCATTCTTGCAGCGCAGTGATAACAGAAGTTCTTACACGCCAAGGTCCAAACCCCTCAAGATTCTGCAAATTGTACATTTTAACCAATAGTCTTCTTAATACTGACCTTGCAACACATGAAGTGTATTTTAAGACAGAATGTGGTGAAACATCTGTAACTTCCTAAATCGTGTCGTCATGCCCTGTGTTTTGCTTGGGCACATAAAAAAATGGAATGGAAAATGGCAAGATGGGAAGATGTCTGATGTTCCGCTGATGAAACACTGGAAAAGCTGATGTCTACTGTATCAAGCTACTCAACAATCCGTGAATCCTGCAGTGCGAAACCTGGAGGTCGGCATGCAAGATCTCTCTTTTTTACAGAATTATGAAAGATCTGAACAAGATTTGTTTTGTGAAAATATATTTTTTCACTCATGTTCCTCATTCCCTGGAAGTGAGATGGATTTGCATTTTTACATGCAAATGGTTGGTCATCTCCTGTGCATATTTAAGTTATAAAATCGTATTTGTAAATCTGTACATTCTTATGACTTTATCGAACTTGACTCATTGGGGCAGAGCCCTGAGAATGGAACCCCATTAAATATAATTTTCGTAATCAGATGGTTAAACTGAAAATCGTATGTGTTCGGTACTTTGAATTGTGGCTCAACACTTTAGTCCTTTTTTAAATCAATGCTTTTCACAGACTTATTATTCCGTCTTGAAGAGCTCCAGCATTCTAGCATGTTTCTCTTAATGATTCTACATTACTCTAATTATGTAATTATGTTTGCTTGTCATTGTTTAAGATCTCTAGTCTTGTTTACTTGTACTAAAACTGCTTTTCTTCCCTGACAGATATGCTATCAAGGATCTTTTGAACCATGCCTTCTTCCAGGAGGAGACAGGAGTACGAGTTGAGCTGGCCGAGGAGGACGACCGTGAGGTGATCGCCATCAAGCTCTGGCTGCGCATCGAAGACGTCAAGAAACTAAAAGGCAAATACAAAGAAAACGAAGCCATCGAGTTCTCCTTCGACCTCAGCAAGGATGTTCCAGAAGATGTGGCTCAGGAAATGGTGGGTTGGTTTTATGTGCAGTTTAGCACATAGGCGTCTTTTATTTCTTTACCTTTTTTTAACAATGTCACTTCACAGGTGGAGTCGGGCTACGTCTGCGAGGGCGACCACAAAACCATGGCCAAGGCCATCAGGGATCGCGTGGCCCTGATCAACCGCAAGCGAGAGCAACGACAGCAAGTACGAGCCGAGCAAGAGAAACGCAAACAGGAGGAAGAGCAGAAGCAGATTTCCATCGAGTCTTTGAAGAACACACCAACCTCTCACGGTACTCCGAGTCAGTGCGGATCCCAGCCTCCCACTCCAGGTCTTCTTCAACCTGATTGCGAGGAACTTGAGGCAGAACAGCAGCTCCAGTACTCACAAAGTGGAATGGCCTGTAAGGGTAATCCCAAACTCATGGACCCATCAGTCCTTTCCTGCTTAATTCTAAGCCTGGTCTCTTTTCCCAGCTGCTGATGGGACGCTTGACAGTGGTCAGGGTTCATCTGTGTTCTCAGAAGCTCACCTGAGCCAGGTCAACATGTCGTATGGTTCTCCTGCAACGTCCCAACAACCCCAGGTGCCCGGACAGGGCGCCTTTCCCCCCGCCTCTCAGCCTCCCCTGCAGCACACCCCGTACCCCCAGCAGCCCATGGTAAGTCATCTCAGCAGACGTATGTTCATTATAAAGAAACGTAAATATTCACACACTACTCCACTTATGGCAGCTGTACGCCTACTGGCATATTCCTCCATTAATCAATTACAACTTCCAAGAAGCAGTTTGACAGCCAAAACCGGGATCAGTGCACAGAAGATTCAACAGCTCAAATATGTTAAAGCGCAGAAAGCAGCTGCGTTTATATTCTCTGTAGACTGAAGAAAGGTTAAAATGGGATTTGTAAAGTCTACCCAAATTACATTCGCATTTACGCTCTTGGCAGATGCTTTTATCCAATGTGACTCACTTTGCAAAAGCGTTTTTATAAGTTTTTACTAGCGCGTTCCCTAATGGCTGGAATACACTACAAGACTTCTAAAATCTGATCAGATTTTTTTAAACTAGACACTTGCAGACTTTTTGAAAGTTTCAGATAGAAACACACTTACTGATAAAATCCTCAGACTGGCACAGACTTTCTGCAACAAGTCCAGACTGAAAATCTGGGCAAAAGTCTTGTAGTGTATTTCAGCCTTAAGATTCAAACCAATGACCGTGAGGTTACTAGCACCATGCTACACAAGCTGAGCTACAGAAATAGTCTTTGCACTGTTTAACTAAGACAGAACCACACCTTCCTGTCAAGTATGCAAAGAAAAATAGTAATCGAAGACACAGACTTGTCTAAAATGCAGCAAAACAACGTTGTTTTTAACATTGTTAAGAATCAACAAATGCGTTGCTATGTGCACGAGTTCATTTGAGAACAGAGTTTTGGCAGCTGCCCTCTGGCAGGAGAATGATCGGATAATTGACTAATCTAGTCTGTCTTAAGTTGTGTAATGCGCGTATTATGACGTCGACAACACAACATGAAGTTGCAGGTCTTTCATTTGCACAACAATATAATCTTATATTTGACAATAAATAAGCCCTTTAGTTAAATATCATTGTCATTCACGTAGTGAATATATGTTTATCCCATCATGGTACTTCCTGTGCACGAGCTGTTGTATTCAATAGATTTTACACACAATAGCCATGATATTGTAACATACTGTATGAATATCGACTGAATGCAAGAATGTGGATTGAATTGATGTTTGACTTTTGAATTGTTGTGGTTGCATGAATTGTCTTTTATATGAAACTGGATGTAGTTTTTTATGAGACACTAAATGAATGATGCATGAGAAAAGGAAATCAAAGCCATAACCACTACACACTAAACGGGTTTGATTCTTTCCAAACATCCTGATCTCTTTGTTCATTCTGGTTTTCTCTCTTGACTGTCGAGTAGATTCCAGACTCCCACATGGCTTGAGCTGGTGCTCCCTCTTCATCACATTTTTACTTATTTCCATTTTACTTGTTTTTTATTCCTATGTTCTTTTCAAGACAGTGCCATGTACTGTAGCAGTGTATCATGCTGTGCAGACTGGCAGGCCTTCATCACTTTCGCAAGCTTTTCTGACTCATTCATTTTTAATTCATTTGCATTAGTTTGTCTTTTTGCATTTTGCAATTACATTGAATGACTTCGGGGACAAATTTCAAATTCACTCAAGTTATTTCCTTAAACTCAAATGAGGTTTTAAAAAAACTGCATAATGATGCATGAGAAGTTAAAACTCGGATGATTCCTCAAGTCTGCACAGCACCTTTTTTTTGTATTATTTTTACCACATGATATTTGTTGTCATATTTGATCTCTTATGTTCATATTTTGTCATAAAACATCTCATTGGGCGGAGATCCTGTGATGCTTTTATGGACTTTCCTAACCTCAACTGTATCCGTTCTTCATCTGTTTTAGGTTGTTAGTGCTGTTGGAGACTGACAATGACAGTAGATTTGATCTCAGTAGCGTCATTGCAGTCACCTATACCCACATTTGTCTGGGAATTAACACACAGTTTCTTTGTAACATGTAACCTGATCTCTGATCAGGTTTGATGAGCAATACTTTAAGCTGCCACTGTGATTCATTGGTTCTTGGTATTGTATTACATGCAGTCTTGTCATAGCATAAATAGTTATGTTAGCTGATAAAGTATTGTCATCCATAGCTCATCAATTCAACCATGTTTATTGTTTTAATCTGACTTAACAATAGACTTTATGGTAGATAATATCAACATTTGATCTTTGTAGATCAGATTCGGTGTGCCATTTTGTGCTCGAAACCTCAGACTTCTCTTTTGAGCATTATTGGGTTTTTTTATTCTGTATGTTGGTATTTGTCTTGTTATCTTATAGTTTGCTTTTTAGCTTTCGTGTCATTTACGTTCCATTGAGGTTAATAGTCGACTCCCCTCTTTGCCTCCAGCCTCCTCCACCTCTCCCACGTCGTCGTAGCATGTCTGTTTGCGTGCCCTGCTTTTCTACCACCCCTCTGTTGTGCCCTCCCAAGCCACCTTCCACACCTCCTCCAGTCGCATCAGCCCCCCTCTCGCCCCGACTGGGGAGGCCAGATGGGGAGACGTTCGCGGACAGACTGTCCAAAGCGCTGGAGAGCGTCCTGCCCCTTCACTCGGCCCCACCCCGCCGCCGCGCCAGTCTCCCAGCAATCTTTGCCAGTCCTGTATGTTAGTGTTTCCCAGTGAACCAGGATTCCCCTGCTGAACATGATCTAGGGTATAAAGAACATGCTTAAAGTGCTATGAACAGTTTGGAAGGGGCAAGGAACATAATCAAACTGACCTTTTTAGAATTAAAGCCCCACAGGTGTTTCCTAATGTGTCTCAAGTCATTCCCTTAGAAATGTTAGTTTTAAGCTAGGTAATGCCATTTCAAATTCAGATTAGTAGATTTCTCTTTTTGTGAGTCAAAGGATCAGGTTGAAAGAAACAACCATTATGCTGATGCTATGAGAATAGATGGGCTAACCACAGTCCTGATTGAATGAAGACCGACAGATACATACATTAAAACCTCTTTTGGATACCTGTGTTACCCTGGTTCATTCAGCTGGAGCCCTGTGTTCACATTAAATACAGATTTAGAAGTATTTCTTAGGCCATTCAGCCTGTGACTCATCTGTATTTAATCGTGAATCTGTCCCTTTCATGTTTTTACACTTCTTTTTGTTAAACATTTAGCATATTTTAAGCATCTTTTGACTTATTCTTTTGTCATTGAGACAGTTTTACCTTTGAGATGAATATTGTCTGTTTTTCACCTGTTATCTCTTTACATCTTTCTGTTTTTTCTTGCTTTGTGAACTTGTGCTGTTTCCTTTGCCTCACAAAGATGCTATATGTTATTGTCACTGCAGCCGCAGTCAGTGAGTCAGCCCTACGGCGGAGGAGGCTCAGGTCTGGTTGAGCCCCCGCACTTTTTCCCCACCATCCCAGAGCGGCCCGTGTCTTTCTCGCCTCCGCCGTCTTGCCCACCCAAAGGTTTCAACGTGCAGCGTCGCAAGAGCACCTCCATCCTGGAGGCCCACACGCGACACTTCCAGCCCGCCTACCACCGTAGCTACGGCAGCAGCTTGCACCCATTCTCCGGCATGGAGGCCATGGGTGCCGGCGTTGAACCTTCTCTGTATGTGATGCAAGGAATGGCGGCTCAAAGGCTGGCCGAGCCACTGCACCTGCCACCCCCTACAGAATCCATCTATGGATACAAGGATGTTAGAGCCGAGCAAGAGAAAGCCGTCCGGAGGTTGAGTCTTAATCAGGCTGCGTTAATGGAACACTTGGAAGCCATGTCGTATGGTGGCTACCCGATGACGGCTCATCAGTTGAGCCACATCGCTTTCCATCAGCAGATGCAGGCGGCGGCTGCTGCCGCCAGCTTGGCCTACGAGGCTCCGCCTCAACCTGGGACAGCTTACCTTCACCCTCATGTCCAAAACCACATGCGTTTGACCCAGAGCCCAGTCCCGCAACTGCCTCCCATGAGCGTGTCAAGCTCTTTGTCTGTGGGACAGTCAACTGGGGCAGTTGGTGCTGGTGAGCCTGTCTATCAACCTCACACGTTTCCTCATTCAGCTCCGCCTGTGTTGGCACATACTGCCGAACCCTTTGAATTCCACATGCACAACTTTCAAGCAGACCCCGCCATGCTGGCCTCCAGACTGTACCGATCCCGCCGCGGCTCCATGGACCTTAACCTTGAGGAAGCGGCCAGCAATGCGGGCATGTGCGGTCGCTTGCAGCCTGTCACTGAAGAACTATACAGCTACGTCAGCCCAGAACTGCCTCTTCCCCCGGGTAACCTGCTTCTACACGGACCTAAAGATCACAGCCCTGAGCCATCAAGCGACTCAATGACCTCCTCTGATGCTGGTGAGTTCCACTCACCTCCCCCTCATCCGTTGTACCACGGTCAAGAGTCATCCGCCGCTCAGTCTATCCCTCAGACTTTGTATTACAAAACGGAAGGAGGGAGCAACGTCAGCGACGGACACCCACCCAGTCAGCCAACGTTTCTGTTTGTCCCAGCCTCCGAATCGTCGGGTGTCCCGTCCTTGCACATCAGTGCCTGGGGCCGGCAAACCACCCTTCAACAAAACCTCGCATACCACGAGGCTGCCCTGTCTCATCTGGTACCTAAAATTACTCGTTCCCGTCCGCCTTTCCCTAGCACTCCCTGTCTTTTTCTCAGTTACCTGATTTTTGTCCCGTGGTTGTGGTTTTAACCCTCTCCAGCCATATCATAGGGCTAAGAAGTGTGATCAGGAGGTATACTGAGCTGTATATGCATAAACCTGCTTTTTAAATCCCCTTTTATTTATTGTCATTTTATTTCCAAAGATTTTTATTTTAGGTATGTTTTGTAAGTATTATTTTGTGTGTATGTTCATACTGTATAGTGCTGTACTGTATATGGTACCTGTGTGTTTGTGCAGATATGACGTATAACTTCATATCTGAACATTGCATACAAATCTGAAGTCATGGTTGCCTCTTACCAATTTTTTTATGCTTGTTGACCAAAACGTAAAAGTTTGTGTGTTTGTACTATCAGATTTTTAAAAGATGCTTGTTTTATTTGCAAAATGAGGCTTGATGAAACTGATTTGTATGACCAAATACACAAGACGCATACTACACAAATGGGGGTTTAGACTGGTTTGCTTGCCTCTTTAATGTTGGGTTCTGTAATCCTGCTCTTTAAAATGTTTTTTTTGTTGTTGAATTTTAACGCCCGCTTTATTAGATCTGCTACATTATAGATGGCTGGAAATGGTTAAAACGGTTCCTAGTGATTTTCACCTTTTCAATTTTGTCTTTGTGACGGACAAGTTGAGATACAGCATCAGTTAAAAAGTATCAACACATTTTTTTGTTTAGAAGTCAACTTATAACCCTTAGAAGGCTGGCATTATGTATCAATGTCATCCCGCAGATCCATTCTGTACCCCATCTTTATGCAACTTTTCTTTTTATATTTTTACACCATTGTTATTTTAATTTCGTTATTCCCCGCTGCTTTCTAAGCCTCTTACTAATAATGAGTAGATACTCCGATACATGGTCAAGGTAAGGTGATCTACGTCTGGAGCATCTATACTTGTCTGTATCCCAGAGAAGGGAAGTTGAAAGACAAGTATACTTGCAGCTTTCTAAGGGTCAAATCCAGCAGTGTGTTTTTAGGAAACGCTTCCTCGGTTATACAAACTACAGCACACGCAGGGCGCTTCCCTGGGTTCTGGTATAACCTTCACCTAAGCTACCTAAGAGTACAGAATCATGTAGAGTCACGTGCATGAAGCCTACTCACTCCCTGGCTAACACCCTGATGTTTGTTTGTCAGTTAATCGTGAGATGTGAAAGACATACACAAAAAGTGAACCATGACCTGAATGATGTTACTCAGTGTTCACGCTTTGTGTATGAATAGTCAATATTTTAAAGTTGAATATTTTTTGTTTATGATGGAGCCAAGATGAGGTTTTGACTTTCTTTTTCCATCTCTCCACCGCTCTCCACCACTACCATCTCTCTCTCTCTCTCTCTTTCCATATTTCTTCAATTCTCATAGCAGGTGCAGGTTCCCCCGCAGTCCACAAGTTCCATTTCTTTGGTTTCCTGCAGCACCCCAACGGCAGTCCCCACTCCTCAGCAGGTAAGACGTCCTTCTCCCTGATCACATGGTCTCTTTCCCTTCACCATTGGCATAAATGTTGGCAAACCAATCACTCCCCTTTAAGACACTTCCAGACCTTTTTGAGTTTTGTTTTCGCTCTGGATTCTCTCCTGCGTATGAAAGCTGTGGACATCAGAGGTGCCTTTCACTTACATGGTCTTGTATTTGTTTCTTATAGTATGGAGGTTACTACGTCCAAGCGCTCCCTTCGCAGGTAGAGAAAACACCCATTTCCTCTCTCACTCTACCTTCTCTCTCTCTTTCTTACATTTACCTGAATCTTTTGTTTCCTGTGCTTTTCTTTGTCATTTCATACTATTGCACAATTTGAAATGTTGCGCAGTATTTAGCCATTTTAAGAAATTGTATTACAAAATCTGGGTCTTGAAGGACTAATTTGAGAATGATTGTTTGAAATAAGATTTGGTGTGTATTCTGTGTATTCATTAAGTTGATTATGGTGGTTTTAAGTGATGTTCTGGATTCCGTAATTAAGTTAGACTCTTCTTTTAGTAGATGAAAGCAAATTGTAAAGTAGTCCCAAATTATAACGTATATGGATATAAAGTCTCGTGGCGCTAAATGGTTCAATTAAAGGGATATTCCCAAGTATATTCAGTTGAGGTAAGTAGTTTGCACAGACATGACAGGGCACGTTTAAGGGAGATAAAGACAAAATTGAGAGGGGTGAGAGAGCACAGTTATTCGTGGGAAATGCATGTGATGCTTTTAATGTACAGGTTTCCTATGGGCTTATGTTTTTCTTCAGCACTCTTCCTCCCAGCATTGCAGTAATATTTAAAGAGTAAAATAATCAAGATTCGTGCCTGGCTGTGGCTCTTCTGTTTTCCATTTAGGCTCCTGTATTACAGCAGGTTTCTCTAGGGCCAGCTTCCCAACCTGGTGTGTCTGTACCCCAGCAAGCTCCCCAACAGCCTCCCAGCAACGTGGTTCAGACCGGCTCCCAGACGCAGGTGCAGACCGGCCCTCCACCCACACAGGTAACACACTCATCAAGTTCCTACTTTTTTTTTCTTCTTTCGCCATTTCATGTTGACTTGATAAATAGCCAATCCTCTTCCTCATTGGAAGTCTTTGTTTCCGTTTTCAGTTTGACTCTTTATTTTAAACCTTTGTGTGTCTGAGACTCTGTGGCCTTTTTTCTCAGATGTTTTCTAGCATGCTGTTGTGTATGTCGCATGGACGTGTCATTTGGGTGTTGTTTAAAGAGTCCACCTTGTTTAGTGCTACGATGTTTTGTCCAGAAAACCTGTTTGTCCTGGAAGCCCAGATCATTGTGTTGTATTCCACCCTAAAATCGCTCTCTCCACGTTTGCTTTTGAATATGACTGTACATATGGGTTGATCTCACAAGTCCATTTTTGAAATAAATGGTTTGATGTGTTGTTGTGTAGCGACAGCTTTTAAACACTTAGAAAGAAGCCCCTGCTAATGTAAACTCATAACTGTTTGGCTCGTAAATTAAAGTTGATGTTTCTTTTGCTTGCGTTTGATGTAATCCTCAATTCACCCCGAGGCATGCCGGCTGTTGTTTTTGCTGTGGTTTATTGAGACATCGCTCCTCTCACACATAATCAGGCCTTGCGGTTTCCATCAACCTCACCGATTGGTCCCTGCACAACCCCCGAAAACACAATTCCCCGCTCGTCCTCCATCTGCCCAGTCATCAATCTGATCCCTCTGCCCCTCTGCTACCTCCCCTAGCTTTGCAATAAGGCTCCCTGCGTGCCAACTTTGGCCCCCGCGACAGTACCCTCATTGCTGCTTCCAGTAACTGCGGTTCAGCGGTCCCTGCCGCAGCCGGTACCCAAGCCCTCAGCAGCGCAGCAACCTGTAGTGCCAACCATCGTTGTGGCCACAGTCCCCACCCCTGCCGAACATCCATGTATGCCAGCAGACACCCCATTCCAGGTACCTGGAACTGACTTCTGCCAGCCCCCGACTAGCTCTCAGCGCATTAGTGTATACAGTGTGAATTTTTTTTTTTTTTTACCAGGATAGTCCCTTTGAGATGTAAATCTCTTCTTGCAGGCAGTCCTGGCCAAAATGGCAGCACAAAAAGTTACACATAAAACAAATTCACAAACAATTGTGCATACAAGAGATCAATTTGCAAGATCAAATGTTCCACAAAAAAGGTGCATTAAAAGAAAAGGCAGTTTTATCAAACGCTGTTTATACTCTTGGGATTTTTAAAAGCAAATTGGTAGAAGATCTAGTCGTATAATTACAAGTGTGATAAAATGGAAGACTACAGATATAATTAGGTAATTTTCCTAACAGCGCCTTGGCAATGAACAACAACATTTGTATTTTTCTCCTTTGAGACAAGGAGGGACCAGCCTACTAATTCATACAAGGAACAGTGGTGAGTGCGTAAAGAAGCACCAGTCACAAATCTTAGGGCACATTGGTACACACAGTACAGCTTTTATAGTAGGGTTAAACTTGCATGCATATATAGCACATCCCCATAATCTTAAACTGAAAGGAAACAACTTTGTGTTATTATTTTTTTTGCTTCATAAGGAAGACGTTTCTTGATTCAATATAGAAAACCCAATTTAAGTCTAAGCTTTTTCAGAAGATTTTCAATATTTACATGAAAGTCCAGCTTTTCATCCAGCTATATACTCAAGTATTTATACATTTTTCTCTTTATATATACTCTCTTTGTAATGTTAAAATAGGGTTGTCTAAATTTGATATTGCTTTGAGAAAAAATATTTTTTTAAACCAATTTTAAGTTTATCAATGACAATTGCAATGACTTAAAAGATTCTTGCAAAAGCTCTAAGGCTCGGTTTAAAGAGTGAAATATAAGTATAAATAAAGAGAAAAAAATAAATAAAATCGGTCCTGATATAGATCCTTGAGGGACTCCCTTTGTAATTCTTTGCTTTGTTGAAATATAATTCTCAGCTGAGACACACTGAACTCTATCTGATAAACCAATTTATAGCCATTTCCCTAAAACAAGAGATTCATTAACAAGAGATTCAAACACGTTTGTCATTACTTATAATCTTGAAATTGGATGATAATTTAGCAATTAAAAAAAATAAGGCTCTATTTTATAAGTACCTGCTGATAAATCTTTAACTAAACTAATTGAACTAAAATGACTATTAAAAGCATTCACAATATTTTCTTCCCCTTAATCACACTTTCATTTAGTTTTAAATAATTGGGCAGACAGGTAAAAATTTTGGTACCAGAGACTAATGTGGTTAACTTCCAAAGATGTAAGCTGTTTACTGTCATTGTACAGGTACAATGAGATCATTTCTAGTGGTCATGCTGCGTTTGTCTTTTGCTACAGTCATCTCATGATCTTTCAGTCTTTGTCGATCTGTCTGGGAAGCTGAAATGAAATGATGAGGTTGATTTGATAGTCTTTTTCTGCAGCATTGTATTTATTGTTTTTCTCTCTTGTTTTTTTGATGTGTTTATTTCCTTTGCTTTCACAAAGAGTCAGCCTGGTTTGTGCCTTAATCTATTCTAATCCTTTTTTTCTCGTCAAAGACTTCTCACACCGTCACTCAGACTTTGACAACAGAGCTGTCACAACTCCAAGCTCCTGTGGTGGATAGGTAAGATCCTCCAGTTACCAGATTCACAATGTGTAATGGTTTATAAAAAAAAACAATCAAAATTTGATAAAAAGTGCTAGCGTATCAAAGCAGTGGATTTACTGTATATATTTTTTTACCCCTTCAGTTATCAGTCTGACGTAGCATCTGGGCTCAGTGATGGGAATGAGGGCGTAACGGGCGGCAGACATGAGGGTCGTTCGGCTAAACGCCACCAGCGCAGATCAGTGCGCAGTCGTTCGCGCCACGACAAGAACTCTAAAGCCAAGCTCAACGTCCTTAACGTACGTCTACTACATTTTGGGAATATGTTCTGAGGATTTTTAATAGTTGTGTGTAACAGTGGGAAAAACATCTCATTCTTGTTTCAGATCTCCAGCATGGGTGACAGAGTTGCAGAATGTCAGCTGGAAACACACAACAGAAAAATGGTGACGTTTAAGTTTGATCTGGACGGAGATAACCCAGAGGAAATTGCACAGATAATGGTAACTTGAAACACCACCTGCATGTTTTTAATACCACCCAGATATGCCCAATGAACTTGAACTATTTATACGCAATGTGACAGAAACAAGACTGAATTGAACATTTTCAGTTGCATTTTCAAGCAATTTCCTCCTTTTTGTTTTAGGTTCAGAGTGAATTTATTCTAGAAAGCGAGCGCGAGTCCTTTATCGAGCAGATCCGGGATGTCATTGAGACAGCAGATGAGAAAGGTGTAGAGCGAGAACGCAGCCAGGTAAGCTGTGCTTAATAGCATTGTAGTGTCAGAAGGTAGATTGTACACCATGTATGATATATTACACAAAAATATATATTTTTTGACAACGTTGTTTAAATGTGTCCATACAGGCGGTCAATGATCATGTGCAACATCTGCCCACCATCTCTGTACCCCTTGAACAAGGTAAAGCTTATGATCATAGCATGTAAAACAGATTATTTTCCCATGCTAATATTATGTCAGGACTGAGGTCTCTCCTTCACTTGTTCTTTCAGGCATACCGCCTTATTCAGCTGCCCTGGTGGTCCATTCAGCAGGCCGCAGGTTTATCGTAAGTCCAGTGCCCGAATCCAGGCTGAAAGACCAGTTTTTCAGCTCACCCCCACCCGCTGTCCCCGTGGGTCAAGAGCCTTCATCCTGTGAGTGTTAATAAAGAGATAAGAAAATCAAGATTGTGGGTTCAAGTTTGACATTTTATGCAACCGTATCTTATTCTGTATTTTTTCTCATCTTCTTCGACAGCAGTGCCAGGTCTTGGGCTTTCAATGTCTGCGTCCGTAGTCAGTCTGCAACAGGCGTTTTTGGAGATGCGTCAGGGCCAGTTTGACCCCGGTCCCAGCACTGCACCACCAATACTCCACACCTCGATGCCCCCACTACTGCCTCCTGTAACACCCTTGCCCTCTGGCACCGACCCGATGGTCACTCCCCCGCTTGCACATGTGTCTGAAGTAATCTCTTTGGCATCTCTACCCATTGTGTCAGCAAACCCTCCAGGGTCAACATCACCACCTCCTACCCTTCAACAGACGCCAACCTCTGCCATGACCTCCACACCCACCCATTCACTGCCCATGTCTCAGCCCCCTCTGCCTCCAAGTCAGCCATCTATACCTACTGGCATCAGTGTTGTTACATCTCCCTCATCTCTGCCTGTGCAAGCTCTGCCCAGCACCATGCCCGCCTCTACACCGTTCCCCCAGACAACAGTTCCTGTGCCGGCGCCGGCCAGCATGGTCGCATCGCTCCCTCATCCAGTGGCTCCTGTGAATGTCGTGGGTTCTGTTTCCGGCGGCAGTGCCGAACAGCCGTTCATCCCCTCCACGACTGCTCAACTCACGCCAACTGTAGTTCCCACCACGGCTTTTGAAACACCCCAGCTCGCACCTTCCACCATCCCCGCCACGGTAATTCCCTCCGCAACCACAAACATACCGCTCGTTCAGCCCACGCCGGTGCACAGCCAACCTCAAACCTCCACCGTGCCCAACCAGAGCCATATTCATTGCGTGGATTGCGACAGCGACCCGCAGGCAAAGGGCGTTGATGACATCCAAGCTCTGGATAAGAAACTACGCTCTCTCTTTATGGACCTAGGGTCTGGTCCGCTATCCGCCCAGTCCGATATCACATCTGACCCCATGGCGACCCCAAGCGTCCCTGGCACCTCCTCCCCAACCACATGCGCCACCCCTAGTGGTACCCCCCTCCCTCCCTCTAGTTTACCCCTGGGCCCCTCCAGTCATCAAACGGGCTCCCCGATGACCGGCATGGGTAATGGATCCACCCCTGTCGGCTACAGTCAGACAACACCATCCAAAGCTCCGTTGTCAAGGTTACCGGTGAGCGATGGCTGATTTAATGGTTGAAGAGAAAATGTTTATCAAAATGGTTCTGACTCAAGATCAAAAGAAAATACCATCAGTATATTTTACAATTTATAATAAATATTATACAAACAGTAAAGGGCCAATTCAAAGAAAGATTGACATAGTATTTAATGCAAACACTTTTCTTGTTTATATGATCAACTTTACTCTCTCAAGTACTAACAATATAAAACGTGTTATAGTCTGTTTTAATCGAATTTTATGCATGGCAGAATTTCAAACGTGGCAAAATGCAGGATATTGTAAGCGTACATCTCTAGCATGTGACTCAACTGACTTTGTAATTATATAACAAGAGGCAGTTAGCATGTTGGGGACAGCTCAACCTCCCAAACCTGAGTCTTTGGCTCCTGTATGCTGCATGCAGCTTGTGGTGCTTTCTCAGAGTGACGTATCTGCCAGCACTTGTTCTTCACGATGGTTTAGTTTCTCTTCCGTCTTCATTCATTAGGTGTTGCCTGCTGGCCTCGATCAGGCTGGCACGCCGCCATCAGAGCACCTACCACCCTTCCCAGGACCTTGTTTAATTCAGGTGCCTTTTATTGCTTTCTCTCTCTCTATCACGCTGTGCTTTTTGTTTGGGTATCGTTTCGTGTGAAACACACAGAGCATGAATAACTAGTGTTGGAGGTCGGATAGGAGCATGACCTTTGACTCGTACTAACTCGCTGCTCTATTTTTTCTACTCGGAGAAATGGATTTTGTCAAACCATGATCTCACATACAGTAATGCATATTCGTGTTACGAAACCCTATTGGTAATAGTAAGTTATGCATATTTTAAATCATATAGCCGAAGGAAAGATTAATCATCAGTAGTTTTGATTATCTTTTAGTTGGATACATCTAGATGCAAAACCAAATTGGTGTAATCAAGTCATTTTCCTCGGCTCAATCTTGAGACCTGCTGTCATCGACCTCACATTCAGCGTAGTCTTTACTTTCTGCTCGAGGCCATTCAAACTTAATCTTGCGTATTTTTGTAGATTCAGAGCGATATCTTTCATCTGCCTCTTAAGAGGAAATTAGTGTAAAAGTGCTTGTTGGCCCCTAGCCGAGCAATACAAAACATTTCAGGAACAGCAGAACGCCGACCGATTTAAATACAAATTTGAGCTGTAGCATGACAGGAAACCTTAACTTGGATTAAAAGCATTCAGCCCTTCCAGGCAATGGTCATCTGACTTTAGACTTACTGTAAGAGACCGTCTCGTGCTGGATTTAATTAGATTCACTGTTCCCATGTCGGATTTGCGCGCACTTGCCACAAGCAATAATCGTATGTGTGCTTTTTTAAATGGACTTGACTAATTGGTGAAATGGATTGTTTAGTCTCAGCAGCCCTTGGAGGATCTGGATGCCCAGCTGAGACGGGCTCTGAGTCCAGAGACCGTCCCCGTCAGCAGCGCCACGCATCAGGTACAAGCACACTAACAGGGCTGACCGAAAAAACGCCAAAGCTGTCTGCTTTTGTCTTGTTCACTTACAGATTCAACACTGGAATGTTCCACACACACAGAGCAGATTAAACAATGTCTCTCAGATCTCCAGCAATTTATAAAGAGAGGATTAGCTTCTTTGACATCAGTTGGGGCGTCTTGAGTTCTAAGAATTCACCAGTCGAAACTGAGAAATCCTGTCAATTCTGATTTCATTTGCGTACTGGTTTAAGATACATGGGTCTTGCATGTTGGGTCTTACACACCTTTTTGTGAGCAAACGTAATTTAGTCTGCATCTACATATGTTTGTATTGTAATTCCACTCGTCTTTGTTTTGCTTTGCAGTGCTCCGTCACCGGGATGCCATTTGGAGGACAGCCAGGTGTGTGCTGCCAGTTTCACAGATTAAACCTTGAAGTCGAAATTTACCTACAACGTTTGCAAAAACACAACCCTGTTTATACCGCGAATGATTTATTGGTGCATGTTATTCCGTAGAGGAAAATGTCTTTCTTATTTTTAATCAAAATATGCTTTGTCTTTTAAACGGTCCACCTTTTTACCCTGAGGTTAATGTTGACTAATAACTGTTTCGCATTCCTGTATAATAAAAAGTGTGAAAATTACAATTTTCTCATAATTTGCTCACAACAAACAAAATCCATACAGGTTTCTAGTTGTTACAAACCTGTATGGATTTCTTTTGTTGTGCTGAACACAAATGAAGATATTATAATGACGGTTTGTAACTAAAGCTCAGTTTATACTCGTGTGTTGGACCTACGCCGTAGCCTCGACAGGCAATGACCACTAGGCGTCAGTGTCCATGCACGTGTTGCTTGTGTAACAAAGACAAGAGCCGAAGAAGAAGCAGCTCGTTTGAGAAGCATTAGCAGTGATAGCGGCAAGTAAACAGTCACTTTTGTTGCAACTTGGGATGTTAAATACAGAATAACAAATAATTTACTTAGATAATCAATTCGGAAATTAGAAACATGCGTTTGAGAAACATGACGCTATCGCAGAGTTTTTTGACCCGAGGGAGGGTTTCAATCCTACCAATCACAGCACTTGTGGTCTGCGTTGAGTTGACGCGTTGCTACATTTTTGGAGAGGTGCGCGTCAGGCTACGGCGTAGGGTACGCGGCTCTGCGTAGGCTACGGTATAGGTCCTACGCACAAGTATAAACTGAGCTTATGCCGTTTTAGGTCACCGTTGACTCTCATAGTGGTCTTTTGTCCTACTATGGGAGTCAATGGTGACCCAAAAGGGCTTAGAAACAATCTTTCATTCAAATATCTTTATGAAATGACAATAACTCATTATTTGTGGCGTTTATTGATGTTGCTCTTCCAGTTCCGTTTTCCTTGGATGGAGAGCTAACGGCTGTGCCCGCAACTGGAGGCTACAAACTGGGACGATTCCAGGTACCTCAAATGATTTAGCATGACAGTGTTATTAGCAACGGGAAGTTTAAACCATGTGGCGCTGAGCTGTCTTACTTCTATCTGTTATTCAGGTGTCAGTAGCTCCTGATGAGAGTTCCCCGCAGGCTCCCACCACCTCCCACGACTCATCTACCACATCATCATCTTCCACCTCATCGTCCTCCTCCACCCTCTCGAGCCCTGAGCACACGCTCCACCGGACCTCCTCTCCCTTCAGAAACGCTGCGGCGGACAGGATCGACAGCCCCTCTGCTTCCTCCGACCGGAACGCCGTCTCACCCCAGCCCACCACCATTGGACGTTTTCAAGTCACAACTAAGGCGGACACCAAAGTGGGTCGTTTCTCCGTGAGCGAGACGTCAGCTGCTAGCCGGCAGGCTCCTGAACCCCAACCGGGACCTCACACCCAACCAGCCTTAGGAAACGGTCCAGCCCAGAGTCCCGGCCCTCTCAACAACTCCATCAGTCCCTACCTGAGCAGCGACAATGACTCGGAGTTCGAAGACGAGGACTTTAAGAGAGAAGTCAGCAGGCTGAGGGAGAAGTATGTTTTCACCGTTTTGTTTCCGATCGGATATGATAGATGGTATGTTGGCATTTAAGATCTCTTTGTTACCCTGTCAGGCACATGATTGAAAGCCAGGCCCTGTACGTCCGACAGAAAGCCGAGATCGACACCCTTTTTGCACGTTTGGGCAAAGCTCCGCCCGGCATGATCAACCCACCTGTTTTGAATCCCGCCGGCCGTAGACGACGTCCTACTAAGAGCAAAAGCAGCAAATCCAGCCGCGGCAGCTTGCAGAGCAGCAAGAGTCCTGTGCAGCCAGGTATTCCCTCCCTCCGTCTTGCCTCGTGCTTGGCATTATGGGATCAGGGTCATTCCGTAAAAGAGAACGACAGTGTGTGGGTGCATCTTCCGTCCTGGCTCTGATCAGCGCTTCTCTATGTGTGTGTGTTGTTTCAGCAGCCAGCACTTTATCGGCGCAGAGCGTTCCCTCCGTGTACCCGTCCCAGCAGGCGTTTCTGGCCCCTGGGGGGATGATAGATGGGGGCAGCAGCCCTCTGCTCCAGTCCTTCAAACCCTCCCCCTCTCTAATGAGAACCTGTGTTCCGCTTACACCAGCGACGGCACGCTCTCCGCGCCCAGTTTGTGCGTCACCTCGCAAGGTAAAATAAAGGCCGGACACGTCACAGCCCACCGCTTGACCCCACGCGTTTGCTGAATATAGTGATCTCGGTGCGTCTTTCGTGTTTTGTTTCTTCCAAATTTGAGGAGACCACAAAATGACACAATTGAGAGAAATTGGATTTCATGTTAGTTGCGTATGTTGCAGTGTTTATTTATTATGATCGTTGTGGTCGTATTTCTGGTGATATGGGCATGTCAGAGAGACGGTGCATGTTTTGATATGGATGGAGCTGCAGGGCTGATGCTTATTCCTGCGGGGGGGGGGGCGCTCTTCTCCCCTCCTTTTCTGCGCAGATCAATGCTCTCCCACCCAGGGCCGCCACTCCCTCTCCTTCACCTCCTTCACTCTCTATCTGTCAGGAATTCATGGCTTACTGACCTCTGTTACCATTCTCACTGTGTATTTGTGTACACTCTCTTTCTTTCTCTCTCTCTCTCTCTCTCTCTCTCTTTTTCTTGCTTGCCCTCTTTTCCCTCTTTTTGTACCACAGGCTGCATAAAGTTTAGCTGTGGGTCGGAGAGAGTGACCTTCAAACCAGGTGGCAGGAGGACGCGTTTTCTGAGTACGCCCTGCTTGGCTCTTTGTGTGTAACGCTTTTTTCTTTTGTCTCCTTCGTACACTGTCATGTGATTGGTTCTTGATTTGCCAGGCCCTCTGATAGGCTGACTTTCAGGAATCTCTAAATGACCCGTACATGTTGCTAAACATATACAATACCGTCCCTTACACGTATATCTCATAAAGTAGCCGTGTATCCGTCTGATTTTAATTCAAGAATGGAATGCAGACGACCAGTTGATGTTGTGTTCGATTCATTTTTGACATTTAAAAAAGCAACAACACACAGTTTTAGCAACATGTCTGTATGATTAAACAGACGCAATGTTTTCCATTAGCAGTCAGAAGAAAAGAAAACTTGCACCGTGTTCTCACGTCGTAATACTCCTCACTAGTACAGTATAGTCCACACATGATCACCTCGCTCCATTCACTTTACTTCACTGCTTTCCAAACACAGTACAGTATGTCAAGGCTTTGAGTAAGACTTTAGGCTAGCTTGTTTTAATGCACTCCCATAATGCATTGTGTCAGATGTTGAGTTACTGTAACACTGATTCTCTCAATCCCATCGTTCTCTCCATGCTTCAGGGAAGATGGTGAAAAAAGTCTGCCCCTGCAACCAGCTCTGTAGTAATTATCTCTCTTTTATACATCCTCCCCTTTCCTCTCTGCTCTCTCCTGTCGTCACTCACTCCTGCACTCCCTCGTCTTGTGTCCTGTAGCCTGTCACAGCTCTCAGGCTGACTTGAGCATTTCCTCTCTGATGACCCCATTCATGTGTTATAAGTGTGGCATGTAATGTGTGTTCATGTGTAAATCTCTTAAATATAGGTTCACATAAGAAAATACCTGTGTAAGTTCAAACATGAAAAGTTTGAAAAGTGCATATTGATATTTCAAGGCTTTCGTTCATCGTTAAAACTTTCTAACTCCAAATTAATATTCTTAGTTAAATATATTGAGTTAAATACTTGGGCTAAAATCCAAACTCATTCGTAAAGAAACGCAACATTATATTACCGAACAAGACATAAATGCGAATTTGTATTTCCGGGCCCCGGATTTTTTTTAATGAAAAAGAGCATTTACACAGCGTGCTGTTGGGTGTCTGGAAAGTCCACGTTTACAGAACATGTATGCATATATGTTTGTGCACATAGAGAATCAATGGCAATCTCTTTCTAAACATCTCACCGCCCGACGCCAGTCTGCTGCAGACTAGTGCAGTTTACATGGACTGGTCTGAACGCTCATCCCATTACACGCAAGCCAGTTCAAATCCCCAGACTCCTTTTTCTGTGCTCATCTGCATTCTTTTTAAACTCATTTCTCTCTCTCTCTCTCTCTCTTTTTGCACGTCCTTGTCCCGTTCGGATTGGCTTTCTCACCCATTAAAAGGGTGTAATGAAGCCTCACTTATATGCACGGGGCTTAATCCCTGCACAAACCAGTGTATTTGAGGCGACGCAGCTCGGATTTTCACTGAAAAACATTTACACTTAAAGGCAGGTTTTTACAAATAAAAGGCCAAAATACAAGAGATTGGTGAACATGGTGAATGGAAGTCATCTAGTAAATGCTGATGTCGAACTGTGAGTAGCTTTCCTTGCCACTTTTCCATCGAAACTGTGCTGGTGCTCGGGTTTAACATCAAAAGACATTTAATTCACACGTGTTGCATTCGTAAGTACAGTGTTGTTATTTCAGACCATACTGGACTAGCTGTGCACTGTACCCAAAATTGCGTCATTCCAGTAGGACTGGGTTTATTTTTGCTTAAAACTTTATCCTGATGCTATCCTGCCCCCTGCAGGCCTGCTGTCCCGGCTTTGAGTCAAGCGAGGGATCTTTTGGAGTAGATGTATTGTCTTTTTTACAGCCCAGCACTTGCACTCGAGGGAAAAGCGTGTCTTTCTAAGCATGGCTTGCTCTGGACTACGCTACCCAGAATTCTCTGTCCCTTATGGGGCTTCTGTTGCATTCTGAAAGGCTTTGTCTGCTGTCCTAACAGGTCTTATGTATACTGCCAGTGGGGATCATTTTGGGGCATCATTGAAATGATGAGATTTGATTTATAAAAATGTGTTTGTTTGTAAGCTTTATTTAACTTACACTTCGAATGCCTCAGCTTTGTTTTGTTTTTTTGAGAAACGTGCGCACTAAAACCGACAGCTTAGAGCAGTGCATGATTCCTTTAGTCTGTTTAAGACCGTCATCTCTTGGTATGACAGTGATGTGTCTTACGAAGGAGCTGAGCTATTTTAACCCATCTCTTCAGCCTGTCTGCTTCATCTTGCTTCTGAACAGTTCACCTAAAAAAGAAAGTCCTGTCATTTCCTCACCCTTATCTCTTTCTTTTGTGAAAGACAGTTTTTTATAGCACATTGTTCCAGCTGCTCTTATCTAAACAATGAAAGTGAATAGTGACTACAGCTTTGTCTTCCTTGCAAACTGCTTTTACAATGGATTCCTTTTTTGGATGAGAGGAGTTGAGTCATTTGAATGAACCTCTTGAAAATAAGAAGGTATGAGGTTACACGAGGATGAGTAAGTGGTGACGTCTTTATTTTTAGATGAACTGTCCCTTTAAGTGCTCAGTAAACAGTCTAAATGTATCTACTCGTACCTCCTCTCCCAAATACTAATGCTAAAACTTGAAACATAACCTACGTTATAACTCTATGATTATATCCAAAACTGTACATACCCATTTCAAATGAATAAAGAACAGAAATAACCTCTTCGTGTAGGAGACATTCTAGTTCATTCAAGCTAATACTGGAGCTTTTGGTGACCTCGTTCCATTTGATCTTCATCTCGCTCCTTTTTACGCTGTGTTGACATATCATCATAATGACAACCATGGCAAGCATGATCATAAAACGCAGGCCGTTTAAAAAGGTGAAGTGCCTGAGATGCTGTTGTAACACTTTCATGGTGCCCTGTTTTGCAGGCTGGATTCAGAGTGATAAAACTGTCACTTTGGCATCACAGCGGACACCCCAGGTGCTCCATAGGGCCTCACTGCCATGACTTCTGTTTCCTACATACCTTATGTATATGAAAATATACATGTATAGTCTGTGGCCATCAGCTGTGGGTTTGTGGGACGTCCGTTCGAATGACTTCTTTACATTGTCATTTTTCTCTGCGTAGGGACGAGCAGCACCAATACGGTGGCGGGAACTGGTCCCAATCAAAACCAGCCGTCTGTCTCTCAGTCCCAGAGCTGCAAGGGGATGTTCACAGACGAACTGCACAAGCTGGTGGACAACTGGGCCAGGGATGCTATGAACCTGTCCCAGGGCAAGAGAGTCACCAAAAATCAACAACAGTCGGCCCCTCAGTGCAACAGTTACGATGTAAGAACCTGAATTTGACATTTTTGGAGATTTACAGGGCACTGATGATGCTAAAACATCCAGCGTTTTTTACATGTCTTTTCCTCATCTCTCCTCAGATGGTCCCTCCTGCCAACATGGGCCGTAAGTACTCTGCTCCGGGACAGCTGTGCCCAAGCATCGCTTCGACTCTGAGCGGTCACCCACCCATACCCAACACTCCTGCTACCTCTCTAGGGACCCGGAAAGGCTCCCTGTGCCCTGCGCCGCAGTACGGCTACCCATCCGCACCTTACAGCGCCCAGTGGGCCAGCTCCGCCCCGCATGCCCAGGGTGGCCTACTTGCCGCCTCGCAACCCCTGGGCCAGTTTCCACCGGGTACCACCCCAATACAGACCTTCCACATCAGCACTTTGCAAAAGTCAGTCAGCCACCCCGGCGGACCCAACCTGAAGACCACATAGTGCAGGGCCTTGCCGTGCCAGGCCGAAAGATTTTGGTGGAGGGGACGGTCAGAGAAAGAGGCAGGGGGCTGATATGGGATTTGGAATGTGTGTGTTATTGCATTGCAGATTTGTCTGAAAGCGTTGAGAGGTTTGGACGGTTGTGGGATTGAGGAAGACCACGCAGATGAGGAGAAAGAAGATGCCAAGATGCACCTGCGGAATCTTCTTGCACATTTACAGATAACGCCCAACCAGACACAGGAGGGGAGGAATACCAAACGAATGCAATATGACGTGGCCAAAGACAGTTTTGACAATTGTTATGGTTTAACATCTTTCAAAGTGTGTAGCGACGTCATCGTTCACATCCAGGCCCACACATTTTACTCCGGAGTGATTTGATTCGACTGGTATTCAAGAGGTTTGCTGTCTCGCCTTTGATCTCCACACAATCGCTCATCGTCAGCAAACGGACAGACAAACCCTGTTGTCGCCCCTGCCCTCGACATCTGCTGCAACGCCATGAAAAATGCAATAATTTCAACGGTGGGGGAAAAAAAACCTGTTTTAAAACACAAAAAGTGTCCTTCAATCGATACAACGAACATCCGTGTACAAGATCCTACTTTGTTTTTAAATTGGGTTATGAGGGTTATGATTCCATTTGTTGTGTTCGTTTTGTTTGGTTGGGTTGGTTTTCTTCCCGTACACCCTTCGAGCCGGCCTTGTGTAGCAAATGTTAGGGAGATTTCTGTTTTTCAGACGTTCAGAGGCCTTTAAGCTGCCCCGGGGTTTGTGCTACAAAATACTACGGCTTCCCAGCATGCTTTGCAGCACATTCACATGCTTAATATCCTCTTCCACCTCTCTCATCGGGCCACACCGTAAGGCGAGCTGTAATGGTGTAATATAGTTTAGATAAACCGATCTGTTCCTTTTGGTGGGGGAGTCTGTCTGTCCGTCAAAACCCATGCCCCCTTTTGCAGTGAATTAGAGGTCAACATTTTGCTCCACCCATCTATTGTAAATGGCCACCATTCACGTTGTGTTTATTTGGGGTGAGTAGATGTGACATGTAGACCCGTTCACCGACAAAGCTCTGATGGAACAGCTTTGTTTGATCCTGGCAGCATTTTGGGGGGCTGTTATAATAGTTGGCGACAGTCAAACGAGAGAAGGTTGTGTTCTGTATGGACCTGTATTTACTCATCAGTTTTTGATGTTGAAACACTGTGATTATTATAAATGTTGTTGGACAACATGCGTTTAAACTAAAGGTAGAAAAAAAACATGAAATTGTGAGGGTTATGGATATTAGTGTTCATGAGATGTAAGGCTAGCTATTTCATTATTTCACAACTTATTGGAGACACTTTAACCTTTTTGTTTTTCCCCTTTGTATTTTTCGTGTATTCGAAAAAATGTGAATGTAAAATGTAAAAATGTACTTGAAGAAACTTTCCCTTTTTTGCCCACGTCCGGTGAGCTTTCCGAAGATTATAGTGCCTTGCTTTTTTACTTTTCTTTGCTTTGGGCTTTGACGCCTGCAGAGAGTCTGAACGGTGCCGGTGTTTGGACCTCACAGAGGGTGAATGTTTGTTCATGACAGAATAAAGATATCGGTTTGAGTGGCGTTTTAGCTCGGCTATGACTGAAACCATTTGATGGCAGTTGTAGACAAAAAAGGAGTTTTGAAGCTGTTGTATGTAATGAACGCCGAAACCTGCTGAGCTCATCTGGATAAAAAACAGCTGGGGCTTCCTTTTTAAAGGCTCGGCGCCTGCGAAAGTGCTTAAATGCCATTTCTTACTGCGAGTTTAGATGATCTTAGCATGCATAAGTGTGCATATCACCAGCGCACCCTTCTATAAATGCGTCGCCATGTTTACTCGAGAGAGCGCTCTTCAACATCTCGACCGGCTCTTGTGATGGTGAGGAAGATTGAGGTGCAGGGCAAAGAACGTTGGTACACGTGAGACGGTTTGTTGTATGTATTTAAATATATCCTCTCTGCTTAACTGGCTTAGACACCAGCCGTGTGTTGAGAAGCACTTTGACTAGTTAACTCAGTTTGGACAGTGCTGTGACAGGACGTGAAGGATGCAGAAAGATGGAGAAAGGTAGCAACCCTCACCAACACGACGTGGTTCAGACGAGCGCTTGCAGTCGTCAGAGTCGCTGTGTAGATACGTTTTCATGCTACTGCAATGGCCTTATGGTTTATGGCTTAGTGGTAGTTTCTTACGGGATCTCTTTTGTAGCAGTCACGCAACAATTGGTCAAGTGCCGGTCGAATCACTCTTGTTAATGCTTTCAGTCCTAATTCATCATTAACAAATGTACAGATGTTTAAAACCTTGTTTGCCAGGTTAAGACCGTAATGGGTACAAAATGTAGTGCAGTTGAACTTAGTGGAGACACTCATCACCTTAACTACTGAATGGACTTGGATTACAATTTGTTGCGTACTGCTTAGTGTACTAAATGAAACGTCTGGTACAGAAAACGTCACTAATCAGCTGTACAGTATCTGTTTTCACCAGCCGCGAATGGCTCCGTTTTCTTTATATTTAAATAACGGTTGTTTTAAAGATCGCTTTTGCTTTGTACACAACGCATTACCTGTTTCTCTTGTTTTTTAACCCCGAATTTAATTCACCGTTACGCTCGTTCATTGAAACTGTGAACAAACCAAAAGGTTTTTGACAAAGAGGTCCCACCTGCTCAGTGTTCAGACTTAACGAAATCTGTCGACAGCTACCTTGTGAGTGCCATGTCCTCATTCCAAAACGTAAGTGTTATTTGCCCTCCCATACTGTAGGGGGCGCTAATGTAACTGCAGTGCAGAACGTACAATGTTAAACCAGATTCACAATGTGACACCACGTTCCCAGTTTACCAAAACCACAGAGATGTCCCTAAACTTTGTCAATTATAAACGGCAACTTTACCCCTCACCATGCTTTTGAGAAATGCTTTTGTTGCGGGCTGATGTGCCACAAACCTCCGATTCATACATTCAGATTTATTTTTGTCAAGAAATTATTCGTAGATACAAGAATTTTTGCACGATACAAGATAGAGAAAATGCACACGGGCCCACTCAAAGGTGTCGAAATGAATAGAACGCTTAGTTTTACCATCTAGTCGCCGTCCTGTGGAACGAAATACAACAGAACAATGTTTACTTAATACTGTCCTGTCATTAAGTTATTTTGTTTTGTACTAATATACGATGTGCTCGTTTTGTCTCTAGGTTTCATCTAGCGACTTCATTCAGTGTTTCTCCGAGTGATATTTAACATTGTATAAAATGTTAAAGGAAAACAGTTACATAAAACAAAAAACCAAACGTAAACATGTAGGCAATCATTGGCAAGTTTAACTGTATGTTTTGCACTAAGTATAGGACGTTCAAGCTTCATATAGAACTGTGCTTTGCGCGCCAATAAAACAGCATTTGTTACCTTTATTTGTAAACTTAATAA
Source organism: Triplophysa siluroides (assembly GCA_006030095.1). NCBI lineage: Eukaryota > Metazoa > Chordata > Actinopteri > Cypriniformes > Nemacheilidae > Triplophysa > Triplophysa siluroides. The sequence goes on from VCII01000066.1 coordinate 262,225, forward strand.
AAGTCATTTAAATAAAAATGACTGGTCTCTGCTTCTCTGTTATTCAGTGATGTCCGTTTCTTATAGACCTCGTTCTGGATGTCCCAGTTTAAAGAGCTATTTTAAAGTTGACCTTGTGTTCAATTTCTCACTCGCGCAGGAAAACACAGGTGTTTGGCAAAGCATTAGTTTCATTACGATTTCAATTTTTGATCACAAGGTTTCACAGAATGTTCTTTACATTGTGTATGTTGATCTTATGTGGGAAGCAGCAAATCACACAAAATAACTTTAGCTGGGTTTTCATAGACAACATCACATACAGTGCAGTTGCAGACACTTCTAAAGCAACATTGCCTTCAATGTCCTGTGCATATGAAATCAAACCCATGACCTTGATGTTGCTTGCCGTTGAGTTACATGAACACAAATCTCTTTACGTCAACACGGATAAGCATGAGACTTCACCACCTGTAGATTGTGAGAGATGTTTTGGGGCTTCTTATAAGAAGGCTGGATCAACAAATGACCACATTAGTGTCGTCCTTACAACATAGGTAAGAAGTCCTTAATTTCTTGCAGAAAGTTGTTTGGGTTGATGTTTTTCATTTGACCGTGTGTCTGTATCTAAATGCCTTAAAATAATGTATTATCTCTAAGCAATAATGGACATCTATGTATGTTTTTTGACAGCCATGGCGTTCTTGTACGATGTTCGATTGGGATGTCTAGCCATGCTGATGTTGGCTCTACATCTGGAGTTTACCAGTGCTGCTGTACAAGTTACAAACTTAAGAGCCAGCAACCTCTCCGGCGCCGATCCGGCGGGAAACAAAGCCGATGCATATGTGAAGGTCTGGTGCAATGGTGTATTTGGGGGTATGACGGAACATCGCCCAGGTGATAATAACCCCTGGTGGTCCGCACAGTTAAACTTTCCAAATTGTGAAGTCGGTTACACCCTGAAGCTGGAGGTGTGGGACAAAGATTTGAATTATGATGACAGAATGTTCACATGTACCAGACAGCTGCTTAGCGGCACTCATGATGTCAGTTGTAACACATCTAAAGGAACTCTGTATTACAAATACAGGTTGTATTAAATCTATAAATAACACTAATAAAGTCGACATTTGCATTTCCTCGTTCTGCATGGTTTGCATTGAAAGATGTTTGTTTCTGCCAAACAGGTTGAGGTAAGGTGATAAAAGTTGCTTCTAATAAATACAGCTTTTAACAGTGCTGCAATAAATTGAAATAGGTTTTGTATTTAAATTAAAGTAAGTTCCATCAAAATGTTTTATCGTCAATCAAAACATCTTCAAGTTGCTTTAGAGAGCTTGAAGCAATGAATCTGCTTTTCTCATAACTGTGGAGGTTGTTGTTTTTAAAGTACCCTTGATAAATAGGCTTCCCTAATTTCATGTACTGAACACTGCTGAAATGTTCACACTGTTGTCCAAATCAAGTCGTGCACGTTTGTAGTCACGTATTCTCTGGGCACGAGTCCCATGATCTTGACATCATTTAAAAAAAAATCTTAAAATAAACAACTTCATTTATAATAGGCTAAAGAAATTAAACCTAAGAAGCAATAGTTCGGTAAGAAAGTTAAAATCACTAAACAAAATTGCTTAAACTAAAATGATTATGAAAATGAAAAATAAAGAATAAAACATAAATATCTTTGCTTATAAAATCCTGATTTTATAGCTAACACAGGACAGGGAATGAACAACTTGGTTCATGTTTTCTATAAGGATCAATTTTACCCCTATACCATATAAACATTAAAAGAACTACATAAAAACAATCATATGCTATTTAGGCTATGTATTTGTCAGGTACTGGTGTGGAAAATAATGCATTTATCAATTCACGTATTCCTTAGAAGTCCCTTGACATTGTTAGTGCTACTCTATAAGCTACAGGAACACCTTTATGGTAACACTTTACAATAAGGGTCCATGAATAGTCATAATACTCCAATATAGGTCCAACATAATAATTGTTGAATAATCAATACTAACATCTGAATTATTGCTTACTTCCACATGAACTGATGATGAATGAAGAAAGAAGTAATCGAGAGTTATTAAAGAGCTAACCTTAGCTTATACTGGATTCATGTGTTAGTACTGCTCAGGTTAACTTCATGTTTGTTAGTTAATGTATTAACACCTGGCAGTAAAACTTACCAAATCGACCCTTAAATAAAAAACAGTTCTTATTGGTACTTGTGTAATATTTTCTATGAATTAACACATACAATTTTATCACACTTTTACTACTTTTAATGTAGCATCTGTCATAGTTGTGGTCCTCCAATTACACATTTTCACCATTTTATTGAGAGTCGGGCCATCACATAAACAGTGGAGTGTGTGAATATGCATGAATGTTTTAAATTACCAACATTGTGATCTTGATCTTATATGGAGGAATTTCATGACATGTCTTAATGTTTTTGATCATTATTCACAATGTATTTCTCTTTGTTTTAAACACATTTGTATGAGATTGAGAAAAGCACCCTGACTGCTGTGTTTTTGTTGTCTGGTAGTGTTTATGAAATCTGGGCACTTTTTCCAGGCGAAGGAGGTGAAGAAGGGGAAACAGGTCCAAATCGATGCGAGGATTTATATAAAAATTACACAAAGATTGGTTTGCCACCAATAGAAACGGATGAAAGGGGCGGGGCGAAAGAGATAATCAGAAATGACCGGATTGGTACAAAGTAAGGAACACCTCTTGACGTTTGGGTATAACTGTGGATGCAAAGCACTGTGTTTTCAGATGACTTGGAACGTCTCACTTTGTTTGGCTCGAGCAAATAAACTCTGACACATTGACCTTCTTTGTTTGAGAGATTTTTTTTTAACTGCTAGATCAATTTTCCCCATCCAAGTTGTCCTCACTGGGTGGGCTGGAAAGAGGACATAAGACTACTTCCTAGGGTGGGCCATCCGGCTGGGTGCAAAGATCAAGTGTGCAAAATAGGTGAGCATTTTTGCTTATACATTTTTTTAAACATCTGTGCAGAGGACGTGAGTCCGGGTTAGCATTGGTTAGCAAAGCTTCTCCAAAATGAAAAACCAAATGAATATACTACATTTGTAGGAGGGTCCCAGGTCTCAAAGTAAAGGTATGAATGTGAGTGAGTAAATTAATGAATGAGAAAGGCATATTTATTTATCACGCAGAGAAGAGTTGCGTGTAGATGTAGAATTCAATTTGTGTCTTGTCTGTTAAGATTGTCGATGTACGTAGTGTTTTGTCGTATCAAGCTGAGAAAACTTAGAGCGAGAAAGGAGGGCTGTTGTCTGCGGTCCCGGAGTGACTGTGTGATGATGCATAAAGGAGCAGAGAAAATGAAAACCATTATAAATAACAAATATATATCACGTATCCTCTAAAATTTTATTTTCAAATAATTAATTCAAGTATTGTGTTGGAAGTCTTAAAGTTTTCAGATTTTTTAATAAAGATTGCATTTTGGCAAAAATATCCAAGACGACGCATTACTGCATGTTGGAATATTGTGAACATAAAAAGAAGGTGATTTATGTTTAAGCCAACATAGAAAGAAATTACCCACGGTCACAATACGATATATGGACTATAGTCGTTTGAAATATACTCAGTTTTCTTTTTATGTTTATTGGCTTATGAAGGATACGATAGCTGATCAATTCTGATCTAGATACATTAAGTTTCATGTTTTGAAACTTTTCTGTTCTTTCCCATTAGTGACTTTTGTTTTGTTTTAAAGACTCATATGAAGGACATTTTGTGGAACAGTTGCAAGATTGAACTAAGGATCTATATGAGACAATGACCTGTTGTGTATGAAGCTATACTCACAGTAGCACAGACCTCAAGAGAATAAGGAAGCCCCATGACCAGTTGTTCCTGAGGCGGCTCTACCGACAACCAACTTAACAATCGTCGAGTGGACACCAGGTCAAGCCTTTTTAATTCATTTTCAAATAGATTTCAGAGTGCAGCAGTCAATTTCTACACACTTTCATGGACCTAGGATTTTATTTTCAATGAAATATTCAGTAATTTAAAAAAAAAAGAGTGAGTGCTATCCGTTCTTCTTTCGCCTCACAGCTCCCAGACCTGTCTTTGAATTCGATGTCCAGTCCATTTGTCGTTCACAATTTCCAACATGTTTCTTTAATGGAACTTTATGAATTTGTTAGCAAGAGGAAGGCAACCACCTCGTCACTCAAAGTTGTTCAACCAGATATGATAAAAGCATCATTCCCATGTGATCAGCCCAAGTGTCCAACTGTTGATGAGCTCATCTTTGGGCACTGGTTTGGTTCATTTGCTTTAAGCAGGCAGTTGTTCAGCCTTTGCTTGAGAAGCAAGGTTTGGATGAAAACTGCTTTAATAACTTTCGGACTGTTTCCAAGTTATCTTGTCTCTCAAAACGTTTAGAAAGTCATGCTGTCACGAATGTTTCCGTTTTTAAATACAGCTAATTTATTAGAGCCTAAATCTGGATTCAGCGCTTTCCATAACACAGAGTCCGCTTTGTTGAAAGTGTTCAATGTAGTGTTGCACGATAGACCGGGATTTTGACATTGGTGGGGACATAAAAGTGGTGTGCAGAGCCGCATTGTCACTAATGTTTAGCGCCGTTTACTTGACTTATTTAAACAATATCATAATATAATAAGACTTACAATAAGTTTTATTTGAAAGGGTTTTCTACTCTGTTCTTCATTGTTGTCACTCTCATTTCTACACTGTCTATTGGTGTTTACATCAAGATCAGTTTCCTTAGAAATACACCAGAATATACAATTAGCTACAGTATGTTGAACTACATCTACAGTCTGGATAAAACTACTTTTTATATTCATACATATTTATGCCTACATTTTTAAAACTGTGTATGACTGAGTGCTTACTAGACCTCTGTAAGAGTGCAATCTTGATATATCTTTAATATAATATACAACAAATAACATAATCATGTTTTAAAAGCCTAATCACCTGTGACTCTTCACAACATGACTGGACTGCTTCTGTCACCTGACCTGACACAATAATGCATACCATATCAACATTAAAGGAATTTGATGCACTTCAGAGAGGCAACTGCTTCGTGTCCGGTGGTTCTTGGCCCCACATAGTGCATTAAAACCTTATAACGGACGGCTAGTTGTGGGTTATCCCTCACGTAAAGATTAATTGTTTGGTTGAAGTTATTAGTAGGGACCATTTATTGTTCCCTGAATAACACGTCCCTACCCAAATTGACGCCCTATGAGAATGATCACATTAACCTGTGCATGATGATTTATTTTTTGACAGGCCAACATACAGCTGACCAACTTTGATATCACTTTACAACTATGGACATTGGCTGAAAAGCTGTCGACCGAATATATTCAGCCCCGCTCTGGGTGTAGCATCATCATTGCATGAAGTGGAAATCACCAGATATGAATTGATTTTGTTTATGAATGCCACGAGGATCAGGATAGAGAGCATCATGGAAGAACTATAAGGATTACATTTAAATAGCTGCAGAACCGTGGACCTGCTAACTGCAGCACAAGGTGAAGTTTGTGCCACAATGGAAGAAACCAGATGTATGTGCATTCCAGAATGTGGAGTAAAATGGTCTTTGAATCTGAGAAATATTGAGATGTGTAAAAGTCGATGAGAAAAGCTTTTTACTTATCTAGCTTGCTTAATTAAGTGATATGACAATGTAAATGTTTTGGGCTCCAATGATAAATTGCACACTTATTTAACACACAGTATATATTATGATACACATATTGTATTCCTGTAAGTTAAAGTCTCCTGATATTATGGTATTTCGCCAATAACTGTGATAACGGTTATCACAGAAGGTGAGAAACTCTGAGGTCCCAAAGGGGGAAATACTGTATATGGAGGAATTTCATGACATGTCTTTATGTTTTTGATCATTATTCACAATGTATTGCTCTTCGTATTAAACACATTTGTATGAGATTGAGAAAAGCACCCTGACTGCTGTGTTTTTGTTGTCTGGTAGTGTTTATGAAATCTGGGCCCAATCCCACATTATGACCAAATCTGGGCATGTTCCGCCCCGTTACTATGACTACAATCTACATCCAGCAAGGCCACAGTTTTGCCACAGTTAAAGACAAGAGAAGGAGGTGAAGAAGGGGAAACAGGTCATGATGATGATGAAATAATTGTGGTGGGCGAGGATTTATATAAAAAATACACAAAGATTGGTTTACCACCAATAGAAACGGATGAAAGGGGACGGGCCACAAGAGAAAGAGATGACCGGAAATGACCGGATTGGTACAAAGTAAGGAACACCTCTTGACGTTTGGGTATAACTGTGGATGCAAAGCCCTGTTTTCAGATGACTTGGAACGTCTCACTTTGTTTGGCTCGAGCAAATAAAGTTAACTCTTTGACACCTGGACCTTCTTTGTTTGAGATCAGTTTTCCCCATCACTTACAACAGAGGTAAGAAGTCTTTCATTTCTTACAGAAAGTTGTTTTCATTGATGTTTTTCATTTGACCGTGTTTCTGTATCTAAATGCCTTTAAATTATTTATTATCACCAAGCGATGATGGACATCTATATATTTTTTGACAGCCATGGCGTTCTTGTACGATGTTCGATTGGGATGTCTAGCCATGCTGATGTTGGCTCTACATCTGGAGTTAACTAGTGCTGCTCTACATCTTACAGACTTACGAGGCCACGACCTCTCCGGCGCCGATCCAGCGGGAAACCGAGCCGATGCATATGTGAAGGTCTGGTGCAATGGTGTATATGGGGGTACGACGGGATATCTGACGGATACAGATTATCCCAAGTGGTCCGCAGAGTTCGGCTTTCCAAACTGTAAAGTCGGTGACACCTTGAAGCTGGAGCTGTGGGACAGCGATTGGTTTTATCATGACCTTTTGCTCACCTGTAGCTCACCTGTCAAGGCCAGCGGCTCTTATTATTGTCATGACAACGTTGTTGGAACTCTGCATTTCAATATGAGGTTGTATTAAATCTGTTCTGAGATCATCTCCACTGTAACCAGCTCTGTAGTAATAAAGTGACATGTGCATTTCAGGTTCTGCTTGTTTTGCATTAAAGGATGTTTGTGCCAAACAGGTTGCGTGCGGTAAGGTTAAAAAATAATAGCATTATATACATACTGAATTTTGCATATTGCTGAACTTACTGCAAACTGATTTTTATTCAAATAAAAAACTGCATGCAGAGTTATGCTGTTATACTCTGAAAACAGCTGTTAGTCTACACACTGTTCAACACCAGGGACGCACCGGGATCAGTATTGCTGTTGAATAAACTTTTGTTAATTGAAATAAAAAGGCATAAATTATTTTAAGTATTTTAAAAATAAAAATACTGCTAGAAACGATGCCTCAGTAATAAACTGAAATGGGTTTAAACTGTGGTGTTAAAATCTTCACCAAAAAAAGCTCAACAAAAATAATAAAACCTAAAGGGCTGTCAAACAATTAATCGCTTCGAGAATAAAAGTTTGTGTTTACATAATATATGTCAGTGTACTGTGCATATTAATTTTGTATTTATGAACACACACATTAATGTATACTTAAGAAAAAAATAACAATTAATAAACGTTTATTTATTTTATTTTATTTACAATTATTGGTAAATATAAATTAATACATTTGAATATTTCCTAAATATATAGACAAGTATGTGTATGTTTTGTGTTTATAAATACAAAATTAATATGCACAGTACACAGATAAATATTATGTACACAAACCTTTCTTCTGGATGCGATGGAAAACTTGATTTTACAGCTCCTACACGACAGGGAACGAACAACTGATTATTATCCACATGGTTCATGTTTTCTATAAGAGGATAGGATAATTTTTACCATCATATGAACATGAAAACAAAATAAAAACAATCATATTTATGCATTGCTCAAATCATGTATAACTTGGAAGTCAATCCGTCAACCTTGACATTGTTAGTGAGCTGAACAAACAAAGTTGTTGCATAAACACAAGACTTTGTCCCGTATGAAAGATTGTTGTGATTATTTTGGCTTTAAATAGGGGTTTGGGATTATCAGAAGGCCATCTCAATTTATCCTAAAACTACAAGTGGGGTAAGGATTTATTTTTTGCCATTATTTACACTTGACAATGAGTCTAAATATTCTTCGTTATGATTTAACATTAATGCTTGTGCATTTTGTTGTTTTTCTTGACAGTCATGGCATTCTTACACATGCTGATGATGGCGTTCCATCTGGATTTCAGGCTTACGGGCCAAGTGTCTTTCTGGGGAATGCCCCTGATCCATATGTCCAAGTCTGGGGATCATTTCAGAGGGATAAATTCAGCCCTAATTGTCTGCAGGGATCAGCTTTTCAAACTTCTGAATCATTGACCCTGAAGCTGGAGGTGTGGGACAAGGATCTGAATGTTGATGATCATCTGTTCACATGTCAGAAAGGTGACAAGATGCTATGAAGATGTTACATGTAGTACGTCTTCTGTTTGCTTTCCTTAATTCTTCACAATATCTGCTCGACCTGATTTTGCCAAGTGTTTGATGTCCTTGGGACAACATATTTTGTTGACATACGGGCAAAATTTTTATAAATAAAACCCAAACCTACACCAAACCCTGACCATAACTTACCCCTAACATCAGAGGGAAATGATAAGTGAAAAACAATGGTCTAGAAGCACCTAATCCTGGTTGGAAGATTACACTTAAAATAAACTGTAAACTTATTTCTGAAATCTGATTGGTTGAGCTAAATCTTGTCCCAGTGTCAACATGATGTTGTCCTAAGGATATGAACCACTTGGCAAAAACAGGAGAGCCACAATATCTTCTGTTGTGTTAAACAGAACAAAGACATTTATAAAGTCATTTTTCCTATAATGTTAGTTAATGGTGGCCAAGAACTGTTTAGTTATAAGCATTCTTCCCAATATATATCTCTGTTTTTATCAAAACAAAGAAATTAAGACAGATTTGGAACAACTTGAGGGTGAGTAAATTACTTAATTTGACTTTTTTGGGCGAACTGTTCCTTTAAGCTCGACCATTGTCACCGTTATTCACACAGTGAACCACAAGAGGGCGCCAAATCTCTTCATAACACAATATACTGTAAATGAACTTCATGTGTTTATTTAAATCAAGCATGTTTAACAGATACGAAGCTGTATATCTTTCCCCTGATCTTAATAGGCTTGCTTATCAAACAAGATAAAGTGCTTCAACAATTAAACAAAAGAAAAACATTTTCTATTAAATCAGTTGTCTTTGATGTCTCTAATGACATTAACAGCAGAATTAAACAGATTAATGAAACTCAATTTTCTCTGTATAATTCAATCTCAATTTAGACTTTCTTTTCAAAGAAACTTTAATTTTAACATAAACAAATCTTTTTGCGACCAATAGTTAGTCGTACACAACAGATTAACAGATCGTGCCGCTCCGATTGTCTTCCTGCACCATACAGTAAAACAGTTTTTCTTAGCAGATAACACTTATACATTGAGTATATATTTAGCAGCGTTAAATGAATGAATGTTGCTGTTATTTAAAGTCTATTTAGAGACCGTCTGACCAGCCAGTGGCTTTGAAGTTTAGCTTCAACCCTAATCAAACACACCTGAACAGCTAATAAAGGTCTCACAAAGCAGACTAGAAACTTCAAAACAGGTGTGGTTAAACCAAGTTGGAGTTAAACTCTGCAGGACTGTGGCCCTCCAGGACCGACATTGGACACCCCTGGTATAGACAGACAGGAAGAGATGGGGAGGAGAGAGGGCACAGGATCGGGAACGGACCACGAGTCAGGACTCGAACTCGGGTCGCCTGAAGCGTTGTTGCTCCGACTTAATTATTAATAATGACAAATATAAATGTGACTTTAATGGGTATTTTTAAATCTTTTCATTTTTTAAAGCCACTGTTCATTTAATGATCAAAAGAAAAGCTCAGTAGTTCAAAAGGTATTGTACACAGTAACAGATAATAATTACAATGATGCTGCTACCAATGTGGAGTAAAATGGTCTTTGAACCTGAAAAATATTGAGAGGTGTACAATCAGAAGTCATCCATGGTATGAGATAACTGATGTAGGATGTGAAAAGGACCGAGTGGTGCTCACAGATCAGGTTGCCAGCACCACTTCGTCCTGTAGATTCATCCTCCACAATATCAGGAAAATTAGACCTTTCATATCCGAGCATGCTACACAGGTCCTAGTCCAGGCTCTTGTTCTGTCCAGACTGGACTATTGCAATGCGCTACTTGTTGGACTTCCTGCTTGCATGACCAAACCTCTACAGATGATCCAGAATGCAGAGCCAAGAGTGGTCTTCAATGAACCGAAGAGAGCACACGTCACTCCTCTATTCATTAAGTTACAAGAGCACCACTGGTTTGGCACCCTCTTATCTTCACTCACTTATGCAGACTTATGTACCCGCCAGATCCTTACGCGATGCAAACGAACGAAGTCTTGTGGTGCCGTCCCAAAAAGGTAAAAAATCGCTCTCACGAACCTTCTGTTCCACATTTGTGGAATGATCTGCCTGCTGCTACAAGATCAGCAGATTCTGTGTCCACCTTTAAGAATCGGCTGAAAACGCATCTCTTCCGTCTGCACCTGACTGATCATTTTTTGATTTCTATATCTTTTCTACAATGTCTAAAAAATGTATTGGAAAAAAAACATGCTTATTTATACTTAGATAAACTAAACTTTGCTCTGTATACTGTAGTAGGCTTTGTGAGACATGTTTTTATTGCACTTATGCTTTTTGTTGTCTTAATGTTGACCCAATTGCTTCCATTGTTTATCAGACTTCAAGTCGCTGTGGATAAAAGCGTCTGCTAAATGTAAATCTAAATGAAAAGCTTTTTACTTATCTAGCTTGCTGAATTAAGTGATATGACAATTTAAAAGTTTTGGGCACCAATGATAAATTGCACACGCTACGTTATATCTTTGCGCACTTGTTTAACATGTATATCATGATACACATATTTTATTCCTGTTAGTTATAGTCTCCTGAGGTTATGGTATTTCGCCAATAACTGTGATAACGGTTATCACAGAAGGTGAGAAACTGTGGGGTCCTAAAGGGGGAAATACTGTATATGGAGGAATTTCATGACATGTCTTTATGTTTTTGATCATTATTCACAATGTATTGCTCTTCGTATTAAACACATTTGTATGAGATTGAGAAAAGCACCCTGACTGCTGTGTTTTTGTTGAGTGTTTAAATCTGGGCCCAATCCCACATTATGACCAAATCTGGGCATGTTCCGCCCCGTTACTATGACTACAATCTACATCCAGCAAGGCCACAGTTAAAAACAAGAGAAGGAGGTGAAGAAGGGGAAACAGGTCATGATGATGATGAAATAATTGTGGTGGGCGAGGATTTATATAAAAATTACACAAAGATTGGTTTGCCACCAATAGAAACGGATGAAAGGGGACGGGCCACAAGAGAAAGAGATGACCGGAAATGACCGGATTGGTACAAAGTAAGGAACACCTCTTGACGTTTGGTATAACTGGATGCAAAGCCCTGTTTTCAGATGACTTGGAACATCTCACTTTGTTTGAGAGATTTTTAAACTGCAAGATCAGTTTTCCCCATCACTTACAACATAGGTAAGAAGTCTTTCATTTCTTGCAGAAAGTTGTTTGCATTGCTGGTTTTCATTTGACCGTGTTTCTGTATCTAAATGCCTTTAAATTATTTATTATCACCAAGCGATGATGGACATCTATATATTTTTTGACAGCCATGGCGTTCTTGTACGATGTTCGATTGGGATGTCTAGCCATGCTGATGTTGGCTCTACATCTGGAGTTAACCAGTGCTGCTGTACATCTTACAGACATACGAGGCCACGACCTCTCCGGCGCAGATCCAGCGGGAAACCGAGCCGATGCATATGTGAAGGTCTGGTGCGGTGGTGTATTTGGGGGTATGACGGGATATCTGACGGATACAGATTATCCCAAGTGGTCCGCAGAGTTCGGCTTTCCAAACTGTAAAGTCGGTGACACCCTGAGGCTGGAGTTATGGGACAGCGATTTGATTTATGATGACCATTTGTTAAACTGTCACACAAAGTCACTGAAGTCCAGCGGCTCTTATTATTGTCATGACAACGTTGTTGGAACTCTGCATTTCAATATGAGGTTGTATTAAATCTGTTCTGAGATCATCTCCACTGTAACCAGCTCTGTAGTAATAAAGTCGTCATGTGCATTTCACGTTCTGCTTGTTTTGCATTGAAAGATGTTTGTTTGTGCCAAACAGGTTGTGGTAAGGTTAAAAAATACAATAGTATTTAGGAATATTACTACAGTTGACTATAGTATACTACTGTATTTTGCATCTTGGTTAACTTACTGAAAACTAGTTTTAAATCAAATTTAAAAAATTCATGCGGAGTTATGCCGTTGCACTATCTCCAGTTGACTCCGTTTCGCACACCCTGAACCTTCATTTTCGCTGCTCTGAAAACAACTGTTAGTCTACACACAGTTCAACACCAGGGACGCACCAAGATCAGTGTTGCTGTTGAATAAAACTAAAACATTTTTGTTAATTTAAATAAAAATGCATAAATTAGTTGAAGTTCTTTAAAATTAAATAAAAATATTACTAGAAACGATGCCTCAGGAATAAACTGAAATGGGTTTAAACTGTGTTGTTAAAATCTTCACCAAAAACAGCTCAACTGAAATAATGAAACCTAAAGGGCTGTCAAACAATTAATCGTGATTAATCGCATCCAGAATAAAAGTTTGTGTTTACATAATATATGTTGGTGTACTGTGCATATTAATTTTGTATTTATGAACACATACACATAAATGCATATATTTAAGAAAAATATAACAATTAATAAACTTTTATTTATTTATTACATTTTATTTACAATTATTGGTAAGTATAAATTGATACCTTTAAATATTTCCTAAATATATAGACAAGTATGTGTATGTTTCGTGTTCATAAATACAAAGTAAATATGCACAGTACACAGATATATATTATGTCAACACAAACCTTTATTCTGGATGCGATTAATCACGATTAATGTTTGACAGCCCTAAAAATAAAGTGTTAAAATCACAAAACAAAAAAGCTTAAACTTAAATTATCATGAAAATAAAAAATAAACAATAAAAACATGAATAAATGTCTTTGCTTATAAAAACTTGATTTTACAGCTCCTACAGGACAGGGAACGAACAACTGATTATTATCCACATGGTTCATGTTTTCTATAATAGGATAGAATGAATGTTACCCTCATATGAACATGAAAATAAAATAAAAACAATCATATTTATGTATTTGGCAGCCACTGGTGTCCAAAGTGATGCATTGCTCAAATCACATATATCCGTCAACCCTGACATTGTTAGTGCCACTGGATGAGCTGAACAAACAAAGTTGTTTCATAAACACAGATAAGCACGAGACTTTGTCCCATATGAAAGATTGTTGTGATTATTTTGGCTTTAAATAGGGGCTTGGGATTATCAGTATCTAAACTTATCCTAAAACTACAACCGGGGTAAGAATTTTTTCCATTATTTACACTTGACAATGAGTCAGAATTTCAATATTCTTCATTATGATTTAACATTAATTCTTGTGTATTTTGTCGTTTTTCTTGACAGTCATGGCATTCTTACACATGCTGATGATGGCGTTCAATCTGGAGTTTGGAGATTTCAGGCTTACGGACCAAGTGTCTTTCTGGGGAATGCCCCTGATCCATATGTCCAAGTCTGGGGATCATTTCAGAGGGATAAATTCAGCCCTAGGTGTCTGCAGGGATCAGCTTTTCAAACTTCTGAATCGGTGACCCTGAAGCTGGAGGTGTGGGACAAGGATCTGAATGTTGATGATCATCTGTTCACATGTCAGAAAGGTGACAAGATGCTATGAAGATGTTACATGTAGTACGTCTTCTGTTTGCTTTCCTAAAGTCTTCACCATATCTTCTGTTGTGTGATGGCGCACTTTCAAAACAACAACAAAAAGCGAATCTTAATGACGTTATGTAGGAGAGTGGAATTATGGGACATGTCGTTTTCACCATCCAGAGGCGTATGGAGATCGCCCATCATGTTCACGGGTGAGGTAATTAAATCATTTTATTTTATGTCATCGTAATGAATTAGCTTGCAAGAAAATGGAATGTAATGCTACGTATGCTATACACGATGGTCATACAGCTGCTGTATAACCACTTCCGCATTTGCGTGTTGCCGTAGTTTCTCCAGCGGGAAACTGAGGGTATTGCGGAGCACCGGATATTAAGTCACTGATATGCGACAAAACAAGGGACGGGCCATTATTTTAAATAGGAATTTCTCTGGATTTGCACATTCTTGGGAACATCCGGGGTAGTGAAAGTACACAACTGCATGAAATATATCACACTGTGCAAGTAATTTTTTTATATTTCACAACAAAATGATTTCATATTGTGGCTTTAACGCGTGAAATATATTTAACAATTACCGCAGCATCCGTTTGTTTGGACATCCTTTGTCTAGCGTTACATTATGTAATCACGCTCTTATTCGTGTACAGGCTTTTACAGTATTATGTCAGAAAGCCCGTTTTGTCTCGCATTTTCTTAAGCACAGACTTCAAAGTGTAAAATAAAATCTTAAATGAATGCAAAGAGTTGCGTCCTGAGACAGCTCTTAAAGGGGCCGCGTTCCTAAACGTGCTGCTGTGATTCCTGTCACTAATGTTAATCAATAGACAAAATGAAAGATCAATGTGATTTTGTAGCTTTAACGAGAATTCTTCTGCATTTATTTTATAATTTAGCATTAAAGACTGTAAAGTGTTTGAGAACTTCCTTAAATGTCTGTATATTTCCTACATCATAGCTCTCAATTATACTGTTGAATGACTATAATTAATGTTAAAATAATCAATTTAATAGAGACATCAGTTACAGTACTAATATCAGAGTGTTTGCTTTCATTCATAAAATGATGCTGTTAAAGAAATATGTTTCTACATCAATTTGAAGATTAAATGTGAAATTATTAAAATGTAAAAGTATATTATTGTTATGTGCGATTTAATCGTGATTAATCACAGAAAAAATGTGTGAATCATTTTTTAATCGATTGACAGCACTACTATTAAATCAGTTGTCTTTGATGTCTCTAATGTCATTAACAGCAGGAATACCATGTCTTCATTCACTTCTGCAGACTAAAGTACCCGCCAGACGAACAAAGTCTTGTGGTGCCGTCCCAAAAAGGTAAAAAATCGCTCTCACGAACCTTCTGTTCCACATTTGTGGAATGATCTGCCTGCTGCTACAAGATCAGCAGATTCTGTGTCCATCTTTAAGAATCGGCTGAAAACGCATCTCTTCCGTCAGCATCTGATCGATCATTTCTGATTTCTATATCTTTTCTACAATGTCTAAAAAATGTATTGGAAAAAAAACATGCTTATTTATACTTAGATAAACTAAACTTTGCTCTGTATACTGTAGTAGGCTTTGTGAGACATGTTTTTATTGCACTTATGCTTTTTGATGTCTTAATGTTGACCCAGTTGCTTCCATTGTTTACCCAACTTGTAAATCGCTTTGGATAAAAGCGTCTGCTAAATGTAAATCTAAATGAAAAGCTTTTTACTTATCTAGCTTGCTGAATTAAGTGATATGACAATTTAAAAGTTTTGGGCACCAATGATAAATTGCACACGCTACGTTATATCTTTGCGCACTTGTTTAACATGTATATCATGATACACATATTTTATTCCTGTTAGTTATAGTCTCCTGAGGTTATGGTATTCGCCAATAACTCTGGTTACCGTTTTCACAGAAGGTGAGAAACTCTGGGGTCCTAAAGGGGGAAATACTGTATATGGAGGAATTTCATGACATGTCTTTATGTTTTTGATCATTATTCACAATGTATTGCTCTTCATTTTAAACACATTTGTGTGAGATTGAGAAAAGCACCCTGACTGCTGTGTTTTTGTTGTCTGGTAGTGTTTGTGAAATCTGGGCACTTTTTCCCGGCCCCAACCCTACATGGTCCCAATCTGGGCATGTTCCGCCCCGTTACTATGACTACAATCTACATCCCGCAAGGCCACAGTTTTGCCACAGTTAAAGACAAGAGAAGGAGGTGAAGAAGGGCAAAGGTCATGATGGTGATGACATGATTGTGGTGGGCGAGGATTTATATAAAAAAATACACAAAGATTGGTTT
Organism: Triplophysa siluroides; assembly: GCA_006030095.1. Taxonomy (NCBI): domain Eukaryota; kingdom Metazoa; phylum Chordata; class Actinopteri; order Cypriniformes; family Nemacheilidae; genus Triplophysa; species Triplophysa siluroides. Next base: position 278,526 of record VCII01000066.1, read on the forward strand.
ACCACCAATAGAAACGGATGAAAGGGGACGGGCCACAAGAGAAAGAGATGACCGGAAATGACCGGATTGGTACAAAGTAAGGAACACCTCTTGACGTTTGAGTATAACTGTGGATGCAAAGCACTGTGTTTTCAGATGACTTGGAACATCTCACTTTGTTTGGCTCGAGCAAATAAAGTTAACTCTTTGACACCTGGACCTTCTTTGTTTGAGAGATTTTTAAACTGCAAGATCAGTTTTCCCCTTCACTTACAACAGAGGTGAGAAGTCCTACATTTCTTACAGAAAGTTGTTTGCATTGCTGTTTTTCATTTGACCGTGTGTCTGTATCTAAATGCCTTTAAATTATTTATTATCTCTAAGCAATAGTGGACATCTATATATTTTTGAAAGCCATGGCGTTCTTGTACGATGTTCGATTGGGATGTCTAGCCATGCTGATGTTGACTCTACATCTGGAGTTTACCAGTGCTGCTGTACAAGTTACAGGCTTACGAGCCGACAACCTCTCCGGCGCAGATCCAGCGGGAAACCGAGCCGATGCATATGTGAAGGTCTGGTGCGGTGGTGCATTTGGGAGTATGACGGAACATCGCAGAGATACAGATTATCCCCAGTGGTCCGCAGAGTTCAACTTTAAAAATTGTGAAGTCGGTGACATCCTGGCACTGGAGGTGTGGGACAAAGATTTGGTTTTTGATGACCATTTGTTCACCTGTACCACACAGCTGAGGAACGGCACTCATAGTATCACTTGTCCTAACAAATATTACGGATCTCTGTATTACGATTACAGAGTGTTTTAAATCTCTTCTGAGATCATCTCCACTGTAACCAGCTCTGCAATAATAAAGTCGTCATGTGCATTTCACGTTCTGCTTGTTTTGCATTGAAAATGTTGTGTGCCAAACAGGTTGTGGTAAGGTTAAAAAATACAATAGTATTTAGGAATATTACTACAGTTGACTATAGTATACTACTGTATTTTGCATCTTCCTGAACTTACTACAAACTGGATTTAATTCAAATAAAAATATTAATGCAGAGTTATGCCATTGCACCATCTCCAGTTGACTTATAGGGGCAGTGAGTCCGTTTCGCCGCTAGAGGTCGCTTATTCAAAACCATCGATACATTATGCAACTGTTGGACCAAACAAGATTCACTAGATTGCACACCCGGAACCTTCATTTTTGCTTAGTCTACACACAGTTCAACACCAGGGACGCACTGGGATCAGTGTTGCTGTTGAATAAAACCAAAACATTTTTGTTTATTGAAATTATATATAATTAAAACATCAATTATTTTAAGTTCTTTAAAATTAAATAAAAATATTACTAGAAACGATGCCTCAGGAATAAACTGAAATGGGTTTAAACTGTGTTGTTAAAATCTTCACCAAAAACAGCTCAACTGAAATAATAAAACCTAAAGGGCTGTCAAACGATTAATCGTGATTAATTGCATCCAAAATAAAAGTTTGTGTTTACATAATATATGTCGGTGTACTGTGCATATTAATTTTGTATTTATGAACACATACACATAAATGCATATATTTAAGAAAAATATAACAATTAATAAACTTTTATTTATTTATTACATTTTATTTACAATTATTGGTAAATATAAATTAATACATTTAATAGTTCCTAAATATATAGACAAGTATGTGTATGTTTTGTGTTCATAAATACAAAGAGAATATGCACAGTACGCAGATATATATTATGTAATCACAAAACAAAAAAGCTTAAACTTAAATTATCATGAAAATAAAAAGTAAACAATAAAAACATGAATAAATGTCTTTGCTTATAAAAACTTGATTTTACAGCTCCTACAGGACAGGGAACGAACAACTGATTATTATCCACATGGTTCATGTTTTCTATAATAGGATAGAATGAATGTTACCCTCATATGAACATGAAAATAAAATAAAAACAATCATATTTATGTATTTGGCAGCCACTGGTGTCCAAAGTGATGCATTGCTCAAATCACATATATCCGTCAACCCTGACATTGTTAGTGCCACTGGATGAGCTGAACAAACAAAGTTGTTTCATAAACACAGATAAGCACGAGACTTTGTCCCGTATGAAAGATTGTTGTGATTATTTTGGCTTTAAATAGGGGCTTGGGATTATCAGTATCTAAACTTATCCTAAAACTACAACCGGGGTAAGAATTTTTGCCATTATTTACACTTGACAATGAGTCAGAATTTCAATATTCTTCATTATGATTTAACATTAATGCTTGTGTATTTTGTCGTTTTTCTTGACAGTCATGGCATTCTTACACATGCTGATGATGGCGTTCCATCTGGAGTTTGGAGATTTCAGGCTTACGGACCAAGTGTCTTTCTGGGGAATGCCCCTGATCCATATGTCCAAGTCTGGGGATCATTTCAGAGGGATAAATTCAGCCCTAGGTGTCTGCAGGGATCAGCTTTTCAAACTTCTGAATCGGTGACCCTGAAGCTGGAGGTGTGGGACAAGGATCTGAATGTTGATGATCATCTGTTCACATGTCAGAAAGGTGACAAGATGCTATGAAGATGTTACATGTAGTACGTCTTCTGTTTGCTTTCCTAAAGTCTTTACAATATCTTCTGTTGTGTTCAACAGAACAAAGACATTTAAAAAGTAATTTTTCCTACTACGATAGTCAATGGTGGCCAAGAACTGTTCAGTTACAAGCATTCTTCCCAATATCTTTTTCATCATCAGAACAAAGAAATTAAGACAGATTTGGAACAACTTGAGGGTGAGTAAATGACTGGATTTTCCTTTTTTGGGCGAACTGTTCCTTTAAGCTTGACCATTGTCACCATTATTCACACAGTGTACCACAAGATGACGCCAAATCTCGTCAATTAAACAATGATTGACAAATACTGTAAATGAACTTAATGTGTTTACATTTAGTCACTTAGCAGACCCTTTTATCCAAAGCGACTTACAAAGAGTTTAAGGAGCAATAAGCGATATGTCATACATGAGCATATGCATCAGGTGCCAATACAAAGTTACTGGTTTCAACAAAAGCCATTTAATTGTTTATTTAAATCAAGCATGTTTAACAGATACGAAGCGTTATATCTTTCCCCTGATCTTAATAGGCTTGCTTATCAAACAAGATAAAGTGCTTTAACGGTTAAACAAAAATATATATTTTTTTCTATTAAATCAGTTGTCTTTGATGTCTCTAATGACATTAACAGCAGAAATAAGCAGATTAATGAAACTAAAATGTTTCTGTATAATTCAATCTCAATTCAATTTAGACTTTCTTTTCTAAGAAACTTTAATTTTAACATAAACAAATCTTTTTGTGACCAATAGTTAGTCGTACACAACAGATTAACAGATCGTGCCGCTCCGATTGTCTTCCTGCACCATACAGTTTTTCTTAGCAGATAACATTTATACATTGAGTATATATTTAGCAGCGTTAAATGAATGAATGTTGCTGTTATTTAAAGTCTATTTAGAGACCGTCTGACCAGCCAGCTCTGAACCTAGATGTTAAACTTGAGCGTAATGTTTTTGTTAGGTAGATTTATGAATCAGCACTGCGATTGATGTCTACATCTCCAGTGCTGGAAAGTGAAGCTGATTCACAGACAGGGAATTCTGTATGGTTACTAGGCAACAGGTTTAGATGATGCAATCCATAATGTGGATCTGCAGGGTGTCCAGGTCGGGCAGTACTTCCTCACACTTTGGACACGCATATTCTGGAATATTCTGCTGCTGCCAGTCATCTGAGAAAAAAAGAAGACAATTTAAAATCAATTAATAATTTGCTATTCAGTATTGAAAGTTGATTTCGTCTTGTTGGTTCTACTACAAATCTCAAGTCTTAATCTTATCCTGAAGAGAAGGATGTACAGTACAGTACCTCTGGCCCCCTGTGATGGAGACGCGGGTTCTTGTGGATTGGCCCCACCTGACAGAAGTCTCCTTTGCATCTCGCTCATAGATTGCCTAAACAGATCAATAATAAATGTTTTAGTCTCTAGACAGGACATACAGAACATGAGATATGAAAGTATGTGAGCGTGTGGATGTGTACGCACCTGCCGAGCGACTCCATTTCTTCCTGAAGTTGACTGTGTTGTTTCTTCACATAATCCAACTGATTGGCCAGACGTTCTTTCTCCTCGTGTATCTTCTCACGAGCTTCTCGTTCGGCATGGAAGTCTTGGGAATATATTTCAGCCTGAGTGGGAACAGAGACACAAACCATTATCGTAATGAATAATACCGTTTTTGACAGGAGAGTATAGACAGACAGGAAGAGATGGGGAGGAGAGAGGGCACAGGATCGGGAACGGACCACGAGTCAGGACTCGAACTCAGGTCGCCCGAAGCGTAGTTGCTCCAAATTAATTATTAATAATGACAAATAAATGTGACTAATGGGTATTTTTAAATCTTTTCATTTTTTAAAGCCACCGTTGATTTAATGTTCAAAAGAAAAGCATAGTCATGTTGTAAACAAAAGACGTATTTTTTGGCAAATCAGCTAACATGACAGTTCTAATATATTGTTTATTATTCTCTCGCAGCACCTGAGCTTTGAAAACAGAGATGGTCTCCAGCTCCTTCTCCCTCTGGAAGATTTCCATCTTCATGCCATCGATCTTCTCCTGTTTGTCCGCCAGGGCCTTTTCAGCGGCTGTAAACCTGGTCTGGAGGTCTTCGTACTCTTCCTTTGACACACCTCCCTGATCAAGCACGCAAAAATCAACCATCGACGTAGAAGGACAATGTCACAAGTCCTACTGTACACAATGTCATTTTTATTTTATCGTCCACTTCTAAAGGTGTTACAGTATGTGCACGCTACATTCAAAAGTTTTAAGAGGTGCACAGTGATTTTAGCCAAATATATACTGCACCTCTTTCTTCTTCTCCTCCTCTTGAAGTTCATTATAATCCTCAAAGAGCTTAGTATAGGCATCTTTCAGCTGGTTCAGGCTACTCCTGGCAAAGAAAGACACACAAATATATTGTTGTTATTATGCGATGGTGTGATTCTGTTCCAGAATTGAAGACCCAAATTATTCCAGTACTTTTCATCTTGAGTCTTCTTCTGTTCCAGTTTAACAGCAGCTTGCAGACTTTCCATCTGAACCTGCAGACTCTCGTTCTCAGTCTGGACCTTCTGCTTGTCTCCGAGCTGGGTCTTCAGAGTGCTCCGATCCTGCTCCAGTTCTTTACACCTGCGGAAAGAGTGAAAAGACACGTTGGTTCTTTCTTTCACGCGTGTAGAGAAACACTATCTGGTGTTCCTCACCTGTCCTGCAGATTTCGCTTCATGTTCTCGGCCTCGTCCAGTTTGCTCTGAGCCTGTTTTAGCTCATCACAGAGCTTCATCAGTTGAGCCTTCAGATTCTGAACCTCGCCGCTTGACTGACAAGAACAAACATCCACATCAAAATAATGTTCTTGCACAAACCGTCCAGGGTGGGTGTATAGATCAAATAACCAGTTTAAAAGTTACATTTTCAGTGGCGCAGGGAAGAGACGTTTGCGTGCCGCCCTCACTTTGATCCACTTTCTTCTGCAACTCTGCGATCCTGACAACACAGAAGAGTGTAAAGGAAGCTTTTTCGAGTCAAATAACTAGTCTAGAAGAACTGAAGCCCACCTCGCCTGGGTCTCCTGAAGCTTTAGATGAAGCACTTCCTTCTCATCCGTCTCGATCCTGAGAGACTGAAGGAGCTGTCGCACCGTCTGTTCCTCGGACTCGGCTATTGCCCTAAACACACACAAGACTCTCAATAATGTCACACGAAGAGCTCTAAACAATGTTTTTATTTTAGATTCTTTTCTGCAAAAGTTTTTCTCTGGATCCTTACACGCTGGATGAAGATTGGTCTTTCTGTGTACTGCTCAAATCTTTAGTCACATTGAGTTCACCGTCCTGTGGGACAAAGTACAGTTTCATAAAGTAAAGATGCTATTTAATGTTTCAAAATATCTAAAAGAAAAGGGTGTGAAAATAGAGAAATGGAAAGTCCCTACTGAGACGCAAGAATGTGTTTGTGCGCTTACATCTATTCTGATCTCGATAAAAGAGTCCCGAGGTGAACCCTGACCCATTTTCAGCTGGAGTTCAGAGTTTAAAGCCACCAGATCATTTTTCTCGGCTTGAAGTCGAGCGATCTGACCTCTCAACGCCTCCCAGCTCCGACTGTAAACACTACAAGAGAATAGTAACGATTACTTTCTGTCAATCGAATTCACCCAAAAATGAAAACATAAGTGTTCTTGGAGTCCACCTCGGCTCCGCTCTTCTCCCAGCTCCTGCACTTTTTTCTTCAGGCTCTCATTCTCCGCGTCCACAGTGCTCAGTCCGGCTCTGGCTTCATCCAGTCGTTTCTCCAGGAACTCTCTATCCTCCTTTTGTTTCTCCTTCCATGCGGACAAGCCCTCGAATCTCTCCTTCATGGTCAAATTGGTCTGTTTCAGGGCCTCTGTGGGGTTAACAGACAAACGTTCGTGGCTTGCGCATGCGTGAATCGACAGAAAGGAAGCGAGAACGTCTCTCACCCTTCAGTTCTCTGTTTTCTTTGATGAGAGTGTTCATTTGTTGAATCGTCTCTTCTAAACCGGCCAGATCGCCAGCGGCGGCCCCCGGACCCCCACGGGGGTGATTGATGTCCCCGTTCATCATCGATGAACCGGAAGCCATGTTTCAAAGTCTGGAGCTCGGAAATATCAAGATGGTAATCTTACAAGAGTCATGTTTACACAAAGGGCTGGAAACATATGTGCAGGTATCACCTCAGAACGGTCTACAGACGCACAGCCCAAAGTTTTTGTGCTTTTTGGAGAGCAAGTATAGATCATATACATCTTTATTTCGCTTCTGGTGTATCTTAAAAAAGAAATCCAGAGCTTTGATGCATAAATATTTGGGGATGTAGTCAATACTGTGATAACCATATATGAACAGAAACTGGAAATGTACGTTTAACTTGAAAAGAAAGAAATGTCAACTCTGTTTAGAGGTCGGAATGTGGTTGATCTGGTAAAAAGCGTTCAGCAAATAGCTTCAACTAATCAATAAAACACGTCATATGTTTTATTTGCACTACAAACCCAGCTGAAATGAAACGACAGAAACCATCAGAGAAGTTATAATTGATTCATTGTTATAATGGGATTTGTATCGGTTTTAATGGAAAAGTAATAATGTTAGAATATTATTCTGTTGTATGGATGATTTGCGTACTCCTTGTTTAAGCAATATATGTAAACACTATACATTATTAAACGCAATATAAGTACTGAGTACTCTATAATGACCAGGTTACTTACATGTTTAGTAAAGATATGTACACAGTTTTACATTCGTTTTTCAAAGCATTGGAACCGGTATAAATTTAGATGGGTACAATTCCATCATTTGACACCATCGACCCTAATGGTGACAAGACGAGAAAACGAAAGTTAACGTTTAACGTTACTCGCTGTTTACTAAATGAAACTGTTCGTCTCCGCCCTTCAGTGTTTAATACAGACGCAACACTTACAATATAGTCGCAGACACTTTGATATAAGGCATCAATTGACATCAAAGACTCACCAAGGGTTCACTTGTGTCTTGCGCGAGCACAGATCAGCTTGTTTTGGTCAAATTATTTCCTGATCCCCACGTCAGATGTAACGCAATGCTCTCCACAGACCTCAGATCAGTATTCTGGTAGGATCGGTCTGATCTACGTGTTGTCGTGACAAGTGTTGCGAAAGCAACTGCAAAACTCTGCGCTAAAGCGGCTTCCGGGAACGCCTCCTCTTCACTGCTGACGGTGACGTCACACCGCGGACCGGGGTTTCCCTGTGACTGACGGTCAGTCATACCGCACCACGAGCACTCTGAAGCGGGACAGGTGGAGGGGCTTTTGCGGCACACTCATGGCACTTTTATTATTGCCAGTGACGCGATAATGAAAATCTTTTTTGTTGTTGTTATTAACGATGTTGAATCACATGTAATGAATTTTCTACGGCGCTAGATGGAGCCACCGAGACATCACTTTGATACGAAGCAGGATGATATATTTCAATTGAATGCTTCAGCTTTTGTGAAGTATCTTTGTGTTCTTATTTATCTATTAGTCTGTTTTTACACATTAAAGTAGTGAATGCATTTATGTTATAAATAAAACATCAGAAACGCACTTTGTGCCCTGGAATGCAGCGCAACTCGTGGAGAGCAGCAGGACACTGTGCGCTTATTGGTTGACCACATTTTAGGGACGTCCGATTGGCCCGAGACGAACTTTAGGTGTGATTGATAGATAGGGCACGAGAGAACTTTTCACTAGTTAGTCAACACCAGTCAGTTAGTACAGGACTTTGTGAACTGACCCCGGGGCGCAGGGTGTGTGCGCCTTGGTCACTGACCTTTTTGGTTTTTAATAGATGACAGATGCACTGCGGTTTATTGGATAACCTCGGTGGTTTTACGGTGAAAGAATTTAAACTGCACAACTGTTGTACCGTTCCAGTGGTTGAATAGCTGTGCGCACTGTGCGAACACTTTTACGCATGGGTTTAATTGGCACGGTAAGGATGCGCATTGCGCTTCTGGTGACTCTGGGTTGCGGCTTCGCGTTTGCCTGTCAGCTGCCCACCGAGTGGCGACCCCTAAGCGAGGGCTGTCGGGCTGAACTCGCCGAGATCATCGTGTACGCCAAGGTGCTCGCCATCCACGAGGAGCCGTACGCGTCCAGCCTGTACAACTACCTGCCGTACCAACAGCACGAGCGCGCCGAGGACGCGCTGCTGTACGCGGCGGAGGTTGAGTTGCTGTGTGACCAGGCGTGGGGCAGCATGCTGGAGGTGCCCGCGGGATCGCGCCTTAACCTCACGGGACTCGGGTACTTCAGCTGTCAATCGCACACGGTGATGGAGAACAACTCTTACATCTTTTTTCTCAGGTGGGTTCGTTTTTGTCCTCTGCAAAATAATACAACTTCTATCGGTTTCCATTACAAACACTATTACGCACGATCACTGTTTACCATTAAAATCATTACATTCCTTTATGTAGAGTGTTTTGGGCACCAGCGACCCTACAGCCAAACTTGGGCCCCAAATGTGTTTGTTGATGTCTGTCCCATACAGGATGGATGAAAACTACAACATCCTCCCTCATGGAGTGAACTTCCAAGATGCCATATTCCCAGATACGCTGGAGAACAAACGACTGTTTTCCAGTCTCTTCCAGTTCTCGAACTGCTCTGCTGGACAGACGGTGTACAACTTTAATAGTGACTGGGAGAGCCAGGAGGACAGCAGGGTATGTAACTATCACACACACGAAGAATTGATGAGTCTGTCGTCAAATTTGTAGGTTTGTAGTTGGTATACAGACGACTATATATCTTCTGTCAAGACGACAGAGCAGGAAGGAGAGAGAGACATACATCTAGAGAAGGTGACCTCAGTGCATCAGTGGGTGACTGTGTGTTTTTTATTTGCATAGTTGCAAGCGGACATGCAGTTTGTTTAGTGTTTTGAAGCAGCTCGGCTATAAATTCACTAAGGTCGTAAACATCTGTTTATGGCGACAGGGTCGTCTGTGTGCCTCAGTTTTACCTGTTCTGTTAGAACAACTGCTCTGGTACGCTGGTCTGGACCTGCTCTTTCATTTACCTGAGGCGGCGTTCTAACAGACTAATATACTGCAGCGCTTTAACAGTAAAACCAGAGCCAATTTCCATTCCAGCGGTGCTCTAAAAGTGTCTGTAGACCATAGTGGAGAAGAAAGGGGAATCTAATCGGCCGGGGCCGTCACAGGTGATAGAATGAGGTGTGAAGAACACAGGATGCGAGAAGCTTCAGGTTCTCGTGGGTAAACGGAGCTCCTTGTTCCCACAGCACACACATACACATAGTTATTTAGACACACAAGTCCCATTCTTCGGTGGTCTTTGTATGGCTGTGACTTCATCACGGTAGGAGGTTGAGGTAATTCAAGATTTCGTTCGACTTGATAAAGGTCGGATTATAGACCTCCCACCTAGATGTCCACCTTACACACACAAGAAAGAAAGAACTTTAAAATGAACGAATTAAAGGTAAAATAATGAACAGGAAGAAAGAGCAAGAGGAAAACACTAGGAAAGCTGCTGTGTGGAGTTTCAGATTCGTAGGCAGTAATATAGAGAAATAGTGAGTGAACCGGTTTATATAGATATACGGAGAAGAATCCGAATTTTGATGACAGGGTAGTCAGAACTAGAACTTGTAGGTCACAAGCATTGACCTGAGGAGGTGTAAGGTGACTCTAACAGGTGTCCTCTGAACCAAACAGATGTGAGGATCCGCCTGTCGGGAGCCAATTACAGGAATGTACAGGGTTTAAACAACTTAATGGTATAGTTCACCCGAAACGATGTATTCTGTCATATTTTATTCCCCCTTAAAAACTGTGGAACACAAAAGAAGATATTTTAAGAAATGTCTCAGTGGTTTTGTGTCCATACAATGGAAGCCAATGGGGGCAATGTTGTTTGGTTACCGACATTCTTCAAAATATCTTCTTTGTGTTCTGCTGAAGAAAGAAAGTCATACAGGTTTGGTTTGCAATGACCAGAGGGTGAGCGAATGATGACAGAATTTTCATTCTTGACTGAACTGTCCCTTTAAGCATTATCGACAGTTGCATGGACTAGCACAGACGAAGGACAGGTTACATTTATTTATTAAGTAGTGGTACAGATCCTGACACAAGAACACACACCAGGACACTTCTGTAAATGAAGAATCAGATGCACAGACACAGAAGGATGTGAGGTAGAAACAGGTGGGGTTATTATCAGAGCCGGGGACCTCAGAGATAATAAGGGCTCTTACACATGAGCTTTCCTGTGGGAAAAGGATTATTTGAGGTAGCCTGAGGGACTCTTGTACTTCCTGTATTATACATCTTATGTGCCTTAACTCTTTCCATCTCTTCCTGTATTGTCAAATGCTGTCTTTTCCCTGATCAGGGTGCAGAGCTGTTGTTGTTACAGCGGTGTCAGTGTGTGTTCTGTTTAGACAGCGGGACACAACCCGTCCATCAGTCTCATCCGGTCATTCCTTTATTATTCCGCTGCCTTTTATTTCTTCTGCTTATTATTGTTTCATTATTGGATCTTTATAGGATCCAGATTAACTTTCATTGTAAAATGATGGTACTTGTCCTGTAGAGAACATTTTGTGCAGTCTGTCGAATGACCTCTGACATCATAGGATGGATTTGGTCCTTCACAACAGAGATTCAGGCCCTTTCATTATTCAGATGAGAACGTGGGCCTCACATCGCTCACACGGATGCAGTCATGCAGTCACATGTGCACACACACACGTCACGGCTCTTCTTGTCTGTACTGTGAACATAACAGCAGGTCAATTCTGAGGTCACAAGAGGAGGAACAGGGTCTAGAAATGATGTTGTGGTTTATGTTGAGATTGAGACACAGTTTGCTTATTCATGCAGAGATCTATAATCCTACATCTGTCTCTCTCGTTCTCTCGGTTCAAAATATTTAGTAGTTAAACCGTATCGCAAAATTATATTTTGCACAGTTGGATTAAACCGGCTATTTGTAAAAAAAACAGAATGAAGGAAATAAAAGATTCTGGATCTTGGATTAATACTATTTTTTTTTTACAAAAATAAAATGAAAACTGAAATTTGCGTAATATTGTTTTTATACGCTATCACAGTCTTATATATTTCATCATGTTATTTTAATGTTTATATATTTTGTAACATTAGTAAATATTCTCCTGAATTGTTTTTTAGTTTCCAAAATGTTTTTCTGTAGGGGTGTTGTGTTTCTGATTGAATAAATTATATAATCTCTCTCTCTCTCTCTCTCTCTCTCTCTCTCTCTCTCTCTCTCTCTCTCTCTCTCTCAGCTGATGTGTTCCTCCATGCAGAAGGTGCTCATGGAGGAGGAGGAGCGGGTCGGGCAGCTTCAGGAGCTTGTGGCCGAGCTTGAGAGAAAGAATAAACAATTGAGACAACGCGTCGGGAAACTGCGACATTCACTGCGGAAGACCCGGAGAGCGTCACGACACGCTGAGAGGGAACGGCAGGAGCTGCGAGAACGCCTGAGCACGGAAGAAAGGCATGCTGGACATCATCTTAATGCCATCCCACCCCGACACAGAAACACACATAGACTGTGAGCTTCAACAAACAAACAAACACAGGGCACCCACTGACACTGACACTGACACAACACACACAAACACTCTTACAGGTGGACTCTTAGAGACTGCAGGGTGGTCTGTTTGTCACAATATCCTTCCTTATAATGACTGCTTAAATCATTTCTGTCAACATGAATTTAAGTGATAGGTCACCCAAAAATGATCTCATTTACTCACCCTCTCGTCATTCTTTCGTAGAACACAAAAGAAGATATTTTGAAGAATGTCGTTAACCGGCACCTATTCACTTGCATTGGTTTTGTGACCATACAATAGAAGTGAATGGGTGCCGATGCTGTTTGGTTACCAACTTATCTTAAAGGATGAGTAAATGATGAGTTTTCATTTAGAATTTCAATTTCTTTGCTCTCTTATAATACACATTGCTGATGATGTTGTGCAAGATTCATTAGTGCACATTATTCCAAAGAAAGAAATGTTTGTGTAAATTAGTTTTGCTGTAATTTTCTGCTACAACGGTTTGAGAATGATACAGAAAATAACTGTAGATTTTAATGTTCAGCTCCAAAAATGCTGTAAATTTCACACTTTGTATTTAATTTCAGCCTTAGGTGCGATATATGTTTTTGTTTTATTAACCTTTTTTACGTTTGTACTTAAGAAATTAATCCTCTTTGTTAAGAAATGTAATATTATTATTTTTGCCATCCAAAATACAATGTGAAAGAAGGTGTGCCTGGATTTCTTTGTGGTTTAGTTTGGCCTGCTTTCCTGGTTGCAGGCCATTCTTTACTGAGTTTAGTTCAGTTCGATTGTATCAATCTGATATGATTCATTAATATATTCCAACTGAAAATATGTAGGATATAGGATTATGCAATACCTTATCCTGTCATCATATATTTGACATATTTTCATTTTGAAGAAATGCCCATAACAATGACCCATTAACTTTGCCTTGTCACGGAATGTATTTTATATTGTTTGGGTGAGTTTTATGTAAAACTTGTAAATAAATAAATCAAAGCAGTTAGGCTATAATCTGCATTATTTTTAAGAGCACTTAGTGCCGTGTGACATTATTGTGATGGTAATTCAGCACATTGTGCCACTTAATTGCCATTACCATGATGTGTCTGGATGTTTTACTCATGAGATTGTCTGTAATTCTCAATATTCACCACAATTATTATCATTAGAATCTCATTACTGTAATTGATCCATTGTTTTTATATAAAATAATTTGCATAAATGAATGCATTACAGCAAAAATATTGTATTATATTTTCACATTATGCTAATTCAAATTGGGGGCGCAAGTTTAATGATCAAGTAAATAATGTCACAAGTCTTAATGGTACAAATGATACGTATTAGTGTTTATCTAAATGTAATTTATGACCCAGATGTCTATGAGATTCATGTTTTATAAGTTAAGGGAGAAAACATGTCTCATTCTTACTCCAAATGAGTGCTTGACATCACACTGAAATGAGTTCATATCAGAATATCATGCATGTCGTGCTCCATACAATTGATGCTGCATTTAACCTTTACACACAACACAAAAGGTAAACAGAGATTTGAGTTTTTAAATAAGTTAAACTTTAAGTTATTTTAACATGTTTTGGCAAACATTTTTTGGAAATTTGGATGATTAGATTAGATAGGAGCTGCACCTGCACTGATGCATGGGGGCGTCGCCAAGATGGCCGCTGGGTAAAATGACCTTACCATGCTTCCAACTGAACAGGAATTTATCAATATATTTCAGACCATTCATTGACATGTCTGAAAATGAAGATCAGGGTGCATCTTATCGAGTGAACTTCATTGGTGAGTCCAGATCATTTATTACAAATAAGAGTGCTGGAGTTTGTCAGGACTGCTTATTTCATTCACCTGTGATCAATTGTTGCTTTTGAGGTGTTGATTGAACTTGTACCTTAAAGTTATTGTAATGATGCCGTTCATTTAGTTGGATTTGTTTTTTTATATATATGAGATTTTGTGGTGAGAGATAGATTTGTGCATGCAATGATAGAGGAGGATCAGGCAAAAAAATATTTATGCTCAACCAAAAACAATGATCCACATGCCTTCTATAGTATTTGTACTTTTTCATCTCCAAAAGTAAAATCTACTTAAAAGTCGGTCACAGTTTGTGCCCCTAACTGAAGTCACCTTCTAAACATGCAGGCTATAATCCAAGCTAATTCTGACAAATGTCCCAATATCCTCTCCATTTATTTATTCCCTTAGCAAACTCTTACGTGTGCATGACTCACAATTTCCCACTTGTATGTTGGATAAAGCGTTTACAAGTCATTCATTTAAAGAGGATAGCAACGGGGAAATTCTGCAGGTCCCTCTGCAGCGTACGAAGAAAAACAATATGTGCTTTCCTCCCGGGAAATCTCCCGGGGAGTCTAATTTAAGATGTTTGTGTGTTAAATGAAAATGTGTACTGTCAGGCCTGCAGAAATACGTTTGGCACAGAACAAGAATCTGAATCCATCCGGTTAAACCAAAACACGAGTAATACTTTACTGTGCAGAGCATAAACTATAAGCATTATATGTTGACGTATTTAAATGTAAAAAACATTCATTTAGGGAAATTGTACATACAATACTGTATAAGCTTAACCTTATAGAAAACTAAATGCAACTTAAAGTAAAAGATACTTTATCAGAATTAAAAAAAATCTTTATTGTAGCCTCACTAATGTGTACCATGTAAACCAGACCCATGCAGATGTCTGGGGTTGTAAGCGGTCATGTAGAGCAGGATGATATTCACATGGTCTCATTCCTCGGCCGCTGTTTTGGATTCAGTAACAGGCGGTATAGCCTGAAGCGCCGAGCTGGTGGGAGGCCGACAACATCCAGCCTTACTGCTCACTAATGAGGGAACATGAGGCGAACATCACTGATCACCTGTGGAGATCAACAGACTCAACGATTCTGAACCCACCACCCCAAAACACTTCCACGGTAAACAAAGCTCGACTGAACTAAAGCCGCTGGATCAAACACACAATCTCGCTTGCATCGGAAAACTAATAACTTGACTACTGATCCAGAAAGACAAATGATGATCGGTCAGGATTTATTTAAGGAAAGGGAAAAGAAAAAAACAATCATTCTTTCCCCATTTGCTTTACAGCATGAAATATAAATTCTGATATGTGCAGATGATTGTCAAAGGCATTGTATATACAAGCCCCGTATCAACAGAAGATTCACATCACAGTAACGTTAGTATTCGTATGCCACTCCCAAAACATGGATCATCGTTGTCACATGCATATGAGGATATAATTCACATTTCACTGGGCAACGTTTATTTCGGACAGAGTTGTGAGACGCAGAGATAACAGCCTGCACTGTCATAGTTGCATTTTTTTAAATGTGTATATATATATAGATAGATATAGACATGTTTCTTCAAACATATAGTTACATAGTGAAAACAAGTCGTTGAACCGATAAGCGCATTTAACATGCTGGCAATTCTTTATAAAATCATTCGATGCAGTTGCAGATGATTTAAGATCTTCAGCGACGTCGCGCAGCAATAGGTCAACATTCAGGGCACGAGTTTGAAGAACCGCACAGTTACTGGGTAGCACAGACACCTGTCAGTCACAGCTTTTTCATCATAAGAGGCAAAAGTGACGCCTGAGTTGGTAAAAAAAAAAAACGAGTTCCGGAAAGGTGCATCACAACCGATCGCAGTTGAATATTCAGTTTGTACAATAGAAATGTGTTTGTTTTTTTCTCAGCACGTACAGTATACAACACAGAGCGAGAGCCGAATATACAGATTCAAAGTCTGCGGTGGAGTTCCAGAGAAAGGCAGTGCTTAGAGAACAACATGAGAGAGGACTGATAAAAATAAACATTGAGGAGAAAACGCACACACACGCACATCATCTCTTCGGAAACAACATGGAAGACACATCCCAACCACGCTCTATTTACAAAGCTTTTGGACAAACGGAGAGACTGCTCTGGACACAGACCAACAATGATGATACTATAAGTAAACAAAACACAAATCTAACACAGATCAACATTGACTTTCTGTCGTCCTTCATTGCACTCGTTGAATAGTCAGTATAGTGTGTGTGTGTGTCATGGCACATGTGCGCATGTGTTTAGTTTGGTAGAATGTAAGTTAAACAGTCAAATAATAAAATATTTAAAGGCGATTTAAACATATAGTTCATTTGAATTATTATCAATTATTTAAAGATGTTTGTGTTTGGCTTGGCATGGCAGTAACCCACTGTGTCGCTTCATAACACCACACACACCTTTTGGTTTTATACTTTTGTTTACACAACACAGACAAAAGGACAATCACAAACACTCAGTACACATACACTGACCCCAAGGTGACCTAAAGTAACATTCCAGGTTTAATATGACTTAAGCCTTATTGACAGCATCTGTGACACGCTATTGATTCTTGTAAATAATTGATTCAATTTGTGTCCTAGTTTGTTGATGCACTTGCACTGGAAGTCAATGGAACAAGAGATGGAACAAGTATAGTTGCAAAGCCACAAAACTAAAATATTAAACGTCAATCTAGTGTGGTAAAGTTGTTTACTATCATCCGTAAAAAATGTCACACTCAGGAATGATGTAGACCCACTTTACAGCTTGAAGAACAAACATTTTTGTGTATTATAATAGATTTAAGTGCTTAAAAAATACAGTTAATAGTTATTATGTGCTAAAATTCCTTAGCCAATAGACTTCAATTGTAAGTGCACGAAAATGATCAAGTTGTTTCTATAAACATAACGTTGATAAAGCTTAAGATAATAAACCTGAAACATCCATAACATTTCATGCTTACACTGCAAGTGACTCAGAAAGTAGAAAAAGAAATGTGCCGAATGATCCATTAACACTAAACATATTCCGTAGCATACAAACACAAATCTTACCCTAGTATTTTCTAAAATGCTTTGCAAAGTTTCTCTATTCTGAGAATACGAACTCATCTCATATTTACAGACGAAGACAAAACGCACCCGAAAAAAAATCCCTTAGCATTAACCTCTTCACACCGAGGCGTCTTATTTTAATCTATGCTGAAACGAACATTCAAGAAGAAAGTGAAGAAAAATGCATGAAGTTATAAGATGGCACTTTGGAAATGTCACATACTCTTAAATCCCTGTGTCCGCAGACAAGTTCTCCTGTGATATTAACAAACCGTAAAGGGCAAAGAAGACATCAGTCACTTTCAAAAGCTTGCGGGACATGATATAAGAGCCATCCGGGGACAGAAGACCAGTTAGCCGTCACTAAGGAAGTGAATAAATCTACACGTAGCCCTTAAACCGATGCCTAACAATCAGCCACTTTGTCATTTTGGAAATATGTTTACCGTCAATTAAAGTTATTTTGTTGCTTTCATGTCGTTTTAGACTTTAAACTGAAACTGCTTCACAGCTTTAGCAAAATTGTGAAGAACAGCGCACCATCGATTTCATGACCTCAGCCACATACATATTTACCTTAAAGTCCCCGTGAAATTATTCTTATTTTTTCATGAAATATTGCAGCGTTTATAGTAAACCGCTTATCAATGCGAGTTATTTTTTTTTTCAATTCATGTACCCTCATAATCTTCAGTTAAAATCTAAAAATGCACTTCGGCCCTGAAATGACTAACCATCTCATCTAGACGGCTTGGGCGGAGCATCCGTTAACTCCTCCCCTTCAACTGTCACTGCCAGTTCCATTTCAAAATCAATGCAACAGCCGTTTTTATATATCCAATCAATTTGCAGTGAAAGACGCAGGTCACGCCCGCTCATTTTCTTCTTCGAATTTCCTTTTCACTCCGAAATGTGTCAGAATACGGAAGTAAAAACGATCGCAGCTTCCGGTTCACAGGGACTTTAAACCATGTTACGTTGTAATGTTTTAGTTTCCGAACAATCTCGCGCTCTAAAGTCCATTGATGTTATTGAACGAACCTCAATGTTTCAATCGCGCTGAATTTGTTTGCGTTTCGAACCCACAGGGTCGTTACGTAATCCCAAAATGACGTGAAAGCAGCAAGACGTTTTAGCGCTTTGTGGTACAATCTTTATGAGAACGCTGTGACGAAAACAGCTGTCCATCGCACTAATCCACATTCTTCACATAAATCCGACTGGATGAGACAATCTTGTACCATGTAGGCATTACTATAGACACCACCATCATGACGCCCAGTGAAGCTGCGGAATTCCCTGAGAACTCGTACACTGGGCGTAGCATGACGCTGCCATGGCTTTTCGGGAGATTTGTGTGTACAGTATGTGTGTTTAAAGTATTAACAGTTGTACTATATTCCGTTATCTACCATCAACTACGTCTGTGTGTGGAGCTCACAAATACACTTCATCAGACTCCTTAAACTTCGTCCTGTCCCTGCGTTTGCAAAAAAGGATGAAATTTAAACATATAGCTTGCTTTAACCTCTATCTTGATGTTAAAAACCAAATCGAATCGCTAATCTGCCGTTCATCGTAATACAGAAATGTTAATTCAGCTAACTGTTCTCGTGTACAGCCTATGTGCAAACAGATCAATTCTCGACTCGAAAATGTCGCGAAAACAGTCTAACGTGATTTTAAAAGCACTTTTGCAGGTCAGCATGACAAATCCGTGGAAAGCCCCAACAGATCAGAAGTGGTAGCTAACAATAGAATACATTTGTGAGCAAACAGAAAAAGGAGGAAGAGGGAAGAGCTAGAAGAGTCAAGCTATAGTAAGAAGAACGCTTTGATGTTGGCTCCGCCCTCTTTTAAAGGCGGACACAATCATGCACCTAAACCGCTGCGCTCTTTGACTCGTTCGTTTTCCCAAAAGGTAACATGGCTGGCGAAGTTCATAGCACATTCATAGCAAAGACGTTACAGCTCTGTCCAGCCTTCTCGAAATGAAAGCTTCCTGCTGGAAATCCCCTTCTCCTGCCGCTGCATGCATTGCGCCCTCTAGTTGCCTGGAGGTTAAATGGCAGGTCAAACCGCGGTGTGCATTAGACGCACGTTTTTTTTCAGCCTCTCGGTGGTTGCTATGGCGATGGATCAGTCCTCTGCCATCCCTTGACGGCAGGGCGGGGAGCGGGCTGAGGGGTGGGGCTTACAGGGCGGTGGCCTCCCAGCTCTCTCCCCGCAGAACCTGGCGTCACTTGGTCCCAGTTACAACTGTGCTAACAGACGTGACCGAAGGAGGGTGTGGCCTGCAGGGCTCCGCCCCTGAGCCGGTGGAGGAGGCGGCTGATGTCAGAGAACAGGAAGTGTGGGGAGGAGCCGCACCTATAAAAACAAATGCATTTTCACGTGTTTAGTCAATGGTTTGGTTAGTTTGATTAATATAGAACTTGCAGAACTTACAGTCTTTGCATGGTACAGAGGCGGTGCCTGTCGCCATGTCATTAATAAGCACTGTATTCTGGTTCTGAGCAGCTGTGTGGTTTTGGCTGAGAGACGCAGTCACATTCTGTGTTGAATTTGGTGTTTGGTTCGGCGGTGCGGTCGCGGTCTGGTTTGCGTTCACTCGGTTCTGGTTGGCATTGCTTGAATGCGTGGCATCCATGCTGCTGCCCATGCTGCTGCCCAACTGCAGTCTTCTCATGTGCCGAACCACGGCCGTGGCATTGAATGCTTGCTGGTACATAGATAGACCGGAAGTCAATAATGAAAGTAGAGTTAAATGGAAAGATGGAATTCTTATGCCTTCCCTTACAAAAAATGTTAATGTGCTATTAGTATCCTTCTTTAAACTAAAAAATAAGAAATTACTCAAATTTAAATTACACTGAGTATATAGTATAGTTTCTATACAATTTTCATTTATTCATTTTGCATTACAAATTTTGTTAAATCTTTTTTGATCGATATAATAAATAATTTAGTATTCTAAGTATACTTGGCTAGGAGTTTTGTTTACTTTTGTTTGAGTAGCCTATTGAATACTTTTTTCATAGTTTTGCATATTGCCTTCCAAATGTACATGTTAAAGTTAATATAGTAACAGTATAGTATAAGCAGTAAACTTAGTATGATGTTAAGTTCACTTTAAGAAAAGTGTAAAAGTATTGTAATGTTAACAACTAGCAATAAGAGTGTACTTTAAAAAAACTGAATTAGTAAACCGTATTCCTATAAGTTCATTTGTAGTATAGTTGCATTTCAAACAAAAAAAGTAAACAAGTTGTGTGCTCAACTTAGCCATTGTTACACTTAAAATAAAGTACACAAGTAGCATTAACATAGCACATTTGCAAGTATACTACTGTACAACTACATTACTACATAAAGTACACTTAAAACATATCTAGATCTGACTAGGCTATGCTTACTAAAACGAACTTGAAGTACACAGTTAACTCACCCTCCATTTGCTTTTAGCAAAGTTTTTGCGCATTTGTCGGCTGACGGACTCGTGGATGTTCTTGCAGAGTGCCGTGTCCTCTGCGATCCTGAAGAAAACAAATCGAGTGTTAGTTAAAATTCAAAACTAGCAACTCTTTTCACCTACTGACATCTTCTCTACTCTTAAGCACTTCAAATTACTGCGAAGTACATCAGCCCTCTACGGTTTTCAGTCCTTCTCTCCTGTTCTCCAATTTTCTTCTCTCTTGTGTGGTGAAGGCTTGTTAGCGGTGTCTGCAGAGCATGTGCTAATTGCTGATTAGCGCTTTGGAATGCGTAATGCGAGATTAAGCGCAGCGTCTTAATTGGCAAGCGTTTATTCAGAAGCGTTTCTGTTATTCCTGAGAGAGATCTCCAAGAGTAATAATGGAGAGAGCGGATTCAACCCGATACTCACAACGTACACGCAATCCCCGACTGACACGGATAGCGTCTCGTTCGAATGCGAATCAAATGTCACAGTAATAACATGAAATAAACTCGGCCTTAAGCGCTGCTCATGAGGTTACGCTTTAATTGTTCCGCAACAGCTCAAGAGTTTTGGAGGAATAAATGACACTCTGACAATATCAAAGTAAATCACAAATGATGTTTGCTGTACTCAAGCTTTACAATGATCTTACCAGAATAAACCTCTCGCTCAAATCTCAGGAAGCACTTGATGTGTATGATCAGGAGAGCATGCAACTCACCAGGGATGCCGAAGGGCCTGTTCACATGTGTATCGCTTTGCAGGGTCCTTTTCCATCAAACAACTGATGAAGTCTTTTGCTGTAGATAAAACAAAAAACTGATTGTTTAAAGATGCAATATTTAAGGCAGAAACCAGCACAAAAACATAGAGTTTGTGTAACATACAATCCAGTTTATTTTGAAAGAATGCCACATGGTGATACACAGGGGCGTGTTTAGCATTTTGGGGGCCCTAAGCAAAGTCAAGACCTGATAACACCACAGAATTCTCTACAGTTTGTTATAAGAATAAACCTTCTTGGTTTTGGGATGAAAAAATGTCCTTTGTTTTATTCAGAATAATACTGCCATTAGCTACAGTATAAGAAAGTAAAAGGTGCAAGATTCTTCTTTTCATAGCATTGTTTTGCTATAAAATTTGTATTAGAATTCTTTTCTTTAGCTTTCTTTCGTTTTTAAGCACCGTTTTTGATACGTGCGCTTCATTGTGTATATCCGAGTGTCTAAATCAGGCGTCAAATGATTTTACTGCTTGTAGCCACTAGGGGTCCCCAAGCTTGCGGGGCCCTACGCATTTGCGTGGTTTGTGTGGTGGTTAACAACACTACAGGTGATACAGAACAGAGACTTTGACTATATTAGTGGAAACACTGACACAAATTTAGATTCATGAACTCATTTGTAGGTCGGAAGAATTTCATCGTGCATGCGAGTAATGTCATAAAAACTTCTATCACGTGCACATGGTGTTTACCGAATGCCTGAGCTTGTGCTCAGAGTTTCCTGTAAACCGCACCGCTTACATTTTTTCCTCTTTTACACCAGCATGAAGAGATTGTAATGGATGAGTGAGTCTGGGAGTTATAGGTTAAATACCCAGTCGTGTTATTTCTGAGTGTTTAACAGTTATAGAATATAGACAGAATATAGACAGGAGGATAGGAGGGAGTGGGGTGATTTGTTTTTGTTCAGAATGGGAGCTGTGGGTATGCCTACGCTATAAAAACAAGGTTGGCAGTTGTTTCAAGTAGTATATACTGTATATATATTTTTTATTGTTCATATATTTTTATAAAACACTGTTTACAAAAACAACTGTTCAAAAGTTTTGAAACACTTGATTGATTTCTCATGATGCAAAACATCTTTTAATCTGAAGGTGTATGTTTAAATGTTAAAAATGTATGTTGTAGACAAAAATACAATTGTGCATAGCAAATTGATTTTATTGGGAAACAATTTTTTTTATAATTATATATAAAAAAAAGAAAATAAAGGCAGCCAACAAGGGCCCATTACAGGTAGAAATCCTTCCGATGCCGTTTACTATTATTTAAAAATGTGAAAAAATATAAATGGAAGATATAAAACTTTTGTACATTTAAGTTATAATCATCCGTGGTCTCTTCTAAGAAATGAAGACATAATTAATAATAAGATAAATAAGACCTTACCAGAATCAGATATATCATCCCAGTACGGTGAGTCAAACTCATAGTCGGCTTTCAGGATCTGCTCAAAGAGTTTGGAGTCGTTCTCATCGTAAAACGGGGGGTAACCACACAGCCTGTGAGAAAACATTGGTAGAAACATTGAAGAATGTACAAACAATGAAAAAAGTGAATGATTCCTTTAACAGCACAGATTATTTGTCTTCAAACCTTGATATAACACTTTGATAAACACTCCAGTAAGAAATTGTTAATCAGTGACTGTAAACCCTATTTACTGTCTGAAAAGCTGAAAATAAATATAGCTGATTAATCCTGTGCGATATTCATCTTTTTTTGTTTTCCTTATCACCTGAGACGTTAAAAAGCCTTCCTCACGAGTAACGCAGGCAGTGGGGCTGAAAGGGATGGCAATTTAATGCCTGATTTGGACCCCATTAGCTTTTTGTTTTTCTCACCTCGCGATGGGTTAACTAATCAGACGCTAAGAGAATTAGCTACGGATTCAGCCGGTTGTTATTGCAATGATCACACCTGAGAGAGAGCCAACCAACCATGACAAGTGACGGGGGGGGGGTTTGGGAGCTGGTGGGGGGTTATCAGTAAAGCTTTAGGTGGTCTCACTACTGATTGCTGGAGATCACCAACATCTGTGTGTTAATACACGTCTCTAAGAAGACCACCATCACTTCCTGTCGCCGCATCTGAAAAAGTTGAACTCTCTGATCTCAGTGTTTGATCTCTGCTCAACTTTGTTGCATTGTCAAAAAATTGTTATCCGTGTCGCAGCTTATCAAAAAGAATGATTTTCGCTGTCATGTCGTCCCGTGAGCGACAAACTCTGCCGTTTGCACGTGAAGAGCGTCAGATGAGGGCGTCTGTGCGTAGGAGTGATGGGAACCACTATCTCATCGACAGCTTTGCCGGTTTGTTGAAAGACAAGTGAATGTTTGTGTTGGCACGGGAATCGGGAGCGAGGGACCAAAACAAAAGACAGTCCGCTTAAATGTATATAGAGTTAGGGTATTTTAGAAATAAATACCAAAGAAACCATTACTATTATAACTATTACACAAAATTAAACTATATCATACATTTTATTTTAAAGGGACAGTTCACCAAAAAATGAAAATTCTGTCATCATAAACTCATTCTTGAGTTGTTCAAAATCTGTTCAAATGTCTTTGTTCTGATGAACACAGAGAAAGATATTAGGGAAAATGCTTGTAACCAAACAGTTCTTGGCCTCCATTGACTCCATAGTTGGAAAAATTACAATGGTAGTCAAAAGGGCCCCAGAACTGTTTGCTTTCCTACTTTCTTCAAAATATCTTCTTTTCTGTTTAATAAAACAAATAAAGAAATATTTCCTACTATTGTAGTCACTGGTGGCCAAGAACTGTTTGGTTACACGCATTTTTCAAAATATCTTTCTCTGTGTTCATCAGAACAAAGACATTTATACAGACATTTAAACAGGTGAACTGTTCCTTTAATAATATGTTGTTATAAGAATTGTATATATAAAAGTGAAATTAAATATTTGAACCTTAAAAGCTTAATTCGTCAAGCTTTAAGACCAGTGAAGTACGAATGAGAAAGCTAAAAGAAAAAATGGGGACCATTTCTTATATACATACACTTTCCAGCTCTTGATTCTTATTTTTTGTCAGTGACCATTTATGTTTATTTGTTTCTACTCAGACTTGCAAAGAAACGCTAACACACACACAAGCCCAGATGGCCGCAGCTCATCTGAAACGTACAGTTTTTATAACACATTCTGACACTGAAAACTGAAAACTGAAGAGGAAAACATACAAAAAGAAAGTCTGAAATGGAGATTAATTTCCCATAAAGCATTGCAGAAATCTGTCATCAAACAGCATCTCAATTGCATGCGAGACAATCGACTTTCTCTTTTAATGACTCAGACGTTCACAATCTGCATCAAAACAATAACACCGTATAAGGAACCTTCTCAAAGTGGGGTGCAACATCTGTATCCGTTTAGGAAACGACGGGTCATTAAACGTAAGAGATGGTTACATACTCATTGTTCCACTAATAATACTTTATAAACATAAGCAAGCGTTGACCTGTATTTATATCTCTGGTTTCATTCAAACCAGAGACAAAGGATTTTCTCAGATTAATATAAAAATGCAGTGGGAGGGAGGAGGAGTGTTGCATTGTGGGTACTTACAGAATGTAGGCGATGACTCCGATAGACCAACAGTCAACGGCTTTACTGTACGGTTTCTGAGCCAGAACTTCTGGAGCTGAGGAAAGAAGTAAAGAAATGTTACATATCAAGACTACAAAAAAATCACATCACGGCATTTTGTGCCCTATTAAGCAATTACTGTATAAAGTATGTACTTCAAATGTGGAAGTGTTTGGCACCAAATTGAATTGCATGACATTCACACTATAGTGTATATACATTTTCTGTCCATAGAATAAAAATGACCAAAGGGGGAAAAAGTAGCAGAATATATAAGCAAACTGTAATGATTATAGTATCCCACACAATGATTAGTGGTTGTTCATTTGTTTAATTCTCAAATTTTCAGAACAACATAATATTAAAAATGATAAATATTTACATTTACATATACATACATTTATATATTTATATATGTATGTATGTGTGTGTGTGTGTGTGTATAAATATATATTTACCTTATATATATTGTATATAAACACATAAATGCATACACATATACATATACAAAAAGTGTGTGTGTATATATTATTTATATCTATTAGCCAGACATGTACTGTATACAATTGTGGAGACCACAATCCTGTTCTTATCCACAGGAGGTTAAGGGGAATACAGGCGTCTCGGTCCTTCTAAATTTATTCTATTATTCTCTCCATTTTCTGCCACTACACATTTTCCTCCCTTCAGGAAACAAGCTTTCACACAGCACACAAAAGCTTTGATTCCATGGCGTAGGGCTTCAGCAGGCCGTATTGAGTGTGTGTGCTCAGTTTTTGACTCATCTATTGCTTATGAAAGATGCTTTCCTAAAAGCTCTTCAGATGAAACAAAGCACATTTCCATCAGAATTGAAATAAACTCCATGACCTTCAAATAACAGCCCACCAAAACACACACGTCAAGACGATAATGTGAAATCTACTGTGAAACTGTTGTTTGTCAAGCTGTAAGACATTTTTCACTTGTAGTTATAAGAAACGTGTTACTTCAGTTTAAAGAAAGGTAAAAAGAAAGATTAACCAGACTGAAACTGCAATAATCTTTCTGACTTGAATCATTTGTATTTTATCAATTACAAACATGCAAATCTGGAGCGTTTTGGTCTCAGACTACATTGCACAAGTGAGTTTAATTTTAGTGTGTCCGCAAACAAACACCTGTTTTTATTCACTTTTCAATTAAAGCTAGTGTATTTTCCAGTCGTAGGAATGCTGGAATGTTTTCCAAGATGGGCTATTTTAGGCCTGTGATCATTATAATATCATCATCACATTTAAAGCGTCGAGAGAGGAGACAAACAAAAAAATATGAGAGAAATATGAGTAGCTAAAGCGCAAGACTACGTCATGGTTGATCCTTTAAATTTGATTTAAAGAGCTCTCAGACCATTTCCATTTAAAGACAAAAAGAGGGCAAGCCAGACAATTCGTCCCGACATACACGCATGCTTGCACACTTAACGCATGCTCTCAGTCTGGTATTCTTCTGATGAACACCAAGAAGAAACAAACATCACACACAGCAGTGCATGACCCCAGCCTGGGATGCAACTGGTTCCGGATTGGTTTTTTAGGCACAGCGATGTTAAAACGGTTCCCATGGAAACCTGCTCACAGGGACGACCTTAAAAACTGAACATGTATGATGTACTAAACCCAATACCACAGCGACTCGAATCCTATTAAACCCCAGCAGATATGTGCACAGATGCAGGCATAGCTACATCAAACTACAGCCCAGATACGCTGGTTTACTGGGTAGATATTTCAAGCGTATAATGACCCTCACATGTTCAGGAGGAGAGGAATATACAGGTTTAACGGCCCCACGAGACATTTATGAACACATGACTACACGTTTCTTAAATTGTATGTGTGAATTATTACGGTCATGTTGACTCGTAGAGATGCGGTCGCTCTGATTGGAGGGGAAAAGCGGGCGACTGTGGGGCATTTCTGTCGGTGTGTGATAAGAAAAAGCTGCAGGCTGCACACAAATGAGCTCTACAGCCATATACATCCCGTACACTTAAGATTTGATAGAAAATGTGTTGACATCAATGTGTTACATGCATAGTACATTCACATGTTTCCTTTACAATAAAATGATGTCTGGAGGTCATATTTGTAAAATTGGTTTTAATGCCCTCTCAGGTTTGAATAAACTAAATAAGAGGTGTTTGATACAAAATAGACAAATAAACCTACATTTTTAAAGGGGTCATATGACACGGCTAAAACGAATATTATGCGATGTGTGTATACGATTTAAGGTTCGAAAGCGCTGTATTATTCACATACCGTGCGTGTTTGTATCTCCTCTCTGAAACGGCAGATTTTTTACAAAGCTCATGGCTCTGAAAAGCGAGGTGTGCTCTGATTGGCCAGTTAACCGGTGCACAGTGATTGGTGGAATACTGCAAGCGTGTGAGGGAAATAACGCCTCTTACCATATTTGGAACATCAGGTTCCTCTTCAGTTGTACTGACAGGTACACCACCTTACTTGCGTCTACATTTGTGCGGTCTTAGTCAAATCAGACCACCAACTGACGTAGATTTGTGGGGGTGTGGCTACACGAGGCGTTAAAGGCAGGTCTGGGTGAGCATTCGCTTTTAGATGGAATGCATCTTTTGTTCCCACACTTTCATTTTAGCAATTTTACGTGTCTAATACTAGCATGGGCAACTTATAACACGCCAAAGACACCGAAAAACATATGACCCCTTTAAGGTATTAGATACAATTATTTTGCAGAAAAGTAAACAATAGCATATAAGGCCATGTGGGTTTTATTCCAATATACAAAAATGTTATAGAGACGCAAAAAGCTCACAGGATATATAAAGCATAATGACTCAAGTTTTATCAGTTATTTTTATAACCTTTTGTTTTTGACTACAGCAGTCATTCTCCTAGTTAACACCAAAGCTCAACTACACAACACACCTACAAAATGTCCAATACACCTTTGATAATATATTTTAAAAAGAGCAAACACATTTATTTACCGAACTTGGACTTCACCTTTGGTCACTACTGTATAACATAGAAATATATAGAAATCTATCTTAATGGTTGCATTTACATCACAGAGATTAAATATGAGACATATTTGATCTATAAAGAAACTTGACTCAAATCCTGCTTCACACATGAATCGCCAACAGAAGATCTTTCCAATCTAACCAATATTTGCCAAGGTACCAAACTCGTTCAAAACCAAAGGATTGATCTCTGCTATCCACATAATCTCACACATAATCTAAATTTCAACCGTTGTTTCATTTGGGTCTGACTTTTCATAAAAAAATCATTTCAGGAGGAACATCTGAGACTAAATTGAAAGAACAATTGCACAACAAAATGTATGCCATAGATGCAATACCGGTGTCCAATAAGACTAAATTGGCAGAAGTGCAGGATTCAAACCAACAACCTTTGTGTTGCTAACGCAACGCTCTACAGAATCCGTTTATCTTTCTTACCAACATATCCCGGTGTTCCACAGGCCGTGGACATGACATCGCCCGTCCCCTCCATCTTAGACAGGCCAAAATCACTGATCATGATCTTTGATCCATCTTGGGGGTTGAAATACAGCAGATTCTCCGGCTGAGAGTAGAAACACACGCATTAAAATCAAACGCATCCAACACAAACAAGCAAAGTTGAAATGACACCTGACCTTGAGATCTCTGTGCACGATGCCCATACTGTGGAGGTAGTTGACGGCATCCAATACTTGTTTAATAAGCACGCTGGCGTCTTTCTCCGTGTAGAAACCTTTCTCCACGATGCGGTCAAACAACTCGCCCCCAGATACACTGAAAAGAACATAAAACAATGAATGCATTGACTGAAAATGATTTGTTTTAAGTGAATGTGTCCTGATACACCTGTAGGACTGCAATATCTGAAAGCGGCCTGTAGGGGGTACTGCATGCCGACCTGGATGATAAACAAATCCCCCACATCCCAGAACTGATCCCAGAGCAAAAGGACTTTATCTCTCACAGCAAACACACAGCTGTCAAAAGAACCTTAAGCAAAAAAACTCCATTACATTTTCCATCTAGATACCATGCGGCCAATTACTTTTATGCAAATTCCGCCTCAAACACTGACTTGAGTGGGTTGCGGTATTGCTGTTGTGTAATTTGTTTCTGCGGAAAGAGAACAGCTCATAACTTCTCACTAAGAGTCTTGGGCTGGACTGTTGGGTTCAAACTACTGCTGATATAATAGCGCCCCCTACCGGTGTAAGATACCGTCTTCCGTCTTTGTGTTTCCACCTTTTGGATGCATAAGACGCCAGAGAAAGATGCACACACACAAACATACTCGACATGCAGTGTGAATTATGGAGAGGCTTTCTAAACTGCGTCTGTTTGATCATACAGAAAGCAGATTGGTCGTGTTTAAATATTCATCGGCGAGCCATATGCCAAAATGTTCTCCGTGTTTCTCTTTGTAATGCACAAGCACACACTCGCACCGCTGCGCAAGCCATTAACAGGGGAAAGAGGGGCAGGCTCCGGGCCAACATTCAAATGAACACTCTGCAATTCAAAGTGCAATGAAGTTTCAAGGGGCGAATTGAGGACAGAACATAAATGTTTGTTTCCTCTGATCCTCCCCTTTGCCCTTCTCTCCTGTCAGTTCCTCCCTCTCCATTCATCCACTTTTCCCTGTTCTGATGGATTGAATGAATCTGGAACGACAGCAAGTGTATTCACCATCACAAAGATTTAAACTGAACTGTCATGTCAGCTTGACGTCAGAGCTATCGGTTTCTTTCACACTCTTACGAACACAATGTACTCTGATGCAGGAGTCTCGTATATCAACATTACTTTGCGTTCTTAAGAGTAAGCGGTTCTTGCAGTGCTGGACTGGCAGGGACATTTTGCTTCCCATCCGAATGAATACAACCCTTTCTTATCATTTTACAAGCGGTCTCATTTTTATTCTTTCATGAGTTGAAAGAAGTCTACAGATACAGAGATGTCTGAGGATTATATAGTGATGTTGCAGAGCTATTCAACTCCGGTCAGACAGTTTAGTTCCAACCAAACACTCCTATCTGTCATTTTCAGAGCATGTAGAGCTGTTACGCTACACATC
Organism: Triplophysa siluroides; assembly: GCA_006030095.1. NCBI lineage: Eukaryota > Metazoa > Chordata > Actinopteri > Cypriniformes > Nemacheilidae > Triplophysa > Triplophysa siluroides. The sequence goes on from VCII01000066.1 coordinate 308,681, forward strand.
TACGCATTACGACATCAAGATTTACATACACACATAATACTCGCATGCACCTGCGCTTGCCGCTTTATCTGTGTTATGTGATTGTTCTCTTTGTGTGCTTGACCTCTGACCTCTCGTCTGTTTAATAACCCTCGGACGTCAGGCTTGTCGATCAGCTTCCAGATATGTCAGCTGTGTAGAACATTTGTGTGTGTGTGTTTCTGCACTGGGCAACACGATACGACTTTATATTGATTTACTGTAAGAACAAAAAATGTCTCGTAATGAAAACATTAGTCTGAAAAGATTTTCACTTATTGTTCCTGCCTGTACATAAAGAGCCGAGGGGTGAGAGAGAGAGTTTGTGTGTACGTACATGACAAATGATGATTGTGATTGCTTTCATTCGTAAACAATAACCCGCTATTATGTTTCCTATGCCGTGAAAACAACCTCTCCGTACTGACGGCTCTCATTTGTTAATGAGACATAATTGAACTTCATGAGTGTGTGAGCTTTACCTCTCACCTCAAACACGCACACACACTTCCTTTTGAAACCATATGTATTGTGAAATGCACTATACAAATAAATGACTTGACAAAATGTGCACAGAACAAAGAGAAATACAGATCAGAATGACATAATCACATTTTGGTTTAGTTTTTTTTTGTTGGTCATACTCACAGCTGCATTATAAGGTAGAGATGATTGGAGCTTTCGTAGATGTCCTCCAGCGCCACTATGTTCTCATGCTTAATTCTACAAAAGAAAAAAGACAAAACACATTTGTGTGCTTTATGAAACAATATGAGATGTTTCTTAAACTTGAACTTACACAGTTTTCACATTTAAAACAAGATAAAAAATTCACTGCAAATTCTTCTCAATGAGAACCTTTTGATTATGATCTACATAAATCAAATATAAGATATATGAGATATAATTAATAAGTAACATTTTAACAATTGCTAAATCGAAGGTCTAGTGTATGAAATTTAGCGGCATCTAGTGGGGAGGTTGCGAACTGCAACCAACGGCTCACTCCACCGCTCCTCTCTCTCTTTCAAAGCACTACGGTGGCTGACACAGGATTAAGATCCTATATTTTCGCTTCTTTGCTGACGGAGATATGGTATTTATGATGTGCGCTCTGTAGAGCAGTGTGAACGTTTAGGGCTTCTGTAGAAACATGGCGAATTCCATGTAAGGGGACCCGGGGTGTATGTAGATAGAAATAGCTCATTCATAGATAATAAAACACATAACACTTCATTATATATGGTCTTTATACACCTCTGAACACATAGTTATGTATATTATATTGCATTTCTGTCAATAGATTACACATTACACTTTTTAACTATTGCTTGTTCCACCGGTTATGCCACTGTATAAATTGAATGTGTTTTTGGGGTAATTTATCTAAAAAAATGTAAGCGCTTCTGTTCTCTAGAAACTTCACATCTCTCATAAAAAAAACGACTTCCAGAGGGCGACTCAACTGCAGGAGGGACACATTTGTAATAAATCATGAATTCTTCCAATATGCAATTTTAAAAGTATGCGTGTCGGGACCGTTTTGCGTGTGTCTGGAGCAGTCTGGCTCACGATGCCTTAGGGTTTGTTAAGGCAGTGAATTTAAGATAGGGGAACATTCTAGATCTGCTCATAAACATATAAATACTTTAGTATACTGAAAATACGGCTGCACATTTCCATAAACTTGTAAAAAACACAACGCTTGTGCAATGCAATGCAATGTTTTATGCCTCAAAGTCCTCAGTTACAAACACCATACCATCGTCTCTTAAATATAGTTTTTTTATGTTTTATTATATGCCATAATGTATTTTACATTATAGTGAGAGGGTTTTCCCTGTGGTGCATGGCATCTCAGGGCTTATTGATTTATAAACCATCGTGACTCACAGCAATTTCACAATTTCACAGCAGCGCATTGCTATCTTCTCTACATTTAAAATGCTTTTTTCATCTCCGTTGAATAAACTGGCAATATTTTCAGCTTTTGTTCTTCCTGTGCGCTCCTTCTCCCTCTCCATCCCCGCAGTTAACATCTCTCGCTCTCTGCTCGTCATGGTAACGCCATGTGTGTGTACACATTAGTGTTGCATTTTAAGTGAATTCTGATCGGTGAGCCCAACTGGCACATGATAACAGGCCGGGCAATGACGCAAGTGAGCGGACGATAACAAGATGTCCAGCACGACACGCACACACACAGATAAAAGACATCAGCGAGCGTGGAAAGATAGATAATACATTTGTTTTCTATAATTGAGTCTCTTTGTTCACATTTTCAGAGAAGGTTCATCCTCACAGGTGAGGAGGAAAATGCCTTTTCCCTAGATAAGAATGAAAAGGTTCAATTCAGGGAAAACGGAACAAAAACGGATCTGTTTTGAGTAGAGAAGCTGCTCTTCCTCGTTTAATATATAAGGGACCTACTGAGACAGAGCTGTGAGCAAGTGATTCGTTCATTCATTCCTTCTTGTTTATCATCGATTCAGCATTCAGAGAACCGTGAATAACCTCTGACGCCGATCCGAACATGAGCGAATAAGCCCCACCATGCCCAGTTTTTTTCATTATAAATGAAACCTGGAGGTCGATTCGCCCTTGACATATTGATTTTTTTGTCAACTGATTATGGAAAACTTGTCGGCGGAAGGATTACACGGACATTCACCGTTTTAATATCCCTCTTTCATACACTGGCTTATTCCTTCCTTCTCTCTCTCTCTCTCTCGTTCAGCAGTGAGTGGGCAGAAGCTGTAGCACGACTCCGTCGCTGCCTCTGAAACCATCTTCTCTTTTGATTCACGAGGAAAAGTGCTAAGCAACAAAAATCCCTCTCTTTCACATTAAATGACAGAAAAACCCTTTTGAGTGCCAATAATAGAATACATTTAACAATGAAACATCTCGGATCGCTTGCTTTTAAAAGCTGTTTTTTTCCCGCACAAATAAACAGATTACAGGCCTGCTAGGTACTTGTATGCGATAGCTGATTCATTTAAGCAGCGTTCACATTATCTGGTGTGGAGTGAGACTCGTTTCCATTGAAAAGAAAAAGCACAAATAAATCGTACTCATTTTCTCACTTTAATAGGAAGAGACAAATTCGATGTTGCTGGAAACAAGTTATCTTGCAAGATTGAGGTCTCATAAACTGTAATGGTCCAGCGTATGAAATTTAGCGGCATCTAGTGGTGAGGTTGCGAATCACAGCCAACGGCTCACTCCACCCTCCGTTTCGAAGCACTACGGCGGCTAAAACAGAACTAAGATGCCGTCACGTTTTTGCTTCTTTGCCGAAAGAGATAAAGTATGAACAAAATCGCTCTGTAGAGTAGTTTGTCCGTTTAGGGCTTCTGTAGAAACATGGCGAATTCCATGCAAGGGGACCCGCAGTGTATGTAGATAGAAATAGCTCATTCATAGGTAAAAAACAATAACCCTTCATTAAGTAAGGTCTTTATACACCTCTGAACACATAGTTATGTGTATACTTTATTGTATTACTGTCAATAGATCCTTCAAAAAATTACACATAGGACCTTTAAACCGCAACCCAGCACTAATATTTTCCTCTGGTTTAGTGAATCCCCTGTTAGGAAAAACTGAATTGACTGAGATCGACTGTCTCTTAACATAGCATTCGTACGTATTCCATTAACTCTTTTGTAGATGCCAAAGAAAGCTCTACGTATCATTATGTCATGCATAGGAAGACAAACAGGCAAGCAAATTCGCGTTCGTTCGCTCGCTCTATATAATTACAGGCCTATGGCATCACCCGGGAGACGGCTGGCGAGCTGTCAATCATCGGGCTGCTACGGTATAAGATGGAGACAGAAACGTGAAGGACAGTGCTGTGCGCTCAATCTTCGGGGGATACAAAAAAAGAAAAGAGAACCAGAAACCCTGTGCTGTACGCACACACACACACCATTTGTAAGCAAGACACAAAGAACACACCTGCTCCCATTTGCAACCAAGGTGGGAAAATACCTGTGATCTCATGTTGAGCTCCTGGTTTTGACGCTGTTTTAAACTAGCCTGGTTGCGTATGGTAATATCATAAGTACCCTGGTATAAATATTACACACCCTGGTATTACACTGTTTTTATCTAATTTGACTGCGCAATCGATTTCTGACCGAATTAAAATGCAAAAAAATGTCTTTAACAATAAGCACATCCGTATGCAGGTCATGTAAGAACACTGCACACTGCATACTCATCCGTGCTATTTAAAGGATGTTACAGTATATACTGCGCAATACACAGTGAGGAGTTTAATTCCATTTCAAACAAAGCCCAAGCCTCCATCCACACATCGCACACGTACGGCTTCAGACAGAGAGAATATCTGCGGGAGCTTCCCTTCTGTAATTGGATGAGGGCACCGGAGTTACCACGGTAACTGGAGGTCAAACCTTAGGCAAACAAGCTCCTATCAACTGGCAAACTGAGTGTAGAAGAGAGGGTTGATGCGGTTGCCATGGGTACAGGTGTGGTACTGAAGCGAGGTCCAGGAAATGGAACTCACTTGTGCAAAACTGCGATTTCATTCTCGATGCTGCTCTCCTTCCCCTTCAGGGCCTTTTTGGGAATGCACTTGACAGCAAACATCTTTCCCGTGGCCCTCTCCTCCGCCAGGACCACCTCTGAGAATGCACCCCTTTTAAAGAGAGAGAGAGAGAATTAATAGACACATTTATGGCTACAGATTTGTATATTAAATGATTTTAAAGACTCGGATGGCCAACACACCACTATGGGGTCAGAGACCTTAACTTTCGACTTTTATCAAAACATGCCCGTTGTAGCTCATATAGAAGTAATGATCAGCACTCTGTGTGACTGTGCCCGTAGAGAGGTGGCTTGGCGCCATGTGGTGTAAAAATTTGAGAATACCCATTTGCTGATGAGGTCCCTGAGAAAATCTCCATCTCATCTACCATCTGCCGCTGCACATAAAAGCTTTCAAAAACGCCGAGCAAAGAATTAGGGAATATTTGCTTAGGCAATCTCAAACTGTTGCTATGCTCCTGCATACACAGAACACATTGTGCGCACGCAAGCACACACACTTGTCAGCGTGGATGTGCATTGGGTCACAGTCACGGATGTCTCCTGTTTCTAACACACATGAAATGCAATTGTGCTCTTTGTGTGGACATGAACCCATCTTAGAGTTTCTGACATCACCAAACATGTTTAGGTCATTCTTCCCAAAATTAGGAGGAAGAAACCGAGTCAAATAGGTTGCATACATGAAACACAGTGGTATTTTTAGGACTATAACGTTTGTTGGGCCAAAAGATTGTTTTTTTCGTCAGTGGCGGTGGATCGGACCCCTCTCTCTCATCCCATCATTTCATTTCTCTACACTGTACTGTCTGGCAAAAAACAAGGTCAATAAAAGATTATTTTCAAAACAAGTACTGTGCGCATATTCCAATATACATTCCAGTTGCATATTCCAAGTGTAAGCGAACGTTTTATGCTGTAAGCTTTAGCTAATATCACTAATATAACAGTGATTTTAAGACATACATAATTTACTGAAAATCAAGAAGAAAATGCAGGAAAGAGGACACAGAGATGGAGAGCACCAGACCAGCTAATAACTGTACAGTGAAAGAGCGGTAAAGAAAAAACACGAATGAAGCAACATGCATTATGTATATACAGTCACAGTAAATTACAATCATTTCAGACCACAGGTGAGAGAGTGACGCGAGCTAGATTTATATGATATGCAAGATGCTCTGCCTGTCAGGTGTAATCAAGCGTGTGCTTTTCTGCCGTGTTTGTGTGTGCATGGCAGGCGTGTCGAGACAAGCTCACTGGAAAATCATCAAACTAGATACAGCTACACTAGTAAGAGCACAAGCAAATACCTGCATATCATTTCTGTATCCACACTCCCAGCTGCACCGGTGAGAGAAAGGCCCGCGTACACGCACGACGAAAATTGTGTTTGTAAATGCATGTCAATTTTGTCCCTGTAAAGCGTGACAATGAGAGAAATTTTGTCAGCATGGCTTCAGTGCCTTTGTGATTTGACATTCCCGAGGCTGTGTGCGGGTATGCCAGCCGGACCACTGCTGAGGAAACTACATATCGATACGTATCGACAAGCATCATACGGGCTGAGCAGAGCTGCAGTGAATGTCAGTCAATGACTCACACCCCCCACACACAAATCTCGCTGAAAGGGTTCTGTGCTGCCGTGCTCTCCTTTAGGGATCAGTTGACAAATTATACACAAAACATCCACTTATTACTGCCGAAACTAGAGAGAGAGAGAGAATGAGAGATTAAGAGCTGCTTTTAAGCAGACAGGATTGAGGACCCATTACAGAGGCTTCAATGAATGTTAATTACACGATGCATCCGAAAATATTAAATAAATAATGTTAAAACGTTGCGCTTGGAGATCTGAAAAAAGCAAAGCGTCTGTAGTGCCTTTTATTAAAATTGTATGAAATAAATATCTAAAGTGAAGAAATAAGGGGGTGGGGGGCGGTTACTGGGCAGCAGAAGTGTACCGCTTGCATACTTCAAGAAAACTGTATGTGAAACATACATAATGCAACTATAAACATTTTACACTGTAGTATGGAACATTATGACTATTATGCAGGTTTCATTCAGTATGTGTAGTGAAGTTATCAAATGTTTGTAAAATTGACAGCAATAAGAACTTTCTCCAAACCAATCAAATAAGAATGGAGCATGTTTTCACCAAAAAATGCAAAGAATTGTGGGTTATCTATCTACGTTGATCAGGTATGCATGCAAGTGTCAGATCTGTGCAAACCCCATTTTAGGATGTGAAAAAAAGACGCGTTTATTTAAATAAAGGAATTTAACAAAAGAAGACACTATATTAACCAACTTCGACTGTATAAAGAAATAGTTCTTAAATTTATAAAAACACGCCACAATGTCGCATTTTAAGTGATCTTTAAGTAATCTTTACTGTATAAGTGGTCAAATCTCACTTTAGGTTGTTGGTGATCATGTTTAAATGAAATAAGTGCGTTGGGGTGATTTCCTTCTTACTGAAACCCGCTACAGCACTTTCTCCGTCTAAATCTTCACTCATTAACCTGATGTAGAAAAGCTCTAACAAAGGTCAAAGTCTTTTTGGATTTGGTTATTCATGCGTCTTACACCCTTCAGTCCAAATCCGCTGTGATACCACAATCAAAAGAAGGGCGACTGGACAGACTGATGATGCAATCAACCAGCAACTAGACAAGCCAACATAAAGGAAATCTGAAACTGTGGACGCTAAATATCATCGAGACAACGTTAGTCTGCAAGAGCAAAGCTGCTAAACACATTTCCATTTGAGATAACATGGCTCAGTCTGATTAATTTCACCTTTAACTATTCAAAACGGTTTTTCGCCAATTTATTCCAGTCATTCCCTGAACCGAATTTAAAGCAGCCAAAAGTTCAAATAAAATGATTGAAAAGCCCAGTGCAATTAACTGTGTAACCAAAAATAGTCTTAAAATTCCTTCCCTAGACTCGTCCACCTTTCCATTCGACCGTCTCTAAATAAAGTGCACAGGCTTCTTGACATTAAGGAGGGTTGTTTGTGAATAATGCCTTGGGGCATTTTAATACAGCCACAACTGCTTATCACCACGAAAACACTCCAAAATAAATGTGATTCCAGAATTTATTTCTCTCTAAAAGTATGTGTGTGTTTTAACCCAAACTGTGGGTTGGCATGGATATGTTTCAAAGTCTCTCTCTCACACCGCTGCCCTAATAGAGATGTTGCTTACTTTACGTTAAAGGGATGGTTCACCCAAAAATGAAATTCTGCCATCATTTACTCGGCCTCAAATTGTTCAAAATCTGTATACATTTTATTGTTGCACTGAACGCAAAAGAAGATATTTGGAAGAATGTTTGTTTGAAGAGTACTGGGGCACCATTGACTACCATAATTGTTTAGTTTCCTACTATTGCAGTCAATGGTGCCCCAGAACGGCTTGGTTTCCCACATTCTTCAAAATATCTTCTTTTGTGTTTAACAGAACAAAAAAAGTATACAGATTTGAAACAACTTGAGGGTGAGTAAATGTTCAATTACAGACATTTATTCTATAATTTTTTTGATCCCCTTCAGATTAACAAAGCAAAAACAATATAAACTGACTTGACTTTTTCTCATCGATTACACGTATGTTTTAATTGCAATTTATTAATAACTTTTTTGCACCTACCGATATGCAAACTCAAGCTGTGAACATATAAGCCCAAAGATCACATGGATCAAGCACACACAAGAAAAAACGAACAGTTACACCAAACCCAAAACACATATGCTTGTTCTCACATTCTCATTTTAATAGTCCCGTTGCCACCGCAGCAGTTTCCGGGTCGGATACGATGTGTCTTACTGTGCTACATGCCAAACAAACAAATAAAACCCAAATGATTTCATTTAGAAAAACATACAGTAACCTGTGGTAAAACATTGTCTTAGCTTTGTATTGAGGGTACAGATGCTAGTCAAGATAGACCGTTTTCTAACTCGATTTATTGACCGACCCACCCCCAAACCAATACACAGGATACATAAATCTCCACTCCATGGAACAGAACACCATCATTTATTAGCTTCCGACAATTAATCGTTGCGATTGGTTTTCTTTGCCTGGAGCGATCGATAGTCTCTGCTAAGAAAAAGGATGCTCTGTCAAGGCTGTCAACCGCGTGTGTACAATCATTCAACCCTCGACTCTTATTCAGGAATGCCACAACATGTACTCTATACATCTGTACACGGCTTTACTTGTAGATGTTTTGGTGCCCAGCATTTTTCGAATATTTTGAAAACATCTGAAATGTTTCAGATCAGATCAAAGTGCGCTGCGTGCTTGTTGCTAGGAAACCTTGCAGCCGAAGCAGTGAATTTCTTTATTGATCTGACTGTCCAAAATAATGTATCGTCCTTCCGGGGATTTGACATCCATCTGTTAGCTTAAGAGCTACACGGTGTTCGAAAAATGTTCAAAAATACAATTCGTTCATTTCATTACTGTGAATGCAAACCAAGCGAGGTTGTAACTCTGCTTCAACTTTTTGGCAGAGCTTGTTGCAATGCATTCTGGGATTTTCCTTCTCTGCAACCTCAGAATTTCTGCATAATGTTGCTTGAGCAAGCCTGTTGTGTTTTAAAAAGCTGTCTAGGTAGGTGGCTCACCAGTTTTCTTTGTATCAGGAAATTAACTTCACATTTTTCGAACAATGAATAGCCCCCACACTCCAATAAGTTTGTTCGCTTGCACACTCAAAGTGAAGAACTTTATCCGCATGTTTAGCCTGACGTAATGTTTTGACTACAAGGGATACAGCTACCTCCACCTCCTTTTGTCACGCTAAAACGGTTGATTCATATTTGTATTATTATTGTATGGTTATGTATAGGGTTGGGGGTAGGCATTAGCTAATGTAATTTATTGTAATTATATGGCGAGGTTTGCACCACTTCAGGCCGTAGCTGTATCCCTTCTAGCCACAACCCTGACGTAACGCAATAGGCCCACAAAATCAAATCAGCGATTCGTTTCTCATAATTTCTCCAAATATTGATGTGGGAGATTCCGTGAGCCTGGTGACTAGTGTTTGCCTATGCTTTGAGTAAATACATGTTTCGCATAAATATGCAATAAAGCAAACACTGAACATAAACAGCTGTTTTATCTGTAGCCCCGCTTGAAATGAATAGATGCATGGACCTTAAAAAGATATTCCTTACGTCACCACTTAACAACCGAATAGTGTGTGATTCACCCCAACACGTGTTTAAGGACGTTGGCAGGGATAAAAGTGCGTGGGTGCGATTGACAAGGTGTGTGTTGACGTCTCCCTAAGGTCGTGACTCATCTGACGACAGGTGGGGTTGCAGAAGCCTGTAATTTCCATCAAAAGCCCTGAGTCACAGAGCAACACAGCTAAATTAAAATTGAGGATTGTTCACGCACGGGCTGGAATATAAACCCACTCTGTGTGCCTGTGTAGTTGTTTCAAGTCAAGAGAGGATCGCTGGTGATTGCTAAAGTCACGGTGTCATACTCCCTTTACCACAGCGGATCCGGAGCATCCATTTGGCGTTACTATGGTTACAATGCAGCGACGATGTGAGAAGCCCTTCGACAAGTGTACCGAAGAGACAGATGCTGGACAGATCTACCAAACGCACGGAGACAGAGATACGGCGTTCGGAGATCGGTTCATAGAGTGTACAACGGCTAAAAGAACGCTCACTCTGATATTGCTCTTGCTCTCTCTCTCTGAGATATTATCCAGGGCAGGCCCAAAGGACCATGGGTAATTACACGTCTTATTATCATCGCGCTCTGGTTGTGCGCTCCCTTCAATTCGCTACCGCGAGATCCCACTTCACTCTTTTCTACTCGCCTGTTCTCTCTAAAATTAACGCCATGCAGGTTCTTATTTTAAATCACTCTCACCCTATGCAGTACGACCGTATGGAATTATGTTCTTTACAAAGAGGACAAAGTGTATTTTCAAGCGTTTTCAAGCAGGTGCCACTTACAGTTTCTTCGAAATAACTTAAGTAAAAAAGTGCTGTTATCTTTGGTGAACCCCCCCAAAAAAGTGAATTAATGTCATGTTATTTGTGCAGTAATATGAAAGATGACAGAATGTTACCCATGTGCAAGGCCATCAACAGGTCACCACCTTTGATCGACTAACACTAGACTGTTCTGCGCAAACTCGGCACCCCGCACCTCCAAAACAAACAAACTTCTCTCAAAACAACACAGCTGGCCACTCACGCTCTCCTTTAAAAAGCTCCAATTATCAAACATCTGTTAACACAAACTCGCTTCAAAGTATATCTGCAGTTTCCATTGAGCGACGGTTATTTAGCGGAGCGTGCATGTGCGTTTATTTGTGTGTCTGTGTATGAACTGCGTGTGGATGCGAGTGAATGGAGTAAGGGCGTGCGGCGGTAAAACCCACAGGAAGTCTGCATTTTTTGCGTTCGGCTGCACCTGCAAACAGCACGACAGAGAGAGAGCATGCATGTGCATTTTGGGTGAACACGGATGATGTTCCATAGTAACTCTATTAAGATTTGTGATTGAATCTCAGTTGGATCTGAGCGTACTGTTCTAAGCACAAGACAGGTTTCTTAAGTAACTAGCTAACCAGCTGTCACAATCTTTTCTGTTCTTTAAGCAAGAAAATTTGCTTTTGTCTGCGTCGAGGGAGAAGACAATCGCTTGAGTACATAAAAAAGAAGACACGATTATCTTCTGTTCTATTGTGTCTGACTCCCACCTGTTACCTGCATAAGACATTTGGACACACACACACGGCTGTCAGAAGACTATTCTACTTATATTTATTTATTTCTATATCTATTTATTTACAAAATGCCTCTGAAACATTTGCTCATTAAAAGACGAAGAATGTACTGCGGCATAAAGAGCTTTAAATTAAACAGACACGGCAAACACTCGTGTACAACAACCGCAGAACATTGAGCAAATACATGAATTGCAAATACTGTTTCGGGAAAGTCTAAACGAGTACAGTAACCGCCACAAACAGGAAAAGACCCCACATATCCCCCAGTTGTTTTGCAGATACGCTGTGGGCTGGTAGACGCATTACTGAATCAGTTTCACTTATAGACCACATACAAACATTACTGGACGCATTGCAAAGCTCCCTATGTAGACAGCTGTCTTTCAAGACAGCATCCTTTTTTCTCAAAGACATAAGAAATGCAACTTTATAAAATAGGGATGTTGACTTATGTAAGGTCGCAAAAGGCTATAATGCTAAAAGAATGTCTAGGTTTTGGAACATAGGTCATGCGTATATGAGAGTTAGGGCCATCTCACTTCTCCTCTTTTAAGCCTCATATTTCATAGCATGACAGAGAGATATAGCTTTATCTGATGAACGAGAACAATAGTTGAATAGCCTGTCCGAGCTCACGTACACCCTTTATAGGAGAGAGAGAGAGAAAGATGAGAGTGAGCCAGTTTAAGGTACCCCAGAGAAATCACACAGAGAGGATGCTGGGATACCATGGGGATAAATCAACCTTAAAGACTGTTGTTGTGGGTGTGAGGCGGCAGCTGCAATGCCAACACACATTCTCATCTACAGTTCATTTACTCCTGCCGACGCCGCACACGCCGACACCGTAATCACCCTTAATGTCAACACGGAAAGGCATTTGCAACACTTCGGGTTTCTCGACAGGAGTGTGTTTCCAGGACCAACAAAAGATGTTGACTAAGAAACATGCCGTAGTCATCAAAATCACTACGCACACTGTTAGGGGACGTCGGTCTACAAATGGCTTACTAACAGCTTCTGCGCATTAAGCTGCGTTAAGAGGAAGCGTTGTATCGTCGAAATGACACTCTTTAACTTCGAAATGGTTGCGAGAGAGCACTTCAGCTTTGACCTCGCCGCTGTCCGAGTGCAACGATAAGGACAGCAATTCACTCGGCAACCTCCCCACAAATGGGCCACGCACATGAGACACTTACATTAAAAGTGACTTTACTTAGATCCCTTCTGAGGGGACAACCTGTAATGGAACTTTCCCAAAGTAGGTCTCTCATGAAACATGGCCAGAGAGAGAGAGAGAGAGAGAGGTGATGTGGAAAGACAAGCTTAATGAAAAGGAAACCTAAGTTGCATAGGTTTGCATTTGCGGTTATTAGCTGGAATAGTTTCAAAGAGCAGATTTCATACTCAGTAACTAAAGGACTTTATAACTTTCATAAATTATTAACCGTCGCTTATGATTATTAGACTATTATTCATCCATCGGTTCTATGAACACAGCCCTCCAATGCCGTAATTTCCTTTTTAAGAATAACCTAAAATACTGCGAAGATTGGGCAGGTTATACCCAGTATCAAACATGTTTGACAAGCAAGAAGATTCACATGAAAGGTAAAATCGTATGAGAGACTTTCTTTGAATAAATTGCTAAATCTAAAATGTAGAGGTCAAGAACTGTTTCAGGTTGTTTTTAAATAAAAAACTAGAAAATGGAAAACGAAAAATGCCATTCAATTCAAGATAGACTGAAAACAAGTCTTATTTTATTTTGTGGTTTTTTTCTGGAAAACGATAGAAATATGCTGAATACAAATACGATTTACTACAGCGTCGTGTATGCCAGGAGTTCTGTAGGATGTACAGCGGTTCAGTACAAACAAATCACTGGCATTTAACGCTGGGTAATGACTGAGCTTTCCGATATCTGAGGTCACTGTCCCCCGAGGGCCGTGCCGACATCACATCACCGCAGCGCATCTCTCGCTCTCTCATCCGTTCGGATGCACTCAAGACTGACCGCTGCTTGAGCTGGCATGGGAAAGCGTTTGCCAAATGTTGCCGAAACATTGCTGAACTCTAGGTGAGGATGCTGCAATACATCGTAGGAGGGTGTGGGAGACGAGCGGACGGACGGAAAATGAAAACTATGGTAACCAACGACCTCGGCACCTGTCACAAAACCCATCGCTGACGCTCAAACCCACGCAGCGGCCACTTGGCGTTCAGTGCGAGGAACACTGTTCACATAAATCAAACAAGTTTTGAGTGGTTGTAAATGATGCTGGGCATTAGTCTGCAACTATCGATTGTATTTGTAGGTTGGGTGTATTAATCACATTGGAGAACACGGAAGACTCAACACACGATTGACTTCGGGGTTGAATGTTAGTATCTTGCACAGCTAACAATCCGATAATCTATTTAGCATGAATCCATTTATTATTTTGATTTATTCTTATTTGACTATTGCCTACCATTTGTTTTCTCAATCCACATCTATTCAACTTCCCTAGCCTGCGTAGTAGTCACATAAATTAGTTTAAATCTCCACACTATATTTGGACTCGTATAATGAAATGTTTAATTGGAGAGGGTTTAAAAGGTCTGTGATGTGCTTTGTGGATGAGCTGACAGTGTAATCTTTAATGTCGCTGTGATGAAGCGGGGGCACATCACATGTTCAGCCCTGTTCTCAGAGTTTCCGTGTGGTTCAGGCTGAGCTCACAGCGGGATTCTTGCTTTGGAGAGGGCCACCGCTGGGCTGGAGTCTGATCAAAGAGCAGGAAGAACCAGGATTAGATGTGACATTGAAAAATGGAGAGGGAAGTCAGGGCTTAAAGAAGACAACTTGCGTCATTATACCTCCCTTCTTGTTTATTATATTTATAATGACTCAATACTCACTCTGCACAGCAGTTTTACTTGGTCTTTTTTTACTTTTCTGTAACAATCCTAGTCTGATTGCAAGTCGTGGAATGTAACCAATCACAGTTCTTTTGCAATATATCAATATTTTGAATATAAAAATGTTTAAATGTTCATTGGCCAGATCATGGCTTTAGTTTAGGAGCAGATTTCAAACTCGGTAACTAAAGAACTTTGTAGCTCTCAACATGATATAAAGATTATGCATTTATGGACAGGCACATCTGAAATTAGCTTTAGCACTACAATAAACAGAAAACCATACTAGAAAAAAAGAGCTTATAAAAATCACAAATGTGCACTGTAAACATTTTTGGTGGCCTTAAATTTTAAATTTGTTTTAAATTGGCTGTACAAGTCACCTATTTGTGAAAACCCAGCTAAAGAAAAAAAAAAACATAAAATGTTCCTACATAATGTAAATAACTTTCTGTAAAATGATCAATGGTGGAAATCAAACTTTGATGCTTGTTATCTCATAATTCTTTTTTTTTATTGATACCATTTCCAAATTATTACATTTTGTTTTATAGGTATGTTTTTAAACTGTTCATTTTTTTGTTTCATTCTGTGAACAACTAACGATATTTCTCACAAATTTCAAATAAAAATCTTGTATCTATTTGCATTTATTTGCAGAAAACGAAAACATGAAAAACAGGTCAAAATAAAATGTGGTTATTTTTTCGACCTCAAATACTGCAAAGAAAACCAGTTCATATTCACTTTTAAACAGTATCTGTACATGTTTTTTAGTGTAAAATGATAACTTTTTTTATGCGATAACCTCGATTATCACAGTTGTGATCGTGTGTCTTGTCATGCTGTCATTCTTTCACGTTGCTTTTGGATGACTTCATGTCACTCGAGGTTTGAATTTGTTTAAATTCAACAGACATTGGAATGGAATGACCACAATACATCTAGAAATGCGGATTATATGAAAATTTTGACATTTACGTTCTCATGAATTGTTTACGGAGTCCTATGTTTAGATTCACTTACAGAAAGCCAAAGACTGAACATCTTTCACAGATTTAAAGTTTACCTAATAAACTTTTCCAAATCCAGTGATAAGTTTTCACATCACAACAGTTCTGGGTCTGTAATGTGGACTAATATAATCCTGACTTTCTTACTGAAGTCAATCAATCTGATTGGAGTTTTACCCTTTTGTATGTAAGTGCCAGGTGCCAATTTTGTATGTAATATGCATCATAAGACCAGCGGACTCTGGGCGTTTTATGAGCGTGCCATCTAAGGCTGAAACTCCTCTAATCCCCTTCTATTGCAATCTCTCGCATTCACAATCAGCGGAGAGCTTAAGCAAAGGCCAAGCAGATAATGAACAGGCTGTTCCAAAACAGTCGTTTTTATTTAGCCCAGTGCACTTCCACTGCCCTTTCCAATATACTTCACACTAAGCTTCATCACTGTTCCTGCACACAGTCTGTTCCCTCACAACGTTTACCAAGTCCAAACGGCGACTCTGTGCCGTAAGCACAAAGATAGTAATCAAGCAAACAACATGATGATCGTGAAAGAAGTTAAGACTGACGTTGATACGGATTAATGCGCCCAACATAACAGACTTAAATTGCTGGACGACCGGTCAGCAGGTCCTGCTCATGAATGCCAAAATCCCCAAGTCTCTAACCTGGCGGAAGACTGACTGGGTGGAAAAGCCGTTCACTATTTATAACCCGGGGTCGCTCCTGAAGTAATGGGCAGCGCTTGTGTCCGAGCTTTCTGTTTACGAGCGTGTTAGAACACGACGTGCGTGACGAGTGGAAGTTTGTAGATAATCACTGTAACGAAGGCTAAAACTAATGCAGGGACAGATCTTGTAGTAAAGCTCTCTCTCTCTCTCTCGCTATTTTTGGGCATTCAGTTCTCTGAAACAAAAAAGAGAGATGGAAGCGGGACGAGGGGCCTCACGGTGCAAGAAATCACTCAAAAAACATGCAAGCAACATGGGGACCGTCCACATGTGAAGAACACAAAATAATCTCAAATACACTCAACGTTCGAGTATGACATCCAAAATTACATATATAATATATAATGCTCACATGCCTGTAGATCAGTGCATCTCTACTTTTTTACATCACGCCTTGTCCACAAGAACATTTGAAGTATGTCGCTTGGCATGAGCTAGGATCTGCTGATATATAGGACTTGGTTCCGAGTCCAATCCTGCTTGGTGGGAGAAGAACACTGATTCTTGTGGTTGGTAGGTTATGCCGTACTTATTGGGACTATTTGTAAAAATGCCAACGGAAAAGCATGTCAAGACCGCTGTGAGGAAATGTCGCAAAAGTGATTGTGGAAGCATTCGGGAAAAACCAAGGGTCATTTTTAACCCCGGGTTAACGTAATTCGGGGTTATTTTAAACCCTAACTGTGAAAATTTGAATTGCGTTGCAATTTTGAAACGTTTGAAACGACGGAGCTAATCAAAGCATCAAAAGTACATCAGATGCTAAAAAAATACAAAAGACTGTTTGTGGGCGGTGTGTGTTACGAGCCCATGTTATCAGCAGCAGATGGGATTTGGGCATAATCTCATTCCGATTCGGCCTGCTTGTGTTAAGTGAACAAGCTTTGCTGATAAACATTGGTGACACGAGTACAGCCGGTCGTCCCCTTGGATCAAATCAGCGGCAGAAAGCAGACAGTGCACTCGGATGAACAGAAGACACACACAGCGAGCCAGAGACAGCGGAGCCGGAGAACACGGAAGAGAGGATAATCTCCAGACGGGTCTCCTCTCCCGTAAAGATCATTTTGTTCAATTAATCCCGCACGTGACCTCGAAGCCAAACATCTTACATCACCGTGTGACTTCTGCAGCATCGTGTCGAAACATATTGGATGAGACAAGTTTTAGGAAGATCTTACAAGATCCTATCATGTAATTCTTTTGTGGGAGTCACCGTGTTAATACCTGACCAATTCTGGTGCCGCAGACATTGACAGCACAAAGCAGATGGTTTTGGGAGCTGCGCACATGGGGGTATCTAATAGAGCAGTCACGAGATGTTTGCAGAAGAAGACAAAATGCAAACTGTGGGTGTTTTTGTTCTCTGCAACAGATTGCGAAACAAGGAACGCGCGTGGCCTGCTCATGAGAACAGCAAGTTTGAAAAGGAATTCGTGCAAAATTGTCAGCTTCCGCAGGCCTCGGTTACAAAAAACAATAATAAAATGCATGATTTGGGTATTTTGTTTTGTATTTTAGCTTGAAAAATTGCACACTTATCTTTAAGCAGTCTGTATCCCTTTAAACTACGAATTTTGTTTGCGATACGATATTCACAATGATGCTTAATGTGCCAACAAACCCAGGACAAATGCATAACGAATAATCAATAAATCAATACATCTTTCTGAATCACATCTGAAACGGCACAGAACGAGATTTAAAATCGAATCACTCGTGCTTGCAAGGTAAGACAGTAAAGAACAATGAGGGAGAGAAACAATGAGACATGATGGGCCGAGAGAGAGAAAAAAGAGAGAGAGACATTCTTATATAGAGGACAAAGCCAAGAGCAGAGGCCTAAAAGTGGAGCAGGCAATTAAGGGCTTCATGGCCTCAATGTTTTTTTATTGCTCGTCTTCCTTTTCCTTTTCTCCTCTGGAGTCACCTGCCCCGGCGCACCGCGCATGTGTTTCACATCAGAGCTCTGAGAGTTTTCTAACAGTCGCATGCTGTACCTGGCACACGTGCACCTGTTGAGTGATCATGTGACCTTTTTTGGCCTCTGGGTGCTTTCGCGTACTGAATAATTCAATCGCTAGCACAACTCTGGATGTGTACACACACAGAGATGAAACACAACACGGACTTCTGGCGTCCCTAATGTCTACTATAGAGAGAGTGAAGGACATTTCAGAATAGATGACGCAGTAATTCATATTTCCTTTACATTTTAAATCATGTGTCTTGTTGTTACTGGGAGATAATACACAGATTTTAAAAGATCAAATAGAGTTACGATGAAAATAAAACTAATCATAAAAATGTTGACAAGCAAACACCCACAAACAACTCGGTACACATTATCAACCTATGCAAGTTGCATAGTATCACTCACAATTAGCAAATTTAAGTTTGTAATTGAAAATATTTTGCATCTTACTATTTATCATAATAACATTAATGCACAAAATTAGCATAAAATTATGCAAATGAAAACGGCCAAAGAGATATTCAACAAGCTTACAGATTTTGTTGCCACCCGGTTGCAATGACTGCTTTTGTTTTTTCAAAGGATGACAAACGCTTGCTGTTGTTTTTGCAACCAAAATAGACACATCTAGTCCAAGAACGAAAAGGTTAAGGGTCAAGCATGACAGATCGGGAAGCGATCCGTCTGTGGAATACACAAATGGGAAAAAACACTGCTAGATAAAGAAAGTGTTGAGGTAGGGGGACGTCGTCCTATGGCACAAACAAGCCCGAACTGATGATCCATGTGACCTAAAGTGCCAGATGACTGGAAATGAATGTAAAAGAGCAGAGGTCTCCGAAAACATTTCATTTCTGGAAACGGTTTGAGAAAACTGCCACTGCGGCGTCCAACTATTGAATATGACACATCCGTCAAGAATATGAGCAAAAATACAGTCAGCGCTCCAAGAGACGCCAACACAGCTGTCTTTCTTCATAATTCTCAGGATTATGTATGCAGTGGTTTGCCATTTTAGGAAGAATCAATAATTGATGTTTCGAAAGACAATATGGGGTAACGATGAACTGAATACTGTAAGGATCAGGCGTGCTGTGTACCGGTTCATAATGACCAGCTGGATCTCTGTGGGTGGAAAAATGAAATCTGTGTGTAACTGAGCGTGGGCGGAGAGGACCGTAACACGACAGCAGCGGTTTTTATAAGGCGGAAAATGAAGATCGGTGAGACCCTCTTAATGATGTGCTTGAACGGGCCAGCCGGAGTTGCCATGACTCCTGTCTCTGAGGTTGCTATGACGGCCGTGTCTTCTCGGCAAGCTCAGATCCACCTAATCAGATGTTTCATAGATGCGAAAGATTTACATATGTTATTACGGGAATATATTATTATTTAAAATATCTATTTAAAATAAAATATTATTTTGTGTCCTCTAGAAGAAAGAAAGTCGTACAAGTTTGTAATGACATGAGGGTGAGTAGATGTAGACAGAATTTTTATTCTTTGGGTGAACTATCACTATAACAAGCAGTAATGCATTAAACATTTTGGAAGCAATCTATTCAAGGCCTGTCTATAATCCAACCTGGTTAATCCGACTCTCCCCCGGTTAGCGCAGAGATTAAATTACTGCAGTCAAAGCATCGGGACAGCTCTCTGCAGCACACTATGCAGGCCCTGCAAGAATGCACAATAACACTCATACCATACAGAATAAAGGCACAGAAGATGCTGTTAGATTTGTCTTTAGGTCCAGATGCATCAGCATGTCGACACTAGAGCGCGCGAGTCACTGGTGGGTAGCGAATAAAAACATGATGATAAAGCAGAGACACCTTTTATCACCTAACAGACTGTTGCAACCACAGCACCTGCAAACGCATCACATGCAGGAAACTGTCATGCCCTTCCATGCATAAACAAACACCAAGTTTCAGTTTTCAACCTAAGCATTAAATAGATTGTAGAGCCAATGTAAGGGATGGGCACTATAACTAATGTCTCAGCGGTGTACATGAAAATCATCGAATACAAATTAAGAGATGGACAAATGTCCTTTATGTAGTGTTGAAGGTCTTTCATATGTTCTATTGGTTTTCCATCGGCCAGATAACATCTAACCAATAAAACCAAACACATTACCAGTACAGACCCACAGAGACAATTACAGCCCCCATTAAAACCAATACAACTCCCATTACAATATCTCCGATGGTTTCTAATGCATTTTTCATCAGGGTTAGGATTCTCTCGAGAGTTATTATCATACGTATAAAATCATTCTGCTTTCTATGAAAGAAATACTTCATTTGTTGTTGTTTATGATCGGTTGTTGACCAACAGTTGTTTACCAACAAAACGGGAACCCTATCCGTGCTGGGTTCGCATAAACATTTGCCCGTAACCAAAATACCACTCATTAAGAGCAGACAATCCCATAATAATGCAATATATGTTTTTCGCTATTGCTACACATAAGGTATACACCGATACAAAGTAACTCACGTCCCGAGCACCTCCTTGAATTCAAACATCTCCTTGACGTCCTCGACCTGCTTCTTCCACGAGCAGTCCCCGCCGGCCTCTCCGTTCTCCCGAGCCATGGCGGAAAAACACGGGAACGACCGTAGATGGAGACGCGAGCGCTGGAGATCCCCGGAGATTTCCCCCGCTTTCCCACGCTGCGCTTCCTGCTCCGACTGTCGCTCTTCGCCTCCGGTTCGTGCCGTTACCGCACAGACCCGGTGAATGAGGAAGTCCCGCGTGCTCGTCTCCCCGAAGCGGCTCGGTTTGACGTAAATGGTTGAACGAGGGTCGTACGCGTCACCTCTGCGGCGTTTTATCGGCACCGTTGCGGGTTGATTCCGCCCCTCGGCTCCCGTAAAGATCCGAGCGGATTGATGCGGCGCATCTGTTGTTATGGCGATGAGGAGAGTGAGGGTGTGTGTGCGAGAGAGAGAGAGTGTGAAAGAGTGAGAGAGCGATCTGGGAGAGAGAGAGAGAGAGAGAGAGAGGGAGGGGAGTGAGTAACTGGAATAGCGTGACTGAGAAAGTGTGAGAAAGTAAAGAACATGCGAGTAATACAAGGAAACTAAACGTGTGTGCGTGAGAGAGAGAGAGAGAGAGAGAGAGAGAGAGATGCTCTGTTGTTTACTGCGTGACCTGACGAAGAGTAAATGCATGACAGACACGCTGCGTGCATTCTTCGCATTGCACCAAATGCATCGAAGTTCAAGTAGTTCAAAAGCATGCATCGATTTAAATGTGTGATTTAAGTAATGCATTTTTTTTTTGTAAATGAATCATCAGTCAGATTAAATCAAATGGTTTATATGTCAGAGAGGTTGGTCAGTAGATTTGATGCAAACGTGTAATTTGCAGATTTATGAAGTAGTTTGGACAATATGAATGATTTGTTTGGCTACATCTGGTGGCTTCTCTTAGCAGGTGCCAGGCGTGTGATGACAAACCTTAGACATGGCCTTCTTTCTCAATGAAGGTGAATTTAAATGTGACGGCTGTAGTGTTGTCAAAAGCTCCAGACTGTAGATGTACACCGGAGCAAGGACTAGATTTCTGTGTGTGCATAATTCAGACCCTGTGCTGTAGTCTACGAGCTCATGAGTATTCCAGCTGCAAACCACTGCAGTTTCTCAGCTCAGGAAAAACTGTCCCTCCCTTTTGCCTTCTATCTCTCGCTCTCTTTCTCTTCACCAGTTCTTAGTCAGCAAGTCTAAGCAGTTTGATTTTTCTGTCAGTCTCCTCATACCCTCTCTCATTTGTGTTTTTTTCCTGTCTAAGAAGATACTGTATTTCTTATTTGGATCCACTTTAAACCACTTCCATCTGAGTATTTAAGCTACTAGAAAGCACTCCAAATAATGCAACTAAACAAAAGCAAACAATACAATGCAGTCCACCATAATATTCTTCTAAAAATCAAGCATGAAAAAATGAGTTGTTTAGCGAGTAAACAAATAACTACAATGCGAGTATTTCTTTTAGACAAAGTTTTGTGGTGTTTAGTAAAACTAAAATGGTCCAAAATAACATCATGTTTGTATTATATTACACCTAAAGAAACGCTCCAGCAATTACAGATTATTTCCCTGGACCAATATACAGGAGTTATCTGGTATTTGGCGCCTTCATGTGGATGAACAAAAAAGTAAAGAAATAAATGAGAAGGGACGTTGTGAATTTTACTTGCACCTGTTTGGTTTCATTGTATAGATGTTAAGGCTCATTTCGAAAGTCTCCTTTATTTAAAACACCTTTTTCAAAGACCAGAATTACAATTTAAGTGAGATTAAATAAACAACGTGTAACACTGTGTAACTTTGCAGCAACAGCGAAACATTGTGTTTTGAGTTATAACACATTATTTATTATTTTCTTTGTAACATTGCACATTGAATTTACTTTGTTTGAGCACTACTGTGGATACAACTTTTTAAAGCTTTTCTCTCGTACAGAAGCATAAATAAGACTGCCAAAGCATTACACAGAGTCGGCACTGACCCGCCGCCTTCCTGCACAACATCTTTATATAATCTTTACATGAACTAGCCTGTCAATGTTCCCCGATTGACAGGTAGGTGTGTTACAGCAGGATTGAAAGTAAACAATGCTGAAAGATAACCCAGAGGTTCAGAATAAAGTACCAATGGTATACAGCATCTCTGATTATCTACAACTGAGGACCCGCCCCTTCCTCTTCAGACTCCTCCTCCTCCTGCTGACCCTTCTTCTGTAATTACAGAGCAAGAAATATCAGTTGAAATGTTTTTCTAGAAAAACTGCTCCGTTTCCTCCTCTCACCTACCAGCTTAAGAAAATCAATGAGTTTATAGGCGTCCTCTCCAGCAGACAGGTCCAGGAAATCTCGCGGGATTCTGTATGACAGACATGGGCTCGGCTGCACAGTGACCTCACTGGTAGGGTAACGAAATGCAGGTCTGTCCTAATAAAATATAGAATAAGAGCTGTAAGTATTACTACGATGTGCTTTTAAAACAACTGCATATCGTTTAAAACAAAGCAATATAGAGTGCATTATTCAACAATAAACAATGTAACTCTTTTTGTATACTGCAGATGGTCATCTGGACATACATCAAATCTGCATACTATAGGATTCACAGTATACACATACCTGCAGCACTGTCTCCTCTTGCGTAGGATTGGCTGTGAGGTTATTCCCCGAGGTTAGTTCCTCCCACGTGAAGAGCAAAGAGTCTGTGACCTCACCAAATGGGTTAAAGTCGATCAACCACACACGTCCCTATAGACAAGCAATGTGTTTCATAAACATATATGCTAATGTAAGTTTTGTGCAATGGTTTTAAAGACTTAAGGATTAAAGCCAAACTAATTTATGAAAATCTTACTGTGCTATCTCTGTAAACATCCAGGACAACTGAAAAAAGAAACAGTGTTGTTAGTGCCCTTATGTTACCAATAGGAAAGGTAAATATGTTCTCTTATAAATCTACACTGAAACACTTACAGTCCTCATCTGGGAACTTGTATTGAACGTGGTCCCTGAAGAACTCTAGTATAGAGCTGGAAACGTTTGCCTCCTGTTTGGCAATGTGCTGGTAATGTTGTGTGTAGTCTCTCTGACAGATTGCTAAAAACAAAACTGATCTCAGTACTGAATCTAGATAAGACCTTTAGCTTATCTCATGCAATGTCAGAGAAGTTCTGTGCCAAAGTAACAAACCAATAAGGTATAAGCATTTAAGTATACAAAATGTTATCAATTAAACCAATATAGGAAATATATCTGTATAGGCAGATTTTATACCAATTAGTTTGTTTTCTTTCACAAAGCAGCGGAACTCCCCTCCTGGAATGAGCTCACTCCATTTCCTCAACACCAACTTGACAAAAAAGTGCCATATAAAAAAAGATGTTACATAAGATATTTAGAGGTTATTCATCACGTGTGCTATGGAGCAAAATTATTTGCACAGAGTGTAGGAGTTTGTTTGTGTTTTTACCTCATAGTTAATGGTTGGGTCTGGAGAATCATCACTACAATGGAGGAATCTGCCAAAGAAGTGATGTAATGATTACTTCCAAAGATTAGACATGGGGACTTACAAAGCAGTCACATGGAGGACAACAGGATCTAAGGTCACAGCAGTTATAAGTGCTAAATTTGTTTAAATATTAATGTAGGAGGTCAGATGTCCTCAGCACTTACGGCTGTGTGAGGTCATGTGTTATGAAATCTGAACTTTTAAAAAGAAGGAAGATGTCACTTAGGCTCTGACACTGTAGGGAACTGTTCAATGCAATCCAGTTGGCATCCTGAGTGGAAGGGGGAAAACATATGAGTGAGTAAAATGATGTGTAAATTCTAAGAAGCAAAAACAAGAGAAAAACTTTTGATTATAGATACGGCTTATTTTGGGGGCCTTCTTACTCGAGGGGCACTCCAGTTGAGCTTTGGGAAGACACGCCCACGCAGAACATTTATTGCCTCCTGTACCTTTATGCTGAACTCAGGGAATTCTGGTGCCTGCAAAATATTCACAACATTTTCTGACATATCACAAAATTACTGCGGAGCAATGATTGGTTGTAAGCATGTGACTCACTGTAACTGTTGTTGTAGTTTCGTCGTCAGTCCACTGAAAAGAAAGCGAGAAAACGTTCATAACTTGGTGAAAAAAAATGTTTTCATGTAGGACACATTTAACACAACCACATACCTGAATATCGTCCTCATCTGAATCAGTGTTATTGATCTGTGTGTGCTGATTGTCGTTCTCACTGTAAAGATAAACAGACATTCATTCTATACATAGCCAGAATATGAAATTGTACATTTGATTCAATCCAAAAGTTTGCCCTAATCTCACCTGCAAGAAACCACAAGTGTCCCGTCATCTAACAAATAGTCGATTACATCTTGAGGAATCGGTAGAATCAAGCTAGAAACAAAACAACAACCATCAAAAACTGTGATTAACATGTATGGTCACCAAATCAGCACATCATGTCTGCTTAAATTTTGCAAATCTTTAAAATTAGGGTTTATTTTCGAAAGTACAATTTCTATTTACCACTAGCATTTTTTATATTACTAGCACATGAAACATCGTCATATCTATATTGGCACTACTTTAAGATGCCTAAGATTATCTATGTTTAGTGACACTCAATATAAACGTTTTCATGTTATCTCAGCCCCTTTCGAAAAAGTGCCAATTATTATATAGTCTCGATTAACATGCAGTCTTACCTTTTAATGGTGTGTTTCTTGAATAAAGGATACCAAACCGAGAACTGACAGTTTACAACCTGCTCTTTTTTCATGCTGTCTGAAATTCACGCTTAACAGTTGTGCAACTTCAAAAACATTCCGTGTCAACCACAATACCTAAAACTACAGTTCCGTTTTATAACTCTGGTTTGTGTTAAAACAAAAATACAATCTATTACTTTGAGAGATGATTTACGTTCCCATATAGTTGTTTCCATTAATATGATGAACATAATGAATCACATAATGTATAAAACGATAAAGGATAGTTGTCAAAAAAGGGGGAATGTTTTAGCCGCGGACATATGGGCAGATTAAACACGAGACTACACGGGACAAAACTAAACTTTTCACAGGGATTTGTCGGATTGTGATTTATATTCGCTAGACTCACACGTTTCTGGTACGTCAACCACTAATTGAACTCAATGGAGATGCCAAGCATTAATAAGTTTGTGTATGTGTAAAAGAGTTTGAAGTGACGTTAGATTGGCTGTAGTTATCATGACATCATCATGTGCCCTAATTCAATTTCCTTGTACGTGCAGAATCACTGTATCTGTCCCAGTGCACGTAATATAACTGATCAGCTTCTGTACACATGCGAGATGAGCTCTCCAAAGAAAACTACTACTGAACCCCATGTTGTCAAAGAGGAGGTGAGAATCTGACTCTTTAATTCAATCTTTTGACTCTTCTAAAAATATAATGGGAATTGTATTGGTTTTAATGAAAGGGTCTCTACTGGTGTTGCGTTCTTTGTTAGTTGGATGTTATCCGGCAGATATCAAAACACACTTGGGATTTTGTATTGATTTGCAGCTGGTTGTGTGTAATAGTATTTGTAATAAAAGCCTTCTAATTTGTTCAGCATTTACATGTTTCTCAGTGTTGTTCAACACTAAAATGTGACTTAAATATGTTTGGGTCAGGTGATTGCGAGTGGAGCATGGGTAAAGCTGGAAAAGACCACATATGTGGATCCCTCTGGAAGCACAAGGTATTGATCTGTGACTGATGTGCGACCTCTGATCTGTCTGGAATGTGGATGTATTGTTTTGTCTCACACTGGAGTAATGATTATTTCATCCCATCATACCACACCTTATTGCTTGTCCAATCTAAAGCATGGTCCATGCATTTAAATACAATTTTCAAAATAGAGATCTGTAAGGTGTATTTTATGATTTGTAACTGGAAACACAGAATTAACGTCTTTTTTTCTGGAACTTTGTCTTAGGATTTGGGAAACAGCAAAGAGAACAACCAGAGTAGCTAGCACTGCAGCGGATGGTTTGTTTGGTTTCTTTCAACCCCCTCACACACTCTCATTTTAACTCATGGTTGTTTTTCTAATGCTTTGTGAATTTTAATTGTAACTGATATTCAGGTGTGGGAATCATAGCCCTTTTGAAGAGGACCCTTCACAAGGACTGTGTTGTCATGGTGAAGCAGTTTAGACCACCGATGGGATGTTACACGCTGGAATTTCCTGCAGGTCAGAAACAGACTTAAAAAACTTTCAAACACAGAGAAGTTAAGTACACTTAACAAGTGTTTGAATATTTGTTGAGTACATGCATGCATTCCTTGCATCTGTGTTCTAGGTCTGATAGATGAAAATGAAAGTGCTGAAGCTGCTGCTTTGAGAGAACTAAAGGAAGAAACTGGTTATAAAGGAGAAGTAGTGGGCAACACCCCAGGTGCAACTTATATCTCTTTTTAATAGAAATATATATTATATAGCCTACCTATTTTTTTATAACATGTCCTGTCACTTTTTGTGCCGTTTAGTCACATGTTTAGACCCAGGCCTGTCTAACTGCACTACACAGATTGTGATAGTGCATATAAATGGAGATGATATTCAAAATATAAACCCCACTCAGCAGCTGGGTAAGTATAGTGCATTTATACTTAGGCATTTAGCAGACGCTTTTATCTTAAGCGACTTACAAGTATAGTGGTAGTTTTATATGATGTTACATCACTGAACATGTTGAAATTCATACATTTTATTTTATTCCCCCTCTGTTTTGTGTCCGTTTCCAGGTGATGGAGGTAGGTATTAATTTTCCTAAAATCACCATTATTGCTAAGCAGGTTTTTTTCTGAAATCGCATTTTGCCTCCTTTTCAGAATTTGTGGAGGTTATTCTTTTACCTCTAGATGAATTTCAACAAAAGATTGATGGTGGGTAGTCTTCCTGGTAAAAATACATACAGTTTTTCCTTTAATGTGGTTACTTGGAGATTTACTTTTTTATGTCAGTGGCCTATAAGTTTAATATTATAAATCTACGGATACAGGTATGCATTTAAAAACCTGTATTGACACAGTCATTGTATATAACTTTGTTTCTTTTCCTTTCTTCTCTTTTTTTTTTTTTTTTTTTTTTTAAGAATTACTGAAAAAAGAGAAAATCGTGGTGGACACCAAGGTGTATATTTATGCTATGGGGATGTCCCAGGCATTCTTCAAGCCCAGAGAATTGCCTGTGCTGAAGCAGTGAGATTGAGAGAACACAAAACTTTCCCCAGGATCAAACTGTACACAATTGACAGCTTTTCTGGTTTTATGTTACGTACTATTGTGATCCCAGGGGGGTATACAATCAAAACGAAACCTGACCAAGGACTAAGTGTTCTACTACCTGACCATTCCTAACAAACTAACAGTTTAATTGTTTTCATTGTCAGTTTTTAGTCATTAGCAAATAATTATAAATTGTGAATCTAGACCTGAATTGAACGAGTCTTTCAAAATACCATGATGAATGCTTAAGATACATTGCCTACGTGAATAACTGTATTCATTTTATCCAATAAATTTGACGTTTGATTTTGTGTATGTGTTGTGTTTGTGAGGATATATAAGAGGGCAAAATAACAAACAATGTTGTTGACAGTATCACATATAATACAATTTATAATAATATAATCCGGAAAAATGGTTAACGTTAGTTAAAAAAATGACAAACGTCAACAAGACCACGTGACCGCTAGTACACATCGGCAGCAATTATTTTTGTTCATGTTCTTCATTGTTTTATGTGACTAAAACTTTACTAACTTTCACAATTTTCCTTGCATTTTTATTTGATCCCTATACTTATTTAATCTTTGTTTTGTTTTAGTCAGGCAGAAAAGTCTCCCGGAACTGTGACGTAGTTCCGGGGTCTTGAACATTAAACATATTTCGCGCCAACGTTGAAACAACAGCGGGAGGAAGTGTCTGATCCAACACAGGGACATTTAATACATTATATTTAAATATAAAACACGCGAAAGAGGTTGATATCAAAATGACAGGTAAGAAGAGAAGTATGTTGAGATCAGTTTATTCTTCTGATGTAGAAAGCATACTGATATGAGATGGAATCTGATCTATATACATTTCTGGTCAACTAAGTGACCAGTGTATTGCTTATGCCTCTCGTTTAATTATTAATATAAAAAGCGTATTACTAATATATTATGAAATATTGTACTTTCAATACGTTATATTGTAATATACATGTTTTTGTATTATTTTATAACACTATGCAATGAGGTCTCATTCATTAAGATTGGTTAATGCATTATTTAATACGAACTAATAATATTAAGTAATAAATTATTGTATTGTCATATTTATAGATCTTTGTTAATGTTAGTTGATACAAAAAAAGGTGTTCATTGTTTGTTCATGTTACTTTATTGTACGCTTAACGGACACAACTTGTCATTTTTAATATCGATATGCTAAAATTAATTTGTACCAAGATACTTTACAATGTATTTGTTTTGTGACATCAGAGGAGGAGAATTTGGATTTGTTGCTGTCCCTGTTTGCGGAGAGCGAGGGTCAGGGGCCGCAGGCTGCTGCTGCTGGAGGGGGCGATGATAATCTGGATGACCTCTTTGATGGGGAGGATGACAATGAGGAAGATCCCTATGTGGAGCCAGAGGAGGAGGAGGAGGAAGAAGTGACACTAGAGAAATCCAGTTCACCTGGAGGGCACAGTGAACTAAATAAATCAAAAGATGACCTGGAGGGTAGGATATTTGGTTTTTGACCGAATTTATTCTAACCTATTGAACTTATTTGCTGCTGTACAACAGCTCATGAGACGCCTGCGCTTTTTGTATGCTGACTGAGTGTGTTTGTGTTCCAGCTGAACTGAAGTTGATGCAGCAGAAGATGCAGAATCTGCAGCAGCAACTGGAGGCCTCACAGAAATCCACACAGCCTGAAAACAAACCCTCGCTCCAGAGCCAGTCAAGTGCCAAAACCATAACACCACCCTGTGGTCTTTCTAAAAACGCCCCACAAACACCCTCTCCACCATCATCAGATGCCGCAACAAAACTGAAACATAAACAGAGGACGGCCCTCCAACCCAAAACAGGTATTTGTTACAAAAGGGTACATGAAATGTGTCTTATTTTTTAAATAGGATGACGTTTCTTTAAATATATTTGTTTTTTGCAGCCTTCCCAGAAAAGCATAGTCCTGTTGGTCAGAGCATGAGCAATTCTCAGCCAATGAGAGAAAGCACAAAAGTAAAGAGCACCCTGAAATCACCTCCCCCTAATAAAAGCTCTCCTACTGTGCGTCAGTCCACGCCTCGTCCATCTGTCAGTCAACAGGTTGCCGTGGAGAAGCACTCGGGCCTTAGACTCAGGTCAGTATATTGAAACGGTATAAAGTCTTTTAATAACACTTGGACTTTTTTTTCTACAATAAATGCATTTTTCTATCTGTAGGAAACCACGTCTTTCTTCCATAGACATTGAGCAAAAAATGGCCAGCCGCAGGATGATCAGGCTCTCCCAGTTGCCCGATCGACTGACTAGGGACAATTTAGAGGACAGTGACTGGGTCACTTTTGCAGTTGTGATAAATAAGATCACCCCACAGAGCAAAAACAACGTAAGTCTCCATGGTAACATGTCTCATGTATGCTGGATGTGAAGCAGATATTTAATTTGAGAACGTTCGTGTATCCTTTTTAGGGAAAGACATTCAGCATCTGGAAATTAAATGACCTACATAACTTGGATGTGAACGTGTCTCTCTTCCTGTTTGGGAGCGTTCACACGGATCTGTGGAAGACTGACACCGGAACAGTGATCGGCATTCTCAATCCCAATCCAATGAAGAACAAAGATGGTTCAAATGAGGTAAATACTTCTCAAGGAAAAGTATTTTAACATGCAGAATAATGCAATATCTACATGGATATCAAGTCACAGTTTTATGCTCAAAAATGTGTGTAACTTAAGTGGATTTGTGTTTTTGTCTTTTCTCGCTCTCTCTTTAGCTCTGCTTGACAGTAGATCACCCACAGAAGGTTCTTATATTAGGGGAAGCCATGGACTTTGGCACCTGCAGCGCTAAAAAGAAGAACGGAGATTCTTGTACTCAG
Source organism: Triplophysa siluroides (assembly GCA_006030095.1). Taxonomy (NCBI): domain Eukaryota; kingdom Metazoa; phylum Chordata; class Actinopteri; order Cypriniformes; family Nemacheilidae; genus Triplophysa; species Triplophysa siluroides. The sequence goes on from VCII01000066.1 coordinate 339,369, forward strand.
CTTGTCAACTTAGTGAGTATCCAAACCGTACACTTCCATTATTATTTATATAAAATGGATAATTGCTCAAATAATCACTTCTGTTTCCACTACCAGTATGAATGCCAGTACTGCCAGTACCATGTCAAAGCCCAGTACAAGAAAATGAGCTCGAAGAGGGCGGAGCTTCAGTCCAGCTTCACAGGCCCCGCCCCTGGCAAAGGAAAGGGGCGGGGCAGTTTAAAGGAGCGTCTGTGCCAGTCTGACTTCCACTATGGAGGCATGTCTTCGCTTGCCTGTGCACCTTCAGTGTGAGTTGACAGTTGTGATGACCGTCACCTCCCCTTTAGATCCACACAAACCTTAAAATGATGCCATGAATCTCTTTTGACAGGTCTGCCCCGCAGCCAAAGAGACAACCCACTATTCAGTCTGTTTTGGCATCTATCCCAACAAAGAAACTTGGTAAAATGCGTCTTTATTGTGCCTAGCTTATATTTCAGAACATTTTTTCATGTTTGGCTCATGTGTGTGTTGTCTAATTCTGCTTTGTGTAGCTCTGAATTCGGGAGAGGTTTTGGGCTGTTCTGATGACTTCAAGGGCCTGATGTCTATGCCGTCACCAGGAGCGCTTAATATTAAGAAACATTTAGGACATGTAAAGAGAACAGGTAATTTAAAGAGACAGTACATAAAGATGTTGTCCTCATTTACTAGTATTTCTATGGAGATATGTCTGGATATAAGTAGTTATTTAATGACCGTAACGCTCAGATCTTTTTCATGTCATTGCACTTTCAGACCTTGCGTGTCGTCTCAAATTTGACACCAATTGCCTGTTATACTAAAGAGTTATTTTTTTAAAGATGATTTAAATGTAGATGTTCTCTGATGCTGCAGTGCAATTTTGAGCCAGCAGGAGGCCATCATACACCCGCTTACAATTGAGAGTGATGGAGATGATGCTGTCATGAAATAAAAGACCTCAGTGAAGATTAAAATGATGATTAAAACTATAACATCTCATTTTTTATTAGTTGGGACAGGATCTCCAGTTCAGTCCATCACTGCATCCGACCTCCTGAAACAGCAGAAAGAAGAGCTTCAGCAGAGATTACAGGCTCGCAAGAAGAGAGCCGAAGAGATTCAGAAGAGGTGAGAAGGGTTGTGTGCTTCCCACGTCGCTTCATTTTCGCTGCTGTCTTTCTCCAACCTCGTATCTCCATATATATATACTCCATATATTTAAATTATATAAATAATGATTATTAGTCACCCTTTATGTTTGTCACTGGGTTATGCAAATACCTAACCTATAAAAAGTGTAAAAGTGTTTTTTCCATCAGAGGTTTTGGAAGAAAAGAGACATTTTGTTTTGCATTTTAGATGATTGATTTTGTCTTTTAGTTGTGTTGTGGTCACATAGTGGTTTTATGGCGTAGTGGTTGAAGTCCTGGCCTGATAACTGAGAAGTTGAAGGTTCTAAACCGTCATGGCATGAGCTTTACTACATAGGTGCTTAATGGTGTTTTTTGCGCATATTACATTTCATTCACATCCAAATAAAATAAGCTTTTGGTCAAATTGGCCGTCTTTATAAACCCGCCTTCTGGTGCAGTATTGCATTCTGTGAGCGTTCCAAATAACTTAAGATGTGTGTGCCAAGAATGTGTGCAGTATAAACGTCTCCGGGATGCTCTGGTCTGGTGTGCACCGTCGTCTGCAGTCATTCGTACTGTGCTCGTGCAAGCGCAGCGCTCGTTTCTTTTTTATGTCATATTTTCAGAAAGGCAAAACATTGTTTGCATTATAGGTTGGCCTATTTTAAATTAAAGTGTCTCCAAATCGAATTTGCTTTGTTTATTTTATTCAGAGTTCTCCAGAACAGTAGAGGTCCTGTTGTACCCTCACAGCCTGATGGAAGCAGGGGTCCTCTTCTGTCCCCTAAAGCAGCCTCTGAGGTCCCTAAAAGATCCACCGACCCTAGGTCCCGTCTCGCAGCAACTCCCGTGCCCACGCTGGGGCGCGGCTTCTCAGAGGGGGATGATATCCTTCTCGATATGTCTCCGCCTTCTTCAAAAAACATGTCAGCTGCAAAGGTATTTCAGGAAAGATGCTCAAAGCATCATTTGTTAGTCATTAATAGTTGAAATAGTTTATAATACTTATATCTTTCTATTTCTTGTTATGTTTGTTCAGATGGCAGCAGTGAGGAAACTTCAAGCTAAAGGCTCAGCCATTGTTAAAGACGACCCGAACGCTGTTAAACGCAAACGCACCAAAAGCGACGACATTGCAGACAGAGTGGCGCGAAATTTATCCTCGCCTAAAGGTATGGACTCATCCAGACGTTGTTTGTTTGCTTGTTCTGGTCTGTGGTATTTATTTCTGTAAATATCTGTCTACAGATGAAAACTCACCCGGTGAGGAGGAGGAGCCAGCTCAGAAAAAGAAGCGGGAACAGCTGGAGTACATCCAATCAGAGGAGTTCCAGCGCATCCTCAATGCCAAGTCCTCAAACTCGTGGTTGATGGGAGAGGTTTGTACAGTATTTTGATGTAGATGTGTCCTCTGCATATTATGATGTCACCTTTTGTGGGTGGAGCTTGCTTTGGGATTGAATGATACTCTAAGTTTTTCTCCATTAAGTATTGTGGATTTATTTGTGATTTTTTTTAAACATGCTGCAATATCTGCAGATTGAGGAGAAGGCCATGCAAGAGTATTTCGAGCCTCTGGTGCAGAAGGAGAAGATGGAGGAGAAGATGAAGAGTATCAGGGAGATGAAGTGCAGAGCCGTCACCTGCAAAACCGTAAGTCAACAAGCAGCGTTTAGGCGCTAAGAAAGCATGTTGTGTGTGGTTTCCCGTTCAAAACAGCGATAAAGCAGTTAAGTAATAAACCCTGAAAAAAACTCTGCTCGTGGCTTTGTAAGTCGCATAATTTTGTGCAGGTTAATGCCAGAAGCGAGTGTTTGGTCCTGCATCATTAGTGTCGAATTGGTGTAGAGGCAAATAAAACCCTGTTGAAAACGTATTTAAACACAATTTGGGAACAACAAACGTTGAACAGAAAAATAAACTTTATTTTCAGATACTTAAGTGGCGATTATGCGGTTTGCACCTGTAAGTGGCGAATAGTAATGTAGGTAATGAGCTTCTTTTACCCCACAGTGTAAATACACCCACTTTAAACCAGCGGACCGTTGCGTTGAGGAGAAACACGACTACCACTGGCACGACGCAGTCAAACGTTTCTTTAAATGCTCGTGCGGGCAAAGAAAGATCAGCCTGGGGCGAATGCCCCATGGAGCCTGCAGGTAAGACATGACAGTTCCTTTGAGGTTCATTCGGGATATACTCGATTCTGATTGTTCACACACCAATCATTTGTGTTCAGCAACCAAATATTTTAACAGTGAGCAACTATTTTTGGGAAATAGAGGATTTAATATATATTTGGGTAAAATGATCATCTATACAGTCATATATATGTCATATACATCGTGTTACTATACTATTTTTATATTTATGCATTTTACAGACGTTTCTGACTATGTACCCATGACCTTGGCATTGCTAACGCCATGCTTTCACAACTGAGCCACAGGAAAGCTACTATAATGTTATTGCATGTTAAAGTTATTTATGTTTTGTTTTGCCTTCATTTCAGTCACTGCGGTCTCTTTAAGTGGGAGAGGGACTGTATGTTTAAGGTACGGTTTCTCTTTATTAGTTTAACATTATTTACGTTGGATTTGGGTTGAATTGTTTAGCAGCCTTAATACATCTGTGTGTATTCGCTTGGATTACTTTTCCCTTCTTGACCATCGTCATATTTCTACAGGAGAGAAAGGGACCCAAGATCGGAGGGGATCTGCTGTTGACACGTGGAGAAGAACAATCCAAATTCCTCAACTGTCTAAAGTAGAGACGATTTTCCCTGCCACGGATCTGAGAGGACGCACTTACCCATGTCTTCGTTGGCAGCAAGTGAGACGGGGAGTGTAGTCTTGGAAGTTTGATTGTGACAAGACCATGGCTCGATGTTAAATATCGATTTGTTTTTATTGAATTGATGTATGTCTGGTGTCTGTGTGGGTTGTTTTAACCTGAGGTTTCAAGCCTTTTTTATATATAAATTATGTATTTTTTGTTATATTTTATGTCAACTGTGCAAATATCAAGTGGTGCATCTGAATAAAACACTGTTGAATTGAATACTTGCAGCATTTCATTGTATTACCTTCAAAAACTTGCCCCCCGGGGGTGGTATACATGTTTAGTCCTGTTTCTCTCGCAGTATTGTATTTTAAAGCTTTATTACCTTCTTGTGCTTGTCTTTAAACAGAAGGTGTGGCATTAACCCTTCCCCCTGTCAGACAGCTGATTGTCAGATTGACGTAAAGGCACCAGGGCACTAAAAAGGCAATAAATCTTTCCACACCATTGTATTTCAACTGCATTCATAACGTATTTTCCCATCTGTATAAGTTTGGAATGTAAATTCTGTTGCCAGCAAATACTGCTGTGGGATCTCCAGTCTGTAGGTGCACATGTGGAAAATGAGAAGTACTTTTATTCGCACACATACAGTACAGATGATGGCTGTTTTGTCATATCTGAAAAAGAAATAGTTACTCTTGGAAGTAGAAGCTCAGAAAAAGTTGTGTATAATGTCCCATTAAGAAAGTGTTACATTTAAGATAAATGATTTAACGCAGTTAGAACGGATCTGCAGTAAGGTATCTAAATGCTTAAGTTCTTATATGTTTGAATAATTACACATTAAATTGGTCGTGGCCACTTTTCAAGCACATGGAGCAGCTCGAGGGCTGTCGGGTGTGCTCGGGCTCAGTAGCGATGGTGAGGGTATCGTGGGTAATTCCCGTCGTACTGAAACTCTCTCCATTGTTCGGTTTTCACTCGGTTTCTCTCATGCTGCTCTGTACAAAGAATGATAAAAGCAGGAAATGAATCTTGAAATAAATGCTATATTCCTAAAAATGTAAATTTCTTAATTTCCTCATGTCATTCAAAACCTGTATACGACTATTCTGTGGAACACCAAAAAAGATATTTTGAGAAATGTCTCTTTGGTTTTGTTCATACAGTGGAAGTCAATGGAGGCCGACGTTCTTCAGAATATCTATTTTGTGTGTTCTGCGGAAGACAGAAAGTCATACAGGTTTTGTATGGAGAATAACAGTATTCCTAAAAACAGGTGTCAAAATCCAGCCTTCTTTTGCCAAACTATTCCAATTTTTACAGTCTCTAATCGGTAAAACGTATCTCATGTCAGCGATCTGGATAACTCTATTCCTTATCTTGGATGCAAAGTGTCCAATACAGATAACATATCAGGTTGAGAAAGGAATCGCTGTCATCAGTCTCTCATTAGTCAGCTCAGTTGATTCTCTTTTCTGAAAGCCAAAAATTCATCTCACCATTCCGATCCTCCTCTAAATAGTTCTCATACTCATTGGTCTGCTCCTCTAAATACTCTCTCCTCCTCTCGTTTGCAGACATCTTCACTCTCTGCTCCGCTGCAGATAAGAGAAAAACAGACTCAGACAGTCGATATTCACTAAGATTATCTCAATGTTATTGTTAGATTATAGGAAACTTTGTAGGTGCTCGTAAATCACAAGAACACAAAAGACATTTTAAAGACAGGTAAGGTGATGCCGTGCTTCTCGGGGTCAAGTTGCGAGTAAAGTAGATCAGAGGTTATCGATTTAGCAGACGCTTCTATGCGAAGTGTGTCGGTGTAAGTCACTTTGGATAAAATAGCCTACCAAATGCTTAAATGTCAATATTGTACCTGTGAAATCCAGTAGCGGGCAAAGACACACACTTGCTCAAACACACATTTCAGTACATAAACGTTTAAGTTTTACACACTCGTGTAAACTGAGAGCTTGTGTGAGCTCACAGATATTAGCAAAATTGGGTTGTGTGCCAACAATAATCCACGTTTTGATCTCTCTCCCCACTCTCTCTCTCTAAATTGAGAGAGTTTAGTTTAGTTCTGTGTCTGCACATTCCATTCTGCTTTTCCTCCTCCAACCTGCAGTGTGCTCGTTCACCGTCACACACACATCGCTCACAGCTAAAAACACACTTCAGTAAAAGTTTTCCATGCTTTAACTGCAGCGATGCTGTGCTGGCAGTCTACGGGACGACCTGATGGCGTTTGGGATAGTGTCTGTGTGTGTTTGAGAGAGAGAGAGAGAAGCTCCACATTGTCCTGTTGGTCCTACTGGACTTACAAATTGGAACCTGGTGTCAACATTGTGCATTTAGGTTTCCATCGTGATACCTTAGTAAAACCACAGTGGCTTTTTGTACATCTCGCAGCGGTTTAATAATCAATCTAATTCAACAGCTGATCTTTGTGTTCACATTAATAGCAGGCAGGGGTTTTACAGCTTATCTTTGCTCAATAGCAACCACATCACTTAAACATGCGAACCAACAACTCCGTTCCTCCATTCCTAAACCAAAGATCATAACTCCAAACACAGCTTTAAGCGATAGTTCACCCAAAAATAAAAATTGTGTCATCCCCTCACCCTTTCGTCATTTCAAACTTCAGACTTTCTTTCGCAGAACAGAAAAGAAGATATTTCGAAAAATGTTTTTAGCTGGACCCCATTTACTTGCATTGGTTTTGTGTCTATACATTAGAAGTGAATGGGGTCCAGTGCTGTTCGGTTACCAACTTCAAAATATCTTTTCTGTGTAAAAGAAAGTCACAAAGGTTTGAAATGACGAGAGGGTGATTAAATGATGGTTCATTTTTGGATGAACTATCACTTTAAGATATGAATATTACTGTGCTCACCATAGTACTCTTCATAAGGTCTCGGGGACCTGCGACTGCGACGTTTGAAGAAGTTTGAGGCATCAGACGCTGGCACAAAAACCCGTTTAGATGATCCTGTGAAATTAATGGGGAAACCAGAGAGAGCTTGAGGGATGTGGAGAATGTGGGTGGGTGTAGTGAGCTACTGTATACTTTGGGGACAAATTTGAGTGCTCATTTATAAAGATTTATAAAGTAATGGTCCATGTGTGTGCATTTGTGATAAACTTACCTTTAGCTTCACTGTCTTTTCCATCTCTCACGGCTGCACTTTCAACCCCTGCCAGCACTAGAGAGAGAGAGAGAGAAAATGAGAGAACGAAGGGTCCATATTCCACCCTTTTTTCTAAGTTGTTCTTTCACTTTTTTTAAAATTCAAGCAGTATATTTACAATTTGAGGACATGAAGAAAGCTTTAAAAATATGAATACACCTGCAAAAAAATATGGTATTCATTTGTTTTTTGGATATATACAAGGGCACTGCCGTAACATTCTTAAAGTTTGTAGAAACTGTGTAAAAGATATTAAAACAATTTTTGTATGATGGTACTACCATCTGATATCAACCCAGTACTTTTTTGAATTGTAAATAGGATTATGCACACACATTTTAAAGCAGACAAACAAGACTTTTTCAAAAGGCATCCTGGTATACACCTTAATGGAATACTCACCAACCAGAATGAATATGATGGGCAGCAGTGCCAACAGAACCGCACGATTCCAGACCATCTTTAAGATGTGTGTCTGTGAGAGAGAAAGTCTTATGCAGGTATCAGAACCACAGCAGGAATAACCATGAGACCATAGAGTTTGTGTGTGCGAGAGAGAGAGAGAGAGAGAGAGAGAGAGAGAGAGAGAGAGAGAGAGAACGTTATGGCAAAGGAGGAAGAGAGCTAGAGTTTTATTCGCTCAGGGAACAGTAGAAGGGGCGAGTGAGGGAGACAGAACCCCAGTGCACACCCACTTACACGCCCAATGGCGAGACCCTCTGTGCTCCTAGGAGCCCTGAACACTGTCACCACTACCGTTTCTCTCCAATCTTCGATATCTGGCAGGGTGAATGGTTTAGCATCAGGTTTCTGTTCTTATTAAATAAACAAATAACAGATTAAGCTTGTGTGACGGCTTTCACAAGCAGATACTCATCAGTATTAAGCCGATTAACTCTGCTACACGTCCCCGGGGGAAAAGAAGCATTTTCACCTGTCATCATAAATACATCTCACTTGCATTTACTGAGATCGTGTGAACTTCTCTACCAACCATGTCTATGAGAATTGAGAGAGATATTACATTCAACTTTATCAGTTTGTTGTTAATACCATCATTTTTATTAAAAAGGCACACAAGACATATATGTGTCTAAAAAAAGACTGACAGCAAGCAAATAATTTGGCAACAAAGAAACGAACACAGAGTATGAGAATGTGAGGAATTGGAAAACCGACAGACTGTGTGTTTAATGGAAGAGAAAATGATTCGAGGGCTGTTAAGAATTTATGCTGATGGCTTCTGTCTCTATTTATCCACACTTTTAGTGTCACATCAAAGAACTATGAAGAAAAAACTGCATATTGTATCTATGATTTGCCCTTTCTGGTTTGGTTTGGCTATAGGGTGTATATGAACATTTATGAGACATTCTTCCATGCCGTGTAAATGGATTCTTTAATGTCTGGATTCTGGCCAGCTCTCTGTGGTTCCAACTGTGCGTAACGCAGACGCTCCAAGAAACAGTAGAGAGCCTTGGCACACATTCATTCAGCTAAACTCTTAAAAGACATAGATTGCAGAATTAAACCATAGCATGTGAAGTATCATTCTGGTCACAAAGGTTCTAGTATTCATATAGTCTGGAGAATCACTTATGCCCTGCGAAAAAATCCATCGAAAAGATGGATTTGCGTTCCTTAAGATTTCTGAGTGAACTGCTCCTTTAGGATTGATCAGGCACACCGGGGAGTGATTTTCCCAAATCTGGATACGATAGTGCTAAACCCAAACTTACTGACACTTTTACTTCTGGTGTGGAATTGAATGAAGAATTGTCCTGATGGAGTTTGTACACCTTGAAATATCTTGAATGGCCATCTATTTGCCGTGCTTCACATTTTCTACTCAAAACCATTTGATTTAAATGAAGGCCACATTTTGGGCATGTATGGTACTTATATAGGCCTGTGTGTGAAATCAACAAGAATTTGTGCCAGGTCTTAAAAAAACCCACTTATTCTGTTTTCAATCAGCGCCATCAACGTTTTGGACAGCACTTAGCTGGTACATTTATAAATAGGTTGTGGAATATGTGAATTTAGCACACATCCGCTAAATCAAAGCTGTAAAATCGCACTGGGAATGAAAACCAGTCATTTACGATGTCAATAAAGATCTGTGTGACACAAGAATCTTGAGCAATATACGACACAAAGTGACTCAACATTCATCACCTCATTAAATGCATTTATTTTAGTACATGAAAAAATATATTTGATTATATCTATCATTTTCAAAATTAGGTTGCAACTCAAAGCAACATTGATGTTAGGCAAAGATATAATTACAGTTCTGTCATAAAGTTTAATGAGATGTTTAAACTTGATCTAATAACATGTTCATTTTCTATTTCAAACTTGATGGGAAAACATTTGCTTCTCATTACTTTACCTTCCATCAGCAGATTAAGCAAACACTGCTTTACTTTATTATACCTTCCATCTTGATAACTCGACTTGCTCAATGCTCTACAACATCTTCAGCAATAACTTTTCAAATGACTTGCATGAAACTTGTCTCCAAACATATCACATATCAATCAAAGACACCGAATTCCTAATCTTCAAGCATTGCTTCAGGAAATAAAAGGCCAATTTAAGAATGCCTTGCATTATTATTATTATTGCTAATTAGGACTAACCCTCCCAGGCACAGACAGCTGTGATTATTTAGTATAGCGCCACCTGATGGTCAGACTTTCTACTTTGCGTAAGACCACGGAAGATTTCTAAAGAAATGGTGTGCTGTTAATTATTCCAGATCTCAGAAAGACGGTGAAATGGTGACGGCTCAAGCCAATCACAGTGACGTTCTCTCTCCATGGACCAGACGTCCACGCAGAGCCCAGGTGTCCTGCATGTAAAACACACACGTTACTTGTCGAATTGAGCATCGTTTATAAAGCCTTATATCCTGCAGGTTACAAAGAAATGAAGAGAGACTTTTAATCTGAACACACCTGGAAGCTAAGCGAATCAACTCCGTACTTCTTGAACGCAAGATCCTTCACTTCATTGCTGATGTTCTCCTGAGTGGTTCCTTTCACGTCGATGTAATAACAGTCAGCGCTGGCGTAGTGGCAGGAGATGGCCTGAGATAAACGCACGCGAGTCAAAATCATTAGGAGAATAACATTTCTATATTACGTAGCTACCTGGAACGCTGCATTCTGATTGGTCAACTGTGCTATTCTGCAGGTCTGATATTTTCATATTATGAGAAATAGACAAACTCTACTACGCCTGCACATTGAACGTATACGGACCTTCCGGAAGCCCTCTGTCTGGTTCATTCCAGAGCCGTGGATCAGCAGAGGATGGAAAAACACTGTATCTCCTTTCTCCATCTCCAGGTGAACTCTGGAATGGTTTGGGTCGTAGTTACGGACCCCATGGTACATCTTATTTATCCCACCCTGGGAAGAAATAAAAAGCTGTGATTGACTGCACGTGCGGATGATCAGCTCAATGTAACCATCCTCACCTCCCACTCGGGGTAGTCGTGTTCCTGTAGGGTGCCTTTGTGAGATCCCGGTAGGACAACCAGACAGCCGTTTTGACGGTGCACTTTCTCCATGGCCGTCCATGCGCACACAATGCGGTCAGCGGGTCGGAAGGCGAAATAGTGTAAATCCTGATGCATAGGGTGGCGAGAAGTTTTCTTACCTAGGAAATTTGGGATGAAAGTGTGTATTTGTTTGAGTAAGTTCAGGTACATTTTTCATGTCCAGAGCGGGTTCTACCTGTATCGGGAGGCTTGTTGATAAGCATAGTGTGCATGGCCATGATGTTACGTCCAGTAAAACCCTCCACATACTTCAGGATCTGTGAGACAAGCATTCAGGTGACAATAATAATAATTACATTATCATACAAGATTAAAAAGAACATGTATTGTGACATTTTTGTAGTAAGTTTATTGAATATGTGTCTACCTGGGGTAACGTGCAGTACCGAAACAGTCCTGGAACTTCTTGGAAGTCCTGAAGTTTGGTGACAGCCTTTTCACCCTCGACAAACTCAGACTTAGCGATTGATATGTCTCTCATTACCACCAAGCCAGGGACCTTCACCTCTCTCTTACAAATCTGTTCAAAGGCTTTACTGTGAAACATACATTTAGGGATTCAGTTAGATTGACTCGAATGAACCGAAATGACATACTGAATACAGATCTCACTAATAAATGCACTAATAAATTGATTATGATTGCCTGAATTTCTCGATGTCTTCAGCAGACACAAGGTTTCGAATGAGGATGAATCCATTCTCTTCATAAGAAAGCCTTTGTTCTGGAGTCAGGATGTCTGTGTCCAGTGTGTATCTGCACACAAAATAATACATATATGAATCGAATAAACAAGGGCTTATGCAACTGGACTTCCGGTCTTATATTTACACATATATAGCCCTTGTGACAACTTCCTTGTGTTACATACACAGCAACACAGTATACCATGACCTGTGCTGCATCTTTAATATACAGACATACAAAAATCTGTCTACCAGACCGACCGAAAGGTTTGAGGATGATGATGATGGGAAACACTTTGCGCAGAGGTGAAGGACGCACGCTGAGTCACACGTGTTAAAGTTCATTTGGCATGTTATGTAAAATCATTACACAAAAGACATACTGTACATTAGAGACGTATGACTTATGATAAAAATGAAATGCACATAAAAACGATTTATTTGATTAATTCATAATAATAATAAACAAAACATATGATATGATTTATTCTTTATATTAACAATTATAAGCAATATTAACAGTAAACAAACATTCATATACGCAAAAAGCACAAGAGAGACATTTTTGAAGAACTTTATACAAAAACAAAGTTGCTTGAAAGATGTTTGATTTACAAAATTGACTGTATAACAGCTAATAATGATAACAAACCAGTAATCAACAATAAACATAACAACAAGACGGAAATACACGAGACGAGTTATCCAGACTTAAGAATGAAACGTCACAACAATGTTACATTGTTACTGTTACCTCATTAAAGCTCATGTTATTAACCCTCCCATAAGTTACACCGCATAAGTTAAAACGACTGTTTTAAAGGATACAACACTGCCGTGTGCGCCATTCAGATGATTTAAAACCACCTTCAGTCTGTCTGCGGCCCGAGACATATTCTCCCAGTGCGGTGAAATCTCCTTAATGGTGAACTCTGACCTCCAGCGTTTGACTGGCCGTGTGTTTGTTTGCTTGTGTAACGTGTAACTGGGCTAAAGTGCATTGCAACGTGCTCTACGTATTTTAAAAAGGGAGCGGACATTAACGATTCAAATTCAAAGACATTCACGCAAATAGCATGTATATGTTTTAATAAATAAACGTATTAAAAATTCTGTATTTTGTTTACTGGGTTGTGAGGGGGCGCGGTCACCGAGGGGTGTGACGTCATCAAATCACGACGGATATTGACTCGTTGTGGCTAAAAGGGATACAGCTACGGCCGGAAGTGATGCAAAATCTCGCCATAAAAATACAATTAATAACATTATCTAATGCCCACACCCACACCCAACCCAAACCTAACCTTACAGTCAAAAAATAGTCATTAACTAGTGGTCAGGGCGACAAAAAGTATGTGGTATTGAACTGCGCATGCCCAGTGTATGTAGCTGTATCCCTTCTAGCCAAAACCGGTTACAAAACAAGGTTAAAAAATAATAATGTTTTGCCTCGACAGGTCTGTCCATCTCCGTAAGCGTATATTATTTGTATTGTTACGTTTTTAACCTTACAAATTATTTATTTAGGAGTGAAATGAAAAAAATGCCCCTCTTTATATATATTGTACCAATAATCAAACATATTCAGCAAAAATTAACACTCACTTTTTTTGAGTGGAAATCCCAGAAGAAAGAGAAACGTATGTAAAAGTAGGCGTATGCTTCAGAATTTTTTATTGAAGATGTATAATTGATATATATATATAATTATACATTGTATATTATTTGTAGTACATTACAGAGCAACTACAAGTAAAGATCAAATGAAAGGATATTATCAATCATAATATGTCAGATCATAAATGAAACAAATTTCTGGTTGCTTTAAAGAAAGGTTATAATCATCCACGAAAAAATCATGTTTATCACAACAGTTTGGTTCAGTGTCCCGGACAGGGATAAAGACAGTCCTAGGCTAGAATAAATGTAAGAGCTGTCCAAACTGACAACAACTTGCACTGACATCTTAAAATACATCAGTGGCTTCGTGCTGTCTCAAAACGCAAGTAATATGTTTTTTTAAATCATCTTTATTAAAACTACTTGAATTTCCAAATTAAACTAAGGCCTAGGCCTGGTTTAAGATGATCCCTGTCCTTGAAACCGGCCCTTTATTTCACTGCTTATTCTGGTATGAACACAGTCAACCACTCAAGAAGTGAAAAAGAAATCATGCTCATTCTGCATCTGAGTACGGAACACAGTATTCGCCTTCGCCACTTTCTTAGGCGTGTCGAGATACTTGTTCAGCAGAGCTTTGTAGTGCTTCTCAGGGTTGCCGTTCATGTTCTCCTTTTCCAGGTGTAGTAGGCATTGGTTGGAGGTATGTTTAGATTATTGGCCAGCCACACCCAGAGTCTAGAACAGGGCAGAAGACCCACGGCAAAATACAACGGATCTCCTGACATCAGTTTCTTGTAGAATGACAGATACTTCCCCATGGCTGGAGTTTGCTGGATGGAAGGCTCACCCTGTTAAATGAGAGTCGATATGAATTTCATATTCAATTAGTTTAAAAGGAACATCTGAAAGGTCTTCGTTTATTCTTACCTTAAAAAAATACTGATTGAGCATGAAGTCCGCGAAACTTTTATAACTTGAGTATCTGCCGGTCATGAAGACTTTGAGGTCTGAAGGTTGAGATACTTTTGCACTCATTTTCTTCAACATCTGGGTCACTTTGAGTACATAGTTGATGTCCTGTATGGTGAAGTTGACGTATCGCTCAGCCTGCAGCTGCCGCTCTCCATTTGTCTCAGGAAGTCCACTCTGAGTGTTTTTATTGGCGATGTCTGTATTCTTCTGCCACAGATATTCATACACATCTTCCACAGAGCTGATCGCCAAACTGTAGCTATAGAAGGCGTCACAAAACAATTTTCTTACTTCATAGAATATAACCACTATAAAATATAAATACATTTCTGATCGACATCAGGCCTGATATTAGTAAAATTAGATTAGGGCTTACCTGCAGTTTACGAAACACAGACACAGAAATGCTGTAGTCCTCATGGTTTCTGGATCTTTTGAGTGTAATTCACACTCTACAGTTTCAGTAATGTGTACTGCTTCTCTAATGAACTCTTTTATAGTGACTGTTTATTAGGTAATACCGAATTGCACCAATGGATCGTCAGTGATCTACGTTTCATACAGTACATTTCCATTTGTAAAACACAATTCTAAGAAATGAACTGAATCTTGCAAGCTTGTCAGCTGCCACTGATATACTGTTTGTGCAACATGTGGTTGATTTGTTACTTTCAACAGTTTTTCAAACATGTTTACAGACACGAAGCACTTAACGAGCCAAATGAAATATTGATGATATGCTGGTTCACCGTTAACTTTTATTTTATTTTGTCTGGTAATTGGTGAAAATTGACTTTATTTTGTCTTCTGGGAAAGATATTGTAAATATTTTATGTGGCTTCTGAAAGGTCTTACTTAATGAAATCTTTAAATGAGATCTATAAGTAAGCATCAGTAATCGTACCTTTTGTAATTGACCTCTGTTGTAGTACTTGTGAAAAGATGGATCTTACAGTACTGTTGGAAAGGGTTCAAATATGTCTGGACCTGGAGTTTTCTTTTTAGAAGAGCAGTGTAATGGCTCAAGACAAACAAGAGATTCATGAACATCTTTTACAAAACATAAAAACACCCGTTAAGCATCCAGGTAAGAACAGCGTTTGACCTTGACCTTTTGCTAGATTTAGTTTTTGAACAGAACTCTATTCGCTTCCTTTAAGCCGAATGACAGGATCTTTGAAAACCATCAGTTGTACAACATTACGAAAGAGTTCTTGTTACTTTTAGTGATTCTTCAATTCACTTCGATAATTTTCATTTCAATTTTATTTCTGTAGTGCTTTTCATAATGTGTATTGTTGCAAAGCTTTACAGACATAGAAACACTAGAAGATACCTAAGATTCTTGAGATTCTTTTAGAGTTTCAGCAAAAATCTCACTCATTAAAGTGCTCAAAATACCTGCAAATATTCACTGAGCATAACAAAAAAGGGTTTAATACCTCCCTACGCCATTAAAAAAGAAACTGTACTGCACAGATTATAATAACTGACATTCACAAATGTAAAACGAATCATCTTTTATTTCTATTATGGATTACTTAAACAATAGAATTTATAGACATTTAAATATATATATATTGATTTGAATATCTATTTATAAATATATTTTTTACAAGTAATCAAGTTTCAAAACAAATTTTAAAATCTATTTTATCCCAGTTAACAAGAACACAATACTAAAATTGCTGTGTAAGTGTCATCAGTGTGATTGTAAATATATGTGCAGTGTTGAACTGAAAAATAACAGAAACAATGTTAAACTGCGTTTTGAGACTTTTTCCTCTGTATCAGTGTAAACCTGTCTTTACCGCAAATCTTGAAATAAGGGAACTTTTGAGGTCTTCTCAAGTAAGGAAATTACGAAATAAGTCTTAGAAAGACAACAGAAGTTTGGAAAGTGCAAAGAAATTACTTTCATTATGAAAACCCATCATTATAAGAAGAAGTTATAACATGATTTACATTTATTCATTTAACAGATATTCTGAATAAGAGCACACAATAAATAGTACACAAGATGTGTAGGAAGAGTCATGAAATCAGGTGAGAAGAGAACAGAATTAAATTTAAATAATGAATTTACAAGATGAATTCATCTACAGCAGTGTTTCTCAAGAAGGAGGCCTCAACGAATTGCATTGGAATTAGCTCAAACAAATAAAAGAAAGATTTCTTGTGGTAGTTTGGTAATTTCTTATAACAAATATCTTTCTTTCTAATTTCTAATTACGCCAAGCTCTAGAATATTTTATTAGATAGAATTTGTAGGTCAAATTTAGAATTTAAATGTTGTTGTGGACAATGTGCGGCCTTGAAGTCAAAAGGTCGATATCTACTGATGGGATACAACTGAAATTGAAACTGTTTTAGAAACATATGGCTCATTCTTAAATCCATATTCTCTGTTGTGTGCTACTACGTTTACTATATTGAATTCTATATTTAACAGATCCGTCTCTTATCTGTCATTGCTCATGGTGGGAGCTTTTAAATGATGTTAAGATGAAAATTTCATTGAAACGATTGGAAGATTGTTGCACGTTTGTACTTTAAACTTCCCCACTAGAAAAACCTAAACAATCTCTTAAAGGAAATCATGACAGCGCTGTGTTCGAACCCACAGCCTTCTGGGTATGAGAAAAGATCGTTATCAAACACCACAATGCACCAACACCAGAAAATATGAGTCGTGGCGTTCTTCTAGCGGCAGGTGGCGTTGTATGCCAGTTCACAGATGGGCGCACAACGCAAAAATAATTGTGCAAGCTTCTTCCTCAACCTCCGATGTCACCCCTAGGCGGAGGCGTCAGTACACGGGCAGCGGCAGCACCAGCACCCCTCCCGGTTTGAACCATCGTCACTGAACGCTCAAGGGAAGCGATCGCCATAGTGAACTTAAACACGAAGCTCCCGCAGTTATTCGACTCGTTGCGGAGAGGATATCGGCGTACGTTATCGCTATCGGACGGGCAAGAGCGCGTTGTTTTCGTCTGAAACGCGACTCGTGTTTGTGTGTTCGTGGAGTGTGGAAGACGGCATCCGGCCTCCGAGAAGCAGGCGAGGGCAGGGACTCGGGTCCGAACAACGTTTGTCGTCTCTGGTGAGTGTGAATATGGCTGTGTTCGCCAGAGCGGAAGAAAAAAGTGACGCTGCAATGGAACGTTGGAATTGGAACGATACATTGTGACATTAATACATTGTAACGCTGATACAATGTAACGTTTGAGGCATTTGACGTTTTGTAACAAAGACGCACTATTAACGAAGTTGCAACGACACACTTGTACATGCCGGGAATGAATGTGTAGTTGCGTAAAAACACCGAGTTTAATGTAACGATGTGATGTCATTTACTTTGTAGTTCGTCAAACAAAACTACAGCTCTACCGAGTGTTTGGTGCAATAATCGGATATAAATGTCGTTTGATCGACTGGTGTGTTATCAGCACGACGTATGTGTCGGGTGTCGCGTTGTTTTGCTATGAAAGGAAAGCAAAACCGTTGATTTGAGGTGTTGTGTATTTAAGGTTCTGCTAGTAGCGAATTCCACCACTTAGTTGAATAACCATGACAGTCTTCGCAGAATTGTTTAATATTGTTTTGGAGCGAGCGTGTTTGTTTTCGCAAACAGAATTAAGATTTTTCAACAATTCAAGTCTGATGTTGAACTAACAAAAGCACAGATCTAGCAGCTCGTTTGCATGTTTGAAAACAGTCTAAAGACAAAGCTCCCTGCTGAAGTGACTGTACAGATTCTACAAAAACCATCAGCTTTTTATTATTAAAACTATTACAATTTTATTTATGTTGTGTGTTACAGTAGGACTGAATGGGATCCCATCCACCAGTTAACATCCCACCAACAGATCCAAACACATTACCAGCAGAGACCCATAGAGACCATTATAAAACCTATACAGTTCCCATTATAGTCATTAAATTCATTGAACCCTGATGGTGGTTTTTCAGCAGGTATCGCTGTTTATCCATGGAGGACATTTTGTGAAATAATTCTGTGAACTGTCAGGAAGCCGTGAACATATTCTGCATTTTTGAATCAGATATTCTCGAACAGCAGGTGACTCCACAACACTGAGAGATGTGTTGAAGTGTGTAATGAATCGTCAAGATGGACAAATGTGTCTCCGGCAGAGGGAAGTTTTGCACTATAACACACGAGTGTAGAGAACATGCCAACTTCATGTGCCCTTTTTTCTTAGGACATGTTATTTTTATGTGTGTTGCATATGCAGTGGATGAAAATGGGCATTCATTGAATACCACAGACGAGCATCCATGTATGCATGCGCAGGAATATTTGTGTCATGCGCGCCCTATTTGGACGAGTTAATGGGCCAGTGGCCAGTTTAGGGGTTTGCCATGGATGATGCACATCTCTCAATCAGGGTCTCTTGAAATGGAAATGAGGGTGCGTTGCGTTCCATCGCCTGGCATGCAGCTGCTGTATGGATGACCCAAATCGAGAACTGAGGGTTGGCTGTTCTTCCACAGTACGTAATGTGGCCCACATGGTGATGGATGCATGTTGGGTATATGAGGGTAGGCACGGCTGCAAGTTCTGTGATGTATTGTGTGCTTCTTTACCCCTGTGTGTTTGATGATGCGGCACAATGCAACATCAGGATAATGGGTCCCTGCCTCTCCCACATAAATCTCAAGATACAGTGTCATGTTGTATGCGTGCTGTGACAGGAGCAGGGTTACAGGGCCATTGTGGCTTCTTGGTCTTTTGTGCTCATCTACCTTTATTGTGGTAGATCGAGCTGATAATGCATGACCCGTAATACAGCAACAATAAAAAACGCCTTTGCTTCATTTGTCACCCAACACTTCACTTTTTTCTTCTTAAACTCTTAATCGCTGTATTTTATTTGTAAGTTCTTAAGGTAGCGCTATAGTGATTGTGTCATTTGTTGTCTTATTGTTTGACAAGTAAATGTTTTTTCCCCTCATTTTAGTCATCCTCAGAAGATCTTGAAACAGTTGTACAGTTAGAATGTGTCAAATAGCCATTCTCTATTGAAACTAAACACTGCCTGATGATGTCGTCAAAATAAATGGGATTAATAGACTAGAAAATAGACTGCATGAAAATCTGAATTTACAGCCTGGACGCTGGGGGTGTTCTGCGTAGTTGCCAGGGCATTGTGCGGTTGCTATGGAGTGATGGATGGTTGTGAGGGTTCCCCCAGTCCCAATTCTGCAATCCAACTGAATGCAACAGAGAAAGTTTTAAATGATTTAAATGACCCATATACTCACTGACATCTCATTCCAAACCTCTATGACTTTCTTCCTTGTGCAGGAAACCAAAAAATATTTTGAGGATTGTTGCTGACCCAATAACATTGGAGTCCATTGACTTCCTTTGGATAGACACGAAACCATTTCTCAAAATATCTTCTTTTGTGTTCCAGCGAAGAAAGAGTCATATACAGGTTCATGAGAGTGAATAAATGATGACAGAATGTTTTTTGGTGAACTGTCCCTTCAAGGGTGTTTTTTAGACCTTGCATGTACATATGAGGAGCAGTAACGGTGATGTTTGCCCTGGGAGCTCTCACACAAAGCTTTCTCTATGTGTATCTTTGAACATAAATGGTTAAATTATTCTAGTTTCTATATTTCGGTCACAAAATCGATGTTGTTTTCTGGGTAACTGAATGTGGTGTTCTCTGTTGCTGCAGTAACGGTTAAAGCACAAGGATTTTAGGAGCATGAGACGGCAGTTTTTCTTTTTCATTTACTTTTCCCATGTTATTCGACTTAACGTTGCGGATTTATGCTTTTCCTAGCAAAACAGATTATCAGTGTGATGTAATAATTCTCAGTGATACCTAATCCCTCCATTCAATAAGCACTGCGAGGGTTTGTGAAAGGGAGACAGTCCGATGACAGTTTTTGAGAGCTATTTTCCCACATGCAGTGCATTGATTTGATTCTTAAATTTTTTCTGAGAGATTTTGTGCCGTGTGTCTGTGGGTAAGGTCAGCGAGAAGGTGAAAACCCATCGTCGCAGGCATTCATGTAACTTGACCTGCTTAAGCCGAAGCTCGGCCAGCACTTGGGTATTGTTATCGGAGAACGGCTGTCTCTTGTTCTCTCTGCATTGGTGTTCTTGTTCAATCGGCAGGTCAAGAGCACGCCGGGATGCAGTTAATTTAGTTGAGGAACAGCTGATGGCCTATATTGCAGGGGCGCGCACAGACACATCTGACTGCACGCCCACATGCTTTCCTCCGCCACCACAAGCTGTTTTCTTAGCCATCTTAAAATGCATACTATTTTCAAACGTGCCCGGTCTCACAAAGTAGAAGTGAAGATCTGTGCGTCGTCTCTGCAGTTAAATGCAAAACCCACTCATCTTTACAGTCCCATGTTTTAAAGTGATTGTTCACCCAAAAATGTACTCGCCCTCGTCATCTCAAACCTCTATGACTTTCTTACATCCGCAGAACACAAAAGATGATATATTTTGAAGAACTTAACAGCACTGGCCCCCAGTCACTTCTATTGTATTCTCTTCTAAAACCAATGCAAGTGAATAGGGTCCAGTTAACAACATTCTTCAAAATATCTTCTTTTGTGTTCTGCGGAAAAAAGAAAGTCATACAGGTTTGAAATGACAAGAGGGTAAGCGATGAGAGAATTTTCATTTTTGGGTGAACTATCACTGTAATTTTATTTTCAGCAAAGCAACATGTAGCTGCATGTACTGTAGTGGCATTTACCCACATATGCATCTATATGACGAGTATTTTGTTTGCCTGGTTGTTCTTGGGAACACAAACATTGCATTTTGGGGGGTTTATAGAGTTAAGAGTTTAGCCCGTAATATCAAACTTTGTTCTGTAGCTTTTTTGTAGTAAGGTCATGATTATATGATGTTATATTGTGTGGCTTGTTAAAGGAACGGTTCACCCAAAAATGTAAATTATCATTTACTCACCCTCGAGTTGTCTCAAGCCTGTGTAGATGTTGCTGTTCTGCTGAACACAAAGAAATATATTTGGAAGAATGCTTGTAACAGTTCTGAACTGTTTGGTTTCCCACATTCTTCAAAATATCGTCTTCTGTGTTCGATAGAATGAAGAAATGTATACACATTTGAAACAACACGAGGGTGATGACATACTTTTCATTTTTGGGTGAACTTTCCCTTTAAAGGCGGGATGTCAGATTTCTCATAGCCGTTGTTGATGTTCAAATCACCAAAACAGACACACCCCTACCCCCATCTTTTGCTTTCGTCAGCGCTCGGCTCGACTAATGTCCATCCTATGCACTGTGCACCTTACTGCTGATTGGCTACAAGGTTGTTTTGGTACTCGGCCCCGACTTTGTCTAAACAAGCGTAATTCTGAAATCGGACACCCCGCCTTTAAGGAGATATGTGTGTATCAATGCTCCCAACAGTCGGTTTTTCGGTTTTCTCAAAAATGATAAATCTCCAAAAGACTTGTGTTAACTTTAAGGAGCAATGGATATTACTTGTTGGTGGCATGATCTTTTGATTTGAGCCAGTAAGCACCGAACGCTCTAGCACAACATAGCTGCTAAAATGCAAAGCTTTTTAGTATTTGTACAGGTGTCAACTTTGTGATGAGGATAAGAAAGTTGTCTTTCGTGTGGTACATGTCTATTCCTAAGCACAAGATGTAGTGTTTTTCAGATGGTTGAGGTATTTCACACTGTTTGGACACTGCTAGTAAAGTAGCCGTGTCTTCTAGAAAGGGCATGTTGCTATTGGCAACAAGAACTCTGTTCCTCTGTCTTTTCAAGTTCAATGCTCTCTCTCTCTCTCTCTCTCTCTCTCTCTCTCTCTCTCATTTTCAATTTCAAGTTTAAGGTACTTTATTGGCATTATTGCGTGTTCTTACAATATTGCTGAAGCATTGAACGTATAACAAAAGACATAGAGTAAGTACAAACATGAGTGTTAAATTAAAATAAGGTGCTGCTGAGTAAGGCATAAATATAGAATGAAATATAAAATAACGTATATGTAAGTAATCAAATTAAATATGGATATATCTCTTTTCAAAGGATGTGACCCAACCCGGGTGCCGTCACGTTTTCTGTAAAATGTTATGATTTTGTTATTATTACTCACACCTAGTTTCTCAATTAGTCAGAACTGCTTTAGCGGAGACGCATGTTTTGTGCTTTACCTCATGCATGGTGCGGAATCTTTTTCTCTTCCGTCTTCCTCAAAGAGGAAGTGGCAAACTTCACAGGAAGTGAACAAATTAGAGAGTTCATGTGCCCCCTGTGCGCTAATGACATCATGTAATTCCAGTCCTCAGACTCTTGAACCCCTGCACAATACGAGCTATGTCAGCCATGCGAGGAATGCACAAGTGTGTGTGTGTTTGTGTGTGTTTGTGTGTGTTTGTGAGTGCTTGTTATCATTTGACTCAAGCCCCCTGTTTGGTTTTAAACTAAACTGTAAAAGTTCTTGGTATGTTGGACAGGAGCCTGTTGATATTTGTGTATGTCTCTCTCTCTCTGTCTCTCTCACTCTTTCTCTCTCTCTCTCTCCCTCGTACTAAACCGTGCAGACTGAAAGGTTTCTTTGTGTACTGTTGCACAGAGCCAGACTGCTTCAGCGTCACACACACAAAATTCCTACAGTACCATCCAGTGCTCATCTCACACCCCACACTTGGCTCTGCTGTGCTAAATATGCTCTCTCTGCCATATAGTGACCCATTTTCTGTGTGATCATTGCTGCGACACCCATTGTGTTACAGGTCTATAGATTTGTAGTTCTGTGCTCTGATTGGCTGGTCTAGGTGAAACATGGATGCGGTTGCAAACACTTGTCTGTGTCCTTCCATCTGAGTGAGAGTGTTCTGGAGATCTTTCAGCGCTCAACCTCTAAAATATTCATGGCGAGGCACATCGATAGAGAACAGACACTTTGGTGTCACTCACCTTCGAAGGAGCGTGAGTGTCGAGTGAGCTCACATTGTGTTTACATTCCCTGTCCGTCTCTAAGCAACAGCGAAGCATCACAGATCTCCACGCTCGTCTTTTTGGTGTCTTTCTGCTGCGTGGAACATTCTAAACTTGTGGGTTGAGGTTGATGCAAGTTAAATGAACTTTTTCACCTGTGGACAGTGTTCATACCTCTTGTACTTGTTTATTATAGACAATTTTACTTTGTCACATATTTTAGCACTACAGATATAAGAAAAAAGAAATGATACATAAACAGAATTACCATATAAACCCATTAGAAACCATCTCAGAAATTCTTATGGTTTCCATTAAAACACCTTTTTGTAGTGTGTTGTGGCATTATTCCAGTAGGATTTAATATACCACCAATAGAATCCAACACATACAAGCACCATTATATTTTCAATTAAAACCAACTCGATTCCCATTATAGCCATTAAATCCAGTACATTTTCTGCTGCGGTTTGGGCAGGGATCAATTGTTTTTTTTTTCCAGCAGGGTGGCATACCCATACATATGAATGATGTATATATCGTTGGTGTTTTATGTATTTTCTCTTTATTTCAAAAGAAACTTTTGATGGAATGTATGGCATGTTGTCCCTCAATTTCTGAAAACAAACTGTGTGCAAGTAATTCACTTACTGTAGAAGTGTACTGTACGGGTCAATAGTTTTATTTCTATCCCGTGATTCCCTTTTTCATTAGAGATCACACAGACCTTTTCTGAGTTTCTAAAGGAAATAAGTTTGCCCTGGTATGTCATTTCCTCAGTATGATCAACAAAAGTACTTCATTCTTGTTTGTGCTTCTAGTTGTGAGTGGTTTAGCCAAGTGTCCAAAAGGCTAATATCTTGAAATAGTCGTCCACGCTCACGTCCCTTGTGATCTGTCATGGGACATTCAGCGGTGTGGGTTTTTTAGCTCTTGTTTTGCGCAAACAGGAACAGAGCTTATAATCAGGACCTAACATCACCACGAGAGGCCTTTGGATTTCATGTCTTGACTTATCTGATTCTGGATGGTGTTTGTAAATACTGGTAGCATCGAGTCTAAACCGGGTAAAGATTTATTAAGCACTGCGATTTATCAAATATGCTGTATGTGTGTCAATGTGGGTGATTGTTTGTGAAGACGACATTGAAGGGATGAATGAGATCTTTGTGTTGATGTATTGCCTTTTAAAACCAGGCTGGGATGTATGGTGTTGACGGAAAAATTATTCTAATTATATCGCATGTTGAACAAAATTAGATTTCATCATTTCTGTTGATTGTTCAGAAAAAAACACATTTATTTAAACATGCATATAAGTCAACTTTAAGTGCTCTAGGAAATAAATTGCGCATACTGACACCATTTTGGTTTTGTGAGGTCGTGAAGCAGATGATGTCATAAATGAACTTTCATTGAAGGGCAATGCTTCTTCCGCTTGTTGTTTTAAGAGAAGACTTTATCTGATCCCTGAAATATTAGCCACAGAGATCTGTACCTGGAATGCAAATGAATGATCACTATCTAGAGAACATTTATGCAGACTAGTGTTCAAAGATGAATCTGAAGTTAACCTGCTTGTTATTGACCAAGCACAGGTACGCACGCTATCCTGTGTTTAAATGGCAAAGATGGTAAAGAGCAGGAGAAAGTGGGGAATGATTAACTTTCTGGGATAAACAGGCAATACACTTAATGTCCAAAGTTTGGTTAGAGCGCACTGTAGACAACTAGAAAAAGATCCCATGCAGAAACACATAAACACACTTTTTTCTTTTTGTAGAATAAGTTCAGCAACGTTGTACTGTAATTTCAATCTCCTATCCAATCATTAGCTCTACTTAAAGGACGGGAAATTACTACCTAGTCGTTCAGACAATCCCACAACACACTTTTGTCGCTTCTATCGTGACATTTGTTTGCCTGTTGTCTGGAATGCCACTCTGCTGCGGGAACAATGACAGGAAGTGTGCAGTCGTCATGGCTACGTAGTGGTTAAGAGGATCGTGGGATTAGAAGACTCATGCAGGTGTCAACATATGACGTATCAGCCACAGATGAACATTGAACACGGTGTAACGTCTCGACTCTTAAGTGCACAATCGACACTTCCTGCTGTACCACAGGATGTGTCGATTGTGCACTTAAGAGTTGAGACGTTACACCGTGTTCAATGTTCATCTGTGGCTGATACTGACCTCTGGGTCGAGGTTAGTTGAGTTTTCGTGTTTTTTTTTGAGTGACACTTCTGGGTGTTGCAGGGAAAGCTGGCTTCTACAAGCTAAAGATGGAAGAGTACATGTGGAGTAAATGGAGCATCTCTCAGGTGGAGAATGAGAATTTGGGACATTGCAAATGCTTCTGGGATGTGCGTTCTCATTCGGTGACCTCCGAGTTCTCCTCCCGTAAAACTATTTCCATATGTCCTCAAAACTATTGTTCCTCGATCTGTCACTTAAAGTACAACACAAGGGTATTTACTTTAAAGCATTCATTCAACAGCTACCTCATGATGCAGTTCATATTGCAATAAAGATTTCGCAGTATGTAAATATATATTTAAACTTAAAATCTCTCTAAGCTTTTTATTACTTTGTGTTTGCTGTGATGGTATAAAACCGGATATATAATCCCTGAATGCAACTACTTATGTATATGAATAGTATAAATACCATGGTATGTAATTCATTACCGTGGTATTACAATGTATGTTGTGACTGTAACAGTAAGTTCTACCCATTTAAATCCATTCTTTTCTCAGGTTTGTTGCTGTAGATCATGTGGAGGCTGGGTGTAATATCAGTCTGATCTTGCGTTGGCGTGTATGTGTGTGTATCGGAGACAGAGAACAGGCAGTTCTCTACTGGAGTCGGTGCTTCTCACAGATTCATTTGTCATGGGGGATTGTGTGTGCGATCATCCTCTTATCTCCTGCAGACACAAACACGTGCACACGCATACACACGCACTTAGGAGCATAACAAGAAAAAAAAGAAATCGGTATCGGTTTCCATGCATGTGTTTGTTGTACGGGAGGTCCTGGATGTACACATGTGCTTTATTGTATACGTCAATGTGCAGGATGAAAGACGTGTTGACTTTAAGCGTTTTATTTCGACTTAACGTTCGTGCAGCCCTGCTTTAACAGGTCAGGGGGATTTTGTGAATGTTTTATGGTGCGACGCGCAAAAACGTGTAAGTGCAGACTGTGCAGTTGCTGAAAAAGTGAATGCACATCTCTCTTCAACGACCTAAATGCTTTGAGGTGTCTTGTGTGGGCAAATTGTGGAGCAATTGACTTGTATTTCACACTGCGTTACACTGGGAATCACCCGGCTGTCCCTGAATTCAGAGCTGTTCTGTGTTGTGATTTTAGCTGTGAGTATTTGCTGACAAAAGGACAAAGATCACCTTCTGTTATAAAGCGTTATCCTCTCATTACACCCCTGACCTCAGTCTGCTCTCAGTCTGTTTTACAGACTATGCTTAGTCACACATCCAAACACAACGTGTGCACCTATTTTGCCTGTCCATCATTGTGTTTGGATATCAGTTGTCCTGTGACCTCAAGGCAGGTCGCTGTATGAATGGCTTTAGACCCTTGACCTACCCATCAGTCTTCGCATTGCAAGCGGGGGTGAATTTACATGCTTTTTTTCCAGCGTGGAGCTAGAGCGCAGAGCGTATTAATGACTCGCTGAAGTACTCCAAACATCGTCGAGGAGATTAAAGGACATTATGGCCTCTCTCCCTCCATCTTCTGTGACTCTCATTACATTATTCAATCTAAAGAACACAACCTTTGATGTCCCGTGTAGGACGAAGGGCAGATGTGTTAATGCATTTAAACACTCCACACGTACACATGTGAAGACGGGACCAGACTTGACTTCTTCTTGGATAACCTTTTGATGTTCCTGTTCTGTTAGCGAAAGTTCCCCCATCAATGGCCATTCAAAATGAGAAACTGAAAACATTTTGTATGCGGTTGGTGTTTATTGGTTTTATACTTGATGTTTTGCCAGGGACTTGTCATAAAGGCAGATTTTAAATCGCAAACTTGTGCCATTCTGGGCGCATGGCTTTCTCCAGATATCGTACAGTATACCTCCTTGATTCAAATGGACGATTAGAAATGCATTATACAGCCACTTGAACAGTCACACATGTAGTGTGGCTAATTTCGCACCCCGTTTAACTTGTCTCTTTATCTCCCCTGTCTCTCTCGCCCTTGTTTTGTCATTTTGTCTCACTCGCTTGCAGTTCGCCGCAGACGAGCAGAGTTGCTGTGGAGATCTCATGCTTTGTAGTCAGGCACAAAGGCATCATTCTGTTTCTTCTGTGTCTTTTTCTCGTTCGCTCTATTCTGTTTTGTGCTCGTTCAACCCCACTCTCTCTCTCCTCTCTCTGAGTTCTCTGGGCCCCCCGGGATCTTGCTTCCAGGCTTTGGCTGGAAGGAAATTTGTGGCTTAAACAATGCCGTCCAACGACGAGTGCTTGGCGGCCAAATAAACAGTTATGGAGGGGTAGATTACTGATTCTGATCTGTGAGAAAGAAGATGCTGAGAAGTCCCAGGAAAGACGTGTTGCCATGGTGACGGGATTGGACTTTTATTTGTGTGCGTGTGGGAACAGATAAAAAGAGAATTTTCTAAAACACCGAGATTCCTACAATATTCATTAGGTGTGCGCTGCGCTTTCCAGACTTTTCCTTGGAAGTCAAGCGTAGTAAATGGTTTTGTAATGAAGAAGATTTTGGGAGATTGTACTTTATAAGTAGTGTTCCAACATTGCATTTACAACAACACATACTGATAAAATGTAGACTTTGAATGCACTGTAAGTTGCTTTGGATAAGTGTTTGACAAATGCATAAATATCAATACCTAATAAAATCATTTAGACTAAGGTCAGGAGATATTTCTGGAGATATTTGATAGAACTGCATGATATTAAAGATGAACGTGATATGCAACAACTTAACAAATACATTAAAATATTTTTTTATATATGATTTGTGATATATGGCAATGCTTTAAATCTGAACTATATTAAAATACAATTAAATAGGGAATTTTATAACCAACGTATATGTTTCACGCTCTTTGTGATTTGTTCATTTTTGATTTGCTCGTTGTTCATTTTCCACGCACACACACAGCATTAGCATTCAGACTCTTTGCTCTCTGCATTGACTTTTAACTTTGACTGTACGTAACTTTTTGAAGTATTAAAGTTATTGCAAACCATTGCGATATTACAAGAATTTTGATATATTGTGCGGGCCTAGTATTAGGTGTTTTTAGATTACATCGGGGCTTATTTTCTAACTTTTCTCTCATTTAAACACGTTATACTTATTTTCTATAGCAGGTCTCAAAAGTACTAAACCCTTGTCGTATTGATGCGTCATTTTGCGTACAGTGTTCAAATCTACTGGACATTGGTGCAATGGCTTTTTCAAGTTGGAAGCCCATGGTGTGAACTTGGAAGCCTGCGTGTGTGCGTATGTGTGCTTGCATGTTAACCCAGTTTCTGTCTCTGCAGGCTGCATTTAATTAGACTGCTGTTTGAGGCCTCTGGCTGGTGACTGGTTTGATGTCGGGCCTCCCTGCTCTAATTACCTCTGGTCTGGGGTGGCACCCGGCTGCAGGGCCCATCCCAGAATTCATCTGGATCAGAGGCAGCAGTCCTCTGTGTGGGTCATTCATTGTGCTTGTGGTCTCGATCGGGCTGTTGTTTTGTTTGCGCGCGAAGAAAGTCATGCTTTTATTTTTGCAAGCTCCGCAAGAGCGTGTTTGTGCTCGTGTGTATTTGGGATGTTTTGTCTTCTACTGTGCCTCCCCCCAGCGCACACGCGAGGGTTTGTTATGGTTTGGGTTGTGTGCCCTCACGCTGTCACACAAAAGACCCCTTATCTCTCAAGAGGAGTGCGTCACGGGGGCGGCGGGCTAATCCCAGCCCAAGGGGTGTATATGAGACTGTAAACCGATTCTCCTCCTGGTGTTTGATCTTCCTACTGTCTTATGAGTGGAGGACTGAAACAACGCGAATAGAGACTGATGGAGTTGAATAAAACGACCGACACCAAAGACGACGTGTATTTTGTTGTCTTTCTTAAACTACTAACAGTAGCCAAAAGCTACAGGTTGGATTTAACCATCAAAATATGAACACGCATGCGATTTTTAATTCATATTATTTAATCATATATTTGAACGAAAGGCCAAAGGCTCGGATGGAGCAAAAGCCCCGCCCCCTTCCACACACTCATCAAATCACTTATAATCATCTATTCATATTAGAAAGTATAATTCTCTCATTCTCCCCGCGGCCTCCCCAGCTTTCCTAACAGTCTGATCCCCCGGAGAGCTGATGCCCGGGGACTGATATCGTGCCAGGCCGAGGGTTAATGAAGCGAGGGGGCGGGATGACAATAGACGGCACTGTCCCCGGTTCTCATTCGCTCATTGGCCAAGAATGCGGTTTGTAGCTGCATCAACAGTGTCACTGTCCCGTGCCGAATATGCCGTTGAAGGCTCGTACCCCAGGCGGAATAAAAGGAGAGGTGGCAGACAGAGACAAATGTTTTGTCAATTGTGAAAAGGAAACGAAAACCAGAAACAGAAACAGAAACAGGAGGACGTTTGCTGTTTTTAGAGCTACGTTTATGATGTGTTTGTAGTTGTTTTAATGAGGCAGGGTTGAGGAGTGTCTCTGTAGGCCCACATGAAAGGGAGAAATGATGAGTGGAAGTGCGTGTGTCTGGATCACTCGTCTCTCTTCACGCAGAGCTCGACAGTAAGGATGCTCCGAGGGTTTTGGGGGATGCTTTTATGCTGTTGATTCAGTTTATGCATGTATTGTGTATCTGTTGATGCTAGTTGGAGGATGCTGGAACAGAGAACGGAAATCTTAAGACACGTTTGGTCTTAAAGATGCAAGCTGTAACTTTTGCCATTCTATCATCGTCTCTGTTTGAAATCGCAGGTTACTTTTCGTACTTATCTTTACGCAGGTCAAGTATACATTTCCCACCAAAACATACCCGAAAATATTATTTCAAACTTACCGTTGCGAAACAGGTTTTTCCACATAGACCACTTTACAAGATGTAAACACTGGTCCAGCAGAGTTTAATTTGTTTTTTTATCTTGCATATAATTAATTCTACAAATATTTGTTTAACTCGTCTGTTGGTTGTGTTTTGATTGTTTATAACATTTGTGCATTGTTAAAAAACTAAAAAAGGACGTTCCTCTGCACTAGCGTTGCACCAACGTTTTACTAACGTTGGACCAACGTTGTGTACAGTGAGCGAAGTGGTTTACTAGCTCAATAACTGATTATTGTTTGTTTTAACCGAAAACTGTTACAGTGTTCAGCTTTAACTTGAGTCATCATCAAAACAATCTTCATGATGCTCCTCACTAGAAAGACACATCAGGGGCTCAAGTCTAACCCATTTCAAACAGAGGCCAGCCGGACCTGAAAAACTGTAAAGTTAGAAACGTATTAAAATTGTGTTGATGTATTTTCAGGCAGGATGACACAAGAATGCCAACTGTTCAAACACACAGACTCAAAAACCCCTCTCACTTGTGGCCACAGGGTGTGTCTGGGCCCTGTTGTGTCCTTTAGCAGAATGAGATACCAGCTGTTGGAGTCCAGTGCTCCGTCAGCACACGCATTTAACCTCTCTGTATATGTGCTTGAAAGCGAGCTGTCTGTCGGCGCTATATCGCTGTAGACTAATCCCTCGTACGGGGGCTCGCTCGCCCTCCTCCCCCGGTGTATGTCGGATGGACAGATGGCGTGGACGTCTGCTTGCGTGTGTGATTGTATTTGAGAGAAACCTATCACAGACGCCCTGACCGTGCGCTTCCTGTGGCAGGGGCGTGTCTGTTCTCTGCAGACGAGCGCACACTTGCTTTTTCTCGGAAAACAGACGCCACCTGAGAAAGCGCCACCTATCCGTAACCTGATGAGTATTTTGTGCGTGTGACTACAGTGCACTGGATTTTCATACGGGGGAGCGAATGTTATCAGAATGTGCTGTACTTTTGACAGACTCTGGAGGGTTTCTTTTTTTTTACCTCGTTTTGTGAACAGCATGAGCTTGTGTGTTTTTGGGTGTGTTTAGTCTGAGGTGGTAATACAATGGACAGAATGGGTCCCGCTGCCTTCCGAAGCAAAGGTGTTTCCTGCTTCAAACCGCACCGTCAGCACGGACCTATTGAGAGATGAATAGAAGCACACACACATTGAAGCAATATTGAAATCATGTTTAAGATACAGACCTCTGATTGTTCCAAACCTAAACAGGGTAGATATTTGAAAGAATGTCAGTAAACAAACAGATCTCATCCCCCATAGTATTTATTTTCCACTTCTATGGCAGTAAATTAGGGATGAGATCTGTTTGGTCACTGACATTCTTCCAAATATCTTCCTTTGTGGTTAGGAGAACAAAGAAATTTAGACAGGTTTGAAACAACCTGAGGGTGAGTAAATGATGACAGAATGTTTTTGGTGAACTGTCCCTTTAAGTTTGCCTTTGGACATTTATATAGAATGTTCAATCACATGGGTTTGAGTTAAAAAAATTATTTTTATTTTTAAAACAATGTACTACATTTTGTAAAAAAAGACCCAGTGGGGCTACTCCATGTCCACCTTAAGATGAAATAATCAAGGTTTACCAAAAGTTTGTATCATACTGACGGGTGAGATGTCAATATTTGTTGGTTTAAATACCCATGTGAAGTCTGTCTTTAGTTTTCCAAAGTCAGCTAAGTGAATTGTCACATCCATAATGGTCCATATTTCTCTTAAATGTGCACATTCAAATAAAATAACTACTTTGTTTTATGAAGAGCCGTCCCTTCTCTACTTGTTGATTATCATTACTTCTGATTTATACATTTTAAGTCACATTAATCCTATGTAGTCTTTCAAAAACGGGCATCCTTTTGATTTTTTTATAGTAACATTTTTAGTAACATTTGTTAAAGAATTGACAATGTTGAAAGTTTAATTGAACCCTTTTAACTCTACGATACATATCTAAATGTTTTTCTATTGCGATTTGCGATACTTCGATATATTGTTACGTATATGTTTTATTGTTTGTCAAGTTTTTACTAAAAATGGCAGTGGAATTGCCCTGGTTTCTCAAATGTTATATTACGAGAATGCATTTGTTTTAATAGAATTCTGACATGTGGGAGCGTGCCTTTTAATAATGCACAGCCATGTGTTTAAGTGCCTATAAAAACAAAATACCGTGTCATAAATATTTGATTAAAAGCCTTTTGATTATTAATGACGGTTTCTTTTTATTTATTCCTGTCACACGCATGAGTCTGAAAGGCCTGCTGTGTGGTTTAAAAACCATCCCTCACAGATAAACACCTTATTTTACCTTGTTTACTACCCTATCTATCTGGGGCCTTGTTTCTCTTTCCTAGCATCACTTGTTAAGCAACTTCGTTCGATATATACATAAACTTGTGAAACGCTGGTTCGAATTTTAGTTTGAATGTAAAAAAAGCACTTCTTGCATTTCGCATCACCCTCGGGTATTGAAGAGCTGATGAACATTAACGCTGTGTGTGTGTTTTCCCGCAGGCCCCCCGCTGCTTCACAGGCCCATGGAGAAGATGAAGAGGTTTAAGAGACGCTTGTCGCTCAGCCTGCGCGGAAGCCAGACGATCGATGAGTCGCTCTCCGAGCTGGCCGAACAGATGACCATCGAGGGAGAACAGCAGCAAAGACAGCGGTGAGCTTCCGCACCATATCGCCGTTATCGTTTGCTCTGCGTGTGTTGTGTTTGCAGGGTCACCATTAGTGTTAAGCAGACCAGATTAGAGTCTGATTTATTAGCTCTTTGAATAGTTTGTGGAGTTAGAGCTCTGGAAACCTGGAAAAGTGCCGCAGCAGCGGAAAAAAGACCCCCTGTGGGTCGTATTGGAACATTTTCCAGAATTGATCAACTACTTTTAGCAAAGGATACGACAGACCAGCCATCCAGAGCTCCAATGAAATGTCTGCGGCATGGCGAGATGTGACTTGTGAGATGTTCACACTGACAGTAACTGGACAGATATCTGTCATTTTTTTGCAGTGTCATAACTACTACATACATCTGTCTGTGGCATATTTTGAGTTACTACAGAAAATAATACAAAACTGAGTCAAATCTCAAAATGCATTCTGGGAATGCACGTACAATAGACGTGTTTGGGGCAAGGAGTGTTTAAGCTTGTATTTTTGTTAAATGGCTTATTGATTCTTTATTGCAAAAATGTAATATTTAAGCTGTTACGTTCATGATAAATAATTGTGTTGGTGGGATAACTTTTGGTTCTTTTGGTTAGAAATGACAAACATAATTCCATTTTTATGTAAACAGTCCTTTCCGTTTTTTCACCATATTATGTGAAGTTTAAGAGCGTACGTTGTCACAATGGTCAAACATGTCTTTATAAACAATTTTATGAGGTCAATTTCATATTAAGACGTGTAATGTTTGATGGCTGACTGTGTGATTTTAAAGGGATAGTTTACCCCAAAATTAACAATTGACCCTCTTGTCATTTCCAACCCGTATGACTTTCCTTCTTCTCTAGAACACAAAAGAAGAGATTTTGAAGAACACCGGTAACCAAACAACATTGACCCCCATTGACTTCCGAAGTCTGTAGACTAAACCACTGAGACATTTCTTAAAATATCTTGGTTGAAAGAACCAAAGAAAAAGGTTGAGAACCCCTGTCTGTGGTTATGGACAGTAGGCTAAAACTGAATCAAATTGGGCAGAATGTTCCTTTAAACAGTTTTTATACCCAGGTCACCCGCATGGCCGCAGCGGCACCCTGACACAAACATTTCACGCTGCATCCACAACCTGCCATTCAAATCCGCCATTACGGACATCTGCACCACTTCCGCGGTCATAAAAACAAAGTTGCACCAGTGCCGGCTGAAAAATCCTTCTGTCATGCTTCCAGTCAGCCTGAGAGCCGGGAGCGATGTAATTTCAGTTGCATGGAAAGAAATTGGAGCAAAACTGACTTTTTTCCCTTCCTCCTCTGAGAGCCTTTCTTTCCTTCTCGCCTACATTTTCATCTAGCTTGTAATTACATAACAGCGATGACACCTCTGCGAGGAGTACAGGAGCATGTGACTGCTTGTGAGCGACGAGCTAAATTAGCTTCGTTGGCTTCGGGCCGGTCTGATGGATGTACCGCAATCACACAGACAATACAATGAGACACTGTATAAACCAGAAGCCAAAGCCGTTTGGGTGTTAGTGCCTTTTTGCTTACCTAGCCCCACCAGCTGGGCCCGGTGCACCCGAGTGTTGCGTGCTCGAATGAGGTAAAACAGTAACCACAGTTATCAAATGGGCACAGGACCGTTTTGGCCGGGGACAGATGGTGCAGTTTCACGTTGTCCTTTTTGGAACAGCTTCGCGTGAGGGGTTGTGGGAAGTGTAAAAGGGAACATTGAAAATCATCCAGTGTGATATGAATGTGGGGTGACTGGGTTCGGAAATGACTCGGGAGAGATTCCAAACGTCCTGCCTTGAACTTCCTGACCGATGGAGAATAATCACTCCCTCAATTGGGAGTTTGTGGGCTGAGGGATACAGTTAGTCTTTATGCAAACAAAAATCCACGGGTTAAGACTAACATTTCAAGAATGCAATTTCTTGTTGTACGAATGTCTCATTCATTTAGCAGTAACACAATGATGTGTACACAACGGTCGTAAAATGCCCATTCAACTTTGCACACACTGAGTCATGCTTAAACACACATTGGCTGTTTTAAGACCTGCGTGTTGAATGCGTGTAATGCCAGCAGTGACCCCACCAGGGTTGTAAGGCGGTCCGATGGATGTTTGGTAAAGACCCCGACGTTACGTAAGGATGTCATGCAGTTCTCTCTTTCTTTTAATCCGCACATTAATGAGGGTTTCTACCCTCATTTTCTAAGCTCCGCTGGATCGCTGTTACGGTGATCCTCAATCGCCACGGGAACATCTCAGCCCATCCCATCTGAAATAGCATTAGAGACTAGAGATAATTGCTGTTCGATTTTATATGATTTAAATTGTATTTAATTACTTTAAAAGAAACAAATCATATACAGCCTTTATTTGAAAGCTTTTGAAACTAAGCTTCACTTAGGAACCTTTGCCTCTCTATCGCCATCTCTGTTTGAAACTTAAAATGACAGGTTTCTATAGACCGTTTCATCGCGCGCCAGATCCCCAGTTAACTTCCGGTTTGTGTTTGTCTAGGGCCTAATAATATTACTATTTGTCTTTTATTTAATTTATGTTAATATTCATTTGTATTATTATTTTACTGTATAATATTTTTATTAAATAAACGATTTGTTGAATGGGTCCTGTATTTGGTCGCTTTTAAACAAACCGTACTGTACATTGACATCTAGCGCTTGAGCCTGGTATCGCAGTCTAAACTCAGAATATTGGCTAGACAAGTTTAGGCAAGTAACACTTCTTCTCGGATTCTTTTGATTGTTTTCAGAAATAATCTACAGGCGTTCTTTTCAGTTGGGGTCACAAAAGTGTAACGTTTGTTTATGTTGTTAAGATGAAACCGTCTATCTTGAAACAAGTTAATAAGTCAAACAATGTCAGACGGTCATTTCCCACAAAATTGTACGTGTTAAATTATAACGCACATAAATCGGCACAGGGCATGCGTGTTGCTAAACATTAAACACATCACTTTTTTACTCGTCTTGTAGTTTTCTTGTATTTCTAAGCAGTCGATAAGAAATTAGTGATTGTTACGTGACCTCTACGATTCTGCCACCGGAGACTGTCGACACGGCAACCGTGAAAGCATCCTCGTTTTGGTCCCGAGAGCTTTTGCTGACATGGAAGTGTTTTTCTCAGGAGCCCTGTTGCTTAGCAACAAGACGTAGTAGACGGGACAGGCAGAGTTTGGGTATTATATACTTTATAAACGTATGCATCGAAGAAATTTACTTTTGGAAAAAAATGTGGTGTTGGTAGAAACAGAAACATCGAAGCTTTTCCCCAAGGTCTTTGTCTGTCTATTTTTTTAAGGCATGCCCACTTATGTTGTCTGAGGCACATACTTGCCTGGGACATTATGACATATTGGCACGGCTCTACTCGTTGTACGTTACCATAGCGTTGACCGTAGAACATTCTGGAGTTTCCATGATGCTCGTACAGTATGTAAACAAGGCCGGCTGAAACGGTGAGCTCATCTGCTTAAAACTGAACCACTGGGCCTGCTCTCTTCTGTGGTTTGTGTCAGATGTTTTGTTGGCTTTTCTCGGTAAGCAGGTTGAAAGCCGTGTTATAATATCTGTGGGAAGATATGACCAAAACATTTGAATGTGTTTGAATGAATGAGAATAATACAGCATCAAGTATTCAAGCTTTAAAACAATGTTTGAAGTCAACATGAAATCAAAATTGATTTTATATATATATATATATATATATATATTATTTTGCCTTTTCAAAGATGGAAATATCTGTGGGATGGATCGCCCGACTATATGTGTATGTGTGTGTAAGCAAGCATGACTTTAAGATTATGGTGTGTGTTTGCAAGCTCAAGGAGGATTTGGTGGTTGGGACAGGTTCTATAAGCACTAACAGGTGGGAGGGACAGGTGCACGAAGTGTGATGGTCAAATGACCTTAGAGTCCTCAATTCATGTTAATAAATGCTGTGTATATGATTAAAATGACATGCATGTTATCATCGGTTATTCAATTGCCTGTAACTGCAGTAGTTTGTCGATTTGTTGCTGTTGCATGGCCCGCTATGATCGGGTCAATGTTAACCTCCATTTTTCTATCGATGGCAAATGTTGCCATAGCAACACCTATGCAATGATTGACTCATCTTTAAATTAGACTTTACATGTTGTTTGGAGTGTCACGGGGCAACTTCAATATTAATAAGTGTATCTCACGGTTGCAATGCTGCCATAGCAACAGCTCCGGCACAGCATCTGGGTGAATTTCCACAAACGTCACTGCTTTCTTTAAAGTTCTCCGATAGTTCCCCGGCCTCAGCCTGACCTTGTGTAATAATAAGGTGATCATTTGAATGAAGTATTGACCACAGATATCAGGTCCCGTTCCTGCACAGATAAATCCATTCATGTGATTACACGGATGCGTGTGTATTGACTGAGGTCTTGTGTTTTTTTCAGAGCCCATCGTGAGGAACGGCCGCCCACCAACATCTCACAGCATGCACTCGTTTTTGCACCAGTACACCGGATCCTTCAAGAAGCCTCCCTTACGCCGGCCGCACAGCGTCATCGGGGGCAGTCTGGGGTCGTTCATGGCCATGCCCCGGAACGGCAGCCGTCTCGGTAAGTGACCAATCGCAACTCTTCTGTGATATTTACGCTTAGGAATTAAGCACTTCATTTTTGACTTACAAAATGAAGTAAAGAAGGAAGTTATTTTAAGGAGGCAACAATATAAGTTTTAGATAAAGTTTCAACATTCGCCGGAGACCATACCGGTATCTTTTAGGCTACATGAAATGTTTTTTAACATTTAATTTTACAACATTCGCATACATTTAGATAGGGCAATATACATTTTTTTCTTTACGTATTCTTGAAATCTATTTATAATGTAATACTTCCCGTGGACTTATTTTGCACATCAGTACACTTTGTTCCAAAAGCTCTTTTATGAATACGCATGTCACCAAGTAAGATTTGTATTTCTTTTTTACATTTCAGACATTCCCTAATGGATCAAATCTAATCCGTTTTACTGTCTTGAATAAGCACTGAGAAATCACATGAGCATAGTAAAATGTATTGCGAATTCTTTCGTTTCAAGTTGACGTCTATGAGTCAGACGTTTCTTAAGACGTTTGAGTTCGCTAATGATGACTCGTTGTTGAGACATCTGATGTTGTGACACGTCTTTTATGAATGAGTCATGGTATTCACGCCGATCCCAATCGTAAACCTTGCATGCACGCTCACTTTTGTTTGACTTTCATAAACCCTGCTCTTCCTTCTAATGATCACATCACAGATAAGTTTTGTAAGAATTTTGAGAATAAAAATCAGGTCTGCACAATCTCGGTGTGTGATGTGGGCCACTTGACCTTATCGCATTTGCAAGCTTGAAAGTGTGTGCGTGTGGGTGTACGCACAGAGAGAACGTGTTCACACTGGCAGGATATGAGTCAGAATAAACCCTAGTGGGAGGTGACCGTGTGTGTCACAGCTGAACAGATCCGTTCTGCTGCTTAGCGTGTGTGTGTTCATGCGTGGTGGTTCCCATACACGAGCATGTGATGTACTGTACTGCAGACAAAGATGCAAGTCTAGACCCGTCCTCTCCCTGCTCTGATCTATTGACACTGATGTCAAGACTGTTTGTTTATTTGGCACAGATTTTAGAATCTGCGTTTGGCAAATCGTCTCGAATTCCCACGAACGGGATCCGTTCCAGTCCGTCAGTCAGGGGTGATGTTAGGCGGACCTGCGAGTTTGCGAGACGGTCTGGAGTTGATTAAAGTTTGACCCACTTCTGTTCTTGCGAGTTTTTCCGTGCCACGCATTTTAGAAAAGTAGAACGCTTCGGATCCCAGAGTTTCACAGCGTTGTGCGTGAAAGAATGCAGAAGAGGTAGACGGATTACAGACGTCAGATTTAGAAGAGAGGGAACGAGGTCGTCTCGGGCGTGACGGGAATGAAAGCGAGCAGCGCCTGTGATGATAAAAGAGCGAGAGGAAGTCAGGAAGGATAAAAGGGCGAGGTAATGAGGGGAAGTGTGGGGTGATCTGACAGAAGGACTTGTTAACTCAGCATGTCAGAAATCTAAAAACAGGGCGCGTCAACTACAGCCGCACACGCTTTCACACAGAGCCATGCGCCGTTTCACAGACCTCAGAGATGCGCCTTTGTGAGGAAACTCGATCTGTCCTCTCATTTCTCCAAAAGTCAATAGCGAGATGATGTCTGGGTCATTCTCCACTCCAGAGTCAACAAGAACGAGGATTTATATTTTGCATTAGGAAAATAAAGGACCATTTTTAGGATAGTTCAAACTTGTGGCAATATGTACAGCTACAGCCGCGGAAAATGTTAAGAGACCTTTTGAAAAATATTTTACAGTTTTTCTGAATGTACTACGTATAGGTATGAGGGGTGACCCCGAATCGTCGACGCTTCGATCGGAGGAGCCTGACTCGACTACCAATCTCACATTCGAATCTTCGCAGCGGTGTTATGCAAAGGGGATCATGTCATTTTGGTTATATAGTGGCGTAACGGACTGGCATGCACTGCGTTTATAATGTAAAGAAATGGGTCATTTTTAGGGTTGGGTACTGAAACCCCCGCCGCATGTGAGCCAGCGCAGGATCGCGTCTATCCGCATCTTCTGTGCTGTGAGACGGGTATATTATATTAACTGAAAGCGTGTCAGGGAGAGGTTTGATACACATTTCGTATGACTGTAACACAGAGTTTTTATGTCACACATTACAGTAAATAACAGGCATCATTTTCTATTAACAAAGTTCATTTTTTGGCCTGAGATATGACCCACCTATACCTCTAGTTATCGTGGGATTCTCCCCATCCGCCTCGTGTAAAAAGCAGGGGAGGGACGCGCACAGCTGTGTCGTAATGGATGGCCCTCGGGTTACTGCACTTTACTGCCTTAGCTTCATAAAACAAGGGCCAATATGTTACCCTGGAGAGGGAGGAGGGGTCCCTGCCTCACCACAACAAACAACCCGCTGCAGGCACGACCACCTTTACACCCAGATTCTCCTTTGAAAAGGAATATCCCTGGTTTTCTTTCGCAGCAGATTATGTATCCTGGACCTTCCTGGACACAAAAAGACAAATACACACATTGAGCATTTCTCCACAGTTTTTCGCTTTCGAGCGTGTGTTTGTGTTACATCATGATTTAGCCCATTGGCCAGCCCTGATAAGCAGGATCGTACTTTTATGTAATAGAGAGGAGACGTTTCAGAACGCACACCATTTCTTATAAACACAACACACGTGAACCTGCGGTTTATCGGTTAATATTCTGCTTTTTTCTTCGAAATTTAATTTCTCCGAAAAGGATCACGTGGATGAACGCGCATGTTATGGTCAAAGGTTTTTCGTGATAAATGTGGCTGTTGAATAAGAAGCACCTCTGTTAATAATTCTCCTGCGGTTCATATGTTACACACAAACAAACTGTATGTGCACAGGTGTGCGTGTGTTAAAGCAGATGAATGACGTATTTCACTGACATGGAAAAATCACACGCTGCTTTTACTGCACATGCACCCAATTCACATGTTTGTTGAAAACTTGCTTCTTATAGCAGATCTGTGCGTCCCAAATCATGTCGCATGTTGAAAATACAACACAGAAGCGAGTGCGGGCGTATATTAACCGGAGCATAATTTCATAGTAATGTCAGTTAAGTGATGCTGAAGGTCCTTGTGCGTCAAAGGGGCGTGTCATATATTAAATAAAAAAGTCGCCTCCTCGTGATCAACCGTCTGAAGACATTTTTAACTCCAATCGAAAATGTATTAAAGGAAGCAACTGCTAAATACTTGCCAAGTTGGTACATTTAAAAGTTGGTTTTATATTTTTATGTACTTATTTATATTTGATTGTATACTTGTGAATTAATGACTTAAACCATTTTAAATATTTATGTGAAATATGTCATCATTAGGAAACTAAAACGTTTGACTCATAGAGGTCATATATGGTCAATTTGCAGTGCAACTTTTGCACTGGCTTAAATAATACATAGATTAAGTTGCATTGCTCTGTAAATGTTCATGCAATAACATAAGCAGTATGAGACTCTGAGATATAAAAGTGTACTGTTATGATGTGGTTGGAAAGCCCCACTACTGCCATACAGGTTTACGTAAAAAGAATATGTGAGTAATGTTGAGTGCATGCTTTTAGTGCATAGTCGAAGCATTGAGATCCCACGAGAGCCGGGTTTGAGTCCGGCCTGGGTCACGTTGTCCTTTTCCTTCCCCAACTCACCATCTGTCTCTAATGTCCTAAATAAAAGCCTTTTAAAGATCCACCGCATATATGATGATTAAAAAATGACCTCTTTCACAGATATAGTTCACGAGAATCTAAAGATGGGTTCTGACGGAGAGAGCGATCAAGCCTCAGGGACGTCCTCCGATGAAGTCCAGTCACCCACCGGCGTGTGTCTCCGCTCCCGGACGCATCGCCGCATATCCATGGAGGTAAAACCGTGTGTGTCTGCGTGTTGATAAATGAATCACCAGCACAGTTACTCATAGAATAAAACTGTCTGTGAGGTGTCCTAAAATCCTAAAAGTGGATTTATTTTTAGCCCTGGGTTTTCCTCTTTTATTCCTCCTCTTCTCCCATGTCCTGTTACACGGCTTCTCCTCCTCTACAATGATTCTGTAATGTAATTTCTTAAAAAATGCAAAGCGCAGAAACAGATGGAAACTTCTGGACCTACCGAGAGCTTTCAGGTGCATGAGATCTCATACCACGTGCCAACCAGCAATAAAAGCGCTGTGGGGTCGTGCTGGCTTGCCCCGCCCACAGTAACATCTCATTGGTCAAGAATCCTGCTGTATGTAATTGTATGTTCTGCATCAAATCTGATCGCGCAACGTCTCGCTTTTAGTGTAGACTGAGAATGACATGTTACTGGAAACGTGTCACGTCTCCTGGTTACTGCGCTGTGTTAGACTCGTATTATTAGAACAGTGGGCTGTTAAAGAGTGGCTGGTGTGGTTAAGAAACTCTTTCATATTTTCTGTCTCAACACACACACACATGGATGTTAGAAGAATGGTGGTCGCTTTCGCTTTCTCTTACTCATATCCTTTTCTTTATTTTTACGTCTACTTTTTTACTGTTTATTGTAAAGAGAGACCACATAGAGATGATGTCGATTGAGAAAATCTCCCAACGTTTGTCAAAAATGCAACTGTAATGCATCGGCAAGAGATTTCACATCACAAGTATACATTTAAAACCTTTTATTCTGGGGTTTAATTGCAAACCTCAGTTCAGTTATTTGACCATTTACGCCTCAGTTTCTGTCTTAGGGGTTATTATGCCCCCCGCTGTATGCATTGGAGTACTGCACCTGTGCACAGCTGACGAACACCAAAAAAGTGAAGCTATTACTGTCATGGTTTTCTAACAAAATACACACTTGAATTATTCTGCCATTCTTTAATTGATATTTATGCATATTTCCCGTTTTTAATGAACAAAAAAAGTCCAGATTTGTTCTAATATTGTTTGTAAATTTCATTTTTCTTAATAATTCATTTTATTAAGAGTCTCTGTACCATTATAGTAGAGAAGCACTAGTAAATATTTAATAATCATTTATTTCAAATATTTATTTTCAATTTCTCATTCAAATAATGTAAATGCAAAAGCCTTCTAAATTCATGCCTTTCTTTTTATTTCAAAACGCAATTTCTTCTATTTCTTACATATGCTGCATGCTTCTTTTAAGTGTGTGTGGGTGAAGAGCAAAGACACGAGAGCCCGACATAGAGAGAGAGAGAGAGAGAGAGAGAGAGAGAGAGAGAGAGAGACGTGTGTGCTGGAGGAGATTCAGAGTATGTTAGAAGGTTATTTATGGAAGATGCTAATGCTTTGGGTTGAGACGGGCTTTATACAGGCACGCTATCTGATTTAAATCACACAAACGCTGCTTTCAAACTAGAAGCACACAACAAATAGGAATTGTTCACCAAGCATCAATTATTAATTTGATTTTGTCTTTGATAGGAACCGCTAATTGTGTCCCATGTGAGTGACGTGTTTGCATATGCATGTGTCTTTGTGACGCCACAGGACCTGAATAAACGTTTGTCTTTGCCTGCTGATATCCGGATTCCTGACGGTTACCTGGAAAAGCTGCAGTTGAGCAGCCCATCGTTCGACCAACCCCTCAGCCGACGGTCACGCAGAGCTTCTCTGGTGAGTATCTGTGTGTGAAGTTGTGTTTGTTTACTCGCATAAACCCTCAGGAGGTCTCCGAGGATTTTGCGTGAGGGTGGAACTATTCACGTTATCTCCAGTGACATTCTGCGTGATGTGCTTTAAGTACGCTCAAAGTACACGCAATCATTCCCACGTCTATTGTGACGCAAACATGACACATCTCTTCATGTAATACACTTTCTTCATATCTCATATCTCTGGTGCTTGTTTTCGTATGAGCGTTTAAGGAGTAGGGGATGATGGGACATCTCCCTAGCAACCACGCTGCATGGCAACAGTCGTTATTCACGTT
Organism: Triplophysa siluroides; assembly: GCA_006030095.1. Classification (NCBI taxonomy): domain Eukaryota; kingdom Metazoa; phylum Chordata; class Actinopteri; order Cypriniformes; family Nemacheilidae; genus Triplophysa; species Triplophysa siluroides. The sequence continues at coordinate 382,671 of VCII01000066.1, forward strand.
GCTCTCTGTCATAGCAAGTTTGCGACATGAATAGTCCAAAGATCGTTGTATTGAAGATGAGTCAATCCTAGCTTGGGGTTGAATAAAATGAGCCTTCTGTGGACCGTAGAGTTAAAACTATGACACGGTCGTCAAACAATAAACCACTGTCATGTGATATTTCATAAAGAATTGGGCACGCTGTGAGAATTTGGGTTGAATGTTAAAAGCAATAAATTAAATCGAGTGCAGTCTGCAAAAAAAGTGTAGACCATGTGTTTCAGATCTTATTTCAATTAAATAAATGCCGAAACATATGAAGAGTTTGCTCCCGATTTGTCAAAAATCATGATTTTTGATTGTGCATTCCAATTAATTTATATCAAACTGCAGTTGGTTTGTTTTGATTTAAGCCATAATAACTACAAAAACAAAAAACCGCTAACTAACACAATAAAGACATGATAATAAAAGACATGATTTTTAAAATGCATAATCTCATTGTGGAGCCAAACTCTTCATATTTAGTCTGTCGTTATTCATCAAAAGTTCTCTTGATGCGCATAAAATAAAATGATCATCTTTGGTGTCATTGATGTTAAACTGGGCAAATAAATATTTTATACCAGAATCTGATATGCAGGATAGCAAATGAGAAGATTATTGTCATGTCTGAACGAGATTAATGTGAGCTTTGGTTAATGTACACGTGGAATACAACAAGCTTTTTCAGACACACCATGGGCTGATCAATTCTTTGCTCATGGGCTCGAGAACCCCAGTGTCAGTACGAACATTGTGTCGTTCTCTCAGTGGGGCACAAAAACACATACGATGTTCTTTGTCTCTAGGTTGTGTTCACGGGGGGTTTGCTTGTGAAAAGACCCCTGCTTTAGGGACGGCCTTTTCTAGGCATTCATTGTTCTTCGTTGCCATTTGTCTTTGTCGTACCTCTTCTAACACGTGTCTGTGTTTATATACATTTTTATACAAATTTGTCTCCAAATAAGAGTTACACTGTGTAATGTTCTTCTTTGTAAATAAATAAATATATTGAATGTTTTACATTGTGAAAGGCTCAAATTAGAAGTTAGTTAGTGTTTGTCTATAGAAATGTTAATAATAGATAACAATATAGCTACAAAAATGAAACTATATATATATATGCATGTACATATAAAATAGGAGTCTATGGTATACCCCTGTTTGCATCTAGCCAAATAAATGCGTTTGTGTTTTTAAGTTCTAGTGCCCCCTGGTGGTCATAAAATCGAGTGTGTGCGTGTGCATGATTAATGGTTTTGTCTTGGGAATGATTTCCGCAGAGATAGTGAGACACGTGTTTCTCACTGATAAGGTCTGTTAAACACACGCATGTTGGGCATTAACCACATCTTATTAATGAAGCAATCTCTCTCTCTCCCACTCTCTCTCTACAGTCAGAAATCGGGTTTGGGAAACTGGAGACCTACATCAAACTGGACAAGTTGGGAGAGGTAAAATCTGAATCTGTGTGTTGCACGTCAGAAACGGGGGTGTTGAAAGTGCAATGTGTAATGTATTGTTTTGAGCGTCTTACGGACGTTTGCAATGATGCGGCGTTACGCAAAGGGAAGTGTTTCCAGTTACTGATGCAATTGAAGAAAAACCCAGTTATTTAAAAACCTTCTTTGATCTTTTATGTGATTTCTTAAATCCTTTTTGACAAAAACCCTTATCTTTGTAGTAAAGCACCTAATGCACCTTTAAATCTTTTTATACATTAGAATTACAATGTTATTGTATCTCAGGGGACGTACGCCACTGTCTTCAAGGGGCGGAGCAAACTGACAGACAACCTAGTGGCTCTAAAAGAAATCCGATTGGAGCACGAGGAAGGCGCTCCATGCACGGCTATCAGAGAGGGTGAGGAATTTGTCATTATCTCTCGATTCCAAGATGCGAACTTTGACGTCGGCCCGAAGTGATTTTATGCGTTTCTCCTTCACTTTCCCCTAGTCTCGCTACTGAAGGATTTAAAGCACGCCAACATCGTCACGCTTCACGACATCATCCACACGGACAAATCCCTCACGCTGGTCTTTGAGTACCTGGTGAGGAAGCCTTCCCACAATCCTTTTCTTTCTATCAACGTGTCTGTTGCTCTTCGCAGGGATTTTTTGTTTGGCCTGCTTTGCTTTTGTTTATTTTTCCACGTCTGCCTGCAGGATAAAGATCTGAAGCAGTACATGGACGATTGCGGGAACATCATGAGCATGCACAACGTTAAGGTACGTGCAAGTCGAACGCTTCATAAACTATTAGTTTGTTGGTGCGCCGCGAGGTTTTCTAACCCGTGGATCTCGTGTGGTTCTAGATCTTTCTGTACCAGATCTTGCGAGGCTTGGCGTACTGCCACAGACGCAAGGTTCTGCACAGGGACCTGAAACCACAGAATCTGCTCATCAATGAGAGGGGAGAACTCAAACTGGCTGACTTTGGTACGTTTAGCTTAACATTATTTTAAAATTGTTGCCTTTTTGTTTCATTTTTTTTCTTGATTATCGATGTTAATACTGCACGTATGATATATCGTCAATTACTGAGCATTCTTTCAAATTGAAGCATTAAGCGACACGATGGATACAAGCTCTTGCTCAGGATTTTGTGAATTAATTTTGCAAAAAGGGTGTCAACAATCCAGCTATGTTTGAATGTATGTTTGAAATACACGATGCATGTTGTTGTGGTATTGCTGTATGTCAATTGCTGTATGTCGCTGTTCAAAGGTCTGGCACGAGCCAAGTCTGTCCCCACAAAGACGTACTCAAATGAGGTGGTGACCTTATGGTACAGACCTCCTGATGTACTCCTGGGGTCTTCCGAGTACTCTACCCAGATCGATATGTGGTGAGTAATGTGTGTGTCTGTGTGAAGCTATGCAGAGATTCATCAGATTCATCGTGTAGATTCAGTTCTGTTCTTTTAAACATCCTCTCTCTCTCTCTCCCAGGGGTGTTGGGTGTATATTTTATGAAATGGCTGCAGGTCGGCCGCTGTTCCCAGGATCTACGGTTGAAGATGAGCTGCATCTGATCTTCAGATTACTCGGTGAGTACACACAAGCTCATGTCCAGCTCTCATATAAGACCGTGTGACGAAACGCACACCTCCCCTCCAGACATGACGACATCCATAACACACACACACCAGACGTCTCGCAGTGTTCAGACTCAGATGTGGTTGCCATCTGCTTTAAATACAAACTGCAGCCATCTGACTTCTGCCATGCTCGGTAACCACACACGCATGGAAACTGTGAGATCACGTGGTTGGGTTACCACAGGTCATCTGAAATCTGGTGATGGACATTCACCTGATTGTTTAACTGCGCTTTCTGAAGTTAGGAAATGTCTTTGAAAAGGAGTTTTAAATGAATTGTTGCGATTTTGCGCAGCGTTAAATATGGTCACAGATGCCATGGTTGTTAAGGAATAAAAAGAATGTCACGTTATGTAAAGTTAGGTTCTCTTGCATTGGTCAGGTGGTTTTGGGTAAAAACTTAATTTGCTATCATATTCAATTTAGCAAATCTAAAAATATTGATTAATTGTAACGTGAGCATTACACTTCAAGGTGAGACTTCAGCAAAATTACTTGAGAGAACAGTTATAAAGTCCAACATTATTTGTTTTTTTAGGCGTTGTAAATTGTATAGTAGTTTCAGCTTTGCTTAAATAAACGTGATTTGACAAATGTTTTGGCTTTGTCTCAAACAGGCACACCAACAGAGGATAACTGGTCTGGCATCTTATCCATCGAGGAGTTCAAATCCTACAACTTCCCCAAATATAAGCCTCAGCCCTTCATCAATCACGCACCGAGGTACCTGCTGTGTGTTTGTGCCCTCTTTCACATAGCGATTATTATTGAACATGTTTGTGTACTTGGTAAATTTGCTGCCACACAAAACAAACGGCCGTGACCTCATTGTGTGTGTGTTCTGGTGTGGCGGTGAGAAATGATGTGTGTGTTCTGGTTGTATGTTAGAAACTCTTGTGTGCCAGTACGGCAGGACATCCTGTGGAATTTCTGAGGCCGTTTGCTTCCTGTCCGATGTATGCCAATGTTATGTCAACCTGCTAATGGTCATCTCTCCCTCTTTTTTTTGTTAAAGATTGGATACCGAAGGAATAGAGTTGTTGTTGTCCTTTTTAAGGGTAAAATCCATTTCTCACTTTTACATGTAATACACACTTCACATAAAGTGAAACATTTTCAATCTAAGATACTTTATTCAATGTTTTCTCATTAGTATGAGTCCAAGAAGAGAATCTCTGCGGATGAATCAATGAAACACTCCTACTTCAAGAGTCTGGGCATGCGTGTGCACACACTGCCAGAAAGTGAGTCCCCCCCACACACAGTTCATGTATTACTGCATGAACCTCCACACACTTATTCTTATGATGTGATGTGCTGTTCTTCTGCAGATATTTCCATATTTACACTGAAGGAAGTGCAGCTGCAGAGAGATCCCGGTTACAGGAACTCCTCATACCCAGAGACAGGTTTGTTAGTGCTTTTTGTATATCACTGCTGTCCTTCTGAAACTTTGTATCTCCATAATTTTGTTATTTTTCATATTTTTTTGTTATAAATCATTGTTATTAGACACACTTTATGTTTGTCAATATTTAAACCATAAAGTTGTTTCGGCTTTAAAAAGTGCTTGTCAACTTTGACAACACAGTATTTAATCAATTACAAAGTTTGTTCACATTGTGTTCATATTTGCAGCTATTTTTATATAGTTATATATGCTATATGCAATAAAGGCTAATTGTAAAGGGTTATATGACAGATTTTTATGACATATAGCTAATTATATATGGTTATTTATAGCTAATTTTATGATTATATATGGCTAATTTTATGAGGCTATATATGGAAAATGATAAATAGTTACATATGGCTAATCTTATACGACTATATATTGCAAATTTTGTAAAGTTACATTTGGCTAATTTAATTTTAAATGGTTGTATATGGCAAATTATATACAGTTACAAATGGCTAATTTTATATGACTATATATGGCAAATGATAACTAGTTACATACGGCTAATTTGATATGACTATATATGGCTAATGATATATAGTTACATACGGCTAATTTTATATGACTATATACGGCATCAAATTAAATAGTGACATCTGGCTAATTTCATTTTATATGGTTATATATGGCAAACTAAATAGTTACATATGGCTAATTTTATACGACTATATATGGCTAATGATATATAGTTACATACGGCTAATTTTATATGACTATATACGGCATCAAATTAAATAGTGACATCTGGCTAATTTCATTTTATATGGTTATATATGGCAAACTAAATAGTTACATATGGCTAATTTTATACGAATATATATGGCTAATGATATATAGTTACATACTGCTAATTTTATATGACTATATATCAATTATATAAAGTTACATATGGTTTATTATATGTGGTTATAAATGGTAAAGTTTATATTGTGTATTAATGGTTGATGCTAGTCATTTCAAAACGTCACATACCGGACCAAACTGGTTGACTGACAAATGGCATCAAAATCAAATTGGTTTTCATTGGTCAACCTGTTATATCGGTCAGTCATGTTGTGTAACGTTTTAAGAGACAAATGCTGCAATTGGCGAGGCAGCAGAATTTTGCCTTGGGGAAGAAATCTCTCATGTTCCTTTCTCAATTTAGTTTACCTTTCTTCTACCTCTGCATATCTTACTTGTCTCTTTTCTTTCTCCCTTCACTCTCTCTCTCTCTCTCTCTCTCTCGGCTCACAGGAAACGGCAAGAACAGAAGACAGAGCATGTTGTTTTAAGCCGCGTTCCCTCACTCACTTGCTCCTTATGAACACACTCACTCAAGCACACACACACATTTGACGGATTAGGTCGTTGGCTCTTATTCCGTGACTGTGTTGTACAGACTAACTGACTAGCCCCCCTCAGTCTCAGTCTGAGAAGAGGGTGTTTAGTGTTCACGTGCGCACGTGGTTAAAGGGGATTGGTCGAACCCACTGTCTGTCTCCCCCAGCGTCCCGCCTCCAGCATGCAGCCTTGAGCCAGAACGCCCAACGCCCCTCGTCTGGATGCCCTGCCCTTCTCTCGGGTGACGGTTAGGGTGTGCGAAAGTGCGCGAGCGTGTATATATTTATTGATGGGGGAGATGTTTTGCTGCTAATTGACTACTGTCTCTTCGTAAATTCCTCACTCTTGGGCAACCCCGATCCTGGTTGCCATGGACGCATCAGTCCGATGTCGAGTTTGTTTGTTCTTTTATTTTATTTTTTGAAGATGACATTGGTAAAAATGTTGATATCGCAGCTGTCTGTTTGTCGTCGTGTTGATTTTACGAGTGTGTTTTGAGTTTGGTTTTGTTTTTTTTTCTGGCACGGTGAGGAACATTCGCTTCAACCGAAACTCAGTGACACAAAACAGCCCCCTTTGAAGATTCATTCCAGATCTTTATTTCAAGATACTCTGGAAACAAACCCTCGTCAACGCATTGCTCCGATGTGGGATTTCTTCTCCACTGAGACGTTCTGCTCATTCCATGACCGTCTCAACCAGATTCCGAAAGCTCCGGATCTGTCAGGATTGCTTCTGTAAGCTTGGATCCAGACGGAGCAAAGTGAGGAGAGAGTCGGAAACGAACACTGGACCAGCGGGGACCACGTGACCTCGCCGATCCGTCTGAGAACCGGACCATCTTTTCTTAACCTCCCTCGTTTTGTTTTTTAATCCTTTTAGAGTGATAACATTCTGTCTGAAGTGCTTGTATGCCAGATCTTTTGTTTGGTTTCTTTAGGCATCATCACAACCCGTTACACAAATGACTTATTCCTATTAATGCATCTCCTCTGTAGCTTCTGAACGTGGGTGTATGTTAATGCTTGTACGGGCGAGTGTGTGTATGTGTGAATTTGGAGATCATTAACTGAACAGAGACGCATTGCTTTGTGCCAGTGCTGGCTGTGAAGACGAGCTAGTTTCATTAACAGTATTAAGAGTATTTTTTATTGTTACATATTGACCCTTCTGTGAATAACGGTCTCTATATGTGGCATGTTGGAGTCCCACATTCGTGCTTGATTTTATTCAGAAGAGAAACCTATTGTGTGGATGTAAAAAAGGAAAAGTAACAAAAAAAAAATTTACATTTTGACAGCTGCATTGGACCAACGTTTCTTTTTCCCAGCATTTATAGACATGAAGAATGCAGAAGACGAACAGGTTTTAGATGACTGTTTTTTTTTTCTTTTTAAACTGACAGATGTTAATTAATGTTGTAATATTGGAGACGATCGTTTCTGGAGAATGCGTGCGTGATTGCGCGTGTGTACGTGACGCATGGAATGCGTGGTGTCTGTAAGCTCCGCCTCCGTGAAACACTGACGCTCCCGGCTGAATTGACCGTTTAACTCTTTGTACTGCAGATATTTATTTCTTATTCAGTGAAGTAAACATGGTCTGTTTCATACAAAGAATCCTGTCATTTGTATATTATTTCTGCATGTTTGTGTTCATTACTGAAGCAGTGGCGTTTCTAGACTACTGTAAGTGGGGGGGCCCGGCAGGGGCCACTTATGCTTTTAGGGGGCACACTAACATTTGTTGTCATGATTATTTTTCATTTGAAAACAAGTTCAGCTCAAAATTGCTCTGTTTTGGTGAAATATCATTCCAGATTTAGGGGGGCCAGGGGGGTGGCCAAGTGTGCTGACACGGGGGCACTGGCCCCCCCTAGAACCGCCCCTGTACTGAAGTAGTTTATTCTTCCAACCTTTTTTTTAGATGCGAAAAGAACGCGTCGCATTCAATGCTTAATTTATTTTGAAAACACAAGGCACATTTTCTTCACTCTTGGAAAGCAAAAATAATATATAATTAATATGAGAATACATTTTTAATCGATTCCTTAATGACAAAAATAACCAGAAGCTATTACAGAGCTTTTCTTTCCGATATGAAATGGAATTTCGTCTATTACAAAATTGTTTTAAAGCAGGAAAATAATACAAATACACAATTCTTACACGGAAATAAAGGCACAGCCGGTAGTACATTTGAAGCACAGTGCATACAATGCAATATTATACAATACAATACCAGACAAACAAACACAAACCCAGTTCACAGGCTCAAAAAAATAGTTTTTAAAAAGAGACTCAAATGCTAGTGAGATTCCTCAAATGTTTTAGACTTAAAAAATGAGTTTTCCAAACTTTGAGAACGTTTTTATTATTTTAAGAGCACCTAAAACGTGATTTGTGTATTGAAGCGTTTTGGGGCCAATACGGGAAGAAAAGCTTTACTTGTAGGATGTCACTTAGGGTGCTTCAATACGTACTTTTTACACCCAGCAACTGTCCAGTACTGTACTTCGTCTCATCTTCTGAGATACTTCGAAGTAAGGTCAGAAGGCACGTCTTGGATGCGTTCGAACAGGCGTCCTTTCTAAGGCTGCGTTTCCACCGACTCACCGTCTCCTCGTGCGGATACTTCGTGTTCTTTGGCATCATGTCGCAATCGTTTTCTATTCGAGGAGCCCGAGGAAGTTTGCGAGCTGTTTGGATTGCAGCCCGAGTTAGAAAAATACCTGCACAGTTTGCTGGTCCGTTCGTGAAACAAAAAAATCTGCGAGTGCTATAAGTGTCGATGGCCACAAGGGGGCGAAGTGCAGTCTGGCTCAAAATTCATGAAGGTCCATAACTCCTTTATTAGTGTAAGAGAATAACTGGGGTACACAGCTTGTCCGAATCAGGATTTCTGAGCACCGGAGGACAGGAGAAGAGAAGATGGTGGGGAAGACCTGTCCAGGTTGGGAAGATGCACCGGGAGGGGTCCGTTCAACAGGGTGGGGAACTGTGAGAAAGCAAACAAACCACTGAGGTAATGGTGCACTTTTCAAACTCTCTGGTCACTGTGCTTAGCAAGGACTTTATATTTATAAATAAACGGTAAGCAAATGATTTAAACAGGAAGTATGTGGTGGCTTAAAGGGACAGTTCACCCAAAAATGACCGTCACCATTTAATCACCTTCAGGTTGTTCCAAACCTGTAAAAATGACGGTGTCCTGCTGAACACAAAGGAAGGTAATTGGAAGAATGTCAGTAACCAGACAGACCTCATTCCCTAACTACTATGTTAGTAAGTAGGGCAAATAAATACAATGGGAGTCATTGGGGATGAAATCTGTTTGGTTACTGACATTCTTCCAAATATCTTCCTTTGTGGTTAGCAGAACGTAGAAATCTTAAGAGTGAGTAAACGGTAAAGAATTTTCATTTTTGGGTGAAGTATCCCTTTAATATATCATTTTGTAAATGTGTAAACCACAGTTACAATGGATTTTGTTGTAATTTATAAACTGTTTGGCTGAAATCTAAGAAAATTAATCTAAGAAATGTTTCTGCATGCAACTGCAAGCAACATTTTAGATTTGTTTTCTTTAGGCAAAATACAATTTTCTTTATTTAGTCTTTCGACATATATAATGTGCTTTTGTGACATTCCTCCTAATATGTCTCTGTCCGTCCCTATTAAAACAGTGTCTTTGTGTTTCACACATTCACACAAAACAAACACGCTCATAGTCACTTCTCGAGCATCATGGTAGCATTAGGAGAGAGGAACTTCCTGTTATGTGAGAGCTGACTACACAGAGACACACCGAGTCTTTTTCAGTTATCACCCCACCCTTTTTTAACAGGAAGCCATTTTCCCCCATTTCCAACGCAGGGAGGAAACATCTGTAGCTTATTTCCATACTCCAATACGCACACACATGCACAAAGTACATCCCAAAGGTGCCCTAAAAATGTTAATGCGACTGCATTACAAAATCATTCCTAGTATGATTCTTTCAGTGCTTCAAAACCACAGGTATAGAAAATGGAAAGAAAGAAGAATAGGTCTTCGAGAGAAAACAAAAACTAGACAAGCCACAACATTTTTCCACAGCGGCCAATGGCGGGGGGATCGACGGTCACGTGACCAACCAGAAAACTCCCACCACGCTCGCCGGGGGAGGAAGTGAGAGTGTGTGTTATAGCACAGTAAAAGTGCACATCATGAACTGTCACTATTCTTGTGTAGGCAGAGCCAAGCAGTCGCCGTGGTTACCTTAATCGTTTCCTGCTGGTGAGCGATGTTTACAGTAAAGACCGGACCCTCCCCTCAAAAAGCAAGATGAGCGTAAATATACCGTTTGCTTTTCTGTCTTTTCAACACACACACACACACACACACACACACGCACAAACCCTACACACTCCCCCGGGCCAGAACAGGAAGTATCCACAGGATTTCCCCTCTCGCTCACGAGAAGATTGAAACGCGACACCAAACACAGAATAAAGACGAGACTGCTCTCCGAAGAAATCACTTTCTAAAACACACTCACGTCAATGCTAACACACACAAAAAAAATCTCTAATCCATATTCCCTCTTTTATAGCTTTGAAACCTGCACCCTCGGTGCATTCTGGGAGTTTTTGTGCATACCTGAAAGAGTGACCCGTGGCCCTGGAGTCTCGCGGGGCTCAGGGGTGCTACGGGACTCAGACTGCTCCAGAAATGAATGGAGGACAGGAGAGGACTGGGAGTCAACAGCAGACCGGAGGGAGTCTGGAGAGAGAGAGGAGGTATTGTGAAAGGGGCTGAACATAAGCAGAACCGTAAGATATTTGTATTAGTCATTGAAGTCGTGGATCATGTATTCTCAATGTCTTTTCAAAACGTTTGCAAGACATATGTGAGTCTCTGCTTGTCTCGACACGTCCGAGTTCGCCTTCGCTTCGGGTTGCAGGCCATATAACCCGTGATGCAGAAATGTCTGAGCACCACTTACATGGTAACTTTTCAAAAGTTTTACCAACTTTTTTGAGCCAAGCAAATCTAAAAAGACGAATGTAGCACGAATGAAAACTAACCAGAGAACAGACGACACTTGATAAACATCTGTTCTTGCATCTTGCATTCTGCTCGCACACAATCTTTTGCACAATCTCTATTGGTCATTTTTCGGCTAATTCGTAATTTTGGCTAATTTAATATGAATCAATGAGAGATCAGGCTCGAAATAACCGTTTAACTTAGCATGACATAAAAACAATGAAGACCTTTCACGATCTTTTATCGAAATGTGACAACTTGCCCCAATCCTAAAACCCCTTTCTTTTTCACCCGACATCATCGCATCCTCATACCCCGTGTACAGAATCCCATATTATATATTTTCCTCGATTAATATCCTGTTCAGCTCGAAATATGGGTTGCGAGCGCAGTTTCGTGTTGACTTTAAAGGGAAAGAAAAAGAAACGTCTGTGCGAGCGCGTTGCATCCCATGGGTCATAAACTTTGGACCGGCAGGTTGTGGCTGCAGGGAAGCATGCGAAATCAATTTCTCTCTCTCGCTTTCCCTGTTTTTCCTCTGTCCTGTGTCACTGTGCCGTACTGTGCGAGATTACGGACATATGGCTTTACTTATAAGTCTTCTTCATTCTCGTAACTTGCCTGTCTGTCTTTTCCCTCGTCCCGTCTCACTCTCTACCTCTTTATAAACTGGTCTTTCTGCCACACGTTTCCCACTACACGCCCAGAAAACACCGAAAGTTTGTCTGTAATACCAGTATAGGTGTGTTTCCTGCATATCTGTTACCTGCTACCGGTGTGAAACAGAGCTCGAGTTTTTATTATGTTCAGCCGTAGCTCGGATTCGTAAGCTTCCTTGTTGTACGCTACCTACGTAGGTAGCTGCCTTCACAGTTGAAATAAAAGCAATCGATTTGAAACGCCCTACAACTACAGTGTTTCGGATGCAGAGACTCAAATAAACAGTTGGCCAAAATATGAAAATGCTCTCGTGATCGACATCATTTTCTTAGACCGAGTTTGTCGCAATGCATTCTGGGATTGCACGAATGTTCGAGTACTATATTGCATGTAGATCTTAGTACCTGTGCAGTGAAAAAAGCTGGCGTCAGTGACCCTGAGGGTAGCGCTGGGCTGTTGAGGGCGATGGAGCCCAAGTCACTTCCCGAAAGCAGTATGGAAGGGGCGGAGATTTCCAGCCCTCTGGGTTTCCTTGGTTTGAAAGGAAATCCATTGCTACTGGTCCTCCTCTCAGGGGGCGTGGCCCGGTTCTGAGCTCGCTCCCTGTGGCCAGACGATAAATTCAGAGGCTGAACGCTCTGCTCCGATTCGTCTATATGAGCCTCTGGATGCCCCGGCCGCATCGTATAGATGGGACTGTGACAGGGGGAGGGGCTACGGGAAGAGCAGGGAGAGGGTGAGGAGGCGAGCGAAGCGACCTTATCTGTTCGATTGCCGAACCGAATCACCGTCGGCCCCTCCTCCCCTCGCTGTTCGATTTTGATGGGACGCAGCAGCGGAGGCGGGCTTTGGAGGGAGCTGACAGTGAAGGATGAGTACAGACCAGAGTGCAGATACTCGTTTCTAAAGGCGGGGCTTCTCAGGGATAGTTTTGGAGACTCCTCCCCCTCGCCGCAATCGGACTCCGCCTCCTGCAACATCCCACCCCCAGCGATGTGAGCCCCTTCGCGGCCGAGCTCGACGGCTTGAGGGTCCATTTTGAGAATGTCAGGGAACGATACGAACTTATAAACAAACTTCTGGCCGATCACCTTCTTGATGATATTCTGCAAAAAAAGAGAAAACACAACGTGGATTACGATGTGCGTCCGGAGGACTTGTGTCGTCACGTTGACGATATCTGAGCGTGTGTAACCTTGTCGTAATAGTAGCGTAGCGCTCTGCTTAGTTTGTCGTAGTTCATGTTGGTCTTGTTCTTGCGAAGGCCCCAGAGTTTGGCCACTTCTTCGGACTTGAGCAGTTTGAACTCGCCGTCATTGGAGGTCCAGCAAATCAAGTGCTTATGGCTTTGGTCTAGAAGTAGCTGCAGCAAAAACTGCCACAGCGTGATGGCACTCTCCATATCTGTCAGACAAAAAGTAACACAATTATTTATGAGGCGCTACGGAGAGACCGTAGTCACTTTACAACTGATATGGACGGGGATTCGACCTATTCAAGTCGTTTCTAAAAACATACGTTACAAAAATACTGAACTTTTCTGTGTGCATCTTGAGACAAAACAAGACGTGTCCGTTGTTTTCGATCAAGAAACCTCTAACGTTAACGATTTAGTCTGGGACTAGGTTTGAGCCCCATTTTAGAACAATAACAATGTTTTATTTTTCATCATTACATAAAATATGAGTTTGTCTATAGTTGACATTTCCCGTGTGCTTTTCTCCCAGAGGATTATTTCATAGCTCAGGAGATTCGACGGAGTTCTCAGCTGTGTTTTAAGTCAATATTGCTTTGGAGATATCAAATTAAAGCAAATGAGATAATTGTTCAAATAGATTATGGAGATGTAAAACGAATGTACGTTGAAGAGGTAAAAGAATGTTGATTTGGGTTCGTTTGTTGAGAAACGTCAGAGTTTATATTGAGAACTGCAGACTTGACAAATCCGAGCTCAGTTTATCACATTGTTGAGATCTCTTCTGAAACTCCGATGGAGACATTTCTGGCTCTTTTCTCGAGAGAAATATCCGAGATCTAGGTGAATCGAGAATCGATTTTTTACAATAAAAGTGATTTGATAGTTGTGTGTTTTTATTGGGCAAATAAAGGTGCCCTGATGACGTGCTCTAATGACCCTAACCAGGTTTAATATCTGCAGGAAGGTCCTATGGCACAGTAACGCCTAATTTAGTTTGCGTGTGGGTCTGTGGACATGCGCCCAGTTTTAATTGATCTGATATTCAGACTCTTATCGATGAACAAGAGCCCATCCTCTCGCTTTAATTTCCCTTTTCTCTCTGCGTACTTCCTTCTCTCTTCATTCCTGCGTGCCCTCCCACAAACTCGGCAAGCATTTCCTGTTCTGTTGCACATTAACGCACGGGCTCGTAAACAACAAAGGATATCAGCCAGAAACCGAACGCTGACACGGCAACAGCTTCACCTCTTGCAAAATGAGCCACATGTTTAGCATCGACCGTCCCACTGACACGAGGTCAGTTTACAGCACTCAATAGAGGTTCAGAAGGTCTGAGGTGTCCATGCAAAGGTAGCGCAATGTGGACAGAGTTTACTAGCAAGGTAAATATGGAGTTTGTCCGTTTGTAAGACCTTGTTTGTGAACATAAAGAGTAAAGAGACCGGGTGGAGATAAGAGGGTTAAGAGAGGGCAGAACACTTCATTCTAATGCGGCCCATACGTCACAAAATACTGAACATTTTTAGTGCCCTGAGATTTTTTCAAAGAATATGGAGACACGGTGAACTTATTTTGAGACCTAAGAAGTGCTAACCACCCCAGAGAACATTTGCATCACGGCGGTCATGTATTGCTCGTGTTTTGTTCTGCAATTGTACAAAGAGTCTAGTTTTCAGGAACACACATATAACAGATCTTTATCTGACCTCGACACAGGTGCTTTATAATAATAGCTGGTGAACCTGAATAACATAGAAATGACAAGAAGTCAAACACTTCCTTCTTTGGGGTTTAATCCATGAACGTCATTTGAATCTTTGTAATGTTCAAACAAAGCCAGTCAAGCGCATGCAGACGCAGATCTTTTTATTTGCCGGACGGCAGCCTATCTTGGAGATGAGGACTGATCAATAGTCTAGTTTTTGCGAATGAGTTTTAGAACGGATAGCTGCTGTAAAGCTCAAGTCGATCTCATAAAACGCAGGACGTCCACAAAGATATGCGTTCACATTCCAACAAGCGTCACAATCCTCAGCCAAAACCGTACATTTCTGATCTGTGTACTATTGACAACGAAATTTGAGTGATGTTAGATTTTCCAGGACGTACTCCCCGCAAAATCCTTCAGTTTTTTCAAGCGCACACGCTCTTAAAAACGAAGGCGCTTGAAAGGTTCTTCACGGCGGTGCCATAGAAGAAGCATTTTTGGTTCCACAAAGCACCATTTCAGTGAAAGGTTCATTGCTTACCTTTTAACAATCTGAAGAACATTTTATGTTAGCTTTTTGTGAAACGAAAAGGCTCTTCTAATGTTAAAGGTTCCTTTTAGACAAAAAAAAGGTTATTCTATGGCATCGTGAAGCACCTTTATTTTGAAGAGCGCAAACCTGGTTGGACGCTGTTGGGATGAAATTAAATAACAGTATTGTCTGAGGCTGAAGGCAGTCGATATGTAAGTGCATCCATTAAAGGTAAGATAAAGATTTTGTAGTTGAACAGGAGTCGTTTGCGTTGCGCTTGGGGTCTGGGATCGTTTCCAACAGGAAGGTGCTTTGGTTCAATGTTAAAAGCCTTGCCGTATAGGAAGACCAAGTTTCCGCATGCCCTTGACTGAAGCATTTAACCTCAGCGTGCTCTTCTGACCTCTTTCATTTCCATTGCTTCTTTTACCCAGAGATAAAGTTTATTACACGAAGATATACGTTTATTGCACGCTTAAAATTAAGTGCACAGTGGCAAATCAAGGCTCTGAAACATCACGCGTTGCATACATGTAAAAAATATATATTCTTTTTCTGACATAAGTGGAAATGTTTTGTCAAAAACAAAAAATCATGCCTTTCAGAAGCTGTATAAGTATGACTTTCGTCTGTAGAAAACAAAAGAAGATATTTTGAGAAACGTCTGTGGTTTTGTGTTGGCCAATGTTGTTTGGTTACCAACGTTCTTCAAAACATCTTCTTTTACGTTCTGCAGAACAAAATAAAGTAACACGGGTTTGCAATGACATAAGGATGCGTACATTTTTAGTTCGGGGTGAACTATCCCTTTAAGACACACGACTTGCTGCTCATTTCTTTTCATTTGGAGTGGATGTCCAGTGTACAAGACAGATTTAAGTTGTTACAAACAGGGCGAGTAGGACCTTGGAATAGTCTGTTTGCTATTTGACCTGTTTGAAATTCAAAGCTGTCGAATGTGTGCGTGTTATATCACGCTCCTCGGATTTAACTAGCATTACATCATACTTCGGTGGCTGTAAGTCAGTCAAACAGGGCGGGCTGGCGTTAACTGTGGTCTTCCTGCTGTCTGAGCAGTAGCGATGGACGGAGGGAAAGAACGGTAGATGGAGAAAAGATGCAGGCTGACTCACTGGCGCAGAGAGATCTGACTGGGAACATGTTTTATTGGTCAATAGGAACTCCCCGATTGCAGTCTCGCTTATTTTGGGAAAGTCTTTGTCAGAGACACACGAGCTCGCACTTTCACCACACTTTCGGCCATCAAACCAGACAGTTCTGAATGTCATCGAGAGGTTGATAGGAGTGTTGAAACTGAAAGCCAAAAGGAGCGTTCGAGAAACCATTTAAAACGCCGAAGTCCATCAGGAGAGTTTACAATGCAAACAAAATAAAGTCAACATGTTGCAGCAGTCAAAGCAAAACATTTTCATTTCTGTGACGAGATGAAAACATGACCCTGGAGAACAAAACCAGTGTTATGGGTCAATTTTTCAAAATTGATATTTTACATAATCTGAAAGCTGAATAAATAAGAGTTCTATTGATGTATGAGTTGTTAGAATAGGGTAATGTCTGGCTGAGATACAACCGTTTAAAACTCAGGAATCTGAGAGTGCAAAAAAAAATCGCCTTTAAAGTTGTTAATCAGGGGCACTGTGGATGGCCATCCACTCACCATAATAAAGGTTGTATATATTTAAGGCATTTTCAAAATATCTTCATGGAATATGATTTTTGTCATAAAATAAAAAATAATTTTGACCCATACAATGTATATTTGTCTTTTACTAAAAATGTTCCTGTGCTACTTATGACTGGTTTTGTGATCCAGGGTCACAATATGATAAAAAAATGAAAATGTCAAACTCGGGCATTAAAAAAAACTACAAAGAAGATCCAATTGTGATGTCCTGAAATTGCGTCTGTTTTAACATGTAATGGATTTTTTATTGTCCTTCATGTGTTTGCTTTGGACATTAACAGCAAGATACAGATGGGTCAGACGTGCGGTGACAAAGAGGATGTGCAAAGAAGGATGTGCTTCAAACGCCCTGCAGATATTTTTCAGGAAGTTCTGTGAAGATACACGCAGGTTTGTTTCACTGTGCGAGCGAGGACATCTGAAACACTCCTATTGTTTTCATTTGACACTGATGACATTTTCTATGTACCTCTAAGATATCATCTAATATAAAAACATCATTAGATTTAAAGGAACGACTCCTTTAACAATTTGTCCATTTTATGGGCCTTTTATCAGTAGGGACTATTTACATTTCCTCTCTCCGTTGTGATGACTTTCCCAAAGACGCACTATTTTCCATAGCAATTTACATGTAGATGTACTTCTACGTAAGCCGATTATAAACATGACCCTACCTCATCCCCGGCCACACACAGATACGCTGTCGCCTTATTATTTTTTAAACCCCAAAGAAGCGAAATAAAGCCATTTCCTGCTCCAGCATCCTCTGTGCGGAGCATCTGCGTTAAACGACCGTAAAACTGTCTATATCAGGACTTCCTACAATTCTCCTTTGAAGGGCGTCTTCCTGGGAATGCCGATCTCAAACTGAAAGGTAGGAATTCCTGCTGCTGGGAGGAACACATGAACGCAGGGACCACACGGGCCTTTTGCACAAATAGGTTTCCTTTACCTCTTTCCGTTTTGTTGCTGGCACAACCATTTGCAAATGATCGATGAGAAAATTCCTGTGCTGTCTTTGAAAGCTTTATTTTGAAAGTGAAAAGACTCAAAAAGAGAGCATTTAAGTCAAAAGTGCAGTTTTGAGGAAAGGAACGACAGTGATTCTGAAAAACCGCCATCTGAAGACAAATAAATAACAGTCAGTGTGTGATAAACAAACACTGAGGTCACGTCAAACATGTCTGGTTTGAATCAGACTCGTGGAAGTTTGAGAATGCAGATGAAGTTTGCTTCGACGATTCTTAAATATAGCAAACCGTTTTTGCATAAATAGAAATATTGCACTGTAGAGCAGAACATGTTTTTTTTATTTAGACATTACCCCCCCCAAAAAAAATCAGGTCACCTTTATCAGATCAATATGGCTAAAAAAATGCAAACGGTGCCCAATACTTACAAAGATGCTAATATTGTGTGCATGTTTTAAAGATGATGTTTTTTATGATGCATCACATTTATCTGTTAGATGCCAAAAACAAACACAGCAGGATGTGTTTCTATTGATTCCTCTTTAGCCGAGAGCCGCACAAAGCCGTTTTACCAGCACCAAAGTAAAAGTTTGAGACTCCCACAAGCCAGTGAGTTTGGAACTTATTTTGAACGGCAAACACCAGAATGTGTTCCTGCGAATCTATCCGGCTCATCAGGAAGTACACAGGAGGAACAAGAAGAAGCATCTCGGTGTCCACACACGCCGACTGTGTCCTTAACATACATTAACTGTCTAGTCACTAACCCACAGCAGTTTCTGCGATAGAATCACACGAGGCAACTCGATCTACCTCCGGATGCCGTTTTGGACACAGTCGGCCAGTCTGCGTGCGCTTTGGAAATCAACCAGGTGAGATGTTTAAACCAAGCTTAGAAAGAACTTGGGCGCAAGATGACGCTCCCACCCTTCAAGACTCGCGCGGGGACAGTTTGGAAATCAAAACCCGAAGCACAATGTTTTGAATGGCCCCCGGACAGCTTTAAAACACCAAACCTGCCGCACAAACCCCACCACTGTAGCGCCAGCGGAAACTCGTAACGAGATTAGTCGGTCTGCGCAGACATTACTTCGCCGTGACTAAACGTGCGCTCTTCCTATGCGCACAGACTGCAGTGGAAAATTCGCGGAGCTCCTGCTAAAGAGAGGGAGAAGGAGAGCGCGAGGAACTTCTCTCCACCACCACATTTCTCCAGAGATCAGCAGCTCTTGAAATTACGCAGACCCGAGAATGTCAGCGCGTGCCTCCAAAACCATTCGGATGCCTCAAAGTGTGCAACTGTCATTGCAACATCAAACTGAACTGAAGTTTATTTTGAATGCGAGATATTTTAAAATAATAATATTCACAGTTACAAAAATCGAACGATAGTTATACTGTAAAAGTATGTCTCGTCAAGCGTAATGTTATGTAACCACAGTTAATGCGATGAACTACACCTGTGGTTTCTCTCCCGTAGGCCACCTGCGTGAACTTGACAGAAACCGACTTCACATCAAAAACTAAAACGCAGTTTAAAGGCGAATGCAAAACGGCTCAGCTTTACCATCGTTCGTCTCATAATCATACGTTATAAAGGTACATTATTCAGGTGCGGTTTTAAAGTAGTGCGGCTACACGCTTGTCAAGGCCACTGTAGATGTTCTCCAATCATACAATATAAACCCTGACGCATCCAGATGCAGGAGTGCATCAGCTTTAGGACCGAACTGAAGTTCCTTTGTGCGCCCCAATGACTCATTTTCAAGATGCTGTCTGCTGCCAGTTTCAATCCGGAAGCGCATGGCAATTAGTCTGCTGCTGTTTCCAGACAAACCAGAAACTCTACTAGCGCGTTTAAAGAGCCAGGAGCCACATTTCAGCCTCGCAAAGAGCCTAACCTTTATTTATAAACGTACACAACGATATCACAAATTCAACAGGTATGCAAACTTAACCGCGTAAATAGCGCGTAAGTAACGGGAGCGACGAGCACAGCGTGCGCTTTATGTATCGATTATTGATAATCGCGTATTCTTTAATAGGTCTCGTCCTTCGTTTTAACTGTACAAGCGTTTGGATCGAAGACGTACACGTCAGGGCTGTACATTTCAAACAGCTCCTTCGTTTGGATAAGTTCACGGCGTTGACCGACTTTTCGGGATATCAAGTTTCATTCCCGTACTTTGGAAGCTCTTCTTCCTAATGCTGTTACCAAGTCGTCCAACTATACGTTTGTAGACATCTCAAAATATTTATAAAACGTCGAGATGGTAAATGATTTCTCCACGTACCTGTGCGTAACGGTCCGGGTTTTCTGTGTCCTTACTAACTTTTTTTTACTAAGAATTCCGTATAATGCGCTTTTTTTCCATGCTGTCGGCCGTCTCGTCAGCTCTCAGTCGGACTGTAATGGGATCCCGACTGTTTTCTCTCTCTCTCTCTCTCTCTCTCTCTCTCTCTCTCTCTCTCTCTCTCTCTCTGAGCAGGAAGTTGGTGCAGGCAGACAGCGAGCCGGCTCACTTCCTCTCGCCGCGCGCTATTCCCCAGGCGCTCTGGCCGTCTGTGTAAACACAGTTTTCCTCCTCCAGCCACTATCCGCAAATGCGCGACATTCAAGAACACGCGAACGCGCGCACCCGCGGTGATGTACTGTAACCTGAATCTGCTGCGAGCGGAGCGCACTGACGTCATCCTCTTCCTGTCCGGGACCCGCCGGGAGGAGCTCGCGTTCCTTCCTCCACACACTTTTTTTGTTGTTGTGTGCGCGCGCGCGCGCTTCTGACATAATTGCTGAGAACGCCCTAGGTAGGAAAGGGTCTGAAACGGTTCAAAGGATAGAGACAGTTTTTATTGTTGAAATAAATACAATAAGTATTTAAATGCTCTTTCGATGATGTAAGCAGTAATTGCAATTTGAAGTGGACTGACTCATCCAGCACGAAATACAATTCTGAAACCTGTTAATCAATAGAAAGCTGGAAAAGAAATAAACGTTAGGCCTATTTCATAAATGAATACATCATATTAAAGGCCGCACAATTAAACATTGTAGGTCACCACCGATAGGCTTAAAAAGCAAGTGTTGGAGTCCCAGTGAAATTCAAAATGACAATTTTTATGTTGTCATGAAATATCGCAGCGTTTATTGTAAATAGTTTATCAATGCGGGTCATTTTCTTTTTAAAATCAATGTGTCCTCATCATGTTCAGTTAAAATCAGAAAATGCACTTCCGCCCTGAAATGACCATCCATCTCAAATGACGTAAATTAGACGGCTTGGCCGGAGCATCCGTTAACTCCTCCCCTCCAACTGTGTGCTGGCAAAAGTCTTATTTTTTGTTCCATTGCAAAATCAATGCAACTATTGGCACCAAAACACAGACGCGCGGTTCATGACCGGCATCTTTTAACGCTGGGACTGTCCTTTTCCGGGAGAGTTGTCCAACGAGGGCCTAAGAAAAGTTGTTACGAAATGTAAGATCGTAATCGAAAAAAACTTTCCGAAAGCTATACGAACCCTGTGTGTATCGAGCACAGAAATACAGCGTCACGCGTCCAACTCGTTGACCATGTCAAGCGCGAGAAGCCAGCACGATTAACATTGTAAATAAGTCAGAACACATGAAACACTGCGGCAGGCCAACTTTAAAAGAACCTGCAGTGAGTTTCTTAATGAAATGTTCTCTCATACGATCACGCTTGACTTTGTAACGTAAGAAAGGTGATTATTTGTAAAAACGCGTTACAGTATTACATACAAAATGTTCAATTCATGAAGTCGATCTGCTCTAGGTGTATTTGGCAGGTTACGGTAGATATCTGGTCAGAAAGACCTATTTGTCCTCGGTTTGGACCATGTTTCGTTCAAAACAAGACAGTAGTTTGATCGTGATCTTTATTCCCCATCACACATTAGTTTACGAGTGGCGTGGGGCTCCACGGGGGGTGTAACCCTTTTCCGATTTCCTGAAGGGATATCCAGTGACAGGAAGCTGGATATTTGAAAGCGTGCGCGAGCAATGTGTTTTTTGAGTAGTTATAGTTTTCTCTTATAAACCTCTGTTAGAATAATTGTGTGGTATAAACCAAAAGCGCGAAATGTCCCTCAAATCTTAGAGAACGCCGTGAGCAATTGTTCCGAACCTAACATTTATGTTCCCGCTATGTCCTCTTGTGGAGAAAGGGGGCATTACAAGTGGCATTAAACGTTTTTAAGAGAACATGTAGTTTATTTCATTTTTTTAAATATCTTTTAGAAATTGACTTTTTAGATCAATTGGAAGTGATTGAATAACTGGATAAATAAATAATACACTATATTAAGAATGACTAACAAAAAATGTGAATATGTCGAAACCATTCAAATGAAATCATTATTAACGTTAACGTGAGGGAAAGTGTGTTTAAATAAAATCAACCATGGTTTAATTCAAGTGAAGGAGTAGTAACCACAGGTTTACATGAGTTATTCTTGATGTAGTTTAACGACAAATGTGTTGGTTAAACAATGGTTAATTTAGTATCATATTTGTAAGAAATCTTTTTATTTATTGTTTTACCAATACACCATCGTGGAGCTGAAACGGTCTTCGCCGCTAGAGGGCGGCAGCGCTCGCAGTTTCCGCTTGTTCTCCGTGGTGAAGAAAACATAACGTAACGCAACACCGCAATTCCCACAATGCGCCGCGTTCGCCGGCGTAACACACCCCGCCCGGGTTAAAATCCACACGCACGGCGAGCTCAGTCGACTGTTCTCCGTATCAACAATGGCTCCCGTTTCAGACCCGAGCTCCTTCTCTTCCCTTTCTAAGTGCGCTACCAAGCACTTAAATCTGATCTATCGTGTGGATTTTGACAAGCGCGTATTGAAAGCGAAGGTGGCCCTGACGGTGGAGGTTCTGGAGGATAAGTTCTCCTCGCTGGTACAGTCTGATGTGATTTAAGGTTATTCGTTGTGCGCCTTTCTACTGTGCGCTCCAGAGAAACGCGAGTGAGGTTCAGTCGTGTGGGTTAATACTCTTATTCGGATTCGAGCGAAAGCGACGGAGTTAAACAGTAACGGCAGTCGTCGGGTTACAAGTCGACCCAAACCCGATACGGGTTTCACGAGCTACCGGTTCACTCCTGCGCCTATCATACCTACACGTGTGGACTTGATTTGTGCGTTCGTTCACGTGGATTCGCACACTTTTGTGTGACATGTTCAATGGGTAATATCGCCGATAAAGAGAATGGTAGTGAATTGGTTTTCGTTGAAACTTTAATGAATGTTTAGTCCTGGCGTGTACTTGGTGTGATGATACGTGGCAAATGGAAATGATCAAAACGCTGTGAGTTCCTACCGGATTGGGACTTAAACCTGAAGTTTAATGTAACGCGTAACGGTGCATTATTGAAATTATAGAAAAAGGTTTTGTATTATTTTATCTGTCATTAACTATTGCTAATCGAGATTAATAAATAGGACTCTTGGACTATTTTAGTGCACCCGAACTTTGATTTTAAGAGTTGTCAGCTTACGTCAAATGACCTTTTACCTGAGATAGAGTAATTGACGTGCAGGTGCAAAGTGTCCTCTCTGTGAAATGGGCTTTGTAGTGTGCAGTGACAGCAGATTTGGTGGAAATAACGAAACGATGTGTGAAACAGCATTTTGACAGCTTGTTCCGACCGAGAGGTGCATTAAAGGGATACCTCACCTCACCCCAAAAATCACACCTAAAAATCCGTCGTCATTTACTCACCTTCGAGTTGTTGTAAATCTGTACACAGTTCTTTATTGTTATGAACACAGATAAAGATATTTGGAAGAATGGTAACCTAACAGATTTTGCCTCTCATTGACTCCCTCATTTTTGTAGGAAAAAATAGTTTATATTTTTGTTCTGTTGAACACAGAAGTAGACATTTTGATGAATGTAGGACAGCAGACAGTCCTGGGGCACTTTTGAGTCCCATTGCATATTTTCCTAGTATGGAAGTCAATGGTAGGTGTAAATGTGTTTGGTAAGTACTTTAAAATAAGTTGTTCATGCAAGAGTGTAGTTTACTTGTGTGTTTTACAATGCATTGTGTTTAATCACAAACCTTTATAGTAGCGTGTAGGGTTTGCATATGTGAGCGTGGATGTGATTTGTTCATGTTGTTAAAATAATTAGCATATGAGGAAAAGCATGTGTAAGAAATGGCAAGTGTTTCAGTAGGAGGTTGAGGTGATCCTCTGTGTCATTTACATGCATTTCTCTGTGTGATTGTTTTGTAGACGCTGGACTCAAAGGACCTGAAGATCTTGGAGGTGTGTGCAAATGGCCAGGCAGCCAAGTTTGCTCTGGGGGCTCAGCACAGATTCAAGGGCTCTCCTCTGGAGATCACTCTGCCCTTCGAGCTATCACGGTAGTGCCTAAACTTTAATCTTTCTAAGTACCAGATGCTTGGACTTCCACTTACTGTCGATGTAACTTGAGCAACAAAGTGTGTGGTTTTATTAGCAATACATAAACGTAGCGATGTTGCTGTAGTGCAGCGTCCTCCAACCCAGCTCCTGTTGAGCTGCTGTCCTGCAAACTGCAGCTCTGACCCTGCACAGCTGTCTGAAATTGATAAGCAACCCTTTACGCCTCGATTAGTCCGTGCAGGTATGTTTGCCAGGGGTCGGAGCTGTGATCCTGTGGACGTGAGCTCACCAGGAGCAGGATCGGAGCTCCCTGTGGTAGTGGGTGTTTGAACAGACGACTGAGGGGCTGGAGAAGGCAACGAGGCGTGTGCTCTGAGTGCGGTTGCCTGTACATTTAAGAGTGAAAGTCCAGAGGGCCGAGTTAGTGGCAGGGTTTGAGACAAGAGTAAGGAAGGGTTTAAAAGAGGGCAAGCAAGCGTTAGACTTAGCGTGGTGTGCGTTCCGTCCGCCGCTGTCGTCCGCTCGGTGGAGTCGCGCAGGTAGAGTCGCAGGTCTTTACTCTCGCATGTCTTCACACGAGCAGGGCTTCACGCTACGACTGCCGCGTTACGCTGCCGCTTCACCATTTACCCCTGCTTAAATAGCGTCTCCTTACTTGTCCACTGGCTCTCTGATTGCTTCCCAGCTGCGCCCGTTAACTCAATTAACAGCTCGAGACGTCCTATTGGCTAGAACTGCTAGGTGAAACTCTAACTGCATAGCCAAACACTGAACTGCTACTTAACCCACAGCTGCGTCTTCAACTTCTTTATCCTATCGAATCCTATTTGCCCACATTCACTTTAATACCGCTTACTTGTTTCACTTTTTTCTTTCCCAATACATTTCCTTCTTGGCCCACATGTAAAAAGGCACTCTTGGGAAATGTCTAAGTATTTCTCAAGTTTCCTTTCAAAGGACAACATATCATGCAACGTACAGCATTGCAGCTGCATTTGACGCATTGAACATATTTCCTCTTTTTCTTTAGTGCAGTTTTTTTTTACTCCATCTTCCTTTTCTTTTCAGTGGTCAGCATGTGATCGTGGAGATCGACTACGAGACGTCTCCGAGTGCCACAGCTCTGCAGTGGCTGACTCCCGCGCAGACTGCTGGGAAAGCCCATCCCTATCTGTTCAGCCAGTGCCAGGTATCTCTCTCAACCCCATTTCACAGTTCAGTTCTGCACGAGAAGAGGTTTGGTTCACATGCACTTTCCTTTAAACACTTTCCTCTTTCCCATGTTCTTCTAGTTGGTTTGGTAGAGCATTGCAAAGGCTGTGTGTTTCAGACTAGCCATACTAACTAACTGAGCAAAGATTAAACACGCCACAAGTGGCTTGACATAAAAGCTTCTGCCAAAAGCATAAACCACATTTGAAATTGCTTTGCTGCTTTTTGCTAAACATCCAACTCTTGCATGTAGATTGCAACCGCAAAATTACTTATCTGTTCTACTCATCTAATATTGTACATGCTGATAATGCTGTCTTTCATTTTCTGTACAACCGCGATAAGCAATAACATCTATGTTTGGTGCCCTCGCAGGCCACCCATTGCAGATCTATGGTGCCTTGCCAAGACACTCCTTCTATCAAGCACACTTATTACGCTCAGGTAAGATACACCAACGGCACAAACTGCTACACACTTGTTTTTACCGAGGCCAAAACTCTTGAACAAAAAAAGCAGAAAGATTTTTGAGAAATTGAGTTTTAGGGAATACAAACAATTGATGCTACACCAATTGTGTGTTTCTGTCAGGTCTCTGTTCCCAAAGAGCTGGTGGCACTGATGAGCGCATTGCGTGACGGTCAGGAGGCAGATCCCAATGACAACACCCGAATCATTTATCGCTTCAGACAGCCTGTGAGTGTCTTTCATCCTGAGACATATTTAATTGGGTGATGCTGAATTAATGTTTGACAAATGTATCGTGCGTTGTTTCTTCTAGGTTCCCATGCCTTCCTACCTCATTGCCATTGTAGTTGGCGCTTTGGAAAGCAGGTGAATTGCTTAACGTTATCTTTCTTTCTGAACGGACAGCGCCGATTGTCTGATAAATATGTTGAACATTTAAAACCACACTGAAAATGGTGATAGCTTGACTTGACTTCCTTTGCACAAAGTTGTTTGTCACTTTAAAAAAAAAAGGTGACATGAACACCGGCCTGCCCTCTCACTTCGCCAATGTCTTGCCAGCCAACTGATCAGTTTTCTTAATCTTGTTTGGCTAAAAACCGCTCTACATTTCTGCAGCTCGGCCGTAACCATGACTGTTTGTTGTTTTCAGGGAGATCGGGCCGAGGACCAGAGTTTGGTCTGAGAAGGAGTTTGTCGATCGGGCGGCGTTCGAGTTCTCAGAGGTGATGATGAGATTGCGACACCAGACTAATTTTCTCGCCGATGCTGTGCCAGACGTGTGGCAAGACTTTAATAAACATGTTATCCACAGGCACTCTGATTATGGCTTCATGCCTATCGGTCTCCATCTGCAGGCCCGTAGCCAGCCTAGTGGAAGTCGAGGTTCTTTTTTTGCAAAAAGTCTTCCTTTACACACATTTATGAAGTTGACATGCTTCATTTGGTGACTTTTTGCGCACTTCTTTGCACTGGATTTCCTCATCTGCTGGCATGTTAACGAGCAGTGAGCTTGAAAATGTTATTAACTAATATAAATATTATAATCCCACAACGCAAGTCCAGTCTTGCTATAAAAAAATCTCCCAGTTACAACAGATTATAAAATGCTGATTGTGTTATAACACATCAATAACCTGGAGTACGGTAGTTCAAAGATTGGAGATCAAAGCAACATTTATTTAAAATTTGCTGCACTTTTGCGTTAAAGCAAAAACATGAATTTATTACATTGTTGACCATGTCTACACTGTGGCGTTAACATAAGTGCGCAGCTCTTTACACGGCCATCTTTGGCTGGAGACATTCCGTGCATCCAAAGCAGAAGGGGTTAAAATGAAGCACCAGATTAACAGTAAAGCGCCGGAGAATCATCCACATAAATGCATCTCTCTCAATCCGCCGATTGAGGATCACTGGGATAGGTAGTAAATACAACGCTATTGCCTTGCGATCTAAATAATTGGCAGGTGTTATTTAAAAGAACCATTGTTCATGACAAAAAAATGCCACTTAAATCCTGGACCTTTCACGGCAAGGGGTGGGTCGTTCCAAACACCCGAACCCCGCCTCCCTAGGGGCATGATCTGATATGACCAAAATATCATCAAAAATGATGCAACAAACAAATCCCTTTTGTACGTGAAACAGACAGACACCCTCATTTCATTCTTAATCTTAATGTACGACATCAAGAGTTTCTTGGATTTTTGGAACAAATCAAACGTGTATTGAACCTATTTCTGAAAAATCACTTTCTGCTTATAACTGTAAGGTTCTACCTGCTAAACATTCATCAAGCACAGCAAACAATGAACGTATTACTACAACTTCATTTCATGTGTAAGCAAAATGATGCATAAAAACAAGTTACATTAACACGGTTTTTATGACACGCTTTATATTTTAGGAGGCTTTTTTCTCGCTCAAGTCAACTTTTATGCTTTGGTAATTGTAGTATCTACATATTTTATTCCACAAAAGGTAGAACAGGTCAAGTTACTTTCTAGACATCAGTATGGCTGAAATAACATGCTAGTGTATATTGTTGTAATTAAAACCGTTGACGTGGTTCACTATTTGACCTTTAGGGTATAACACATTAATCACCTGATGATCGTGCATGTAAACGTAGGAATTAGGAAGCTGGCGCTGCTAGCTGGTGTTGTGTCTACAAATATAAAAATAACCTCCTCGACAAACCTCTAACAAAACTATAATAAATATAATGCGGTTTCAGCTGCTCTCCTTGACAAGAGGATCAATAAAACGGTCAACCCTGAGATTTCTTTTAAACATTGTTTTGCATTGCACTGTTTCCTCACATAATTACCACTGTCACTGAGGAGTCCGGACACATGACAAAGAAACCTGAACCCGATTGGTCCTCTTGTAGTGCCAATTGGGTCGCAGATAGAACCTTACCTTTTTGTTTTCTGTACACGCTTAACAAACAAAACATGGCACAACATAAATGATAAGGTTCCATCCGACATTTGGTCGATATGTATTTATTGACATATTCCTATTCAAAGGCGACAAACTGTTATCTCTCTCTATCTTCTTTATCAGACCGAGGCCATGCTGAAGACGGCGGAGAACCTCGCCGGGCCATACGTGTGGGGTCAATACGATGTCCTGGTTCTGCCCCCTTCTTTCCCTTACGGGGGCATGGAGAACCCCTGCCTCACATTCGTCACACCCACTGTACTGGTTAGTGAAATCACAACCAGTTCCAACACGCTTCACTTGATTGATTCAATTGCAAACAGACAGCCCTTAAGACTGATGTAGACGACTGATGATTTTTATATTAATGCTTCTTTTTTACCTCCACGACTGTGAAACTCTCGTGGCCCTCAGGCTGGAGATCGGTCTCTCGCAGGCGTAAGTCACCAGAACACACCTACGCGAAGTGCCCAAACATATATTTATTCTTAATTCTCTTATGTGTTTGCAACCGTGCTTTTCGCTTCCGTCCCGCTACAGGTGATCGCTCACGAGATATCCCACAGCTGGACGGGCAACCTGGTGACCAACAAGACCTGGGAGCATTTCTGGTACGTTCGCACGTTGCAATTTGTAAATTTTAAGACGCAAAAGAAATGTGGATGGTTGCGTTTTGGTTCGGTCGTGACTGCGACTGTAACGAGCAATAATAAGATTATCTGAACAATTCTTTCTGCACTTTACTTTTGATGGTCTGGTTGACATGTGGAGAGAGAGTTTTATCATTTTAACTGTGTCTACGTGATACACCAAACTTCATAAAGTCAAAAGAGCAAGACAGGTTATGTTTTCCATTACGTGACCACTCAGTTGGTAACAACTCGACCCCCTCTCTCCCTCTCCTAGGTTGAACGAGGGTCACACAGTGTATCTAGAGAGAATGATTGCCAGGTGCATGGAAAGTGAACAGCTCAGACAGTTTAAAGGCATCGGAGGATGGAAAGAACTGCAGGAGTCTGTAAGACGCTTGGCCTACGCACCTCAACGTTCATCACATCGTGCTCCCAGAAATCTATATGAAATCTAATATAAATAAGGAAGATTTTAAATACGTATTCTGAAAACGAAGAGAGACACGCGTCTCCAAAATAAAATGACCGCGGATGTATCGGTTTTACTTTTGGATGCACAATATTATGTTTTTTTTAATCCTCTATTTCTCAACTTTATCAGTTATATTAACTTCAACAAAGCAAAAGTTTAATAAAAGCCCTGAAAAACTACATCACTTTAACTTGTAAAACAAGGAAAAACTTTGCCGTTGTGTGATTTTGTAGGTGAACCATTTTGGAGCAAACAGTGGCCTTACAAACCTGGTGCCAAATCTGGACGAAGTGGACACGGATGAAGCCTTCTCTTCTGTACCCTACGAGAAAGGATTTGCTTTGCTTTATCATCTGGAGGAATTATTGGGAGGCCCTGGTACACACACAAATGACATCATTTACACACGTGTATAAATACAGCCTATTCAATTTTATCACTGTATCGATTCTAATAATAGTTTAACATTAATAGTTATGAAATAATTGTTGAACAAAAGGAAGGAACAAACACCAGACTGTTTGTGTGTCTCGCATGAACTTGTAGAGGTCTTCATGGGCTTTGTGAAATCCTACATTCAGCTCTTCGCTTACGGCAGCGTGACCACAGAGGAATGGAAGAACTATCTGTTCACTTATTTTAAAGACAAGGTAAGATGTGACCTTACATTATATTTGCGTGCCGCTAAGAAATCGACAAAACTCAACGTCTTCCCTTTAAAACAAGTTTCAACTCAACCGGCTCAACGTATAGTTCGTTTACAAACACAAGACTTTTCCGACTACCGCGTAACTCACTTTCTTTGTTTCTCTGTCAGGTGGACATCCTGAATAAAGTGGACTGGAACGGATGGATGCACACCCCGGGAATGCCTCCCGTCAAACCACAGTGAGAAACTCAAACTCGGTGGTTCCACTACGGTCCTCCTGCTCCCAAAACGTTTCTCTATATGCGACACCTGCCTCGACTCATCAGCTGGTCAAAACGAATTATGTTAATTGGTAGCCAATTAACGCACTAGCTAGGGGTGTGTCTCAATCAGCCCCCTTGTTCAGAAATCGGGCCACCGATCAGGGAATGGCCGTCTCGTTCCCAAAACCACTCCACCGTTCGTTCCGTAAACAAGTCCTTAATGCGACGCAAAAACAAGTGAGAATCGATGTCCCCCCCATGGTCCCTCACCGGAAATCGCGTGACTTTTTTTCCTTAAAGCAACCGCTCGAGCCCACTATACTTAACATTTTAATGTAATATTCCTCCAAATGTATGTACGGACACGTAACGGAAGAATATAAGTGTTTCTTATAACGTGTTCAAAAAATACATTCACAGAGATGCCTGTTCTTGATCAAAACCAGCTGTGAATTATCACAACGTGGTCACGTCACGGCAAACTGAGTGGCTCTCACTAAACCCGTGTTGTTTTGAGTCTGACGTCATGACGTGTTTTCGGGTTCCGCTGCTGTGATACGTCAACGGCGCCGCCATATTAGGTAGGGCAAAACTCCACTAAACTCATACAAGCGAATGGAAGAGCTGCGCTTTCTCGGCCTTAAAAGCACAATCACTTTTACATCCTAACGCATATCGTAAACCATTGAAATGTGTCGAGGTAAAAATGTATCATGTCCCTACTTTAAAGTAATCGTTGTCGTAAGGAATTGCTAAATACACATTAATTGAACGTGTTATTCCGGAGAATCCACTAGATGGCGCCGTGTTCAGTGATCTGTTAGGAATATACGCAAGACAAGCCACAGAATAAAATAACCACACGTCGTGGAAGTGTTAGTCGAGAATAAAACACATCGTGTTGAGATTGTTTTTGAGTTTGATTTGAATCATCGAACAAAACACACGACTCTTCCCCATTTATAAATATTAGTTTTTTAAATATGTAATGGCTTTTTCTGTCATCTTTTTATACAATTACACAAATAAAACGTGTTCTTTTATAAATAAAAAAGGTGTTCAATTAACGTTACAGCAGTAAACATGTACAGTATGTGAGAGGGTAAACCAAATAACACTGAGTGCATTATAAATAGTACGAAATATGGTAATACGATTTTAAGAGATTTTTAAGTAAACGCGCTGTTCTAACCGTGTGCATTTTGTCTACATCACATTAGCAATGTGAACACAATTATTAAGACTAAATGAATGCTTGCCCTGTTGAAAAAACCAGCATATGCTGGTTTGGTGCTGGTTTAAACTGGTCAAACCTGCATCAAAACTTACCTAACCCATTCTGGGTTTTTAACAGTTTCAATATATATATTTTTTTCTAACCAGCTTTAACTGGAGCCAAAACGTTTCCGCACTCCACGTATAAATAACAAATTATTGAAATTAGTTGAAAATAAAACCACAGCTCCACCATTCACTTGTATGTGTTTATGGGAGGCTTTTGCCCTGATCAATATGGCGGCGGTGTTGACGTACGATCCAGTAGACAATGGCGGGTCTAGGTATTATATACATCTATGGTTGTGACGACCTTGTCACAACCATAGTTACTTCGCACACGCCCTTGTGACCTTCCCTAACTTCGGCACACATTCACAAAGTAGCACGCAGATTATTTCCAATAACAAGCAAAAGAACCCGAGAAGAACCGTTACTTGGCTAAACTTGATTCTCCAATATTTTTTATTTAGACTGCGATACCATGCCCATACGGTTTCTTTAAATGCGATAAAACTACAGGACACATTCGACAAATTGTTTATTTAATTAAATGAACGTGCAACAAAATTCAACACATCTCTTAATACAACTATTATACACTAAAATAATTATACAAATTGATATTAACAAATGCAATAGCCAAACACAGACCGGAAGTTATACTGAACATCTGATACATTTTGTAAGGGCTGCCCTGAGGACTGGAAGTCGAAAAAAACACCGTTCTAACTCAAACCGAAATACGTTGGGTTACAATATGACTTTTGTTAATAGCTGTTTTGAAAGTTGTTTGGTTGAGTAAATATTTGTGTGTTTGACTTTCTCACGCTCTTGGTTCACAGGTATGACACCACTATGGCTGACGCCTGCAGTTCTCTGTGTCAGAGATGGGTGAAGGTGAGGTTCGAACCGCATAAGAGCCTGAAAATCTGACTCTCTCTAAGAGTGACACAATCCTCTCTCTCTTCCTTTTTCTCTGCGTGTTTGTTTTTAGGCAAAAGAAGGAGATCTTGCCAGTTTCACTGAAGCAGATGTGAAGAAACTGAACTCTCCTCAGCTCATCGAGTTCGTGGCTTTACTTCTGCAAGAGGTAACACGTGACATCGAGTAACGCATTACAATCCATAAATTCGTTGTTTTAGGATCCCTCTACAGCTTGAAATGTTAACTAATTCTAATTATTGCCAAATTAAGAGATTTGTCTTAATTTTATATAGATGCAAAAGATTATTGACAATATATACGGCTAGTTCAAATATATCCTTATCTGTGCTTTAAGACACATTTGTTTGCTTGTTTTAGGAGCCTCTGCCTCTGACCCACGTGAAGAAGATGCAAGAGGTTTACCGGCTCAACGATGTTAAAAACGCAGAGGTCCGCTTCAGGTAAACACGGTGCACGCAGAACCACGGTCGTGGTTCTCTCGTTGTTTGTTGCACCGTTAAACTCGTCACACGTTTCAGCAGATCACGTGAAATGTGTGTTTTACGCAGGTGGTTGCGCGTGTGTGTCAGGGCACGATGGGAGGAAGCGGTCACTCTTGCGCTGAAGATGGCCACTGATCAGGGCAGGATGAAATTCACTCGCCCGCTCTTTAAGTAAGTTCAATTGTTACCAAAATTCAAGATTTCACAAGAGCAAGTTTCGTGACATCCTCATTGCATTGAGGAACCAAACGGCTGCTTTTTTGAGGTTGTGTCAACTTTGCACGCACTTCGTTTTTTTTTCAGAGCCAGTTTGGTGCTTTCTTGATCTGCAGGAGCTCTTCAAGGTCAATTTCGAGTCACTGTTGACCTCATTTTCTCTCTCTCTCTCTCTCTCTCTCTCTCTATAGGGAAGTATACAATTTTCCCAAGTACAGCGAGGAGGCAGTGAAAGCTTTTAAGGAGCACCGTGGAGCGCTGCACCCCGTCACTGCAATGCTGGTGGCCAAGGATCTGAAAATCGATGGAAATTAGGTCCCCGTCTCTGATCTTCTCACAAGCGGGCTATTGGCAGTATTCTGTGCTCAAAATCATGTTGGATATCTGCGCATCAAATCTTCTGCAAAGAAAGATGGAGGTTTCCTCTTGCGTGGCTAAAGCGCTCATCTTTATTTTTTATTTGACATCTTGATGGATGTTCGTCTCAGGGCTAATAAAGAAAGCAAGCAAGCACTCTTTTCAGTGTCTTATATGTCAGTGTCATATAGCTCGGTGTTACACGATGTTCATATTTCTGCACGAACCTTTTATACGATCTGGCTTCGATAAATAAATGCCGCCGTGGGCTCATTCTCTTTGCGCTCAGCGTTAAAAGATGAACAGGAAATATGTGCTCATCACACGTTTGAGGTTTTTGTGAAAGGATACCAAGCTCAACAGATTTCAATGTTCCATACGGTCTTTAAATGCGACAAAGGTACACGCCCCATGCAGCAAATTGTTTATTTCATAAAATTAACATGCAACAAATTGATTAAAACAATTATTTCCTACAATTTAAAGTCTGTAAAATGACAAAAAAGCCATGTCAGCACGTGCACTTGGTCATCCAAAAACATGTGCCGTTAAAGCTATTGGAAGCTCAACTTTCGACTGAGATGACATGAAGATCTGAAAACCAAATAATCAAATCAAATGCATGAAATTAGTAAGAGTCACAGTTTATGTACATTTGAATTTATGTGCATGTGAATTTAGACAATCTACCAGACCCTCCGGTGGTGATGGGTGACAATTATGTTACTGCCTGTAACGTAAGAGAACTAACACTCAACAGCGCCCTCCGCTGGTGATCTGTATGCATTCTATCACTGCACACGAAGTCAGACAATATACATACATAAAGATTTTTGTACATTACAATGCTGACAGTGAGAAATTACAAACAATAAAGATGAGACGATAAACAAGAGTATAAGTTAACAATTCTGATCTTAACGTTAACATTTCTGAATCTGACAGGGTTCTTGTTCCTGGCCAACCAGAGATTTTGATAAAACTATAGATTCATACGGCTCTCTTCTTTATCTGCATTAAAACGCATCTTCATGGTTTAAGTGATAGTTCACCCAAATAGAAAAATAAATCAAAACATCATTTACTCACCCCATGTAACTTAATGCCTATAAATGACATCATCGACTACCGTATGATATATAACATGTTAGTCAACGGTGCCCCAGAACTGTTCTTTTTATTAAATTCTTCTAAATTTCCAATTTTGTGTTGAACAGAACAGTAACAAAGACATTTTTCCTACTATGGTAGTGGATGATGTCGCAGAACTAAACATCGCTAACGTTCTTCCAAATATCTTTCTCTGTGTTCAACGGAACAAAGACATGTATAGCTACAGGTTTGACACAACCTGAGCAAATGATGAAAGAAATTTCCTTTTTGGGTGAACTGTCCCATGTTTTATTGCTGACATTTGCCATAAGCTTGAACTCTACAATGCTGCGTAAATGTTCATCATATCTACCGCTAGAGGGAGACATTACACCGCGTGTACGTCTGAATGCTGACATAAATCCCAAGTCTTGTATTTGTTTGTAATTCATTTATTTCAAAGCAAATGTACTATTCACACAGTGAATATTGAAAAACGTTAAATGATACAAAAATGAAACATCACAACAAACAAAAAAGACAAAAAAAAGGCCAAACTGACAAATCGGTACGGGGTAACCACATGCATTTGTACATCCACAGATAAAAGCCATGCTTATTAGGACAGTGTCATTTTATTGATATTAACATGGTGTAAACTAGTAAACCAGGAGTGCTTTTTCATAAAAGAGCCCCGTTTTTCCTCCTCTTTCTGGACGGTCGGCTCCATTTCAACAATGTCACTGGCGTTTCACATCCATTTGTTTTGTCAAAGCCAGACAAAACCCTGTGGACCTTTAAGTGTGCCATTCAAAATTCTAAGGGGGAAGTTTTCACAAGTAAAAAAGAAAGAAAGGAAAAAGTTATTACGCACCTTCACAATACTGCCGGTTGAAGTTGTGCCTCTTCTGATCTTCTCTCGGCTGGACTTCTGCTTTCCAGCCCGTCTCCTCTGATCTTCAGTCATCCAAGAGGCCTCTGCCAGCCGGCGGGCTGTCAAAGTAACCCCGGAATCAAACGCCACCCCGTGCTCAGCTATGATCAAAGCAACACAGGTGAGGCAGCCACAGATACGCATACAATTGGCATCTAAAAAGTAAGCCGTCCACCCGCCACCCCCCTCCTTCCCTTCTGCTTTTTTATCTTCCCACTCTGACACGGCGTAGAAGCGTGGAGCACATTGATCAGAATAAAGCAAAGCGATGGGGTTTTGAAGACGAGGGGGAAGTTTGTTCTCTGCAAAACTTTCGGACAAAGGGAATGCTGGGATTGACGTGAGGGCGCCGCTTGAAGGGATATGAGGACCGGCGAGATGTTTCGAGAGATGTTTGCCGAGACCTCTTGTGTTCTCGGTCCCCTGTCAAATACATCAGCTGTTCTTCTGTTCTTGAAAAATGACTAAGCGCACATATATAAATACATATCAGGTACATATGAAATGTAGGCACAAGGTCTCCTTTCATCTGGTCTCTAATATGATGACTTGATTAAGGTCATCTCCGACTCTCGTAGCACAAATAGCTGGAGATGAGAATTGCCAAGAGCTTTAGGAAGTGTTGTGGTGAAGATGACGTGTCTGTGGCTTATATTTCTCGACCTATTCTCAAACTTACTTTAATATCAAAGCACTCGTGACTATAAGACTATGCTCATCTTCAGACAGCACACATCAGATTGACCCTGATAGACGTTGGTTTCATTCTGGGAGAAGTTTTGAGCACAGGATTCAACATATTTCGAAATGATTTCTCTAATTCATATTTATACAAATCAAGGTTATTTTTGTTCACTAAAATTACAACTTTGAAAACATTTCTGTTCATTGACATCAAATAAAATATTAGCTTCAACTTTTTTGGAACAAAATAAACTAAACCCAAAATGTAAATGTTGCCTCAGAAGTTTATGAGCTGAGTTTAAAGCACAAAAGTTAAAATAAGAAATAAAAAACAAAATAAAAATTGATGTAGCAACATCAAAAAGATATCAAATGTAAATGTTTTATAAGTAAATGTTTTATAGTAAATGTTATAAAACTTGAATTGAATTGAAAATAACAAAAGCTTGTTTGTAACAAGGTGACAAGTGAAAAGCCTTTGTACATTTTTAATTCACAAATAATACACAAATAAATAAAATAAATGAATACCAAACACAGCATTAATCTGTAGCATAAAGAAAAATCCCACAGTATTCCATTACATCATTGCATTGCATAAAAATGAATAACAGGGTTACAAGATGTGGTTCCATATGCAAGATATTTTTAAGGAGGTCGCCTTGACACTTCCCATTTGCACCCGGTTCGATAAACGAAGAAAAGAGGAAACAGATTAAGATTTATATCAGACAGAGTCTCACTGGCAAACTTTAACAGAAAGACAAGAGATCACAGACTGACAAATAAGACACCACACCTGAAACCACAAATCACAGGTATTTCTTTTATCTCAATCTTCACCGATATATCTTTAATAATCTACATTAAAGTCTATATATCATTTATGAGTATATAATAATAACAATGTGACATGGATTTTGCTGTCCCATCAACAATGACACCGTATCGAGTAATGGATCAAAAGATGTTGACAAAGATCAAAGCTACGCTAAACAGCACTCATGGTTCATATTTCTTGTTTTTGTATTTGATATTGCTTATGTTTGTTAAACATTATGGGTTTCGGGCATGCATATTCTTTATCTCATTGGTCAACTTGTTAAACCATTCAAAAAGAACAAATGATTACATAGAACATATAGAAATAAACTAAAACAAAGATTAAATGCCGTACAAAGTATTTACATTCTGATAGATCTGAAAAGGTAAAAAGTCAGAGGTTTACTTGAAATATCCGCTTTTGAGTTCTCAAAAGTCATAATTCAAATGTAAAACGCCAGCAATAACCATTGTACACACGTTTCGTACATAACACGTTATTATACAAATATAATATACAAAACATTCTTGTAAGCGGATTCAACCTCATTTAAATGTTCTTGAATAGCAGCAAAGTTAACTTAATAACCGAATAAAGAAAATCTAAGAATGAACAACGTACGCTAACAAACAAACAAACATCAGTTGATATGATCGTGTTCGTATATATTTGCTATCATTCTGAACATGGCTGTGGGGTAACTGCTCTCCAGAAACCCATTTTCAAATACTGAGATTTTGTTTACAGAAACTGACAGGATGACTTTGCAAAAAAGGAAACAAACAAACAAAAAAAAAACAAGAAGCAGCAACAGGCATCACCACGTTCTTCACTAACCAAACTTCCTCTATTTGGGTCCCATTACATATTTAGTTTGATAGGTTCAGGAAACGCCATCTATCATGGGATTTTTGCACCCGTCTCTTGAGGATGTGGTTTTGCACTCACTTTAAAAGAATGTATCTGAATCGAGTACGAGCGACTGTCACCATCACAACACGCTGTATGACTTTGCACGCACGCAGACTTAAAGTCGTGACGTTCTTAAATCGATACGCAAACTAGATAGTAAACACGATGCGTGTCATATAGCACAAAGCAAA
The DNA here is from genome assembly GCA_006030095.1 of Triplophysa siluroides. Classification (NCBI taxonomy): domain Eukaryota; kingdom Metazoa; phylum Chordata; class Actinopteri; order Cypriniformes; family Nemacheilidae; genus Triplophysa; species Triplophysa siluroides. Next base: position 420,836 of record VCII01000066.1, read on the forward strand.
AGGGCATTAATGGCGAGCACTTGAAACGGTCACTCGTAAGAACCACTCCACTCAGGACACCGCGAGGATAAAAACAGATGGAGGAAAGAGCAAAAAAATCAGGGAAATATCACAGACGGAGATGAGCTGCAGCCCTGGACCCCATCGTAGGTTAATGTCATTTATGTAGAGAGAATGAGTGAGATCCACAGGTGTTGATGAATGTCAGGGGTGTGAGAGTCATTCGTGTGGCGATACGGAGAGGAGAGGCCGGGTGAAAATAGACAGGGAAAGATATCTGACATTTGAATGACAATGAGATAATGAAGAGGTCTTAGAGATGAGACATGCAGACGGAGACGAATGAGGTTTGTGGGAGAGAAGGACAGAGAGAAGAACCCAATAGTCACCCGCCATGACTTAGATTATTATATTTTTCCCAACTAATTCATTTATAAGTGAATCATTATTTTGTCACGTTTCAAAGAGTTCGTATTAATATTCTTTTAGGAATATGGATCCCAAAATTACTTTTATCTTTTTAAAGTTAACTATCGGAAACTCGTATCTGTTTGGTTTTAATATATTTGATTTTATATTTCATTTATATTAAGATTTTATTGTATATTAATTGTACTATACGAAATTAAAACTACTCAACGGTCATTGTTTCTTTGCGGATGTCTTCCGGAAGTGAAGTTTGGGCCACTTAACGTTTGTTTATGTTGTTGCCGCTGAAACACTTTGTAATATGTTTATTATGACATATTACATTTAGTTTATGAATCAATGCATTTTAAAAATAATATTACTTTTTTCTTCAATTTTACTCTGACCGTAACAGTTTGTGAGTCATATTTCAACATGAATCATTTGCTGATTTACACAATTCTTAAAGCCACATTAACAAAAGCAGTTAGTTTAAAGAGAAAGTTCACCCAAAATTAAAAATTCCGTCATCGTTTCTCGCCCTCGGGTTGTTTCAAACCCGTATACTCCGTCAATTTCTTTGTTTGGTTGAACTCAAGACAGCTATGTTTGTTGTGTCGAACACAAAATTCGATATTTTTTAGAATCTAGAAAAGCAAACCGTTCTGGAGCACCTTTAACTACCATTTCATTTGTCCTACTATGCTAGTGGATGATGTCCCAGAACTGAATTTGCTAACATTCTTCTAAATATCTTCCTGTGTGTTCAGCAGAACAAAGTGATTTATGCAAGTCTAAAACAACCTGAGGGTGAGTAAATGATGACAGAACTTTCAATTTTTGGCTGAACTGTCCCTTTAAGGGCTAAGGACTTTTGGTCACCCATTTTTTGTCCAAGAAACCTTGGACCAAAATACGATGTTGTAAGTCTACCCCAGAAAAAAATGATATGACCCCTATCGAAACCCCCTTGAATGTCACAAGACGGATGAGAGATGTGTGCAGAAGACGGAGAGAGAGAGACGTGTGTTTGTGCTCAGAGGAAGTACAGTGCCGTGTGCTCAGAAAGGAAAGCTAGTGTGCCGTGTTCACCTCTGATTCAGCCATGATTCATACGACTGCCGTTGCTCAATAACTGAAGATCGCCCACCGCTTAAAGGTCAGTCACAAGATCACGGCCCTGTTTGAGGAATGACACAAGCGGTGTGAAGAGATGTAGGATGCTGAGATTAAAAGTGCATTCAAGCAAGACAATTTATCAGCACATCTAACATTTCACTTAATATACATCATATAGTTTTTTATTCTGTTTTACTGCCAATAAAACACGACAACAGTGTTTAAACAATATACAGATTGGCATCAAAGAAATTTAGCTTGTTTGCCAAAACATCCCTTTTAACTGGACCATGGTGGCTCCTCATAATAATTTAACATTTATTATAAAATAAGATTTATTCACGTAGATGTCAGCTACTAACCAAAACGTTTAACCGTTGCCACTTCAAATGATGTTTATCTCAAACCTGAAGATAAATCAGAAGTTTCCAGCACATACTATTCAGTCTAAACAGCGACCTCTTGTGGCCAGCTGATGAACTGCACTGTGAAACTGCTTTACTCTGGTTCGTCTCCTCCATTCCAGTGTAACAAACTCGTCCGGCCCAGATAAGTTCATAAAGGGCAGCGCTTGAGGATCTCAGAATTTGCATTCCAGACTTCATATTGTTTAATCACAGGGAGGACGACTGAATCGCCTCCTCGAGGAGGCGGGTTTCAAAACTCTCCGCAGTAGTGCTCTCATCCCGGCGGAGTGATGAAGGATCTCTCCACGCCGAGTGATGTTTGAGAGCCCTCGAAAGAGAGCTCTCCCTCACCGAGCATTCTTAACCTGCCTGCCCCGCGTCTGCGAGACCCTCACATCACAGAACCAACGTCTCACCCGAGACGAGGTTCAGACACGAGTGAGGCTCGGCTCACCTTGTCCAATCAGTGACAGCCGAGGGGATCACGGAAAGGTGAGGCACGGCTCAACCTTGGCCAATCAGAGATGACATTGAATCCCGCTGTCTCTCCACTGCCCGTGGCTCTTGGGTTTGACCGCGGCTCTGTGCCCGTCTGGCCGCTGTCCTCTTAAAAACAGCAAACAAAAGCTTCTCTCTCTCTCTCTCTCTCTCTCTCTCTGCGTGCCTGTTACCTAAAGAAGTGCTAAAGACAAACAGGTTGAAAAGTAAAAACCAAGTAACCAAGAATCATTTACTCTTGGTGTGGCCAAATGTTTCTGTGAACACTGGAAGTTTAACATTTTATCAGATACATTACGTACATCAAGATGCAGGAAGGAACCAGCTGTGTTGTCGCTTTGATCTCGATCCATTATTTGGGCTCATCGACTCAGGGCTGGGCACAGGGAGCCCCGCTCATCCCCAGATGAGGGCCGGTGAGCACAGAAAGCCAAGAATCGGCTGTGAAAAGAGCAAATAAATAGGTGCTTATACTTGAGAGACCCGCAACAAAGACGTCTGAGGACCTGAGAGACAACACGAGAACGAAGGAGAGACGGAGAAAGAGGCGTTTTGTCTCTCAGGCCGCCCGCCGATGGAGGAGCAAAACTCCACACAGGGCTGTCTGATGGGAGAGCTTTTAATGAGGCCCGGGGGAGGCACGAAGAGCTCATCAGACTGAAACACATCCTCCGAGATCTCCCGCAGACACACACCGTTGGTATCACACACATCACACACACACTCCAAACCTTCCTTCAGACTTAAAGACTTTTAACAAGAGCAGAGCTTCTGTGAGGTCTCGCAAGACTGAGGTCCATTTGACCCGAGGCTACGGTTCTATACTTCCTTTGTGTCTACCTAACCGTTCCTGCGAGAACCGTGAGCCTGAAGGCTTTTACCATACACTGTAAATCACTAGTTAAGTCGACCGCGTCGTGCGTCCAAAACTAACGCTAAAACATCTCTTTTGCAAATGAGATGTTCGGAAGAAAACATTAGTTGTGTGTGAAGGCAAAACCTGTTGCCGTAAGGAACAGTTCAGCCAAAAAGGAAAATTCTGTCATCGTCAAACAAATCGTTAATGTCTTTGTTCTGTCAAAGAAAATAATTTCTTCCAAATATCTTGAGGCTCAGGAGAACAATGAAATGTACGCAAGTTCGGAACAACTTGAGGCTAAATAAATCATGAAAGAACTTTCATTTTTAGGTGAACTGTCCCTTTAAGAAGTTCTCTGGGCGCTGTTGTAAAAACGTCTAACGGCTTGGAAAAGTAAAAGCACATCCCTAAAAATGGCACAGTTTGGGCAACATGGAGGAAAATGAGCAACAAAGATAAATAATTTGCCTATAACGATGCTTGCTCGCTCAAGAAAGTTTTTAATGAAAATGACAAGATTGTTAAATCCAGACGGCACCAACCCGTTTGCCAGCATTCCCCTTGCATCCCTCTCGAAATGTAGGCTTTTACTGTTCTGTAAATTGGAAAATGGCTTGGGATTTTTGACCTCTGAATGTGTCAAACAGTGCAGCCCGCGACAAAAGCCCTGGTTTAGTGTCATTATTTGGCTTCATTATAGTATTAACTCTCCAAAATGGCCCTGTTGTTTGGGTGAAATACTTACTCGACCCGTAATGACGAGAGATAGAGGCCCAGTGTGGACCCGGACCCAAGGGAAGCGCAGAGACGATTGTCTCGAATAAAGGAAGCTAAAACCAGCTCGGTCTCCGGAATGCTGACCGATGGACAGGAACATTTTTTTTTTAAGCGTTTCGGACCGTCTCCAAATCTGACCGGTGTCTGGGATTGGACGTTCAACGGCAGCACTGTTCTGCGATGCTGACAGGAAATGAGAAATAATGAGGAGAGAGAGAGAGAGAATTTAACATCACTTGCACCGTGCATGGAACTAGAGAGGTGTGGGAAGACTTGCCAATTATGTTCCTCTCAACCTTCTGTTCATTTTATAATGTCGCTCCTTCCTTTCGCAGTGCTGTCTGGCTCTCAGCAGGGTTCCTCTGATTGTGTGAGACCATCGTAGTATCGATGATTTCTCTTAGGGAATAAGATCCTAACGCCACATACTTGTACACTGTACCTATGTATTGCAACGTATTGGACATTTCAAATGACTGCATTATGATGAAGTAAAACAGAAAGAGAGAAAAATATTGCTCGCAGCATGTAGTACAAAAATAAAAAATAACGCCCATGAAATGTATATACATCAGGGTAGACAGGATGTGGCCTGGGTCTGGTTTGACCGCTGGCTTCTTCTGTAGCTCCGGACTAATCTCTCCCTCCACTGGGCCCCGAACCATCGTCAGGTTCATTTGCTCTTCATCTCTCAGAAAAGATGCCCCAAACCACTTCCTGTCTGGCAAAGACATGTTTTCATGAGCCCATTATGTCAGAGGCTGAGCGGCATCTGTCGCCATCGGCAACGGTCATGCTGCAGTCTCATGAACAAAGTCCTCTCATCAGGACCAGCGGTGATTTAGAACAGACCCAGTGTGAGATCATCACGGAAGATGAACGGCAAAATCAGATCACAAAGTAATGGAAGTCGTAAGAGAATAAATTATCAAAAAGAAGGACATTTTATTAAGTAATGTAAAAATTATCCTAAAACAAGCCATTTCATAGCATATGATCGAAACTGGGAATCATAAGTTTTATTAATGTGTTTTGTTATGTTATTACCAAATAAAAGCCAATGCGTAAGAGTGGACAATACAGTTTCACATCAACCAATTTCTGATGTTGTGTTTTCAGCATCCAGCACTGGGAAAGCAGCAATGTTTCAGCCGTTCTCAGGACTCGATTCACCCATCATGACTAATGTATCAAACCAGCAGAATCAGCGGACCCCGGGACCTCCGTTCTCCTCGTATCCACACACCTACTACACCAAACCAAACGCAGGCTTCAGCTACAGCAACCAGCCATGCACCCGATGGAAGGTAGGGTCAATCTCACATCACATCATGTACGTTTTTCTAAAGTAACAGTTATGTCTTCACAAAACATCCTCAGAAAAAGATTCATGCAATTTCTAAGTAGCATAAAAATAGTTTTATTATTATTAATGAGTGCGTTAGCATGAGCGTAAAAGTCGTTGTGTGTGTGTGTTATACAAAATATTTTCCTTCTTTCTGCTGCATCAATATTTAAGCCCATAATGTGATTATAGACGCATGCCGATGTCGCACATTTACGCCACAAACCACCCAAACAGTCCATTGTGTCTCAGGGTTCACTGGTCTGGAATTTCAGCGCTGTGGATTTACTAGCACTTTTGTTTCAGAGAGTAATGTGCTGACAAATACTCAAGAACTGTGTTACGGTAACCAGACACAAGTTTATTTTGACTCTAAAAGACAAAGCCGTGATCCGTGCTGTCTGATTCTATATATATATCATATGAAATATGTAAAGCATGTTGTCCTTGAAGCCTACAGCAGATGCACACATACACACTTTTCACAAAAAAAAAAAGATTTACAATAATGTCTCTACACGACCTCCCAACTATGAAACTTATGTCAGAGGCAGGTGTGCAGGGGGGGTTATGGTTAGAGGTATTACAGAAGAATGAATAGGGAGGTGTGGGGTGAGGTTTGGACATAGCAGACTGGAAGTGAGACCACCCAGGCCGTCTGGCCGAGACCCCAACTTAGTCTGACATCCCGCGACCAACGGCAATGACCGGAGGTGGGCAGGTCTACATATAACAGGGACAGGCAGTTTTCCCGTACGCTATCGTGAGGGGTTTACTGAAGTGCATACATGGGAAAGAATTGAAATGATCTGGGGTTAGAGCGGGACGGTGTTTCTCAAGAACACGTGGGCCACGGGTAACATATGTCATGTAATCGGGCATAGGCAGACATGTTGGTGTAAACTCCAGCGCAGCTTTTGCTAGTCAAAGACTTTTGTCAGATCAGCATATGGCTGTCAGAGGAAAACTTATATGGTCTGTTTGAATACTGGATTCTGATTGGCTGGAAGGTGCTACTTGTAGTCTGAATTCTACCGTGAGAAAGCCAAAGAAAAACTGTAATATGTTAGAAACTTTCAAGCACATACAGTAGTAGTTACCTGTTCTGTCATCCAACAAACTTTTGACACGGTTCTCTGTCCCTGTAGACCGACTCGACTTTGATCCAATCACCAGAGGACTTGATTAACCATCAAGCCCAACACTCCCAGATGAGCCCGGGGTCCGATTGGTCCTAAAGACTACTCCTGTTGTTTGGGAGGGCGTGTCTTAGGTTCGTCTCTTTGATCCGTGAGGGACGTTCCCTGCTAATAGGATTATGCCAGCGGCCTTTTAAATTCAATATATTGTGTGTAAAAACTCAATGGAAACCTGTTTATCTGCCTGACCTCTCCGGATTACCCCTCTGCCCAGACATGCCCCTCTCTGATCCCAGTAAGACAAAAAAAAAAGAAGGAATTCAGACTACAAATAATTGTCAGGTCAAACGAATACATTCCTTTCGCAGATTGTGTTAAAGCAGCCGGACATCCATTTTATTCCAATGACACGGTGCCAGATCCCCAAAAAAGAGCCGTTAAAGGGAACATCAATTTGTGCAATTCTGGGTATCGAACCCATGACTTCGGCGGGGTTTATAGCTACAGCAACCTAAGATTCAACTGATGGAGACCTCGCAGGAATTCCTGTGTATATCATAATCACGACGGAGGATTTGTGTTTTGGCCCATAAATAAAATATGTCCGTTGAATCCTGATTTAGCTATTAAACCAAAAGCACAGATTACATTACTCAGCGCATTATCCCATAAAGGTGAATTGTTAATGGAAATGACATTCCCTTCTGGAATTGCTCCAACTTAATAACATTACCGCACTGGCACGAGTCAAACGGGAAACCCGGTAAGACCTGCCGGGTGTCCCACCAGAACACATCTGGCAACAAACAAGTTCTGAACCGAAGCCGTTATTCACTTTTACGACAAAGATGGCAACCATCCCGCGCGTAGCCCACATATTCTCCTTTATAAGATTAATGCAGTACATGTAGCAGGTGTCTGCCAAAATTCCTGTCTTATTTAAACAGCCCGGCCCATACCAGCCCCTGTAATCCTATCAGACCTAATCGAGTGAAGTCGGCAGTCTTTTTCAGTTAAACCAAGTTCAGACGCTAATAGGATTCAAAGAGAAAGGTTCATGTGGAATATATGCTAGTGTGGGCTTTAGACTCAACGGTGGAGAATATCGCCGTGCCCCGAGGCTCCTGTGGGGTCTGGTCTGGCCTCAGGGCCCTTCTGGGGACTTTGGGTTTGCAGGGATTACGTTGATTAGGAAAAGTCTTATTAATTAAAATGTTATTCTTAATAATTTGACAGTACAGTCAAACTTCGTGAAGAAATCGTTTGCTTTGTTTTTGTTGGATGTGCTTGGTTATGAGCGCGAGTACATGTTTTCTGATTTAAAGCACAACAAAAAGAGCAGATCTGCTACGATAATATATTTTTAATAATTATAAAACTTTTTAATGTAAACAATTTACCATTATATGAAAGGTTTTTAGCGCTAGCGGTGAGGTTAAATATGTTACACCATGGTGTGTTTGAATACTCGATTCTGATTGGCTGGAAGGTGCGCATTAAAACAGTTTTAATGCACGGGTAGTTCCAGTTTGATCAACGTTTGAAATTAACCTCTGCTTTGCGTCGGGTGGTTGTTGGCCTTCATGTCATGCATTATAATCCTTTAATGCACGACTAGCCGTGGATTATCCAAGCTTTTATCCAAAGCTACTTAAATAAATCGACGTTTTGTCAGACACGTATGCCTGCGCGAAGCTAACTTCCTGTCTGTGTTTGGTTATAATATAACCTTTTATTTTATACTTAATTCATAATCATATTTTATCGTATATTAATTGTATTAAATTAAATGAAAACTACTCAACAGTTATTGATGCATCGCGAAGGTCTACCGGAAGTTTAGGCCACATAATATTTGTTTATGTTGTTGCAGCTGAAACAGTCTAAACATAAATAAATGTAACATTAGTATATATAAATTAAATAAATATAAAATATTTTATATAAATATATATTTTTTTTAAATGCTACACATTAAATTAACTACTTATAAGAACTATATACGCCTACACCAACACGATTTAGATTTTAGTAAATATATACAATAATGTGGAAGGTAATTCCTTCTTTGATTGTATGAAGCGTTTGAAGAAACACAAAACCAGAGCCACTAAACTTGTCTCGTCTTTAAAGATGCTGCCTGTCTGTGCCGATTGACCTTTGGCCTCTGATCAAAGTGAGACGTTTTCGCCGTCTGATGATAACACGTTTATCAAACAGGGCCACTGTGGCTCTTAATGTGGTGTATCACCAGAGACCCTAACTAACTCCCTCAGGCCTCCATCTCAGCATCACGGCTCGGCCCCTCTGATTAGTCACTGGCGTCTCTTTGGCCGTATTGCTCTTAGATGTTCAATACAGAGGAACATCTTGCTACTCGGGATAAAATGCACCATGAAGAGTGACTTTGACATGTCTTTGTCATTCAAGTGAAGGGTCTTTGGGTGTGAGAACAACAAGATGAACGCAATGGCACACCCTATGTATTTCGGCTATGGTGCGTCCTTCGTAACTTGGCCTTTGGTATATTATAAAAAAATAAAAAACATGTATATAACCCAAGTCCTATTTCATAATAAACTACAAGTATGCAAACTACAGATGCATACTTAAGAACCATTATCATGTTTAATTTTGTGACATTAAGTAAATGTTTTACCCAGATCTCATTACCGCAATGGATGCGTTGTGGTATATCTCATTAGTCTCAATGATGATTCTCATTAGATCCTCATTACTGGAACACAAAACAGCGCGTCAATAAAACTAATCACAATAATCCTACAACAGACGCTTCATTTGAATGTCTTTTGAAATAAACATGATTTGTGAAATAGAAAGAAATCGAAAATAAAGTGGTTGTCATACTTGCCAAATGTTGATACGTGTACATCAAAAGCAGGGCAGGGGACAGCATTAACTATCAGGGACATCCAAAGCATCCTTTCGGGGAGTCAGATAAACGTCAATGAAGATCTGAGGAATACGTCATTAGTCGCATAGCGTTCCCTAATCTCATTCAGATTACGCCACCCCTCCTATTGAGGAAAGTCAACCTCTACAATAACGTTTCTGTTGTCTTCTAAATCCTTGTGAAATTCACTGAGGTGTGAGTGAACGGGGTTTCCGCGCAAAGCTCTGGCACCCAACGCGCTTCGTTTCGGTAAATAAATCCATTTGTATAGACCAATTTGCCTACGTCATTGCCTAATCTGTCCAGCGGAGCCAGAGAAACTGCTCTCTTTATCTTTAGGAAAGGAGAGATAGACAGAATTTCCAAGGCCTGATTCAGATCCTAGATGAAGCGTCAGCATTATTTCAGTGTAAAGCTTCCCCTCACCAACTCTTTGTTACACAGATTAGAAATCACAAAGGGGCAAACATAAAAAGATCACAGAATTGGATTAATTGGCATAATGCAAGGTGGCTGAGCACAGCTAGAGAGTGGGTCAGGTTTTGGTAGAATGGTTGGCATTCTCAAAGCTTGCCCGTCTGCACAGTTAGCCGGCTGACCTCTGACCCCGAGAAAAATAATTAATGAAAAATGGAGAACGGAGCCCAAATGTGCCGAAGCCACCGAGAGAGGGAGGGGGGAATCAAACATCAAAGAGGGTTTGTAATTGGCCCTGTGGCTTTCATTCCTTGCCCTATTTCTTTCAATTCATTGACTCAAAATAATGGGTTCAGGTTCATTATCAACAGGTTGCAAGATTAGGACGGCTAAACTTCAACGGAGCTGCGTGGCTCGCCATGCCTTAGAGGTGCCCGTAGATGTAAGGAACGGCATCGTTGCGCCGGAGGAAAGAAAGCAAAAGTTTGCGATTGGAGTGCGATTTTGGCAGCATCAGAATGCTGGAATACAACTGGTACGGTCAGGTGAGTCAATCTGGGGTTTATTACATAACACGTAGTCCGTCTGAGATTGCATTGATCCTTTGCTCGTGTGCACTTTTATCTGACCATTTAAAGATTTGCGTGTGTGCGATAGAAAACCAGATAAAAAGCAAAACTGCAGGACTGAAATTGTAATTTCGTGACCGTAGTCGACATCTCATCTAAACATACATGTCAGATCTTCCCCATTGCATCAGATGAATCTGTAATCAACAATCCCATTACAAAACGGCCGTATGATGCATCGTGTGTAACGTGTCAGTACGATGCTACATTTGACAAAGTAAATTCAAGCCGGCTAATTTAATTCTCATAATTGTATCACTGGTGTCGTGTGTGTGTCATACTGACAGGTCATTATACGCTTCATATTTCCCACTAACAGCCTCACAACATAAACCATCCAGACAAGCCACTAATGTAGCGTGTGTATTAAACACCGGCCAGAAAATTGCAGCGATAAAGAGTTTCAGAATAAAAATGTGTTTGGGATATAAACAAAATGCACTGCCAAAATGAAAAATATGAAAAAAACAAAGATATTTTCTAGCAGAGGAAATCAAGAGACAAACGGATTGATGGACGGCTATGTAACTGCGAACAAACTGAAGATATCATCTTTTCTAGATGCCTATACATGGTAAATTCAGAAAAACTGAAAGTGATTTAGAAATGGTCTCCTAATTTTTTCTTTGTCTCTGCGTGTAAATAAAAGCATATGCGTTTACTCTGGTCAACAGACACCTACGCTGTTAAATAGGATGTTAACACCACCTAAACTCCATTTCCACAACCCAAATGTTTAAGCTGCCAGCATGTGATGCTGTAAAATAGCTCAAATACACATCTTTACAAACCAGCTCTCTCCAAAGCTGCTCGTACCCTCAGCTGGGGTCCTGTTGCTAAGACTTTGTTGGGTTTCTCATACCTGGATGTGCAACATCAGATACTTCATTTCCTAATAGGTCTTAAGTCAAGTCTTTGGTCTGAAGAGAACCCTGCAGTGATGAAAGAAGAAGCATCAGCTCGCGTTATCGTCACCAAAGTCCTCGGCTGAGAGAGAAGAGAGGAAAAAGTGAAGGCCGCTCAAGAATGTGGGAATCCCTCCAACCGATCGTGTTATTGTTCGTCATAACCGTGATTCATTTTCACCATCTGACAGCCTTTTACTCCCTTTAAGTTGGTTTATAGGAATTTAAAAGACATTTGAGGATGTGAAACTTTCCAATGACAATGTAAAAAAGAGGCAAAAAACGGGAATCAAATTCTTGCAAAGCCTTACTGACCTGGCATAAAAATATCATAAATCACGAGTAGACGTCACGAATTTCATTGTTTTCAGACTGATTTGTAAGTACAGTAGCCCTTGAAATGCTTCTAAAAGTATCCATGTTTGTGAGCAAACAAACTATATATATATATACACAAAAAAATGTCTTAAAGGGACAGTTCATCCCCCAACAAAATTCTGTCATCATTTACTCACCCTCGAGTTCTGGATACATTTCTTTGCTATTAACTACCATAGTAGGAGAAATTACAATTGTACTCAAAAGTGCCCAAGAACGGTTTGCTTTCCTACATTCTTTAAAATATCTTCTTTTGTATTCAACAGAACAAAGACATTTATAAAGTACATTTTCCTATGGTAGTCAATGTTGGCCAAGATCTGTCTGGTTATAAGCATTCTTCCAAATATCTTTCTCTGTGTTCATCAGAACAAACACATTTATACAGATTTGGAAACCTGGAGAGCGAGTTACCTAACACGATTTTTATCTTTGGGTGAACTGTTCCTTTGTGACCAGCCGTTCAAAAGAAAAAGAAAAGTGATTGATACACTGTCAGAAACTGTGATCTGTTTGCAAATCTAAAGAAAAATACTTTTTTTAATGCAATTTACTCCAAAGGCTATTGTAGTTTACTAAAACAGACTACTAAAACATTTTTGTTTATTAAAATCAAAGTTTTTTTAAACGTATGCAAAGTTATAAATGAAAATGAGAAACGTTGCCTCAGGAAGATGAGGCACTAAAAACTAAACGAAAAGTAAAACAAATTCATCTTATAGCAACATAAAAAATAAACAGATAAATAATAAAGTGAAAAATGCACATGACAAAATTAACATAAAAACTAAAATTGTGAAAATAAAAGCTAAAATATTATTAAACCTGAAAACAAAACTATAACAACACTTTCTGAGGCCTCTATAGAATATGCACCTGTCATAGTCGTCAGAATAGTTTCTTATATGATGTTCATAACTAATTCCCCATTTACCCCAACATAATGCGTTTTTAAGCCATTCATTAAAAATAATTTCAACAAACTGAATCTATAGACTCGTCCAGAGGATCCGATCAGACGGACGAGACCTTTTATTCAGTTCTAAACCCGAGCAGCCGACACATTGGACACTTTGTACCTCAGTCTTTTCTATTCTATGATCAAATAAACTCAGGCTTTGCTGATTAATCTATTTGAGCCGTGCAAAGTTAGATCTGTGGAAGAAAAGGACATGGATTCCATTTAAAAAGTGGATCGTAAAAATCTGTGTATTAATCTTTACATAATGTCTGGATGTTATACTCGATTGGATTAAGTCGTAACGGACAGGAGGCCTGAAATATCAAAGAAGGAAGGGTTTGTGAATAGCTCAGGTTCATCCTTCTGGAATGCTCACGTGCAGCGCTGTACACAAGCTGATATTTATAGTTTCTGTGAATAAACCTTTGTTTCCAGCGGCTAGCAGATGGCGGTGAAGATCCCTTTATCTGATATAATAGAGTTTAAGAACAGACAGATGACATCTGACTTTGCATAACTACATAATGTAATACTGTATGTGTATATATAGATATATATATATATATATATACAGTTGGGGTATACAAGCAAAGAATGCTGTAAAAATAAACCTGCGTTGTTTCTTCTTTTGATCTTTTTTTAATCACAAAAATCCAATGTTTCATTGATGTAAAACCACTGAAAGGGGGGAGAATATCACAGCATGAAATAAATGTTTTTCTGTAATACACAATTATAAGCCCCGCAAAAATATTAAGTATATTCCCATTGACATCTACATTTTCTTAACACACCAAGGTGACTTCTTGTTGCACAGGAAAATAAATGTTAAGTAACACAAAGGCAAAATCCCCTTAATCTTTCATCACAATGGATAAAACCAAAGAATACTTCTGAAAGATTGTTGGCCTACACAAATAGAAAGTAGCTTTAAGGAAATAGTTAAAACAAAAATAATTCTCATTTCCAACCTCAAGGCAATGGACTGGAGATGTCGAAAATGCCTGAAACAGGATGTGTGTCTATTTATCTCAATGCACAGCGAGGAGAAGAATTCGAGTGCAAAGAATCTTTAAGGATCACAGATGGAGAATTGCAGAAATTTTGGGGTCAGAAAGCAATTCATAAAAATAAAGGAAAACTGCACCTCCATCACCACAAGTTGTGTGGGACGCTTTTAAAGAAACAAATCTGCTCTCATGTACAAGAGTTTATTGGCAGCAATAACACAAGATAGATTTGGTGCAAACAGGGATAGAAAGTTAAATATACCGCCGCATCTTTATTGTCGAGGACCTACTTTTATACCCGAGGTTCTGGACATCTTGTTCGGACACGTGGCATGATGGATTATATCAAACATTAACAGATAAAACAAATCAAAACCTGACTTGCTCTGCTAGAAAAGCAGAGGGTCGTGAATAGATCTTCCATCAGCACAGCTGTTCAAAACAAACATCAAAATCAACAAAACAAATGACTCAAGGTCCTGCCGTCCCAGTTCCCTGAGCTGAAAACTACTGGGATGAACTGAAGAAGAGAGATCTGATAAAAAAGTCTAAGATCACTTGTCATGTATTCTTCAATCTCATCAGGCATAATAAGAGAAGACTCAGATCTGCTTTTCTTGACAAAAGGAGGCAGTGAAAACTAAACGAATGGGGGCTAATAATTGTGGCCAGAGAGTGTTCGAGAAAAACAATTATTTAATAGTGTGATAATCCCCCCACTTTCAATTGTTTTACTTTAATGAGAAATTTGATTTTTGTGAATTTTTTAATAAAATATCAAAAGGAGAAACAATGCGGATTTATTTTCACAGCATTCTTCGCTGATATTTACCAAGCGGGCTAATAATTTTCTCCCCTACTGTATAATCTGTATTTATTATGATGTGACTGTATTATGTGGTGTAAAGTGATTGTACTTTATTAAACATTAATATGGATTTAGGCTTTGGTACAGTGTTATGAATAATTCTAGATCATCCGATACAAAAAGATCATTTCGATAAAGAATAGATGTTATAGGTATTTGATTCTCACCTTAAAGGGATAGTTCACCAAAACAAAACCTGTCATTATTTGTTCATCCGTGTGTCATTTAAAACCCGTGGAACACAAAAAGATATTTTGAGAAATGTCTCTGTGGTTTCGTGTCCCAATAAGGGAAGTCAACGGGGGCCAATGTTGTTTGGTTATCAAGGTTTTTATAAAATATTTGCAGATGCATACAAGTTTGGAACGACGTGGGGATGAATATTGTATATGATAGTGAAATTGAAATGAAATATATTCCTTCCTTTATACATAATGTAAATCGTACAAGACCTTCTTTAACACTCGCAAACAATAGAGCACAAAAACCCAAATCTGTACTTAAAATGAAGACGTCCCGTGGTAACAATCGTAACTCAAATGCCGATAAGGACAGAATCCTATTCAGATGCTTGCGAGTATGTGCGAGTGTTTGTGAAAAGATTTATGTGCTTTATGGTGTCGATGACTGAATTCTTTCACTGTGTTTAAGACGGCCATGACTGTTTTAACCAGTCACACATATTACCACACAATCAAACCGGCCCACAAAACCATACACTTGAGCCTCTGTGAACATCCACACATGCACATGGACCCTGTGTAGATACTCCAGACACACACATACACACACACACACACACACAAATGACTTGACTTGAAGAGAATGTTAAAACAAGCCTTTCTTTGTCATCTTTTAAACCGCATATTATTAGTTCGGCTGAGGTCAAAGTTGATCTAATTTTCTGCTTAGTCTTATTAAACAGCTATTGCATTATTTCATTTGACACAATTAGATTTCGCCTGTAATGAATGTATCTCCAACAAAAGCTTTCGAGCGGCGATTCGCAAATTTAGCCCACAAATGCGCTTTGTGCCACAAACATTTGATTTTATTTTGGACCAAAGGTCGTAGGGCCGTTTACATTTCAAAGCCAGACAGTAACTCGAGGTTGAAACCGAGAGGAAATGTGGACTACGATATACACCCTTGCCTGTTAATATTCCAGAAGCACGTTGTGTGCGAAGCGAGACGCCAGTTTATCGTCGAGAACCTGACGAACCGCTTATAGCTTTAATCTTGCGTACGGTAGTGCTCGTGAATCAAGGTTTAGCCCTTACTGTACAATTCTTCGATCGGATAAGACGACGGTGTTTAAAGGCCTAACTTAATCTCCCGTTTCAATCTTTCCTAACATCTGAAATAAAACAGATTGATCGTGCTCGGCTATCTCACGGTCACATCTCACGACAGACAGACCAGACAACGACATGAAAGGTCCGGTGCTCTTCAGTCTAGACTTATAATAATAAGTTAGTTAAATAGATTTGAACTATTCGATGTAGTTTTGTATTTAGAAAAATAGTTTACGGTGCTTGATAATGGAAGTATGAACATGATGACAATTCTTTTGTGGGGTGAACTACTCCTTTAATAATCAGAATTAATCAGGGTTATAATTATAATAGCATTATAATAATGCCAATTTATACTGATAATTAAAACATTGTCATCATTTGCTCACCTTCCAGACAGTTGTTACAAACCTCTATACATTTCTTTGTTGTTCTGAACACAAATGAAGATATTTTAATGAAAGTTTGTAACTCGGCTGGGTCACCATTGACTCCTACAGCAGGACAAAAGACCACTATGGGAGTCAATGGTGACCCATAACGGTTTAGGGTGAACAAATGATGACAAAATCGTCATCTTTGGGTGAACTGGCTTTAATAAAGATGCTTTATATACTATACTGACTGTAAAGCAAAATGCGTCCTTGCAAATCTGAAACCCTGAAATTAACACGTAATCCGTCATTATAACCAAACTCTCCTCAGTCAAAGCGCAATAATGCAGACAAATCCATTTAGGTGTTTCTAACTGGTGATTAGACAAGCCGGGATAAAGAAGCTCTTTCAAAACCACAGATTACCCACAAGCCTTTGTAGAGCGTATGGTCTTTTTTGTGAGTCTGGTGTGCGGACGGACGTCATGTGACATGGTTTGGTCATTTTGTGAAGGGGATCAGCGCAAAGCAGGGGGTTCGAAGATCAAGGGATCCGGGTAGATGGTTCCAAACACTCAAATTGGGGAAAAAATATTTTTTTACGACAAATAAGATTTACTGTAACTGCATTCGTCACGTCTGCATCCTGGAAATAAAACGTAAAGTTGGATTCCTCTCAGGTGTATGTGTGAATGGGCCGTCTGTCGGTTCTGATGGAGGATAATTGATTTAGAGCCAAAATCACATTAGATGTAATCGCATCTTTAAAAAAGGTTTCTATTTGTCTCTCTTTAAGATGCACCATCACAGCCAATAAATATTTTTATGTAACATCGTATTTCCACAAACGTGGTCTTGTGATAATGCCAATAACAGTGTATTATATAAATATAAATAAACTGTGCCTAATTCAGATCATACTGTATAGTGGCCGTTAAGGTATTACGCCACAGTTAATGTAAAATGTTTTTAAGAAAAATGTGAGAAAAATGTTCAACAAAAACAATAAACATTCAAGTATTTGGACAATTATGGCCATCACACTTAATAAACATATTTTAAATGCATATTTAAAATTTGATTAAAAAAAAAAAGAAATGGCTTAAAAAATGTTAGGACCGAGAAATCATCCAATATTATTTTCTTGCCGATGCTTGTTTTGATATTTTATACAAGGCGTCTAAACTTTTCTGACTGCGTGTATTTAAAAAATCTTAATTCGAAGTATGTTTGAAAAACATATCAACTTTTTGTCGATAAACTCGACGCTGAGCTCAGGGAGATCAGTTCGGAGCCCCTGCAATATCACACCGTTAAAATGAGTGTAATATTTAATTTATATATGAATCATTAAAGCCTTCTGGTTATTATGCATTCCTTTTCTACTTGGATAAAACAGCCCTCAGATGTGTGAGCTGGACTTTGATGTCTCGTCTCAGAAGCGCCCGACTCTTACAGGAAGTAGCTCATCTTTTATACATACTGTATGTGCGACTAACAAAGGTGAGAATTCGGACCGGGCCCGGTGAGAGCGCGGAAAAATGGCCAACCAGGACACGCGGCGAGGGGGTAAATACACAAACACTATCTATAAACACCAGCAAACACAGGTTCAAAGGCCCTGTGGTCCATCACCAGACACTTTCCTCAGCATTTCCTTTGAAACAGGAAACAAGGAAACAGGAAGATGATGATAATTCGGATTCTTTAGCAATGTTCGATGCTTTCGAAGCATCTTTATGCTTTTCGCAAAGGTTTAGCTGCATTTGCAAAGACGCTGATTCTGAAGCTTTAGAAATCCTGGTTTCATTATCATCTCCCGGTCATTGGCCGATTTATTTCCATAGCATCATCTGCCAAGTCCCACAAACCCAGAATTTGCGTGTTACTAGCAGAACGGCTCACGTATGTACAGTAAAACACAAATTGCACAGTGTGGGAAAACCATCTCCGTGATGCAACGCAAAAACGATCCTGCAGGACAAATAGCAGAATAAAAAACATTGCATACAACGTCCTTCCCCACAGACAGAGAGGCTTTTGTGCGAAACACTACACAGCGTCTACTGCATTTACTTTGATTTATACAGTGCTCGTGCGTGTGTGTTAAAGAGATAACCTATCGGCGGAATTTGCTGAATAAGCCCGTAAAGATGGTCAGGCAGGAAACAACCAAGAACAAATAACAAGCATCATCCTCCGTTCCGCTCAGTCTGTCAAGCAGCTGAAATTCTGCCTCAGTCAGGCTTTTGACCGACCGCTAGACCCCGAACAATCCCTTTCAGAGGAAGCCGTGTAGCTGAGAAGGCCGATGTGTCATGCCTTCCTCTCCGGTGCTTGCAATTCTGCACACACAGCTCAGGAAAGCCACAAACACACACACTTATCCTTCTGCTATTCCAGCCGGGCTGCAAACACGATTCAAGCGCTTGCGGCTTGTGTTGTGAAGGCTGAGAGCTTTGAGCGCTTGTTGTACCTGCTGACCGGACGCGAAGGCCTTTAACTGGACCATGAGCCGGTGCTGTTTGGTAAAAGTCGTCTCGCTCACTGAGATCCAACTGATACCGGTATGTAGCTGCAGAGAGAGAGAGGTGGCGTTGTTATACGAGTGTTTCATTTCAGATAGCGTTCATCTGCGTTTAACTTCTTAAAGAAACCGTGCTTTAAATAGCCTTGTTCATTGAGAGCGAAGCTGTATTTGTGCTTGGATTGTGTTGCTGTAACCCTGAGCCCATAAAACGATTTTTTATAAAGAAAATCCATAGCTTTTCTTGCACTGGCAAGCCACCTTGGATACAAACACCTGCTAAAAAAATATACGAGAATTGGCAACAGAACAGCATCAAATCCAAAAATCACAATAGAAAATCTGTCTTCTTGGATAAGGAACAACGTTTGAATTAGATTCTTGGTTGTGTAAGGTTTTTACTTTCTCTTCCCTTTAGAAAGCGTTGTGGTCTAACAGCACTGATCCTAAGGAGGGATATTCGATATATCATTCTTTTACATGCCTCACTTAGTTTAAGACTGCAGAAAAAACACAGTTTGACTTTTTGATCAGTTGTGACCGTGCCGTGACTTATCTTGTGGGCGTTGAAGGTTTTGTCCATAATTTCTAAAGTCTGTAAAAATGGACGCCCCCCTCCCTGGTGTTTCAAAACTCTTTTTTCTGAAGTGAAACTAGAACTTGACAAATGCTGAAATGAAATTAGGCAACATCAACGTAAAGCCCAACAGATTACACCTCGCTCCATTCAAAGCACGGATGCAGGTTTTCTAGGCACAGAGCACAGTACAGGCCATGTTAAGGTAAAGGAAATATATTTTCTCAAAACAGGAAATAAATTGCATTTTAATTGTTCTTTCAGTACGAAGAATTCTTCTGTTCTTTTTATATTGCAAATACATTATTTATGTGTTCTTACATTTCACCTTGAATATTTTCTTTCGTTCCTAAATGTTTTAAAATGTTGTGTTGTACTTTATACGGTCAAACAGTTTCAGCTACAACTCAAATCACTAAATTGAAATTTTGATGCTGTTAATTTAGTTGCTCTAAAAACATGAAGTGGCTTAAAAGGACATTTTTAAGTTAAACAGTTTCTGAAAAAAGATTTTTTTTGTAGATAATGTATGCAGACAATCTCTTTTTCTAGTTTTGGGAGTCAGTTTATGAATGAAGAAGTGTATTTTCTACACTAGGGGGAGTCGGACTGCATATTCGGAAAACCATTAAATGCGTTGATGTTATAAACTACCAACCATTACAGAAACAATTCTAATATCATTTTTTGTTCTGTTGAACACAAAAGCAAACATTTGAAAGAATTGTTTATCGACTACACTGCCTTAACTGTTACATCCCATAAATCTCTATACACATCTTTGCACGCATGCCTCGTATCAACAGCGATGCATCACCCAAAATCATTTGGCTTGAATTAGATAAAAAGCTGTAATGGGTTAATAGTCGTATCTCCTGACTTACGGCGGTGAATGGGGGTGTCAGAACAGGCCCAACAAACAAAACCAGCAGCGGGCAGGATAAGCCATCCCTTCCACAGAGCCGAGGTCTCTGACACAATGACTTCTTTCACCTTTGCCAGGGATGAGAGAGAAGTTACACTCTGGGTCTCTTTTGAGGACGAATGCAGCGTGTGTAATGAAAAGAGCTTTGCAAAGGCTGATAAACACGGACAGACCTCCGCTGAACTGTTGAAGATGGAGTCAGAGGGGCAGAGAAGATCCGATTTGGTCCTTGCCTTTTTAAACGTAAACAGTGTGTATGGGATAATATTTTCCTTTCGAGAGCTGAAGGACGAGTTTAACCCGAGCGTCCTCTGTTTCAGATTTATTAAGTTGAGGGGGTAGTTCGCCCCGAAATTAAAAAGTTATCATTTGTTCACCCTCGTGTCATTCGAAACATGTTTATGATTCTTCTGTGAACCACAAAATAAGATATGTTGAGAAATGTCTCTGCGTGGTTTTGTGTCCATACAATGGAAATGAATGGGGCTCAATGTTGGTTACCGACATTCTTCAAAATATCTTCTTTCTTGTTTTGCAGAAGAAAGAAAGTCATACAGGTTTGAAATAACATGAGAATGAGCAAATGATGAGAGATTTGCTCAACTATCCCTGGCCTATTAATTTAACATTTGTTCATACAATTGTCCGTTTTAGTCATCGGTGAACATTGAAAGTTCACTTTGGATCGTACCAAAAATACTTCGACCGCCATAAAAAGTTACTTAACAGTTGTGCTTTTGTGAGCTTATACAATAACAAGATAAAGGCTATCGGGGGCAGCCTCTGTCACCCCAAATGAGTGCCCCCGTCCTATTTTCAGCTTTACGATACATCGTAGGCTAAAATTAGAGAAGCGACCGGTTCACGACAGTTAGTTTTTGAGACCACATAGAAAACAATGTTGACTAGTGGGTTTTGTCCAAAGACGGGCCTCTGGGTCATTTGGAAACCGCGCAGAACAAGCGGCGTTTGTCTCTGACCCCCTGAAGCAGAAGTGGCAGGAGAAGGAAGTCTGCCATTGGCCACTTCACGCAAACACAACTGGGCGGTCCCACAGCATTAGTGATATAGGGAAAAGACACTAGTCCTGCAGTCATCAAACCTGTCACATCAGTAATCTGGTGGCCCTCGGGTTGAAGTGATTATTGGGACCTGTAAGAGAAAGCTGAAGGCCTGGGCTTTAGTACAGATTACAGCATTGAGTTCCTGGGATCCTAACTAAGAGGTCTTGACCGGGACGATCAAGGAGATCCAGAATGCCACATTTAACTGACTGTAGTTTCTACGAGATGAGAGATGGCGCTCGGGTTTCTAACGTAAGGACTTTCTAACGCAAAATACTTTTTAACGTAAGGTCGTGTTTTGCTTTCGCCGTGGGGTTTCATTTTGTCAGCTGTTGAGTCCGATGGAACGGTTTCACTTTCTAAAAGTTGTTACGCAGTCCGAAGGTCCTTCGGCGGCATGCTTAGATTGAGAAAAATAAGCGTACGTCTGATGCTCAACCAGTTTCGGTGGAGAAAAACGATTTATAACAAACTCATCTCGTCCTCCACAGGTCCAGAGCCATCTGGAGAACTCCAAGTATCACCTCCACCAGACCCAGCAGGTCAAACAGTATTTAACTTTAGGAAGCAAACTCGGCAGCCAGGCCCACCCGGTCGCCCACCCTTACCCGGGCCAAGGCCTGGGCACGGTGCCCGTCATGCGCAACGGACACATGGCGCCGGTGACCGACAGCAGCACCCCGGGGAGCCCCGTCACCCTGCTCACGCTGGCCAACAATCACGACGACGAGGTGAGTGTGATCTCGTTCTGTGCTCATCAATGACTTCAAGCATCCGGCACTGATCACGTTTCAGAAGCGTCAATACTCTGATAAGAGGTTCATTCACACTGTTGCTTTGTCAGATGATGAATCATCTTTTATTGGATTAGAGAGGCTGTTTATTTACAAACGTCTCGCTTTCACTCCACATTGACATGTTGAAATCGAAATCTTATCTTGTACCATATCGCTGTTGACAAGAGCAGAGAGTAATCACTGGTTTCTTTTAGTTTCCAATGGATGAAGTTATTGATGATCTCATTAGCTTTGAAACCGGGTTCAAAGATGGGGGTTTGGATTGCATGGAGCATGGCATCATGATGCAAAATAATGTAAGTACAAACCGTCGGTTCTTCACTGTTAGTTTCTCTCGTCATCTTTAACTGCCTCTAAAAGTCATTTTGGCAGATTTTACGCATAGCAACTTGCAAATGGAAAGCAGTCTGCCGTATAATGGCTAACAACATCTGTTCTGCCAACGCAGAGAAAGTAGAAAAACACACCGGAGAGGATTTGTATTTTGAATAAATAAACAAGTGCTTGTAAAAACCTTCAAATAGAATAAAAGCAAGATGTCTCAATCAGAAATGTACGTTTTTTTACGCTTTCATCCAAAGCAACTTAAAGGGACAGTTCACCCAAAAATGAAAATGTATTTACTCACCCTCAAGTTGCTCTGAACCGGTTTAAATGTCTTTGTTTTGCTGAACACAAAGGAAGATATTTGAAAGAATGTCAGTTACCAAACAGATCTCATCCCCCATTTACTGCCATAGTAGGGAGTCAATAGGGGACGAAAAAACTGTTTGGTTACCACCATTCTTCAAAATATCTTTCTTTGTGTTCAGCAGAACTAAGACATACGTACAGGTTTGGATACAGGGATAGTAAATGATGACAGAATTTTCACTTTTGGGTGAACTGTCCCTTTAAAGGGGATTTTATCATTTACTCACCTTTTCTGCAGAACACAAAAGATGATATTTGGACGAATGTTTGTAACCGAACAACAATATTTTGTCGTTCAAAATTCACTTGCATTGGTTTTGTGTCCATACAATAGAAGTGTATGTTTAATGCCGTTGTTCGGTTAGCAACCTTCTTCAAAATATCTTCTTTTGTGTTCTGTGGAAGTAAGACGGTTTAAAATGACAACAGGGTGAGTAAACCATCCCTTTAAAGGCATAGATGTTTTATCAGTGTGTGTTCTCTAAGAATCGAACCCTCAACACAATGCTCTAAGCTTCCTATTTGCGTGTACAAAATCATAACACAAACACGTGCGGTTTTGGTATGCTTGGGAAAATGCTTTTTGCCTTTGCGTGGGGTCGCACTGAGTCCAGCTGAGGGTCAAAGTTCAGCGTTTCTGTGGGGTGAAAAGGGAGGGGGGACGTAAATCTAAGGATTTAAGTGGTTGAACAATACAGATTAGCCTGTTAATGATGTCGGCACACAGAGAGGTATGTCTTAGAAGAGCTGGACTTGTGTGTTAATGAGTCATCTATGTGTATGTGTGAAACGTTTGGCATTGTTAAGCGAAAACGGAAAAGAGAAAAGAAAAACAGATGTGGTCAGAAAATAAACTCCACCTCGAGTCAATCGATGCTAAAATATGACCGCACACTGCTGACGGACTGCAGTTCAGCTGTAGTCACCGAAAAAAAAACCTTTGCTAAGCATTTTGGAGTAGAAGTGGCCCAAGTGTGCATAAGAGCAGCGTGAAATTGTCAAGGTTATACTGACGATCAGAGCCGGACGAAGAATCATTACGACAACACCTGGAGTCACTGGAGAGATGTGTTGTAGTGAGAGAGAGAAACATTTCATTTTACCTTTTGTCTATTATTGTTTACACCTTTATCTAAATTGCAATTACAAACATAAAGCATGATAGGAACGAAGAAATAAAAAGGGCTAGGAGACGAAACACGGCGAGTTGAGCAGTCAGGCAATGGATGGAGCTATATCTGCTCTCCCAGTGGACTTGTTCAGAAATGAGCCCGTGCTTAAACCGATCAATTGGTTCTAATTAGACATCCAGCGCGAGGCATCAGCCGCTTCCCCGTGTCAACATATCAGCTAACATGATGGGAATGGACTGAAGTGATTACGACGGCAGCAGTCAAGAGCCTGTTTCAATCTTTCATTTTGATAAGCGTGATCCACCGAGAGAACGGAGGAGAAACTAGAAGCCAGACACTGTAGCATCCGCAGCCTTCTTCTTTCTCTGTAATGCTCTGACCTCTTTAGTTCTTTTACAACACATGGTTTTCAATAGTTTTGCGTTGGTTTTGTGGGAATTCTTATAAAAAGAAGAAACAGATAAAGCCTCATTTCAGATGCTACAGCAATGTTGTGAAGTAAACGGTTTCAACGACATAAACAAACGTTACGTGGCCTAAACGCAAATAAAAAAACTGTCGTTTTAATTCAATTTAATAGAATTAATTTACAATAAAATATGAATATAACTTTAGTATAAAATTAATTGTTATATTATAACCAAAAACACACCGGACGTTAACTTCGGGTCAGACACGTGCGTCCGATGAACTCATCCATGTAGCATTACGATTTTGTGTTTGTTTTTCAGGGAACAATAAAAATACCAAGTTGCTTTGAATAAAAACATCAGTCAAATGAATAAATGTAACTGTAAGTAATTATTTACGCTGACAGCAACAGAAATTGAGAACAGATATTGAAACCAAGTGCATAGACATGATCCATCAGTTTACACAACATAACTTGTGTATGAACTTATGTTCACTCAAACTGAAACTTTTTATCATTTACTCGCCCTCCTGTCATTCCAAACCTGTATGACTTTCTTCTCCAGAAGATTTTTTGGAAGAACGTTGATAACCAAACAACATTGACCCCCATTTTCTTCCATTGCATGGACATTTCTCAAAATATCTTCTTTTGTGTTCCTAAAAAAGGTTTTAAACAACACGAGGGTGAATAATGTCAATTTTTGGGTGAACTATCACTGTAAAACTCACTTTCTCTACAGCGCCCTCTACTGTCTCTTGAAGCCCTGTGTTCATTGAAAACCCAGCCTGGCCTACACATCTGTCTCTATTAAAACATATCAAGATCAAAAGATATCGGGACTTCAAGTGTCTTTTACTAACTATTCACGCTGATTTGAGATTACGCAGCCTATTCAATGTCACGGGGAATAATATTTGTTATTTTAGTCATGTCAACATGTTATTCATCAGTATACACACAATATAATGTAGAAATGTGTCTCACAGACTCCTCTTCTCTCTTCTAAAGGTGTCTCTGAACAACAGCATGCTGGAGATCTACGGCGGCGAGCAAGGTATGACCGCCTCTCACCCCGCTCATGTCCCACAAAGCTCTCGGTTTAAAGCGAGGTCACAGGTACGGCGTACAGCTTGGCATTTTCCGGGCAGGACCTGTGCCGATAGACATTTCAGAAGAAACAGGACAGTTATGATTTACATCACAAAGGGACTTCAATTCATAGTCAACTGTTTTCTTTGAGATCACAATTGCGCAGTTTTATATTTAATACATAAGCTGGAAGAATACATGTCATTTATAAGGAACGTCTTTCACGGATGTCTTTTCCAGGCACAAACAACACAACCCTTTCTTTCAAAGATCTGGGAAAACAGTCAGGGATGTACTGGAAATACATCTAGCAAAGCAAACCCAGACATCTGTTATTCCAAACGGCCGGGACTCAACCCTGTATGTTTCATGTTATAACCCAGCTGTCTTATTTTAAGACACAGTGGCTCTGTGTTTAGCTCGCCGTAGCGTTCCCTCATTATTCATTATCGATGCTTCAATAAGCGGAATATGGTAGCATGTATTCTTAGCATGATAGACGTGGCACAATGGCCCCTTTGTGGGAGCGTTATTTCTGATGAATGTCATGCATGGAGTAAAGCTAATTGATTCAGGAAATAGAAAGGATGCCTGGAGAGCTCTTCACTCCGGCGAGAAAATAAGCGCATCACTGTCTCGCTGGTCTAAGCACGCTGCACGGGGCTCTTGTTTGGTTACGCGCGGCTTAAATGACCTTATTGAATCAGCAGAAACGAATTGAGAAATCCAATCACTGCTTCCAATTATATAATTTGAAAGAATGCGAATATGAACGCCGAAGCAGTTCGCCTTCCTCTCGCTTCGGGACGTCAGCAGATTTAAACCGTTAATCGGAGGATTAAAAGGAGATGCCCGCAACGAAACAGAGGCGGGGTGTCGAGGAGTGTGTGATGACAACTTATTCAGAGAAAGAAACAGGACTTGTCCGTTTGCATCGGGATGGGTTTCGAAACTGAAGCGTTTAAATTGTTGAATTGACATTTATTGCATTTAACATCAGCACTGACCTCACCTTTGCGTCTGCTGGACATCTCTGGTTTCTGCAGTAAACGATAACTTTTGATGTCCTCTTTTCTTACAGAACCCGACACGAGGGTCATGGCCAAAGAAAGACAGAAAAAAAACAATCATAATCTAAGTAAGTGTTTCACAAATAATACAAAAATCTAATTCAATTTTCTCAGCTGGGGTTTTAATAAATCACAAGAAATATTTCATTAATTTAAAGAAAAAAGAGTTCATTTCATAATGACCATAATACTACTTTTACACATATATCATCTGTGTCTCTGGGACCCCAAATGTATAAAGAGTAGAAAATCTCCACAGAACTTAAATATTTCATTTGTGATATTAAATATCAGCCGGCTCCTACATTCATTTGAATCATTCATGTACTAATTTAATAGATTCACAGAATGACTGTTGAATATTCACGATTGACCTTCTTATAATTTTCAGTTGAAAGACGACGGCGATACAACATCAACTACAGAATCAAGGAGCTTGGAACGCTGATACCCAAATCAAATGACCCGTGAGTTACCGCATCCACACACTAACAGTCCGACTCGAAATGTCAAACTGCACCTTAAAAAAGGAAAAACAATTACAGCAGATATGGGCTTATAAAGAGATACCGAAATTACAGTGAAGTAGAAAGGAAACGACAGCACGCTGCTCATTTTTCAAGCAAAGGTGTTCGGGACCTGAGAGCAGACCACCATCTGAATGATGGAAATGAGGTTGAGGGCAAAAGATGAACCGTTTGAACTCGAGTTAAAGCACTGAAGCCACAGATGAAGTACGGTACAGACGGGACACCATCGGCCCCGCTTAATTGAACTTTTTATGGAATTTAAAACGGAGGGTTACCGCTGTCACCTTGCCATTAACACAAGATAAAGGAGATTATTAGCTCAGGCCAACATCTTATTCCAAAGAAAGAGACAATTTCACCACACTTTCCTCTCTTTAAAAAGTAATGGTATCGGGAACGACCGCGCTTTACCTCAGTTTCCCGGGTCCCTTTTTTTCCATTTCGTCCGACACCTATTTTTGCTCGGGGATTAATTTTTTCCATACAAGGGGTCGGCAGAATGGACTTTTTGCAGACGTACTTAACTATTCCATTAAAACTCCCATTCAAAGGCGAGCTAATGTCCGAGAATGAATAATTGGCCGCGTAAATCACGGTTTCTTAGTCGCGGAAGAAAGGAGACCCTTGTGCGGCTTTTCTCTGCGTGTGAAAGTTCTGCTGATGCAAAAGCGCTGTTGAGAAAGGTTATCTTTTACGTTTCTCCGGCAGTGATATGCGATGGAACAAAGGGACGATTCTCAAGGCCTCGGTGGAATACATTAAGTGGCTACAGAAAGAACAGCAGCACGCCCGCGATCTGGAGAGCCGGCAGAAGAAACTGGAACAGGCCAACAGAAGACTTGTGCTACGAATCCAGGTAAAAAAAAAGTGGATACGAGACAGAGATGAGAGGAAATAAAAGGACAAGATGGTTGTCACAGTGTGTAAAAAGAAAGATGTAACCATGTCGTGAGATAAAGACTAGTTTGGACCAGCTTCCAACTTTTTATCAATGGCCAGGGGTGGGCTGCGGGTGGGCCGAGCAGGATTTTGCTCCGGGTAGCTTCCCCAAAACAATCTTTTTTGTCAAAGTGATGACAAATATCATGGTTAAACTATGGTTTACTACAAATACCATAGTTATACCATGATTACTATATTAAAACCAAAGTTGATTTTAGTGAGGGTAGTGTTGGGGAAGCTACTTTAAACGCTTTTAAAAACTTTTAAGCAACAACATTGTAGTAATTAACAGAGATGATATCACTCGTTCATGTAACGTATATTAAATGCAACTTTTATTATTATTATTAAGCAATTATTAAATGAACAATAAATATATAAGTAAAAATGATTAGATCTTATTTTCTTGACATATTTCAGAAATGTAATAATGCTTTTAACATTTATTTTAAGTAATTACGTTAAATATAAATGTATTTAATGATATAATTTCATCAGAGAACAGGGCAAACACTCCTCCCGTGTGCTTGATAGCTTAGCAGTCTGTTCCTATTGATGTTTGTAACCGTCTCTCCATCTGAGCTGTGAAGCATGTCGGGCTGAAGTAATTACCTGATTAATAAATAGCGTCGGCACGAGCGCACAGGGCCTGGAATTACATTATGAGGGCTAATAACTTTGAAGAGCCGTGGCTTCTCGTCTGAATTTATGCATTACATTCCCACAGTATTGACATGTTCGTGGACCGGGCACGAATCGTCTTCACACATGCCAAGACACGGCAATTAGCCCTCAAAGTAATTACCCCGAGGCTCGCTATCCAAACGCTAATGCTAATAATGCCTCAATTGAGTGTCTGAAGATATCCACATCGAGAGGCAACGCAGTTACTCATTTAAAACGTCTCCGCTTTGTATAGTGTGTGGGAGTAAAATATAAAACAATGGTTCATAGACACTTACAAAAGTTTTAGGTTAGCAGTTTACATGCACGACTTTCGTTCTTGGTGGATTGGATGAAAGAAACGGTTTCTGCATTGCTTCCATGCAGAACTCTGTATTTAACCTGAGAAAACAAGACAGAAAATAACAATAATACGTCAACTTGCAAAACTAAATGGCGAAAGAATAGTTCACATAAAACTTAAAAGATTTATCATCATCATGTCTATATCCAGTCTTGTTTGGGTTTCCTTTTTCAGCAGAACACAAAAGAAGATATTTTGAAGAATGTTGATTACCAAACAACACTGATCCTCATTGACTTCCATTGTGCGGACACAAAACCACGGAGACATTTTTCAAAATATCTTCTTCTGCACTGCAAAAATGACATTCTTCCTAAGCGTTTTTACCTTGTTTATGGTACAAATATCTACACATTCGTAAATCATGATATATTTTCTTGAAGTGACCCAAGATATTCAGTCTTGTTTAGAAAATAGAAAAAAATGAAAAATGTTTGAAACGAGCAAATAAATCTGCCAACGGGGTGAAAAAATAAACTTGAAGTCAAACTAAATTCAAGTTTATTTTCTTGGCAGATGTTTTTGCTTTTTTAACCAAACTCTCATTAAACAAGACTCTATCTTAGGTCACTTTTCTTGTCAAGTAAATCTTGAGTTTGAGATTTGTTTTTCTAGAAAACAGGACAAAACTGCTCAGAAAGAAATGCATTTTTGGCAGCGTGTGTTCCAGAAGTCATAGTAATTCATTGACATGGGGTGAATAAATAAATGACAGAATTTTTATATTGGGGCTAAATGTGGATAACTGATCACTTTGGATAAATGTGTTTGCTTAATGAATAAATGTAAATGTGCATAGAAAAATGTGTTTGCATCTTCAATGCACATATCAGGATTTATTAAAAAAATCAGGCATTTTCATATGGTAAACTTCATTTTTTTTTTATGTGGGTATCTGCCCAAATATATGTTTTTTCCCAAATTAGAGGCGACATCGTTCAATGAATGAGCAAGTTAATGATTGTATGACACATGAGTTTTAAGATGTCCTCTTCAACGGGATGTCCTGCTAGGTTCAAGGACCGTAGAGTATGCGTTTCTGATGAATGATCGTCTGAAGCCGGGTGCACCCTGTTATGTGTTTATGGCACAAACCCCCGTGGAGCCCTCGAGGGCTTGAAGAGAAAAACAAAGAGAGGAAAAGATGTAGCGTGAGAGAATCAGTCCTGACCAAATTAGGGAGCACTTTCAGGTCATCCATCATATCTTGTCTGGGTTTGCCTGGATGACCCCAGTGCAGTATCACAGCCTCCTTCAGGCCCCTGGAAACATCTCTAACCCACCTGCCTGTGTTTGTGTGTTTGACAGGAACTGGAGATCCAGGCTCGCGCTCACGGGCTGCCCAATATGGCCACTTCCATAGGATCTGTTGAGCTTTCGCCTCATCTCCAAAAGCAGCAACAACAGCACCAGACCCACGCGACCACTCCGGCCCCTCTGTCTGTTCCACCACCTCTCTATTCTCAGGAAGACCTGAGCGGCCAGGAATACATCCTGCGGACACCCCTGCCGACAGCTTTGGGTGTCGGGAACGTCGGAGAACCGAACGACGGCTCCACCACCTTCTCCGACCCTCTGTCTCACTTCACCGACTTCTTCAGCAGCAGCCTGAAAGAAGAGCAACGACTGGATGAGATTCTAATGGACGACGCTCTCTCGCCCTTCGGCACGGACCCGCTGCTGTCCGCCGGGTCGCCCGCCGCGTCCAAGGGGAGCAGCCGGAGGAGCAGTTTCAGTTCAGAGGAAACGGACGAGCTCTGACCGCCAGGACCTGTTTGTAACACTGTGTAACTGACCTCCCGTTTCCATTGGATTACAAAGAGGACGGAGGACACGCCAATCTTACGCAATGTCGAGTCAGACACATCGTGAAAAAGGGAGATTGACTGATCTACTGACATTGATCTACTGTACAGCCAGTTGTGAATGAAGGACTGTCTTCACAGCAACGAACATCCACTGGATTGAAAAAGAAACAGTTCACCCAAAAATGAAAGTTCTGTAAACATCTCTTTGTTCGGCTGAACACAAAGGGAGATATTTGGAAGAACGTCAGTAACCAAACTCTCGTAGTATTTCTTTCCCCTACTATGGCAGTAAATGGGGTCTGAGATCTGTTTGGTTACTGACGTTCTTCCAAATATCTTCCTTTGTGTTCAGCAGAACTCTGAGTAAACGATGACAGAATTTTCATTTTTGGGTGAACTGTCCCTTTAAGTGTATAAATGGCATTGATGAAAAGGACCAGTTTAAAGGAGTTAAGGAGGGATCTTTTGTGCCTTATCTGACGCTGGCTAACTTTCATGCATTTAAAGCAATGCTACTGTAATTATGCTAGGCAAAAAAACCTAACATTTTTTTATGTTTCATACATAATGTATTTTTTCAGAAACATACCTGCTCATGTATTTAAATGTTTTAATCCTTGTAATCTTTAAATAAAAAAATAAAAAAGAAGACTAAATATAACATGCTACTTTTTATATACGTATGAATCCGGGGGTGGGAAAACACAATAAACCTCTTCTGGAAAATCTGAACCCAATGCTTTCAATTTCTTTCTTGTTGTAGCCAGCCTTGTAAAACGTATGGGAGAGTTCATCCCCCCAAAAAATTCTTCATTTCCTCCCTCGAGCTTTTCTAAATCTGTATAAATTGATGAACACAGAGAAAGATATTTGGGAGAATGCTTATCATCAAACAGTTCTTGGCCTCCATTGACTATTATAGTAGGAAAAACCACACTGGTAGTCAAGAACACTCCAGAACGGTTTGCATTCCTACATTATTCAAAATATCTTCTTTTGGGTTCAACAGAACAAAGACATTTATAAAACAACATTTCCTATGGTAGTCAATGGCCCAGAATTGTTCGGTTACCAGCATTCTTCCAAATATCTTTCTCTGTGTTCATCAAAATAAAGACCAGATTTGGAACAACTTGAGGGTGAGTAAATAAAGAATTTTCATGTTTAGGATGAACTGTGAAAAAATAAATGTGATGTATTTCTGTAGCTCAACTGGTAGAACACTGTGTTACCAAACTAAAGGTGATGGATTCAAACCCCAACGCACAAACTGATAAAAAGATTGAATGCACTCCCAGTCAGACATCGTCTGCCAATGCATAAATGTAAAATGCACAGATTACACATCACAAATGCCCGATTCTGTAAACATATTCTACAAACATCATGTTAAGTCGGCACAAATGTAGGTCATCCAAAAACCAGCACCCTCACACACAGATGAGTGGACTGTGTATTAGTAATGACACTGATGAGATCCCAGCTGAAGCACCGCCCACCGGGTGATTGAAGGTTTGATTGACGTGTTGATTGGCCACTGATGAGGATGACCCCCTGCTGTAGGCCACTAATGACATGGAAGAAACCCTAATTATATGCCAGCGGTCCTCAGAACAGCCACGAACACGGAGAGCATCCGCGGAAGAAAGTTTACAAGAGAATCACACACGAGAGCCAAATGAAAAGTAAATCCCAGACGAAATGAGTCGCGCTGATGATCAGAAATACAACACGCAACATCTCACACCGAGGCTCTTTCCAGTCGAGTTTGTTTAAACTTTTATCTTCCACTTGTTTCCCAGGAACAGGCAGCCTTCTTAAGAAACATTTCATTAGCGGATATTATTTAACCGAAATGGAAAATGAAATAACACATTAATAATACAACAAACACTCGCGATCGAAAAAACATGTCAATGCATTTCGGCAGATAGGCCGCGCTCATCAAAGGCCGGCTAAATTAATGTTTGAGAATGTTATTAGCTTATATGTTTCTCTGTAATGAAATCGAAAAAGCTTCGACTTGCATCTGCGTCGCGGGCGCAAAATAAAATTGAACTGCCACATCATTATCGAGGGCAGATACTCAGACTACAAAGCGCTGAGTGATGTTTACGCTTAATTGGCCAGAGCAATTATCAAAAGTAAATATGGATTTTCATTAAATTACAAACATGGAGCGGACTCATTTCCCATTTCCCAGCCACTTCCAAAGCGGTTTTCCTCAGCAAACACGGGCTTTTGATTCATTTCAATATGGATAAGGGATTGCATAGAAAGGAACAAATATTATGTTCAGTACCAAAGTGAAATATTGTGCATGTTATTGTGGGGCTCATTAATAATACGGCCGGGGGGGCTTCAAATTCTGTAGTTAGAAGAATAACAATTAAAACGAATGCAAAAGAAAGAAACTTACGTTCGTTTATGCATTTGGCATATTATTTGGCACTTATATCCAACGCGACCTACAGTGCATTTGTTTTCTATATGCATGTTCATTCAAACAACAAAATTGGGTGGTTTTCCCTGTGCACAACTTGCTTATATGATGCCGGGGAGTTGTGGGTGGTTGCTAGGGCGTTGCTATGAAGATGCTTTTAAGCAAACTGCATCGTAGTTCAGGTCAGGAGAGCCCTCAAAATGATCTAATAATTCATTATAAGACATTATTTGGAGTTTTTGCAAATAAAAATTGTAAACCATAAACTGAAGGAACTGGGTTCTATATCACACATAGTTCAAATGCATTCATTAAACCCTAAAGTCACGGGTTCATTTCAAAAGGTCAGAAAGTTGATAAGTGACTCATTTCCAAAAACTAAAGTTTTAAATGGACTGTTGTTGTTTTTACCTGTTCAGAAATGATGCTGAGCTGCTCTCCTGTGTGTCACCAGCAGATGTCAGTATATGACTGGATTTCATTCTTCATACTGTGTGTGTTGTCCTACAGTTCAAGAACAGAAAACTCCAAACATCAATGCACAGTTTATATTTTTATAGAAGTATCATGTGCCTCTTGTATTCAAAATAAATTTAATTTCTACCCTGGTTATATTATTAAATATGGACTATTTGCAATGTAGAGAACACGTATTCTAAATTTGTTAGTAGTATTTTACTGCATCTTACAGTTATAATTTTCACATACAGCCGTTCCAGTAAACATACAGACCGTGACTTAAGAACATATAGAAGTTTGTTTAGAGGTCACGTATTGTTCTTTACACTCATTAGTTTTATATTAAAATGTAAAGTGACCATTCTGACTTAGCAGTAGTGACAAATGACATCATCGTAACAATAGGAAGTAATGTCACACGAGTCATGACCCCAGGTAAACCCCACCGACCCGACTCGCAGTCTCCCCACATCCTTCCCATAATCCATCAGGGCAGAGCGTCCATTTTGTGTTTATGGGACCACACCCAGCAGTATCTGACAAAGTCCCACATCACCGGCCGGCGAGCGCGGAATTAACGACAAAGCACAAAGAGATGAAAAAGCTCCCAGCTGGGGCGGCGCTGTAAAACCCCTGAATGTGATTTCCAGAGATCGAATGAATTGAACCAGATGCCAAAACATAACTTCAAACAAATTGACTTCCAATTATTTAGACGCACACTTCCAGATGTGGCGCAGATGCAGGAGGGAGAGCGAAGGTATCTCAGGCCCGCGCTGCGCTTTATTCCACAATAAAGATGGGGTACGGCCGTATGTGTTTTAAATCACTCGGATCAGGCCAGGATGTTGAGACGACCACTGCGGATGTGGAGAGGAGAGTGTGTCATTAGGACAAAGTGAACAGAGTTCCAGACAGCCATTAATAGACAAGATCATTTACTGAGAGAGAGAGAGAGAGAGAGAGAGAGAGAGAGAGAGCAAAGACATTTCTTTAATGCTAATTTATCTCCAGCAGAATCTTGATTGTGGAAATGAAATCACAGGGAGAGGACACTTACTGCTCTACATTTCTATCGTATATACATGAGTGCATATTCATTCACAGGTTTACGTACATTTACTAGAATATGTGCTGTGTGAATTCTGCACGGGGTCTCAAATGTATATGTTTATTGAATACACAGGTCTATTTATTTTGCACGGCTGTTAAATTCAGATACAGACGGACGATGGCCGCATATCAAATATAAAAAATACTGAAATATAATTTCATTATAAATTAGGGCTGTCAAACGATTAATCGTGATTAATCGCATCCAGAATAAAAGTTTGTGTTTACTTAATGTACGTCGGTGTGCTGTGCTAATTAATTTTGTATTTATGAACACACACATAAATGCATTTTTTTAAGAAAGATATAGCGTATAACAATTAATAGAATTTAAATTATTGGTAAATATAAATGAACACATTTAAATATGTTCTAAATATATAGACAAGTATGTGTATGTTTTGTGTTTGTCAAAGCCAAGTTAATATGCACTGTACACAGATATATATTATGTCAACACAAACTTTTATTCTGGATGCGATTAATCGCAATTAATCGTTTGACAGCACTAAAAATAAATATAAAATGAACAGAAGAAAGCAGTAACAGTTGGATATTCACTGTAAGGACTGATGCATTTTATAAAAATATCCAAATCTCAAGACATTTTTGCTATTTTTCCACAGTTTTCAGATTCAAGATCTCTCAAGATTCAAGATCACTCTGGTCATTTGTCTGGTAACGGTAAGATTTTTTTCCTCCTTTTCCTCACAAAAGACAGGATAGAAGGCCAACATACAATGAAGACTACAAAAAATGATTTTGAATATACGAACAAATTAAAAAAATAACTATATTCTAATATTAGAGACCAAATAAAAAAAAATGAGATTCAGGATCTAATACAGTATAAATTAGGAAAAAATGTGAATTTTACATTTTTTTTTAATAAAAATTAAAAACTACTTTAGACTTTTTTAGGCCACCAATAAAATTAGAATAATGGTTTTGTTATACAAAACAGTTGAGATCTCACACGAAACCAAAATCAGGATTAACTCACAACTACAGTACTTGTATAGTTAAAAATATATAGCTTATTATGCTACAGTATAATTTGTAATAATACATGTTTTAAATGATACAAATTGAAACGCAAGCATTTTTAGAAATTATTTCAACATATTTCACATATTAAAGTGCGCTCAATACATCTCACCTAAACTCAAAAATCACCTAAACGGACTGATATCAAAATCTCACGTCAAGCACAGAAGCACAATGCTGGCAGATATGTCGTGACCCTGTGGGAGTCCTGTATATTTTCTTTATGCTTAATGTCTATAATTGACCGGTGCAAAGCATTCATTCCATTATAAGCGGTAACGGGGTGTTTGGGGAGACCGCGCTGGGAATTCTGAAAGATTCCAGAGGGGCTCCTTAAATCAAGAGCCTGCGCCGGACTATGCTAATCTGCCTTCAGCCAACCTCTGATAATCTGACTGACCTTGGTTGAGCGGAAACGGCACCGGCGACTGATTTGTAATTCAGAATGAGAGCCACAGGTCCAGAGCCACGGGCCGCTGAAACAGACCCCCTCTCCATCGTAAGGGCTGCGGGGAAATCAAGAAAATAACACACACGCAGGGATGAGATATGAATCCACCTGTGTGTTTCCTGAGAATAGACAAACTGGCACCAACACTCTCTGAGCTACTAACACGTGTGCGCTTGTAAACGTGTGTAAGGCTGTGCATGGGTTTCAGGTTTAGAGGGCTTGTTACCATGCTGAGATAATTGGCGCTGTGAGGGTCGGCACCCGTTTGACCACGATGGTGTGCATTATTCATCTCCTGGCCTGCAGCGGGCCGTCGCCACGCCCTTTGGAGATAGACTTATATATTATTAATAGGTAATTGTTTATTAAATGCAGAGTCTTGACCCTATTATGCCTATTACAGCCTGTAGAGTATACACTGGTTGACCATATTCTAAAGATGTGATGGGGGTCCTACAGATGGGCTAAAGCGGGGGATGAGAGAGCGAGAGATGGTGATAAAGAATGAGGAAGATGTAGGTCTGACAGGTGCAGGGTCAAAAGGGAGTCAAGACTACATATTTATGACCGAAGGCTAATGTTGCTTTTGTGGGTCATTGCTTAACTTTGAGAGTCAGGAGGGTTGAGATGCCAGAGATTTCCCCCATAAAACTGAACATATAAAATGTCTAGTTTTCAATGACACCATTGTGTGATTTAAAAGAAAGCAAAATGAATACAGTATGTTACTAAAAGATAGCTTAGGGAAGCCACAACATACCCGTTTATGCAAGCGCAATGATATTAAAGGGGCAGTTCACTTCAAAATAAGTCATTTTTATTCCTACCATGGAAAGTCAATGGGGGCTTATTTTAAAGTGAACTGCTCCTTTAAGATCCATAATAATTGATATGATAATATTGTAAATAGATCAGCACTCGTATCTGGTTGATACTTTAAGATGATGGTTTTGCGCCGGTGTTACATTTTGCCTTAAGAACCACAATAGTTACAAACTTCCTCTCTCTCTCTCTGCACCAAAAAGAGCCCAATTAAAGATGAATCTGACCGATATCATTATTGTTTTCAAAACGCCATTGATATTATGATAATACTGCTATTGATAATTCATCTGGCCACCATATCGATAGGCTATAGAAAAAAATATAATACTGTGACAGCCCAGACGAAGCTACTTTGAAATGGCTTATAGTGCCCATCTTACAGACAATTTTATAAATGATTAAAATGTTGTTATTTTTTTATTGTCTATAGACGGTTTCATCGGATGCTAATAATATAACTTATAAGATATATAATAAGAATATTTATTTATAGTTTATTTTATAATAATTGTTTTAAATAAACAATCTGTTGAATTTTATTGTATATTAATTTTATTAAACAATTTGTTGAATGGGTCGTGTAACTTTGCGGCATTTAAGTTTAGCCAAGTTAAGGTTCTTGTAACCCCAAAAAATCCTGGCTAGACATACTTTAAACTCGCTAGTTAATGTCATTTACTTGTTATTTCTTTGCTTGCCATCAGAAATAATATGCAGGGACTTTATTGCAGACGTGTACCGCCACAAGCGTGCGCAGTAATGTTTGTTTATGTCGTTTCATTGAAACATTCATTCATTTGATAGGTAGACACAAGAATTATATTTCAAATGATTGTTCAAACAGGTCAAGGCGCGAGTATGTATCAAGAGATTGAACCCGTTTCACACTAGAAAGGATGTTTTGGTCACTAGAGGTCAGTGTTGGAACACAATTCACATATCAGATGGTAAGGCTGAAAACATTATTCACACACCAACCCTACGACCTATAACATTTCAAAACAACATGTACGCACAACCTCACAGATTTCTTTCATCAAACAGACTGAACAATAATCATTAACCAAAACTTTACAATTATTTTTGAAAACATGGAAATTTGGTAATAAAAATTACAGACAACCCAGAAGATCAACAAAAAAAAGAAAATCGTTTCATTCTTATCAGTACAAATAGCACAAAAAGCCACTTACACAGAGGGAACATCCTCCATTTGCCTTTCAGTCGGCAAACATACTTTTACAATTTATATAAATCTGCGACAGTGTACGTTCAGTAAAATATCTGCCAAGGACTCCAATAACACCCTGAGTGTGAGAGAAATTAAACATCCTTATTAGAATTTACACGTGTTGGAAAAATACCAGAAAGTGTGTGGGTGAGCCCATATGGATCCGGAGAGAGATCTTAACACGGCTGTTTAATTGTGTTCAAGCGTGGAGGGTGAGAGTATTGTTTTACTTTGTCTTGCCTTACGGCTCGACCCGTTCTTAGAGCCTTCACATATTGCACGATAAAATCAACTCAAACAGGCCCGTATTTGGAAATGAGGACTAAAATATTGTTTAAGGTGTTATAATCAGAAAGTGGAATAGATATATCACTCCTTCTGTTGGACTGGAAGGTGATTATGATGAAGTGCGAGATGGAGAATTTGTGTGGAAGTAACGGCACTTGTGAAGAGCGTCTTGAATCACAAACACTCATTCACTCTCACAGTAATTAAATAAATAATAATCCAAGTGGAAAGGTGGCCGTATAAAATACAACCTTGTAAAAGTATATTTAATCAAATAATTGTAAACAAAGGTCAAAGCGTTTTTATAGAATCATGTTTTAAAGTAAAAGCATATTAGAGTAAATTAAGAGTTTGGTTACAAATGAGATAACTCAACACAATCATGTTTTTTATGATGTTATCATGTTTTAAGTTAGCTCGTTTATTAGTTATTATGGCTTTAATCAAAACAAACCAACGCAGTTTGATTGATATTAATATGAATGCACAATAATAAAAACAAATAATCAAGATTACGATCTTGCTATACCCCACATAAAAATACTACACTATACTTAATATAACAAACTGTAGTAAATGTTAGTATACTGCATTACAACATAGTACGCTATTAACTGCAGTATAGTAAATAAATACTGTACAGAGGTAAGGTTTAAAAACAAATTAGTATCTTTATACAGTATATAGTATATTGTACAGTATTTGTATATGGGTTTTAACAATATAGTAAAAAATATATAATTTTTCCAGAACTATAATATAATATCTATAAATACACTATTTCTCAATGAATAAATAATGATGATAATAATAATAATTCTAATGAATATATGATGATTAATTAGTGGACTAGTAAAACGGTAACAATGAACAATGCTCTGTTGCTATGAGAGACATCTTGCATGTGCTTTTGTCAGCACATACAGCAGAGCTCCT
This sequence comes from Triplophysa siluroides, assembly GCA_006030095.1. Classification (NCBI taxonomy): domain Eukaryota; kingdom Metazoa; phylum Chordata; class Actinopteri; order Cypriniformes; family Nemacheilidae; genus Triplophysa; species Triplophysa siluroides. The sequence goes on from VCII01000066.1 coordinate 460,529, forward strand.
TTGATCCGTCAGATTAAACGCTTGAAGAAACCACGTCACCAAACTGCTACAAGATTGAATTTAAGACATCTACAGTAAAAGATAAGTAATTTAAATACATAGGGAGTACGAAACCTCTTTGGCAAATCCCCCAAATCCTTATTTATTGATGCCTTAAAAAAAGCACATGTGATAAGTGTGTAATAAGTAAGCAACCCCTCTCCGTATCTGTTACGGTAAGCGGCTTCAGTAAATAACAGCGCACGCTACGGCATCTAATAGCATGTCGCGGATTAGCCCGAGTTCAATCGGAGACGCGTTACGCGGGAGTCATCCGGCAGACGCGCTGCACGGGATCCTTCTGAAATAAAGAAAAAAATGAGAGATAATTATGACCGAAGGAACAGAGGTGGGGGGGCGGATGTTACGCCCGAATGCAAATGCTGCTTTGTTGCTTGCCGAGCATCCTAATATCCTGAAAGTCAAATACCTTCCTTTTTCCACATTATGGAATTTGTCATGTTCAGTTGGAGCTGTCATATTCAAAACTGTGTGCGCTAATGTGTGTAATCTGCTTTGCAACACATCAATTATGATGGATATTCCTCCGGTGGAGGTTTTTCTTTTTTCCCTCCTCTTGCTTTCCTCTTGAAACAGTAATCATTCCACACTTATTAAGGAGGCTGTTTTGTAAATAATGATCTCCGCTGAAGGATGCTAAACGCAAGTGTGGGGATTGATGGAGTGTGAGTGTGTGTGGAGGTATTGTGTCTTCACATTGTGGGAGGGAAAGAGTGTGATTAAAGGTGTTCGTATGTCTTAGTGTCTCTATTTATTTGCACATGAAAGACGGTGTGTATTTTTCTTGTGTGTGTTAAACTCTTACGATGCTTAACCCTGAGCTAAACACCAATTCTATTCCTTACAGCTTATAGTGACTGGAGTTTGTGTGTGTGTGTGTGTGTGTGTGTGTGTGTACACCTACCCAGGATGCTTTGCTCAACATCCACCCACCTGATGTCGGGCGGCACTTTTGTACTGGATCTATTTTTTCCTGCAATATAAATTCTTGCAGAAGTCAATATTTTTTTTTCACAATTTACACGCATCAAGACGAGGCAACAAAAATTACAAAAGTTAGATGCTTACTGTAGGTCAAAGACCTTTTCTCTAAAAAATAAACGATATTAAGAAAGTGTTGAAAAAATAAAACTTAAATCCATGCATACTGTCAAAGAGTCTCACAAAACAGCCCAATACATCAGTATCTCCTACCTGCATGCCCCTTTCAAGAGAATTCGGAAAAAAAGTCAAAAGAAATAGACAGAGCAGAAGAGAGAGTCTTAATCCCTCGCTGAGATCTCAAAAGCAGCATGTCCCCTTTAACCACACAACAAAGCCGTGTTTGTTCACCAGCACACCTGACACTAGAACAACATCCGCCCTGTCGCTTCCTCCACACAAATAAACACCCGGACCGGGCCTCACCTCTCCCCTTTCTGCCTGTTTCTCCTGCAAAGGTCCGTGAAGAGATGAAGAGAGGCTGAATCTGACCGACTGCGGTCCCCCGCTCTGAGCTCGGGGCCGATGGGAGCCGTGGCCAATCGCATGTGAGACCCCACACCTCAGCACAAACGTGATGATGGAAATCTGCCCACCGCTGGCTTTGTGTGCAGCTGAAGGGGTCGGGAGAAAAAGCTTGTCAAAATTAAACACAGTAAAAACTACTACAACATCAAGTCAAGAAATATATGCTAATGCGTTTTATTCCTTTGTTTGATTTTAGGATAAATACGCTTTATGGGGTGAGAGGTAAATGATAAAATTTGTATTAAACATGTCAATATTAATATTTACAAAATTGAACATGATTAAATTAACCTAAATACGGTACACCTTAGAAATAGACATTCAGCGTAAAAACACCTTATACATTTTAACATGTTAAACACCTTTTAACATACATTTTCAAAACTATATCTTATCAAAAACTTTTAAAATAAAATAATCCTCGATAAAATTTGCAGTGAAAAGAATAGAAAGTTTCTAGGAATGTAATAAAACATAATGATGTCATTCTTAGAGTAACAATATCCGTTGCTTTCAGGAATCTTGTGTTATTTGACTTCTTGTGATCTCCTGAAAACCCCCATCAGAAAAACAGGATATGAGGAAATCACAAACGTTCCCAGGAGAAAAGCCCTTTCACCTGCCAATCAATTTAAATGAGTCCCACCCACATGTGGAGGAGATTCTGGGGTCACAATACTTCTCCAGTCCATAGATGGAAACCTGTGGATCAGCAATAAAGAAAAAAAGAATAAACTGCATGTGTCAGTGTTGTCCGGTAACTAAATAAATCAAGTGATGCTGCGACGTTAGCAGTGAAAAAAATCTTAGTTTTGACTGTCAGGAAATACACATACTGATCAAATGTAAAAGCTTCTAAAATGTGTAAATGTAAATGTAACGGTTATACATCTGCTGTATGTAAATATTAGACCGCTTTAATAATAGCTCAATGTTCTACCAAAAAACAACTCAAATGGTTCATGCACAGACCTGCATATTAAGTTATAGACTGTGTTGTGCAGCTCTATTTAAAAAAGTTACTTCATCAGATTCAAATGAAAAAAACAAATCTTCAATAAAGTCATCTATTGTTTGTCAGTAGTTTAAACTTCTTAGTGGATAACCACTTTTTCACAAGAAAAGTACTTTAACTTTCAAGTAGCTTGCATTTTGGCAATCTACAGTTTCAAAGTAGCCTGAGATCTGAAAACATGATTCCTCGTGTTTCATTCTGAGGACCGCCACATGTTTTTGCTCAAATCAGCAGGATTTCATTATTGTAGTCCTGCGAGCACATGGAGCTTGCTGCAAACTGCTAAATTCGAGGAGACAGCCGAAGGCCTGCGTGTAAACACTTCGTAACGTCGAAAGAAAACTTGCGGTCGACCGCAGACGGCACGCCATAGCAGATACACCTTAAACAGCTTGAGATATGTAAACGCTGTAGTGTTTGCACCGGGCCATCTAATACCCGACACTGTTTTGAAACCGAACCTTTCAGACCAAACCATTTCATTACTTCAAATCAAGCAATATGTTCCTTCTCTGAAAACAATCGTGTCAACTAAATATAGCGCCTGCTGTCTGTACCCCATAATTCAGTCTGGCCTCTTCTCGCAGAAATGTTATTTTCACACATTCTTTATCTCCCGTCCGTGCGGCAGGATTTAACGCCGACATAACACGGGTCAGGTGGCTTTGCTCAGTAAACTGCTCGTATGTTAGGAACGATGTTACCCTCCTGTCAGAACGGCCTTTATTTTGTTTAACCAGGTGGAGACGTCCCGGTCGCTCGTGTTTTGATATAACCCAACTGCCGTGGGCCGATATCGGTTTAGTCTGAGGAAACCAGCCAGAGCAAACAAATACATTTTAAGCCCCACTAATAGCGGAGCATCTGATAACCATTAACTGCGTATCAATGGGGGAGAGAAAGAGAGAGCGAAGCCATCAAATTGGCCAGATCTAGTTTCGGAGTCAGTAAATAAACAGATCCATGGCATCATCCCTCATTAGTCAAGACCGGGCCACTCGGCCAAAGATGCACACCTGCACTGAGGGGCCCTTGATAGATCACACGACTCAAGTGCACTTCAGAAACACATCTACGTGATGGTCTGACATAGATGCCCTATGTTAAAGTGTCCAATCAAACTCATCGCAAAAGTCATAGGATGCTGCAGGTGGTTGCCGTGACGTTCTCTGCGGTCGCCAAGGTGTCCGAGTTTCCTGAAACATCAATCGTGAACTGGCCCTCAGGGTCTCACTGCCTGTCACGCATTGTAAACTTCCACAAAAAACAATTGTGAGTCAATAATGCACTCACTTATCCAACATACAAGCCCCGAACAAGAGTGTCAGGATGCATTCACTAAAAACATGCCCTAGATTTCATTCCTTCTCAGTTTCCTGTGAGAAATTTGCTGCGTTAAGCGATTTCAGTGACTGAATTGCGCCCGTGATGCTCGCAGGTCTCCTGGGAACGCTAAATTGTTACAAAGCAAGGAAAAGCTTTTGTGTTGATGGCTGAAAAGTGAAAGCGCTCATATTGGTAACAAGGTCCTCCGGAGCGGGGTGTTCTTCGGAAACACAAAGCGAGAGAGTAGAATACAGACACAGAGAGAGAGAGAGAGAGAGAGAGGTGAGAAGAGGTGGCTCCGTGCTTGTTTCAATTGGCACACCTGCTTTGAGAAGCTTGGCTCGAGCATTGAGGTCGAAAAGTCAATTACACCCTCGGTATGGCCAAGAGAAATGTTGCTAACTGACGTAACCTGATAATAATTTCAAATTTGCAGACAGTTATAAACTCATCAAGTCTGAGCCTCGAGCTCGCACAAAGAGCGCCTGTGTCTTCGAATTCTGTCCCACGATCTCGGATGGCTAAATTAGAGCTTTAAATTACGGCATGAAATATTTCCTGTTAATAAAGAAGGTTTGCTATGTGCACGCTCGCTTCGGTGTTTGTCACCAAACGCGCTGAAAACGGTACCGTTTTGTCTCCATGGTGCGCCCGAACATAACAGACACAAACACAAGGGAGCTCGAAGCGTGACCTTCGTACAGCAGTCACGTGACACAACACTAACTTATCAAGCATCCGTACCAATTCCACAGCAGACCGCACCTCACCAAGCATGACCGTCCAACTGTTTACGTCTGTACTGTAAGTTTATTTAAGTTTGCTCGATGACTACAAATGAATCATTCCGTGCCTGGGGATGTCGAAAAAGCCCAGGTTTGTTTTGAGGCGAAAAGTATGCTTTACCGCCTTCGTCACTTAAAACGGGGGTCTCGACGCCCACCCGCTCACCTCTCTCTCTTTTTTGCATCGCGTGGGTGTCCGACACGGGAGAATTCATTGGCCTCTTTGCAGAACAAAGGTCTTCAATCACACAACAGCACGTTGTGCCCACTCTCACTAATACATTTTAATTACCTGCATCACATCTGAAACATGCAGCAAATACACAAACCAAACCCAAAATAACTTCATTTGGTGCTGCATGGATTTGCACACGCTTACACTTTATTTAGACGTGCAGAGTATATTAATACAGACAATATTAATGTATGCAAATAGTGTAAAATGAGGTTTAAAACATGGATAAACCTAATTTCAGATCAATTGTAAATTTAGATGCTCATTAAAAGGAATTCTTTTTGATATTTTTGATATTTTTTTAATTTAATCAGCTTTTTGATGTATTCTGATTCCCAGTGTATGTAAGCACACACGTCCATTGCAAAAAATGACTTTCTTAGTATTTTTGTCTTGTTTTCCAGTACAAATGTCAAAAAATTGGAAAAGAAAATAAGTCTTGTTTTAAGACAAAAAATATGAAATTTCAGTGAATATTTGCTTAGAAAAAGCAAAGAAAATCTGCCAATGGGGAATTTTTTTTATCTTGAATTAAGGTTTACCATTTTCTTAGGCACTCAATTCAAAATCATTTTTCTTACCCCATTGGCAGATTGTTTTGCTTGTTTTAAGTACAAATTCACAGAAATTTGATATTTTTGTTCTAAAAACAAGACTTATTTTCTTGGGTCGTTTTGTTCATCAAGAAAATGCATCTTGATAAAAAAATGTAGACATTTGTACTGGAAAAAAGACAAAAATATTACGTAAGAAAGTCATGCGTATAAAATGTATACATATGCATACAACTATGATATATATACAAATACATCTGTATAACATTACACTTGACTTGAATAAGAGACTTTAAGAGAGACTTTAAGATACCCTCTTTGTCTCGTATGAGAACGAGAGTTTCCCAACTTCAACTTTGGGGATTTCATTGCATCATATTTCCGAGCTGACGAGCACAACTGCACGGAACAACAACCGAAAACTGTCACGGCCAATCGGCAACAGAAAAATTGTCACAGCCAACCGAGCTCGCTTCCAAAATCCCCCCGAGCAAACCGAAGCACTGCAAACTCCTTAACATCGAGGAAAACATCACACTACACCAAAAGCAGCGCCCACAATCCAGACAAGAACGTCAAAAACAGAAAAGGAAAGATTTTTGGCCACCACGTCAGTAAAAGCCTCCCTCATTACACCAAAGCCCATCATGCTCCAGTGCTAACCCCAACACAAACTCTGTACACACATGCCATTAGTCATAGAGAGACAGCGAGTGTGTGTGTGTGTGTGTGTGTGTCTTTTGGATTGCGAGGACAGCTGAAGGTCGCTCAGACATTGAGGCAATCACCCTAATGAAAACAAACGAGTCTGTTCGCTTTCTCAGTAATCAAACACACCAGAGAGAGAGAGACAGAGAGAGGATCAGTACCTCCGCATTGTTCTTTAATTTACTGTTTCCACTGCAAGTCCACTCGAGCAGAGATTTAAAGACATGTGAAAACAAAGGCGTTGAGAAAATAACTCTGTGGCATACACAGAGGCTGGAGACCTTACAAGAGCAGAAGAATTACGAGCTGATGTGATAAAGAAAGAGAGATAGATGCATACCTGTCTGGTTTATTTTTGGGTCACAAAGACTGTGACACGGCAGATAAACACGTGAATGATTCCGAACAAACCTCTGGTTATGGTACTTGATCGGGAAGGGGCCTTAAATAGGTATACTGCAAATTACTTTGAATAAAAGCATTTAATAAAGGCATTACTTTTATATTGCATTTATGCGCATCGTATTTTAGGATCAATATATAGAGTTAATTTGCAAAAAAACTGATGAAAATCATGTTTCTTAATTGTGCATACCAAGTAACTTCAATCAAACTGCAGTTAGGTTGTGTTGATTAAGTAATAATAACTAGAAAAAAACAAAACAAAAACAATAGAAACATGACATTTCAGTTTTTGCAAATTGACTACAAATTTGCTGTTTTTCAGGAAATGGAAAATCACGATAACATTTTAAGAGAATTTCATAATGCATTGTCAAAGTTGAGTATATAAAGTTTATAAACTTTGTTTTCACCTGAACCGCATAAGTGAGTAAATCGAGAGAATTAATGATCAGTTTCGGTTGAATTATTCCTATTATTCCAAGTTATATATTCAAAATGTTTGTCAACGTGTACTCACCATCGTGTTTTTTCTGACCCATATGGGTCCACAAGTGAATCAGATCATTCTTCCATGAAATTTGCTGTAATTCAATCGCAAGCATTTCAGGCCTACTGTCTGTATCTTCTGCAAGCCGTTGAAGTTTGGAAATGCAAAGAACGCTGCACCTGAAAAGTAAAAACGTGAAAAAGGAGCGTGTGATGGCATGAGACGCGTTTCATCTCTTCATTATGCTGTCTAATTAATGAGCAGTTGTAAATCAGTTTGAAACATGTAGGCAACAGCTGGGGCTGCTTTCTCCCCGACCGAGCGAGCGAGCGAGAGAGAGAGAGAGCAGAATCAAGTGTGTGCGATCATTGAGACATTAGCACGGATCAATAAAGTGGAAGCCCACTATCGCATATAAACCATCCCAATGGAGGCAGTGCCTGAGGCAGGGCAGAGAGGCAGGAAGCACTCGCTTTATACCGAGCCCACTCTCTCACACGCAGTCATTCAATCTCGCACGCTCAAAATTCCCCTCGACCGAGCAGCAGGTGTGCGATGGGTACTGACGCACCTCAAGACATCTCAATAAAGGCATGAAACTGTCGTTCTGCATTATTGATGGAAGGTAAGTTAGTGTAAATGCCTGTGGAGCGGTGGTACCGAGACTGTGGCATTAAATGTGCGTCAACCTTATCCACTAAACAAATAAAAACCAGAGGAGGGGAACGCTCTTTTCTTCATGCACCAGCATTAAGACGGCTTCGAAGCTAACAGACATCGACTAAAAGTCTAACTTTAATTCTAAGGTAACTGTGCAAAACACAGCAGTCTGCAAATGTAGGAAAAAGGCTCGGCTTGGTTCCCTGGGTCCGCTCACAGGCTCTGTGAGTCAGCAAACGTTTGTTTGTGAGACAAGCCTCCGAGAGAGAGAGAGAGAGAGAGAGAGAGAGAGAGAGAGAGAGAGAGATTTCATCTTGACTGTGTCAGACAGTAACAAGCATCCGCGGCAGGATGCAGTAAACAGCTGGCAGCGGTGCGGCGGGGGGCCTGACACTTATCTCCCTCCATCACTGCCTCGCACGGCCCCTCTAATGGACCCTTCAAAAGGCCGTTCCAGCATCCATATTCTATTTGTGTGTGCACGCGTCTCTGCCGGCTGTAGCCTGTGGTTTTGCCCGGTTGTTGACACCGATTGCTTTAGTAGTATGAGATCTTGAACACAGTCGGAGGACCGGCTCGGCCTGATAAACGGCTAACACTAAGACCTGCCTGCTGTATCAGAAAAAGAGATGGTTTACCCCAAAATGTGTTTTTTTCTCATTGACTTACCCACATGTCATTCCAAACCTTTATGACTTACTCTCTTTCCAAAAGACAATGAAAACTTTTCTTTTGAAGAACGTTGGTACAATCAACATTGGCACCCATTGACTTGAGAAAATGTTGGGTGAAGTATCCCTTCAACCCGTTATTTTAATAGCAGCTCATGAGATGTAGTGTTGGCCAAATATGTCTCGATTGCTAAATAATTGAATTTACGCACATTTCTTAACTGTATTTCTATCATATCCTTGTTTTTTATAACTGTTAAAATGTTCAGTAAAGCTGCTTTGCAACAATGAGCGAAAAGCCCACCAGAAATAAAGGGAATAAAACTGGGAGGAGTCCTAACTTTAGTGAAACAACAAACAATGACATGATCTCTGCTTTATAATTCCACTCTGCCAACGCAATCAATTTTTCACGTCGACGTGGGAATAGTTGTGTGGATGCTGCAAATATTGTGCACTCGACGGGTAACAAAAGGGCACGCGGCAAACGGATGTGTACGAGATGCTGTTGCGAGACATCTTTGAAGGTTCTCCTTCAAAGCATCGCCTGCCTCCGCGGCCACGCCGGGGGACTCGTGCTATTAATTGAAGTTAATTTTCTGGGAAATCAGTTTTCCGGGCACGTTGGGAAGATTGATAGCCCCGGCACGTCCAGGCATTCGGGAAATGACACTCGTCTTTTATAGGCACACATACTTTTATCATTCCGAATCGAATTATAAACAGGAGGTCAGGCACATGGGAAACCGGCTGAGGGAGATCTCCATAAGATTAATTAGGCCGGCCGGGCTAAGACAAGGTGAAGAGGAACAAAATAAAGATGGGGGTGGTGCGGACGGAGAGGAAGGTTCACTGTTTTGTCAAAAACGGGAAGTCAATTGCACAATAGGTAATTAGCAGAAGCCGCGGCCGGGCGGAGTGAAGGAAGGTGTCGGCCGCTGTCTGTTTCTCTCGGCCTGTAACGCAGAGGGCAGCGCTACGAAGGCCGCATTTAATTAGAGCACTTTGATACCCACAGGAGAGCTCTGCCCCCGGGCATCCTAAACACGGACTGACGCCAGCCAGCTCCAGTCGCTCCCTGCACTCCAATTATAGACGCACCAAGCTGGGAGGAGCACCTTCCCCTCTCCGTGCAACCCTCCCTTGCGCCAAACAAACCCACACCAAATTGGCATTTGGATTAAACGGCGTGCGGAGATGCCCTGAAGGGTGGTGGGCTGTCTCACCTGGGCTAATCTAGGTGCCGTACGCTGTCATTATAATAAGGATTAATTTTCGGCACCGAGCGGGACCGGGGCAGGCCTCGGCGTGGCGGGTTCCCGAACAGCACGGGTCGGGAGGGCAGAAGCGCAGCGTGCAATATTAATGTCACTGTGACTAAATAAATGATAACAATACTGGGAGCATTGCTGTGTACTTTTAATGCACGAGAAGAGCACGACGCCGGCACGTTAGGATGCTCGCAAACATGCGGCGCATGAATTATGCAACTCCGCCGCATTCATCTCAGCATCTGCATGTTTAGTAAACAAACTGTTTCTCTTCTGGCAACAAGACGTAAGTGTAAATAATAGATATTTAAATCTGCGCCGCCTGCCAACGAACGGAAAGCACTTGTTGTGTTTGCTAATTTGTTGTATTATTCAAAACAACCTCCCCAGACGCTTCTTATCTCAGCGGGGTGATAAACAGATACGCATAAAAGCAGGAAAAGAATCGAGGCGGCTAAGATCTGACACCCGAGCCTAAATATTTACTTAGCGCAACAAGATCTGCTTACAGTACCAGAAACATCATTGTGTTCAAACATTCGCCGCAGTATGAAAGAGCATGTATATTGAGATATAAACAGACGAATACACAAAGACGTGACAATCCCATTGTGGAGTCTAAACATCGTGTTCTCCTGCGCTGTCAGAACGGATCATCCCATGATGCCGCACGAGACGAAAACAAGCGACTCTCACTTGAAAACGGCCTGCATGGTTAGATAGCGAGCGAGAGCCTTCTGACAGTCAAGTGATGGAGCGTGTTGTTTGTCTAGGTATCGGCTTGGAGTTGCGTGTAGTTCAATACACACTGTTTGATCAAAGATTATCTTTATATCGATAGACGCTGACAAACAAACACGTGCTGCTAATAGGAGGACGGTCACTGACAGCTGTGATGCCGCTTTGTTGAAAATACAGACGTTTTTAATAAAGGGAACAAAAACTATGCTAAAAACGCCAAATCAAGCAAACCATTTGCCCTCGGATTAAACAAATGAAACTATCCAGTATCTAATAAAGTAAATCAACTAGTATCGAAACCAAAGCAACAAGTTCTCATGAAAAATCTCAATTTAACCAACACAAATGTTTTCAGGTGTTTTTGTCTCATTTATGGGATTTTTTTTTTTTAACAAACATCTCTACTATTTTGAGGTACAATAGCTGGATTTGGTTTTGTTGTTCCAAGTATCCATTATGACACGTATGTTACGGACTACACGTTCACACGCAGGCCTCCCCGAGCGACCGCGAACACGCGATTATTGTTATGATTTACCCCGGTCACAGTCAGCTAGGAATAATCACGGCCTGGGGTTTCTGAAAATCACCACTCACCCTGTCATGCTGTGCCACATCAAGTCAATTCCAAGACGGGTTCAGACACGGCACGGTGGGTTAACCAGACCAGCGACGGTCCCGAGTGAGAGGGACGTGAAAACACATTTCTCCAGGTTATACATACAAATGCAAAGGAGGTCAAATAGTTTCGCTGCATGTGTGCAGTACACGCGTTTTGATTTCATTTACACTTGTCGGGCCCGCCACAACTGATACAGTTTAAGAAGGAAAAAAACACTAACATAAATCACTAACGTAACTAAAAAGAGAAATCAAAAATAAAATCATGTGGCTAAACATCTTGAAAGCGATTCTTTATCTTTTATCGTTCCTGCGAGAATTGAGTCAATAGACCCGAGCGTCCAATCAGCAGTAAATACGAGCGTTATTGCGCGAGCGAGGCACCTCTCCATCATTCCAGCCTCGGCTAAACATCTGACATCTCAACAGCTGCGAATCATTACCATTCGTTATAGATTCTGTATATCAACAAGGAAAACATTAAATAAAGACTTCCATATGTTCAAAATGCCATTTGTGCTGTGGACGCTAAACGGTTTTGGGTAATTTAACATGATCTGCACAGAGAAAGAACCACCGCCCCGGTCCAATTGGAAAGAGTGGATAAAAAAGATGTGAAATGGATGGAAAACACGCACGCACACACTTAACGCACCGGCGCAATAACATTTGCGTTGGGAATCGCAACCACATTGTGATGTGTTAGGCGCTTGGCACCCCGCAGACGTGCTCGCCGGGAACACGCAAAGAAAACCGACCTGTTGCATCTTGGCAGAGCTGCTGGCGGAGGCCCAACGTCGCCTATTAAGGGAAAATGCCAACAGATGCCAAAAACAAACAAGCCCGTCCAGGCGATGCGGGTTTGTACTACATTAAGGCTTCAGCGTGTGACAGTTTGCCGCTAAACTGTTGTAAACACCTCTCACCCGAGCGCGCCGAGCTAACAGCAATCTGCGGGTAAATTAATGAGGGGCTTCCCCCCGCGTACCTGGAGCCGTGCCAGCGCAAGAAAATCTCCCGTCATGCAAAGCAGCCTAACAGGAGAGGACGGCGTCCAATTCGAGACTTCACAGGAGGACTCCTGAGAGTACGCGGCGAACCGGTTCAAAGTGACAGCTCGCGTCGAGGAGCGAGTCCTCACGCACGCGTCTCATTTACAAAGTGTTCCGTGTAAAGGACCCCGGCCCCCGTACCGCCCACTTTCCTCACTTCAAAGCAACTTTATTAGAGAAAAGATTAGGCCGCACTTAACCCCTAATGAGCCATATGAGAAACGGATGGCAGGCCTTCGCTCGGGCGCTTTTTTATTTGATGGTTTCAATATGTGACGGCAGGAGGGGAGGTCTCGGATGGAAATGCAAAAGCCACCTTGGCTATTCCTGGACCGCAACCTCTCTCTCTAACTACACGCAGCTGTAAGCTCGCCGCTTCTTCGCCCACAACCCCCTCTTTTTGTCCTCCGCATTTCCCCCTGCTTTTTTATTGCAAAATAGGGCAAGGTAACTTGCAAGGGGCCTCCTCGGGGAATCGTGTGATATTTAACTATGGCTACAGTGGCATTTACTAATTTTATATGTGCAGAATCTGTGTCAGATTCTTATTCGGGGATTTGCGGAGCGGGGAGCAAAGGTGGCCGCTCTCTGTCCGCTGTGTATACAGTGGTATTAAGTGAACTATTCACAACACGTCCTGTGACATGTGCGTTGCTATTTTGTCCATAACCGGCGCGCTCTCCCCCTTGCGTCACAATTAAATTCTAACCTTAGCATCACGAGACACCAACCTGCGCAGAGGGCGATTTTTGTTGACGGAGTGCCACCGCTTCAGATATGGATCGTTCGGGCACATATATGTACTTTTTTCCACCTTTTTCGACACACGGCTGCCGCTTGAAAGGTAAATTGCGACTCCATTAAGACAACATTGGAAAAAGCGTTCTGTTTGACGAACGTTACCACGTTATAGACCAAGCAAACATTATTCTTGCCGACTCAGAACTTCGAGCACAAAAACGTCTTGATTTAAAAAAGGCTCTTGTGGAAAAAGAAGTTCACCGGATTGACCCGAGGGGCTTAGAATCAAATTGCTGTGCTATTGTACTCCCTCCTTTTCCCAGTTCTGCCCGTAAGCCTCTTATTGATACACATGTGCTGAGACCACCCATACCTGGGGCTCATCCTCTCTTTCAGAACTCCGGTCGTCCAAAAGGCACGGAGAAAGACATGCGGCTTTCTATATTCTAAGACTAATGCCAAATCCCGGGGGTGAGATTCCGTCTCTTGACTCAATAAAATAATTAGCTTTTTGCTTGGGAAGGCTGTTAATCAAGCCCGGTTACATACGCGCAGAATGTATTTCCCCTTATCCCACGGCACGGCTACTGTCGCCGCTTTTATCTCTCAAAGTCACCGGTGCCCACTTCCTCCACCGTCTTATTAAGCCGAAACGAGATAGATCAAAAAAGAGCTTTTTAATTTAATGTTTAGTCTACACGAGGGAAGATTATTCATCTCCGAATGAAAAGTAACGCTCGTATCAGCAGAACGGCCTCTATTTTAAATAAATCTCAGCTCAGACAATGGGAGGCCATCGGCACGCGGGCGTTTTTTTTATTATTTAAACGAATGTCAGCCATCTTTACCCAACACGAATATGATTGTCAGCAGTAACTAGGAACATCTGTTATGCGCTGATCCCTTTCTTAAACATTGTCACAACAATTACAACGGTTTAAACAAACAAAGCCAGAAGAGCGACGTCTACGAAACGAAAACCCACAAGTCAACACGCTACGAGAATGAACAAAGGAGTTGCGGTGGGTACCGCAGGGAGACGGACTGGTGCACGTGTTAACAACAAGTAGGCGTGGAGCGGCTGTCTGACAAAGCAACATCTGATGACGCATGTGACTGTTTGCAGCTTACAGAGGCTCTAAAATATGGAGCGTTAATGCAGGGCCTGACACGTCTGCGTGTTTCTGTCTGCAGCCCCCTCGCTTACCCCCCCAGAACAAATAGAAACCAAGTCAAGAGGTTAAACTAAGCATGTAATTAATAGCTTCACAGCGAAACGCTGCACCCGCTCGCTTTCTTTCTCTCATTAATGTGACATTGTCTGTTTTTTGGCCGGTCGTCTTTCTCTTGGGTCTCATCACTGATGCAATTAACGGCATTTACCTTCGTTTCTACATGTGATGTGGAATCACACCTGTCTTAGACGCACAACTACAACGTTGAGTTGCCAGCGAGCACTCAAAATGTAAGCCATGAGGAACAGGGACTTCAATGATGATAAACCTGCGTCAAAACACGGGAATTGTAAATAACTAAAAATAACAAAAACCTTCGGTACGTACTTTCCGCTCCCCGTGATGTGTTTCACATGTTTGCACAATCTGTAAGGTTTCCTTAAAGACTAAACAAAGAATAAAGCATGACAATAAATTTAAGAAAACTAAAGTAAAGGGAGTTTGTGTGTTACAGTGTTTTATACTATGAGAGAGAGTTATTCCTACAGTCAATACACGTTTGGGTCAAATGTGAACCAACCAAACCACTGGTTTGATCCAACCTAGAAAATGTCCATATTTGACCCAACCATGAGTTAAAAACACCAAGAATGTCTAAAATTGTGTAAAATGTATCTTTTAAATGATAAATGCTGTGTTCTCAAAGTTTTTAATGGGTAACTAATAATGATTTATGGCAAAAAATAGAAACCACATAATATGGAGATACAAGGTTTCTGAAGGACAACAGTGATATGTTAAATTACAACTCAACAGGTTGGTCTGTCCTTTATGACCCCACATTAAATAACCCAGCACTTTTAGAGGGCATTTAACATGAAAAGTTCATCACATGCATGCACTTCAAATTTTAAAGTGGAGGTAACATGCTATTTCATGCATTCTGACTTCTTTACACTGTTAAACGTGCTGGCGTCTCAAGCTTGACGTGGTCAACTTCCTTTTTCGAAAATGGATCCCTGTTTCGTAACGAGGGTTTTTAGTCCCCTATTGGACAAATATATAGCGAAAGAGCACGCCCACAGGTTATCCAGCCAGCGTGAGAAAATCTCTCCATTTATTACACGGCTCGTTGGAATGCTTGATTCCGATTGGCCAGTCGCGACATTTGCAGGTTCGTTATTCCCAGATAACAACCTCTCAAAACTAATAACACACGGTAACCCGGATGCAGCAAATTATTTTGACAGTTTTTTTTGGGGGACAAATTAAACATAAATATGTCTTTTAATAACATGTATGACATTAAATTTACAAATGATTCAACCAAATTGCCTGTTTGTGACATTCGAAAACCGTTTCTTACCACAAAACCGAAATTAAGCGTTTTTGTCTTGGAAGGTGGAAGGTCTGCATTCGGTAACATATGAGCTAATAAAATATTTCAAATTCACATTTCAAGTCCAATTTTTTTCTCATGTGGCAAGTAGCCGTCTAATAAGCGGGATAATGTACAAGCAGCCTCGAAAATTATTTCTGCGATAACAACCGGCTGGCTGTACATCATCCCTTATTTAGTTGTGGTATGGTAAAAAGGTGAATAACCACGGTTCTTTGTCTCGGACTGAAAACAACCCTTCCAAACTCTTTCTCCAAAAACGCAGGTCTGTTAAAAACTCTTCATCAACACAGACAGTCTCTTCGTCTTCTTCAGTGTAACAAAAAAGCACCACCTCGGATCTTCTTTCATCCAGCCCGGCCTGTTGCAGACCCGCATTCCTAATACATAAGCCCATCTCTGGACATTGAGGGGGAATCCGGCATCAACCAACAAAGCAATCAATAAAACATGCGGGCCAGGTGTTCAAAGCCATGGTAAATGCAGCGGACACGCAGGAGAGGCCTACAGACGTGCCTGTTTTGGCAGATGTGCAGGGGAGTAATGAGAGGCGAGTACAACACAGGCCGCAGTAGGTGGAGCAATACTTTAGTAACTCACTGTACCGCTCACAGAGAACAGAGAGATGGAAAGTGAGAAATGACGGAGAGACGGGTTGGAGAAGTAATGAGAGGTGGGCGTGCGACCACCACAACGCCCATATGGCTGCAAATCTGCACGCTAACTTCTTTAAAATGGGGTCAGGATCTAACTAAATCAAGAGCGAAGAGAAAGACGTATTTCCATTTCATTCTTCATCTAAATCCAAGACCGAGCTCGAAAAGAAGGAGAATGCAACCGCACATTCCCAATATCGCATTTGACAGCAGACGGGCCCAACAGAGAACCAGCGGATGCATTTTTCATGGGCCTGCGTGTAAAGATCTGCCTTCTATGGCGATTTCTGGCTCGCAGGTTAAAACCGGCTTTAATTGGGTCCAGAGGATACAACACGCTGCTCTCTTCAAAAGCGAAATTAAAATTGAGACGTCTTTTGCTCGACACAATCACCTCGATGAAAACCGATCGAAGTTGCTTTACTGTCAAATACAAGAGCTGGGAAATCATCTGGTACATCTGGAAATGAAATCAAAGCGATTGAATCAAAGTTTAGAATAACAACGGGAGGCAGACGCACTCGCTGACAGTGGATGGGGTTCATTGAGATGCGTGGCGATTTTTGGCAAACACACACACTTTGAAGGTGACTGGGAGAGGTGCGTGGCCTCCGATCGCTCCCGCTCACCATTTATCATAATTACTCCGAGCAGAAATTACAACAGGCCGCGTTTAAATTTCCATCCAGTCCGTTTTCCTTGGACACACGTACCTCATCATCACCGAAGGAACCGGCTGTCAATCATCTCAAAGATCGTTCTACTCGATCTATAAGGTGAACGAGACAGAATGAGAGATAGAAATGCTTAAGTTCATTGTTAAAATAAATAAATCAATAAATTACTAGTGTTCCCATCAATTTTTAATGACAACCGTATTGATTGTAGGGGTTTGAAGGTAAACTAGGGTCTCCCTTGAGTGGGCGGAGCCTACATCAGATCTACATCACTCAATGGAGACACTTGTTTAGCTTCAAACCCTTACAATCAATTATATGTTGTCAGTACGAAAACTATATATAAAATAACACTAAATTTGTTTAGATGTTTGACATTAGCTGACATTAGGGATGGTTTTGGGTGAATTAGGGGTTTACACTACCCTCAAGACAAAGCCAAAAAACAGAGTCAAACGGTATGAATGCCTGGGGCCCCCGGTGTACCTCCAAGTGTGTACCTGACGGCCCGGCCCAAAGGGAACCGTGTTCTCATTTTTGTGTACCTGTTGAGACACTCATAATTCATGTTTAATATCAGAGGCCACATATGTAACGCATGGAATTCCAATTTATTGCTGGATGAAAAATTGAAGAGTTATGAAATACTCATCAAGCGTCTTGTTTACATGACTGGACCTTTGACCCGTGCGTGGTGGCGCGGGCTATGTGTGACGGTGTGTGTGTTTGTTCTCGCCGATTTTAATGTTTCATACTACAGCTTCTTCTGTCTGGATGTGTTTGTGGTGCTGTGTTCAAACACTACAGCGGGACACGGCTATCATCCATTACACACATATTTCCCAGCCCGAGACCTCTTTTTATTTACAAGAAAATGTTAGAGGCCACATCGTGACGCGTGCGCACACGCACATGCACACACACACGCACACACTTCCTGTAGAGGTCAGTATAGTAACGCCACAAATTAGTCCTATAATAACATTTTAGGCGTTTTATGTTTAATGGGGACTTACCATGGACAAAGACTGTTATTCTGTCAAAACTGTCTATGACATTCCAAAGAAAACACAATTTGGTAGCATGATTTATAAAATGCTTTCGTCACGGAAAAAAGTCATTTGAAAAGTTTTTTAACGTTATTTTCAATAACGCTACTTTTGAAGAGTATTTTTTGTTAAAAGCATTGATACAATTCAATAGACCAAAAATACACAAACTATTTAATAATACCATTGCACATGCATACCGTATGTATTCACTTACATTGTATACCACTGACACAATGTATTTGCTTAAAGGAACAGTTCACCCCAAAAGCAATTCTGTCATCATTTACTCACCTTCATGTTGTACCAAATCTGATTAAATTCCTTTGTCCTGTTGAACACAAAGAAAGATATTTGTAAAGAATGCTTGTAACCAAACAGATCTTATTGACTCCCATAGCAGGAAAATGTACGTTATCATTTTTTGTTCTGTTGAACACAAAAGAAGATATTTGGAAGAATGTAGGACAGCAAACTGTTCTGGGGCACTTCTGACTACCATTCAGAGTCAATAGGATCGAAGATCTGTTCATTTACAAGCATTCGTCCAAATATCTTTGTGTTCAACCCCAAAATGTGTACAGATTCAGAACAACTCGAGAGTTTTCATGTGAGCTATTCCCACCACCACTATATCAAAGCTCCATATTATCTGTCGCTGCAAAGGAACCAAGTGCCTTTTGTATAGGATCACGTGTCAGATTGTAAAACATTTCACCAACACATCACACCTACCTTAACAAAGCCAGGAGAGCTAAAACTCTAATAGACACCCGTAAATAGCACGGTAATGTGGCGCCACATCTTTGAGGCAATCAGACAGGCGTAATGTAAAAAGCTGATATAAAATGCTCCTGCTAAAGGGGAATTGTGTGATTTCTATTGTTAATTAATTCCATACCTGTCATTGCTCTCGACTCCACAATCTTGACACGTTTTGCGTACATGTGTACGCCACATATTTCAGGGGTGGGGAAAGTGGCAAGTATGTGTGTGTCATACAAAAGTAAGTGTATCTCTCCCCTTCTCGCTCTCACTCTCGGATTTTAATTGCAAGGTGCAAAGTGAAATGGCTTCACTTGCCGACAGTGTAAAGGAAGCAGGGTGTCAGTGTGTGTGTGTGTGTGCGTGTGTGTGTGTGTGTGTGTGTGCGTGCGTGTGTGTGTGTGTGGGGGGGTGGAGTGATAGACACCGGAGTGGGTGAGCGGGTCCCCAAGGTGCACTCCGAGGAGCAATAGATAAAGATTCCCTGGAGAAATTTTTCTCATTAGTTCTCAGACACACTTGGGTAATTCTGTAGTGTTGGTTTACCGTTTGTCATGTGATCCTAAAAAAAAATACAAAAACAAAAAGATGTGAATGCGTCACGCTTCGTGCATTGGTTTCTTTCTTTACAAACGTAGAAATATAGAAGTCACCTTTAAGTCGAAATGAAGTTTCGATGCGCGGTTTACGCCGAGCTGGAATGCAGCGCCCCGTTTAGTGGCCCCACCGCTGTGATAATCCTGCCGTTAATGAATAAATATGAACCGTTCTCCATGTGGTAAATTGCTAATTGTCTTGTTTATTTGTTCTGCGGTAGAAGTCTACTGGGTAAAGATCTCGTCTGCCAACATGAGGGAACGCGAGTTCAGTCCAAAGCAAAGGTTGGACCAGCAGATGGCGAGCTGTGCCCCTGAGCAGGGCACTTAACCCCGGGTCACCCCGATGGGACTGTCCATGCTGTTAGTGCACTGTAAGTCATTTGAGATAGAACGCTTCTGCTAACTGGTGACTAGTTAACTGCCTAATGCACTACACATCTAAGCATGTGCTGTGAATTATGCTTTTAATACTCAAATATGAGAAAGACCAAACAATGATGAAAATGAACACAATGGGTTCTCCTGCGTTTGACATTACTTTATCAAATTCATTTGAGATAAATGCACTATATTAATACATTTGGCAACCCTAAATGGTATTTTCATTATATTAATGAACTCAATTAGCAGTATCTCTTTTAATGATATTGATGTAATTACTTATCCACAACAACAAACCTTCACACAAATATGAAAATTCTCTTCAAATGTACTCATCCTCATGCCATCATAGATCTACAGTTCATGGATTTCTTTCCTCAGATAAACACAAATCAATTATTTTATATTAAAATGTCTTGTTAGCTTCTGATAGCATATAGAGTAAATTATGACATTTTCTTTAATATAATATAATATATAATATCAGTGGTAATACTATATATGTAGTTTTGCCAGTAAATTACTGCAGATTTAATTTACAATTTTGATTTAAACAAACTTCTTATATTTTCTTTCATAAAACAAGACTTAATATTTAAGGTCACTTTTCTTGTTTCCTAATTTAAGAAGTTTTAAATATTTTTTACTAGAAACAAAACAAAAATGCTTAGGAAGAATGTCATCTTTTTGCAGTGCTCATTGTTTTAAAGCAAAGTTTAACTCAAATTGAAAACAGAACTAATAGGAAAGTATTAAGTAGAAATATAATATACAGTAAGTTACTGGCAGACCTGCTGCAAAACTACAGCAAAGTTTTACAGATTTATATAAATATATATCATTGAATTAAAATGAATATAAACTAATGTAAATTAAATATAATATAAATTGCTATATTATAAAGACCAAAAAACAAACACTGATGAATTGGAAGGAACTTCGGGCCAGGTGAGTGTGTCGGATGAAACGTCTATAATATCATATTATTATTGGAGTTTATTCATAGGTTTACGATTTATCTGAACCACTTAACTGAACCATGCATCATAGTGAACACTGGATGTTCTCTACAATACAATACAGTAGTATTTGAGAAAGTATTGGACGTTTGTTCCATGAATCCTCTCGTAACAAAAGCTTTTCACGTCACCCTACCAAGAGAAATGAATTCCTGAGGAGGTGCCGTTTTAAAAGGAAAGATCTATGAATTCCACAGCGCTTGACACAACAGAGACGCAACACCAAAAACATCCAAGTGCCTCTATGGAAGGCCGAGTGGAAACTGGTGAAAGAGCGAGAAACAAAAGCGAGTCGGTCTCTTTATGAATTCTGCATCGCAATCAATATCAACCGTCTTCCTGTTCCAGCAAAATAATGAGTCATAAAAAAATCATGATATTCATTTCCAAAATGATAATAACACACACAACACAAGCCCCTGTTACCCCACATGAGGACCTCTTCCAGTCGAGCTAGAGTTTAAAAATAAGCAGGTGTGAGCCGATTTGGACACCGGTCTGACACGCGTGTCCTTCATTGAGCCCGAGCGTATGCGGCATGCATTCGGTTTCATTGGCACCCGTGCCACACGTTCACCTTTTAAACTCTCTCCAGCGTTCACCCTTGAGGTCAAATTCACTCCCAGGTGGTCATTCATGACCTCTTGACACGACACAAAATGCAGATTTCACCCCTTGTTGCATAAGAAGGGTTACACTGCGAGCGCCAGAAGGTCTTCGTCTCATATTTAGAAACGCCAGATTCAGAGGCTCAGACACATGCAAGCAAACGCTCATACTTCATCCAACCTTGAATAAAGAAGGAGCCCCCTTCTGATTTAACACAGACCCCTGTACTCTATTACCTTCTGTTTTCATTGATCGAGCATGCCGCGCGAGATTCCGCGCACTTATTACACAAAGCGTCTGGAGATGAATGCAGACAAAGCGCTGCGAGACGGGTCGGGAAAAAAGAGATCCAGCCCGACTTCGTGAAAACTACAGAACGGCTCTTGTGTTTTGCGGTAACTCAAGGCCACACAGCAGAGCGCTGGAATAACACCGGCGGTTAAAGCTAGTCGTTGTTGATTTTTATTGCCTTGAGTTTAGCATAGCCATGTCAATATTTGGACTAGGCCGAGTCTCGGGCCTCCCATTGCACGCGGATGTGACCTTCCATTTTTCTACAGCTGTGTGATTTAACACCATTTGAAAAACAGATAAACGCCTTTCTGGCTCTCGCAAAGTCCTGCAGAATAACAGGTAACTGCTCAGGCGGAGCCTCGTTGTTGCTGCTCATAAGACGCATATTATTTAGCAAGACGTCATTTTTTAAGTGCACAAAAAGGTCCACACAACAGTGTATTTTGATACATGTTAATAATAATGACTTGAAGCCTTTGCTCATTGAGTCCGAACGTTTTGACAATCCAGAGACACCATACAAACGAGTGCCGCATACAAACATTTCGGACTGTATGTGCAAAGACCTTAACCCTTCAACAGTTTGATCTTCTTATTTCATGCCGGACATGGTTGTCAGGTGCCTGGACAGACAGAGTCGGTCTCATTGATCATGCTTTCATTAAGGACCTGGTCCCTGGACAAAACCCGGGACAAATAAATGCAAGAACATTCTCGCAGAAACATACATCAGGCAAAAACAAACACAGGCGACGAGGGGGGAGGAATATGTTTTGTAGTGAAGAGAGGACAAGGAAGAAAAAGGTTAATGCCGACGTGCGAGTGCACATGACAGCGCTCGTATTCCGGCGGACGGAAAAAGGAATCGTCCAGGGACTTTCATCTTCATATTCGCTGCCCCCTTCGCTCCCCTCTCCGTTCAAACTTCAAATTTATAGCCGGGCTTTGGAGAGGCAGCGTCGACCTTCAGAGGACCTCGCAGTCATCTGTTCTACTCAAAGCTACCTAATTAGCGACATCACGGTTTAGGGTTTGCCAAATCATTGGACACAATAATCAAAAGCAGGGTTGTCAGGCCCGGATACAAGCCACTAAGCAAAACGCTCATCCTCGGTGAATACTAAGAGAAAAAATAATTACAACCACTGTGAGAACGAGTTCACAATCCACACGGAGACAAAAGCGTGCGGGGAATGAGAGGAGAGGAAGAGGGAATCAGAAGGAATTTGGGTTCTGAATCCTCTTGTGATGATTTCAGTTCCCTTCAATTACATGAACAACTCTTTGATTATTTTAGAGGCACTCAAAAATTAGAAAAGCAATTCTTAGTGCATTCACTTTTTTTGAATGGAATAAAAAAACTAGGATGACATCTCTGCAGTATCTCAATTGTTTCGATTCGATGAAATGGACAGCAAATGGAAACGTTTGTTTAAGAGCATCATCTGAACAATTGTCCTCTGGGTTGCCCTCAGTAATGGACTCATCAAATTTAATTTCATAATTTCTCATTAGGATACTTTTGTATCATTTGTATTAAAAACATTTGTATTAAAAAAAAAAAAATTTTAAGGAACAATACAGGGTTTTAAGGAGGTGTATAAAGACCTTACATGATGAACCGTTATGTTTGTAATACCTTAGATTAAGATGTTTATATCTACATACAGATCCGGCCTACATACATTGAATCCGCCGCCATGTTTTGTACAGCTTCCCTCAATGGAAGTCCAATGCGCGTTGTTGTTATATTTTCGAGTTTTGTTGTTACCATTGTCCAGAAAAGCGTTGCCTTTGGTTAGGTCGTGGGCGGTTATGATCGTTTCTTTTTTATGATTGAGTTCTACTAACTCAATATCATCTTGTTGAAGTCAAATGAAGTAATGTCTTATTAATGTTAAAGATGTATAATATAAAAAAATGTTTTGTTTTTATATTGGTTATATGTAAAATATGCAAGTATATGTTTAAATTAAGTTCATACAATAAGATTATAAAGAATCGTTTCAAACAAATTCGATTTTGTTGGAGAATTTTTGTGGAAAAGTTTTCCTTAATTTAATAAAGTTCGTTCGACAAGTTTTTGTTGAGTTGCCGCTGAAACTGCCTATACAATATCAATATTACAAGAAAACATCCCTTACAAATATAGCTCACACATTATGGTTGCTAACCGTAAACATGATTCAATAATTTTTGTTTTTAATTTTTACAGATTTAACAGTGCTGTGTCCTAAATAGGACATTATAACAGCTAGGAAGGTTTACGGTACGTTAAATATGAACAAAACACAAATTTGACTCTATGGTAAAGCATAGATGCTCTCAATAAAACCAGTTCTGTGTTTACAACCCTACAGTTAAGTTTCTAGAAGAGAGAAAGAATGAGAGAGAACAATATCAAGGAAATCACCCTGTTTGAAGCTCATCTAGGAAAGCCAAAGAGAGGCAAAATGGAGGACCGTGGCCTTCCGTCACTCCACCTGTCTCCTGGTGACCTCTGGGAAACCGCCGCTATTGTTCCTATTGACAGTCAACATCGAGTCGAGCTTACATCAGCTATTTAAATCACTTACCTTCATTCAAACCCCTCTCAACAACCAGCATGCCGTCTCTTTTATAACTCCTTTTGCAAAATGATTGGGGAAAAAAGAACTATAATATGCCAATTTAGCTAAATAATTACAGCGCTTTACAGCAACGCCTACACGGCCACTGGCAGGCAAAGAAAAAGCTCATAATTCAATTTTTCGCTTTCTGTAATTGTCATTGAAGCACCTAAAGGTCGTATCGCTCACCCAGAAGAAAGAAGAATAGCGAGTCAAGGGTTCGAGTCGGGATGAGTGGCCATTTCAGAACGGGACCCTATTGTCTCAAAACCGTGAAGCTGTTTGTTTGGCGCGGAAGAGGTCGCAGGCTCATTTTTTTATTGGTGGGTGTAAAACCGAGTCGCGGGGCTTTGCCGTAATTGTCTAATACAGCGCCTGGTATTAAAGTCATCGTGTGCCAAAAGCGAACACGTTGCCGTTTGACCCCGAGCCATTTTGGAGTAATCTAGTATTCAACCCAGCGTGTAATGACTGTTCTGTATGTCAATCCAGCAGACTCTCTCTCATTCCCTTCCTCTCAAAATGCCCGTGGACAGTGTGCTTTAACCGGAGGAGTCGGGACACCAAAGAACAAGATGAGTGGCAGTTTGTGTCCGGTGATGACACCATCTTCCACTCTTCCACTTCACCTAACCCCTCTCGCCCTTTAGCGTCACCCTCTGATTGGACGCCGACTCTCTCACCTGACTGACTGATTAAGGAGAGATGAAGAAGTCTGGGGCATTGTTGCCAAACTGCTTGTGGTTGTTTAATGCAAATGAGGGCAGGAACGGCACTTTAGGAAGGGAAAGTTCATCCGAGATAGTAACAATATTAGCTTAACCCCACGGCCACCTCTGACCGCTTCGATCGATAGACTTTCCCCAATCACCGTCCGTGATAACTGTGTGACTATAAAGCAAGGGAGAGGTTGGGCGATCGCAGCGCTTTCATCTGAAGTCTAGTATTATACTAGTATAAAATGCATTTAATTATAATTATGATAACAGAATTAAAAGAATCTAGATCTAATTAACTCTCGCTTGTGATAAATGAATAAGTCAGCGACCCTATATTTGTATACAGCAGTGTATATACAACAGTTTAAAAATTGGCTCATTTTATTAACCCTTTTTTCCACACTTTAGAATGATAGAAAAGTCATTAAAAGTATGGAGTAAATTATGGAACAACATGAATGTAGCCGTGGGAATTGTGAAAAAAGAAATAAAGAAAATAAAAAAATTGACAGCACTAGTTTTTCTTTATCACAATTAATCAATTCAAAAATAATATAATATAGTATAAATTTACAGTAGATAACAAATATATATTTAAATTTAAATATAATTTATGTAAATACTCGTTATGTAAAACATATGTGTGTGCATTAATATATACATACAAATATACACACACACGCACATGCGTGTATATACAATTAATGTATGTATATATTAATCCACACACCCTTACACTATATAAACAAACATTTATAATCGGGATTAATTGATTTGACGGCACTAATAAAATCAAGAAAAACTTCAATATCATATCACCTTTCGCTTAGATTTTGCAAAAATGTACTTTTGGCATTTCAGCTCCACCCATGAGATGCTATTGGTTGCCTCTTCTTGCTTATTTGACCAAACGTTTTTTTTTTATAAATTCTTGTTTTGTAATAATTTGTTAAAATTCAATCATTTAAGCATACCTGTACACCTTCAGATCAAACGACACGCACGCATCCATAGCTGCTCTGTGTATGTGCACGGTGTAGCTGAGGATGGATGGACAGTAAGGGAGGAGCCGTCTCCAGGTACCGTCTGCCTCCCCGTTCCCTCGATCCCTTCAGTTGCCGGGTAAAGCGGCACCTGTCACACTGTTTGAGCAGACGACGGAAAAAACAGAGGCACTTCACAACACTGTCTTTCACATTCATAATAGGCATTGCAGTATAAAGAGGGCCATTAGGGGCCCAACCTGGGAGCCATTAAATCATTTTAAATCGCTGTAACATCCCATTAATGTCAGTGGTGAGACCACATAATAGTCTGTATTATAGAGCGCAGCAGTGCGGCCCATTTGGGCTAAATCACAGGCTCCGGTGCGACTCCTTGGCCTGTGACACCTGCGTGGAGGACACGACTGTGGTCTCACTGGCAGATGACACTAACAACCGATAATGGCTAGTTCGTTCTCTTCAATGAGGTCTACACCTCTTACGCTATCCTTGGTTCGTTAACTGTATACTTCATCAAAATCATCGGCTGTCAATATTGAGATGTGCTTATTGGAAACTGAGAATTACCGACGTGTAGCGAGAGAGAAAATCACGCAACAATTCGTTACTTGTGAAAAACACCTCCTTCCATTAAGAGCTTTTTGTAATGAGCTGTCCGTGATATATACAGTCGAAATGACGGGGAGTAAATGGTGCGTGCTTTCGATGTCTAACGTGTGCATGGAAAAAACAAATAAAACCTGCAAATGAACAGGTTGACGTTGCCACAGGTTTGTGTGTGCGCGAAAACGTGTGTGAAATATGCAAGTAGGGCCCAGCACATCTCTCTTTATTTTCCTCCAGATGATAAATTGGCCCGGCGATGGACCCTTCCGCTGCCCTATGAATTCGTACAGGAACAAAGCAATGATGAATGGAATAATGCCACATCGCAAGCAAACACATCTCAGCCTGATAAAAAAGCTTCACCAATGACAATTGGGGGACACAGGTGACCCGGCGAGCGGTCTTTGGGGTATGCCCCCCAGAGGAAGCCGGTGATAGAAGGAATCGCCATTAGGGGGAAGATTAAGTGCCCTTTCCTTTTTTCCCTCACTTAATTATACATGCAAGACTCGCCAAACCGTGCCGCTATAAAAAGGCAGAAAAAACCCGCTTCTTTGTTTCAGCAACTCGTGCCGCTTTGATTGCTTATTGGCCGTCTCTCCTGACAACCTGCAGGCCACGGAAGCAAATCCCATTGGCCGCGGCGCACCTGTCAGGAGAGGAGGAATGTTTCGACGGAGGGGAACTCTGGGATGGGTGGAGAGTGAAAAAAAATGTTTCTGTCAAAAGCTCCATGCCTCGGGAGAAGACGAAGTCTTCCGCGGCACATCCAAAACTCGGCAGACAAACAAGGGAGTGGACCTCTCCTACTTTTTATTAAAGAAGCCGCGGTCGTGCGCCATCATTCAGCTCCGTCAATCACGCGCTCAAGGGCACGTTCGAATCACACAGTCTTTCCCTGTTCATTCCTCGTGGTTAGTGGGGCGTAATAAAACTAAAAATGTGTGCCGTGAGATGACGATTCCTATGGCTTTTGGGAAACTTCCCAATCTTTGCTGCAACATCCCCCCTTCCACATCACCGACCGACATCTCTGACTAATAACACACCAGCGCTGTGAAGATTGCGGATGTGAATAACCGACGACATTTGCATCAGGGTTGCGAGGAGGACAGTTTGAATAATTAAACATCGTGGCACGTTGATTTGGACAACTCATCTTGTTTTATGGGAATCACTGGCAACACCTCTTCGGTTTGGCCATTTACAAAATAAAAAAAGAGACCGCAGAACATACCACTAAACCAAGAGACAAAATAAACCTTTTTACTGATCCGAGATCTGTTTTTACACAGACATGCGTGTAAGAATAATACACAAAAGAGGAGTAAAAACTAAATGTTACATTTGTCGTATGGATTTCTGTTACAAAAGAAACACGATGTAGAATAGAAGCCAGCAATATCGACGCCGTCTGAGAAATCCTTCCCGAAAGATGAGGAATATCTGAAAGCGTAACACTGGAGTACATCTGTGTTATATAAATATATCATCAGCCTGCTTCCCTAAAATCCTATTCTAGTGCAAAAAAACCAGCTGTCGGATTTCAACATTTTTTGGTTCTGCTTAAATCTTGCAACACGAACAATTGAAATTGCCCTCTAAAGTTGAAAAATCACATCAGGACTTGTTGCATTTGTTTCACTAAAATAAATCAACCAAAAGAGTCATGTTGCTTTAAGTTCGTAATGTTCTCGTGCTCTCGTCCGTACATCAACTTTCCAACCTCTCTTTCTCACAACGTAAAAACAAGCGCAACACTAAGTCAAGCGCAGTGTGTCACTTCCTACTTCCTCCACATAAAACTCCATGCAAATCTGCTTAAACATTTATGACTGCGGCGCATTTATAATTAAATATCATCTGAGTGTGATGAGCTGAAAGTGACATTAATGGCAGATGAGAAGGACATGTTCCAGCTGAGCTATGAGTTGTCATGAACTACAAGTTTGTGACAAACCTGACGTTCCCTGTTATCCCAGAAGTATCTGAGGACGTGCCAAAGACCATCTTGTGCGCTTCAAAAGGAGCAAGAATATCAGACCTCAAAACAAAGAACATTTTAAAAACACAATTTCAATGTATATTTATGCATTCGATGGAAGCTTTTATCTAAACCACGGCTTAAATGGTATATATTTGTGGGGGGGGAGGTAAACAATTAATCGCGAATAAAAGTTTGTGTTTACATATTATTTTGTATCAATAAACTCATACACGTGCATGCATATATTTAAGAAAAGTATAAAATGTATAAACATTTATTTTTCACTCAAATTATTGGTAAATATAAATAAATACATGTATATATTTCCAAAAAAAAACAATTAAAGAGGAGTATTGTTAACTTTTTCTGTATGGAATACGATACTCTGCTCCTTCCTCAAAAAAAATATTTATAAAAAAAATAAGCAGACTTAATCCGGATGCGATTAATTGTTTGACAGCCCTTGTATTTTATCAATGGGGTCGAACCCAAGGTTCTACAAAATGAACTAAGCTGCAGGAAGACTCGAAACTAAACTTAAATTAAAACTAATCTAAACTCCATTCAACTCTAAAGGTGCTTCTAAGTGTCTGCATATTTTATTCCTGAATCAGCAAACTGTCTTTTACTGCCGATCTGCTTCATCACACGCAGCCGACCCAAAAAACAAAGACTCATCGCCTGACGAGTCTGATTGCAGTCGACTATAAATGATGCAGTCATTGTAAGCCCACCAAAGAAGACATCTCTCCTCATCCGCAGTCAAGTGTAATTACCGCAGAGGCATCCGTGTGATCTTCATCTGACAGGAACACCGACTGATGACCTTCCCAGAGAAAGACTCCCTGCCCGGGTCACCGGACCCCCCGCCCCGATCCTCCACCTTCAGCGCAACATCTCAATCGTGTCCCGACACCCGGCTCTTTATTGACAAATCAGAACGTTAGCTCCGAAGCCGCGCCTCACCCATCACTCACAATCAAGCGGCTATCACTTCTTCCCCGGTCGGGGCGAGAGAAATGAGCGCTCCTCAGGGCTGCTAATTTGACACAGCCCGTTTGCCTCGCCATAATTGCTCTGTCACTGTCAGCGCTCGGACGGCCCCGCTCTACGATTCGGACGACACCCGTTTACCAGCGCCATTACGCCCCTGGCGCCGCAGGAGCCCGACGGCACGCCTCATCAGGCCCAAGATGCAGCCCATTAATGAATGTTGTTAGCATTTCTTTTAAAGTTAGCCCTCCGCTAATAAACAGCCAACGTTCCATGAAGGAGCGTCTCCGCCTTTCTGACATGATATTTATTGTGCCGGGGGAGAAAGACAGAAAGAAACAGAGAATGACAGAGAGATATTAGAGGAGTTTATGGCCTATACGAGTCTCATGAAATGAGCTTTCAAAACCAAGCGAACAGCCGCCATGACCTGCCCAGATGCGATGGCTGTTCCTGAAACACCTCATTTTGGTCAAATGCATTGCAATGAATGCAGTGAAAATAATCCAATATCCATCAAAACGACATTCATTATAAATACGCTTGCAGTATAATTAATTCAATGCTTCATAGACTGCAAAGTCCTTTACCTGTTAACATTCCTATTACAATAAATGTAGTAACTTATAATGCTAAATATTGCGACATTGGTTGCATTAAAGATCACGTGTGTGAAATTTAGCGGCATCTAGTGGTGATGTTGCAAATAGCAACCAACGGCTCACTCCACCCCTCCCTTGCGAAGCACTACGGTGGCTGACACGGGATTTACATTTTCGCTTCTTTACCGAAGGAGATGTATTAATGAAACACGCTCTTAAGGGAAGTTTGTCCCTTTAGGGCTACCGTAGAAACAACATGGCGAACTCCATGCAAGGGGACCCGCGGTGTATGTAGATAGAAATAGCTCATTCTAAGGTAATAAAAACATAACTATGTCTTGAGAGGTGTATAATGAAGCGTTATGTACAGTATATTATAACATTTCTGTCAATAGATCTTCCAAAAAAATGACACACTGGACCTTTAATGCTTTAAGATAATAAAAAGATATATTTTTTTAAATAAATGTGCATGTCTCCTATCCGCATGCTATGTATGTTTATGCATCAAATATTTGTAGGTCCTCATGCACCTTTACTATTGGATCAAATCTGGGTTAAGTCCCCTATGAGCTCCGGTTGAGAAAGTGTCACTTGGATGGATCACTGCCTACAGTAAGTAGAGCGTTTCAAATCATTCACTTACAAAGCTTTAGTTGTCGTAGTAAGCTGTGCACATGGTTTGGTGTTGCCCACAGAAAAGCGAGGTCATCTTTCAGTCGAATGACACATGTACAGTACTGTCCTGTGTGTGCACGCGTGGAGAGGACTCCTGCCGTGACCTAATGGTGGTGATGTCCTCTAAAGAGCTAATTTCCTGCCCTACCCCCGGGGCGGCGTGCGCCAACACAACATGAGCCCGCCCCCCTGGGGGTTCAACATCCATCACAGCTAAACCCCTTTCCAACACCCGTTACTTCCTGTTTTAAGATAATTATACACTGATCAGAGATGGTCGAGGTTTCACAGCGCAGAAGAGCTGGCATGGGAACACACATCACACCTATATTGCGATCTGGAGCATCCATGCGTTTGACTTACTTTGTCATTCAGCTGATGTTCAGGCGGCTAGTGGACTTACATACAGTATATACGTGTGTGTGTGTGTGTGTATATATATATATATATATATAAATATATGACAGTATTTTTTTTGCTGCAAATAACTATGCAGTAAGGACTATTTTTGGATACAGTAGTGAATTACATAAATACTTCATCAATTGAAGATAAACAATGTCATTTTCAATCTATTTTCATCTCAGTAGACATAATTAAATCAAAATATAAAATCATAAATATGACATATGAAGTCTTGCATCGGTTTCACTGTACGTAACGCTTGTTGGTAAAAATAAAAACCAATTTAGTGGAATTCTGATTGGACGAGACACAATTACAGCCTACAGTATATAAACTCAACATTATCATCCAACTTCAATATGCAATCCAGCTTAAATTTATTTTTCTTATTTGTATATCGATGCAAGCAGGCTACTAGAATACAATTAACCACAGCGGTATCCATTTTCGCCCATTGACCAGTCAACCTTACATTCATTGTCAAGACGCTTCGCAATTAAACTGATAACTCTCAATAGCTCGCAGTCCCAATGACTGTGTGCTCCTGACGCGAAAACAAAGCGAAGCGTCTTGTGTTTCATCCCGGCGTCTTCATCTCCTCGTGTTTGGTCGCACGCACAATAAACTCATTAATTTTGTTAATTGTGTGACTATCTTTCCCTCGGATGAAACAAACAAAAGCCTGGCGCAACATTACTGCTTTCGCTTTCATTAAATAAACAAGTCAATAACACCCCGCCGGTTGATTACAGAAGCCCAGCGGTGTGCGTTTTTCTTTACAGAAGCGTTTCCGTGTGTTTTTGACGGCTCGGTGTCAGGAGATGGCTCACGTCATTACGGAGAAGCTTCTGCTTGTAACAATTAAAGTCCTGCGCAACGTCAAGAACGGACGAACACGAGCAACCGACTTTGCGCAAAACGTTAATTTATATTTTCTGTCCGATTTAATCTGTTACGTATCCTTGCGGTTTCTGTAGTTTAGTAGGAAGAGCATGGTGCCATCCCAGCTTTATACAAAAAAACACATTAGGGAACAACAAACTGACTTGATGTGTAGGACAACAACGATAACATTCAAGTCAAACATCAAACTCATCACAAGTGCAGTCCTTTCTTGCAACACGCCTCGACGTACCCACAGGGACACATCAAAAGGATCATAATTTGGTCTTTTTACCCACAATTCCATAATCCACTTCCCTTTTCCAGTCAACATTCAGCTGCAACGGCGCATCTCCACCATCTAAAACATTATCTGTATTGCTCTGCGTGTGGTTGAGAGCGCCCGGGGCCGAGAAGAGAGGGGGCCGATACGAGTCCATTATTCCATTTGCTCTGGAAAACAGATTTGACCTCTCAGTGGTGGAGTGGTACGTCACGGGTTGATGTGCGGCTGACAGTGCAAAGGGCCGCGTGTCTGGATAGGCTAATTAGACAAGCGGTGGCATGCGGGCGCTAGCGGCCCGGGCTAAATCCCATTATTTGGCTCCCTTCCCGGAGAGAGTGAATTGTATGTCAAGTAGGATGCATGTGGTAACTGCTATGAAATTACAGCAGCCGGAAGACTGGGGGGCGAGTAATGCACATCCATTGTGTCATCAAGTGCATCCAAATAAGCAGATCTAAAAGCGAGCGCTAGCATCAGGGGCCTTGCACCTGATGCGGCCGCGATGTTTGTGAAGAGTCTCACTGACACTCACGGACCGTATTTGCATGGGTGGCACTAGGGGTGGGCTGCGGGGTTTCCATGTATAAATTCAGTGTATTAATCACATTTGTTTTTACTGATAAAATTGAGGCAGACTTTTCTAACCGAATATAAAGTATTTGTTCCATTTTGCTGTAGAAGAAACATCATTAAAAACAAAAGTTCACCCCCCACAAAATAAATTCTCCTTTACTCACCCGAGTTGTTCCACATATGTACAAAAGTCCTTGTTCTGATGAACACAGAGAAAGATATTTCTCCAGACACACATAATTGGAAACAAATGTATAGGATAATGCAATGCAAGTCGTTTTGGAAAAAAGCGTCTGCCAAATGCATAAATGGCGCTGAGATAACCCTAACAACACATTAAATGCAGTATAGAAAAATTACATTTTGATAAAATGACAATTTTAAGAAAGGTGTAGGTTCTGTCTATCATTCAAAAACAACTAAATTTTTTTCTATTTATCTGTAAAAGTATTACAGATATAGCAGAAAGGGAGAGAGAGAATAAACAGAGAGCCCTTAAAACTGCCAGATACAGACGCAAAGCAGAGTTTCCGCAAATCTATTATGAAGGAAATAAATCTTGGTGAAGAGGCAGGGAAATCACCGAGAGAGAGAGACTTTCATAAAGAAATATTCATTAAACCAACCTGGGTCAACAAGCCTCTCTGTTCCTCCACAGACTCGCCATGTATCTTCCTGGTCAGTCCATCAGGTGACCTGAAACTAAACAGACACGCACATAAATAAAGTCACCAAGACAGCAACGGTAAAGACGATCAGCACCAGAGCAAAGAAAGAAAGTTTGTTGCTCCACCGACCCCCCCACAAAAAATCCTGACACACACAACACTTTGTTCTGCTTTGGAAAATGAGTTTCCAGGGACGGCGGAAGCCACCTCGCGTCTAATCACACGCGTGTTATTTAGACTTCAAACACGCAGCGCCGACGAGAAGCATCTCTCCTGCTTATATCTGGCAGCAAGCTTGGGTTAAACTGCCTAAGCAGCTTATTTCCATCATAAATAATGCATATTCAGATATGTGCTTGACTTTGCCAAAATAAGAATGGGCCCTGTGATTGACATCAAGGTTCGTTTAAGCCTCAGATTCACCTTTGGAAATAGATCTGTCTGGTTACATATGCAGATGTGGGTGCGACTGTGACAGCCCGGCGCAGCGGTTGTAACACGGGAACGGCATTCTGACGCTATATTTGGGACTGAAAACATGTCGTCTTAGCCCGTTCATTCCTGCTGGCAGATAAAGAGACGAAAACACTGGTCGCTGCCACAAACTTTCCGCAAAGCGATGATGACATCCCGATTCAATCAGCATCTCTTCGCTGTTACACCAGCTTTACTGCACATGGACACAAATGTATAACACCATATCCAAACACGATAGAGAATTGAATAGTAGGTTGTTAATGCAGGTACGGCGTGTTTGGTTTACCACACACTTTACCCGTAGTTAATGAATACAAAGTAGGCGAAACCATATTAATCCCACTCTGTATGATGATGCTAGTAAGAAGCTCATATCCGCTCCTCCCCCCGCCTGAAATTAGCACATTGAATGTTTTGGGGATGCTGCTAATAGCAACAGCACCTCAGGATGGGGACACATCGGACGGCTTAGCGCTTGGCAACACTGCAGATGGATGTCAGGCCGACTATATAAACTTGAGCTCACGCTGGTCAAAGTCCACATCCACAAATATATTCTTAAGATACCAATACCTAAAAACTCAACTCTTTGGATAAAAACGTCTGCCAAATGACTAAATGTAAATAAATGTAAAAACGTAAACTACGCGCATATGCTAATGGTCTGTTAGATCATGGCTAATTTCTTTAGTCTTAAACGCGGCTCACATTTGCGTCGACTCGGAGCAGTAACAGGCATTCACAGTTTCAAAAATAGCTCATCTTGTGTGAATACAAACCCTTTAATTAACCGAGTCCCACCTCGATATCCCGAGACGAAGAGGACATGCTTTCATGTTACTAGTAAGACAAAGAAGAATGAAAATGCCGTCAGATAATCATTGTTATGAGTGCACGATGGATTAACTGATCTAAACTATGAAACTACATATTTTGAATATGAAATGGTGTTTGCCGTCAACTGTGGTCATCAAAAAAAAAAAGCTCGTCCATCACAACCTGTCCCAGACGCCGAATGGCCTTTTCTTATTTAAGGAACCTCTCCGCTGAAACGTTGCCGTGCTATTTAGCAACTTTGTTGTCTACAGAGTGCTCTTCAGGTCCCCGGTGATAATTATTTGATCTTGTTTAGTTCATTATTCATCTTGTGGGAACGCGCTGTGGCTTGTGTGTAAATGCCATATGAAAGCGTCGTGATCTGAGGACGCGGCTAAACTTTCATCCTCGCTCCCCAAACGGATCAATTAGTAAAACTAAACAGTAAATTATTAATTGCGTTGCTTTGTGTCCCGATTTCATCACCGCGAGAAAAACAGTTCATTAATGCGGGAAACCTACAGGTGATTGAGCGGAGACTAAAACCGATCTGATGGCGGGAGAGCTTCGGAGGGGCGGAATTAACCCAGCCGTCCATCACGGCGTGTGCCGTCCCCTTTGTCGCGGCGGAACGGGCGCCGCTGGAAACGGGGTCAATTTCCGTTTCAAAGTCGTCAGTGACATATGCTGCCCAACAGGGGCCTGGCGCGAGCGGAAATACACGCGACAACGGGACACGCCCCGCAATCAAATAATATTTTTCACGGAATATTCAAATCAGGCGAATTTTAATGAGCCGCACGCAACCGAGGGGACATTTCAAATGAGTCCCTTATTTGTCAGGAGACAGCCAGGTATATAAACTCGCTTTTTTCTTCTTTTTCCGAATAAAATCTGAATTCGCAGGTCCTCTCGGGGCAGCAGATTGCTCCACTGTTCTGAGTTGGGCAATTTGAATAAATTATTCGAAGGAGGGGGAGGAAGAAAGACAGAAAGGGAGAGCGAGGGGCGAAAAAAGGGCTTGTGGTTCATTTTGCACGAAATTATATTTTTGCTGGAAAGGTTAATTTTGAAGGGAGTTTGAACGGCTGGGAACGCTGCAGTCGCTGGATGGTGTTGCTGAAGGTGGCTGCAGTTATTAAAAGCGATTGCGTTTCCTGCCGGATCTCTCCAGAGAGAAGAATCAGTGGAGATGTTAAACCTCGCCTGACACCCCGGTTGGATAATTGTGGGTGTGGAAGCTAATCAGCTGAACATGTCTCCTCGATTTAAATCTTGTCAGTTAGTCGAGATTAGACCCTTCCGTATCGGGTGCCATTAGCTTTGTTGCATGTCAATGCGTGGGGAAGATGTTGACAAGGTCCGGCTACGGGGGTAAAAGACGAGCTCGCCGGTTAACGCAGATGTATTCAAGACCGGCAGCGTTTGAAATTCCGCTTGCTACCACTGACCCGAGTGTGCGCCGGGGAAAAAAGGATCGGCTCCGATGTCCCCCTCCCAAATACAATCATTTATATGTTCAAAAAAACGAGAAGACGGATGTCTCCAAACAATATAAGTTCACCAGAAAACCTTTGAATTTCAGTCGTGTCCGGACTTCGAAAATGCACATATGTATTTCCGTTCAAAGGTATTCAATTACAGCCCGCCTCTCGCCCGAGCGGGGTCGTGAAATCCATACATTGACAGTGTAAACGGCCAATAATCTTTGACAGCGTGATCTCATTAATAAAGGGAGGGTATGAATTTAGCGCAGTTTGAAAGGACGACAAATTCAAGAATGTGCGGTGAATTTTATGGCCGCTGTCTGGCTGGCGGAGGGCCAGGTCTTTGCGTTCCCCCCACGGTAAATATTTGTAACAGATTTCTTCTGGAGGACAAAAGCTCCTTTCAGCGAGCGCTCGCTGTAGCCTCGCCGGGTCAGGCCAAATAAACAACGCAGCTGTGCCAAGTTCACCGGCCCTGCTGATTCGTACGCCGGGCGGCTGCATACCAGCACTTCTTCTCATCACACCGGTCTGAGTGCTGACAGATGTTCCTGCCTCTACTCTTTCATTCTCGCTCTCTTACGACTACATATTCAACATCTGCAACATGCTGATCTTTTATATATGGTTTTTTTTCTTTTAAGTCTCCATGCACGACTTTAAAATACGGCACGTGACTTGAACTAATACAAACGTTGGTACTGCTGGTGCCATCATCAATCGGGGATAATTCTCACGAGAATGTTGAATCTGTCATCATTTATTGGTTTATTTACGAAGATACTTTGAGAAATGTCTCGGTGGTTTTGTGTCCATTCAATGGAAATCAATGTGGGCCAGTTTACTTTGTTTCCCAATCTTCAAAATATTGTGCGTTCTGCAAGAAATCAGCAAGATGAGTAAATGATCAAAAATCATTTTGGGGTCAACTATGCCTTTATGCTTCACTATGAAAAATGAAAGTATATTTTCCTCTTAGATATTCTTGTTGTTATTGTGTAATTCATTACAAAGGAAACGATATATATGTGACCTTGGACAACAAAACCAGTCCAAATATCTTCATCCTAATGATTTTTGGCATAAAAGAAAAATCGCTAAGTTTGACCCATACAATGTATTTTTGGCTATTTCTACAAATGCTCTCATGCTACTCAAGACTGGTTTTGTGATCCAGAGTCGCATATAGGAAACTTCTCATGATCCAAACAATTCCCAATAGATAAAATCAAGTTCCACACTTTTACAATCCCGTGAAATACGTCAACAAAGTCAAATAGGTTGCGAATGCTTTTCTTGGCGAGTTTGTAAGACCGTGTGTGCTGTACTGTAAAAACCGCACGCTCTGTTAAACAGCGTACCAAATCTCTTCTACACACAACAAATCACTTGAAGTTTCCCCTGTAGCTCTATAAAACCTGAATTATACTGTATCACTGTGGCGCTGCGGTATAAAAAGAAATGCCCAGTAATAACTGAGGGGCGATCAGGCCTACCGATGATTGCCAACCTGTAGTAGGAAAAACAGACATCACACAGAGGAGAGCGAGCGAGAGAGAGAGTCGAGCGCTCAGATTAGTGGGATCAAAGCTTCATCTGCTGCGAGGTTGGGTCGGTTCAAGGCCCGCTGGCTCCAAAGCTGTTTATAAACAGTTGTTTCTGGCTGTTTAGCTGGATCAAATCCTCACTCAGCGAGAGAAAAGAAGAGCCGTAACCGCACGCATTAACACCCCTCCGAGCACAACCCCTCCGCTGCTCAGCCCGTGGCCACAACATCTATTACTAAACCTACATAGCGCAACTATTTGTATGTTGTGCGCTTGCACGCGTGCAGCGGCGCTACGAGCGAAAGCTAATAACCGTATTATATTCATAATTCAAATAAAGATATTCGACTCGTCTCCCTCCTGGTCTAATGAATCATTGGAATTATCCATTTAAAAATAAATATGGAGATTATTCTGCGCGGGCCATATGTCACCGAGCTAAAATCATTAAATGTTGTCAGAGGCCATGTTGCAGTTTTATTTAAGAGTTTTAATAGTCATTGAAGCATTAATTATTGATAAGCCCCGCAATTGATTGGCTGACTAGATAATGTAATTGAAAAAAGAAAATCATCAGAGCAAATGTCTGGAGTACTAAAATCGACAGGGTGCGAGCGAGCGGGCGCGAGCGCGTGTTTCTTAGGGGATCACCCTACGTAGAATTTCATCATTACAGCCAGACTATAAAAGTAGCGCTGTGATTAAAGAGAGCTGATTGATTTGGCTCTCATTGGAATTAGCCGCCACCGCTTTGTCTGAGGGCTTTGAGTGTGTGAGACGGAGAGGGAGAGAGAGAGGATGTGTGTGTGTGTGTGTGTGTGTGTCTGTGCGTTGCTGTCGTCAAAAGGTGGCCCCACTACCTCACGTTTTATTCTGCCTCCGTCTCTCGCGTACACAGTCTGGTGTGCTAAAGATATCACTGCCACTCGCTCACACACACTACACCTATTGATTTTACTATCTGCTGCTATGAGTGATCATCCACTTTCAATTCCACAACCCAAAGATGGGTTCAATATCCATAAGGATGCTGGAACTATATTTCATTAGTAGGGACGGGGAATGGAAAGTATGATTTAGATGAGAGATAACAATCCAGACGAGAGAGGACTCAGGTCATCGCCGTGAAAACTTTAAAGACCTTTTTTGCATCACGAAAATAAAAACAAAAATTGATGGAATACAACAATTTAAAGTGATGCTAATTTAAGAAAAAAAAACCATTTGCTTTTGCCTGTTTAGTTAGATGCGTTTACCCCTTTTTTTATTATTTTCTAGAATATGACATTTTAATAAATTAATTTAGGTGTATTTTCTAATTCATATTTTCTAATCCCTAAATACCAGATTTTCTAAACTGGTGATGTAAATGTTAACAACAGTCATATTAAATATGTTTAATATAATATTGTCAATAATGTAATATTTATAGTAATATTTAAACTGCAGGTTTTATGTTATGAAAAGCAAAACCTTTTTTGTATCTATAACGATAAGCATTTTACAAACAGCATCAATTCGTGAAGAAATCATGCACTAAATGCCTTGACCAACAAAGATATCATTTAAATGAATTATCTGTACTTTTCTACTTTCATGTTTTATGCTTTTATCATCTTGAAAAGTCCTTTGAACTACTTTTGGCAATTCTTTTCCTGAACTTCCTGACTGCACAGGAAAGGAACGGTGGCTCTTTGGGCGGGCGGCGGAATGGCTGACAAGCATAAAGACAAGGTAGCGTCTCCTTTGTGCTGGGCGCGGAGGGGGCTGATGTGTGTTAATGGGAAGCCCTCTTGCCCTGCCTGGATGTTAATTCAGCAGGTTGTTAAAGAGAGCTGTAGATTAACAGATAAAGGTGCCGTGCGCCGGGGTCAGGCTGATATGGACTCCCAGTCGACCCCGGCGCTTGTCAGATGCCTGCACGGATTAACACGGCGGCTTCCTGTTCTCTCCCTCCCATTGTCGAGAGGTTAGAGGTCAACTGTTTAGTCCTATCGTCAGGCCCTCGCCGAGAAGCGAGAAGGCAGGTGATCTGCATAAAGGCGACGGGTGCGCGCGCACCTCCGAGTCGGTTTGGTTAGCGTGAGAGATAACGGCGCGCTCGCGAGAAAGAGGGTTTTATTTAGCAAATGCTGCAGATGTGATCGAGGAACGCGTCCTGTGGGTGGGGACGAGCAAAAGCCAAGAGGAAATGTGCAGAACAGAAGGGGAAAGAATGAAATATGTGGAACATGAAACTCTGCAAATTTGACTTATAACAAGCAAAATTACACCCCGCTGTCATTTAAATTATGGCTGCCCTCTATAAAGGTGTCTTTTAGGTGCATTAATTGAATTCGGCAGTATTTTCCAATAATAATCTGTAAAGTTCATCCGTCCATCGCTCAGCGGATCCCCGCTGTGTGCGTGGAGAGGACGTATCTATTTCAGTGGCTTAATTTATTTTCATGATTCGCTGATAATGACTGCCATGCAGGCTGTACATCAGAATTAACCTTCATTTCACTGAGGTATATTACGATGACAGTCTCCGACACGTTTCACCTACACAAAGGGCATTCTCTCTCTCTCTCTCTCTCTCTGGCTTTATAATCATCCTCGGCAGACGAAGATTGTTTGATAGCCGATTAATTTTCATAGGAAATCAAGTGGCCAGTTCTCCCAAAAGGCACACATGCAACGTGCTCGATTTTTTCCATTTGGAAATTAGACGCTTTATTTAATCCATTTTTTAATTGCTTTGATACATTTTTTACTCTGGCAAAAAAAAAAAACTCCACCCAACAAATTATTTCGCCGGCGCCCAACGTAACAAAAGTGTTGTAAATTAATCACGCGCATCAGACGCGGGAGCTTTCTAATTTATGCAAACCATTAAGTGTCAGATATGAATTTCACCATTTGCCATGGTCTCAGTCAAAGGATTTCATTAGGGGCTGACGTCACGTTTGAGGCGCGAGCTGGATCCTTTCTGTCCTATTTTCTCCATCATGAGCTCTTTGTTCTTCTAGCCTTTGTAGGATCTTTGCGCTAAAATGACAATAATAGATTTCGCCAAGCGCCACGGCAATGTCATGATAGCCTATTTAGCAGAAAACCAAAGCAATATTCAATTTATGGTACTAACCCAGGCACATGCAAAGGTTGCCAAAAAAGTGATTAAGAAATTATAAAATTGGTCCAAACCGCTTGCAGTCTCCCTCTCCGTGCCTCTCTCTCCCCCGCCTCCATTCGTCCACACACAATGACATGCCAAACGTAATGAGGGTGGACTGGTAATGAGAATGTTCTGGAGAGGAGCAGAATGTTGGAATATTGAGCTAACCCAGGGCTAGCAGTTCTGCACACACGATGAGAGGTGAAAACTACCTGCACGGGAGTGTGAGGTCATTAGGTTGGTGCCAGGAGCAGAACCGGGGACCATATGGATCACGAGACCTCTGGAAAAAGAGAATGATCATTTTATTATTCATGCTTCTGAGTGGGACGCTCTTATGAATATGAACAAATGAAATGATGCTGCATTAAACTGTGTGGCCAGCATAACGTGCCTATGGATTTTTTTTATTTTTAATCAACATCAGTATTTTAGGTTTACACTGTATATCGCTGGTTTGAATGATCACAATGCGTTGTAAGTTTTGCCAGCACTTTTGTACACATTTTGTTCACAACTGGATTTTAACTTCACATTTTAAATGTTTATCAAGCTTACAAATATATTTGTACAGAAAATTTGAATGCCCCATCAAAAATTTAATCTGAATTATTGAACGTGCTTGTATATTTATTTTAATAAAATATTTCAATGAATAAAACGAAAAAAATTAAAAATAAATTATACACAATACAAATATTTGAGAGAGAAAAAAGAGCATGCAATGGAACTCGCATCCAAAAAAAACAAATCACACCTACATCATCTAGTAATACTAACCACCATGCCGCAGCCCTTAGAGATCCAGCAGACCATTTAATTTCATAGGACGAAATAAAAATAGTCTAAAATAAGGTAAAAACAAAATGACTTTTACGTCATAAAAATATTTAGAGAGCGAGAGAGAAATAGAAACCTACATCTCCTAGATGGGCACCAAAGCTCAATGTATACTAACCGTGCCACAGCCCTGACAGATCTACGTTGTCATTACATTTACATTAATACAAATTTGACAGTAAAACAATTTTTAATACATAATACAAATATTTGAGAAAGAGAAATGCATCCTTAAAATTCAAACCCACATCTCCTAGATGGCACCAAAGCTCAATGTACAACACACTAACCCCACTATGCCACAGTCCTGACAGATCTAATTCAACTACGATGTTCTCAGTGTATCTGATATAATGACAGCGGTTTACACAGCAGCCAATCTGAGATCTAAACTGATGAGATGATCTGTCCCCCAAGCGCATCTTCACCACGAGCCTACAAATAAATACAATCAATCCCGCATTTACATACAAATGGGCTTCTTACTCCCTCTCTTCACACCGATCCGATGCCCGCCCGCCCGCGAGCAAATGTATTCGCTCTACACGGCAATTTTATATTTATCATCCGATGGCTTATTGATTGTTTCTTTTTTCCCTGCTACTTCAAAAGGAATTTTCCCTTTCATTTCATTAGTGGATATAGAGGGCATGTTTGGCAGATACGCCACGCGCGTGTCATCATTTCCTGGCAGGCCAGATTATGACTATTGACACTGTCACTTCTCTCGACGCTTATCGTTGCTTACTGGTAACCATCAGTGCACCAGCGCGCCATTTAAAGGTGGACTATGCGTGCGTCTAATACGCCTCATTCGCTTTGCGTCAAACTGACAGCCTGCTCTCAAACGGTTGTCAATTCCTCTGCAGGACAAATATCCACGGCAGGGAGCGTGACCGACGCACCGTGTTAACACGGCGGCCCGATACACACTGAGAGAACGAGGGAAACTCCATTATTTCAGCGCTGGCTACCGGTAACCGCTCTTAAACGGCCATTTGACATGTATAATGGTTTACGCAAGGTATCGCTTCCTGCGCCGACGATGCCGATACGGAGGCAAAGTGTCGCTGTGAAAAATGCAACTTCCTCCCCCGTGGTAATTAAAGTGTCAGAATGCGGCCCGGCTCGCAGACAATAACCCTGCTAGGTTTAATTTGAATAGGCAATGTCTGCTTTGGCTACGCATTAGACGAAACATCTGAGCTATTGCTCTATTAACTGTTTCACTCACCCAGCGCTGGCCTTTTAATTAGAGTTTAATAGCAGTTATTAACTCATTACGGGGCGTAGGGGGAGCATTCGGAGCTACTGTGACCTCTAGCAAAGTTGACACTTCAATGGTAGAATATTTCCCGAAAATTCATTCGCTTAATTGTGACCTATGCAAATGCGCAGTTCGTCATTACAAACCGGCTGCAATAATTAACTAGAGTGCTCGAATTAAAATATAAATGGAGGGATTGTGTGTCAGGCGTGGCGTGGAACAAGAAAGAGAGGAAAAATGAGATCGCGTTCCTTTGAATTGTTTTAAATCAAGCCGGCTCTGTTGGCGGAAGCAACTTCCTCTGTTTTGCAAATGCGAGGGGATCGGGATATTCCCGGCGGGAAGCCATAAACTCGCACGCACACACTTAAATGAGCAGACGCAAACAAAGTCTCACCCCTGTTTCACACGTACCAGCGCGGGGTTTCAACACATGCCACATCACGTGTCGGCACTCCGGGATCTTGTGAACGAACTTACCAAGACTTGTTTTTCAGGTTTAATTTGTTTGCTTGAAGATACTAAGCGGTTTATCAACACGTTTGGAGGCCCTGTCAACGCGAGCAAACTGCAACACAACAACAGCCTTCAACAGCGAGTCGAGCGAGTTCGTGTGTTTGCGGCCTAATGCTGAAAGCAAAAGCGATTTTAGAGAATCATGAAACACTTGGAGAAAAATGCATCCAAATCTCAGCCTCGTAGCTTCTCAAGGACATCAAAACGCATGTACTTTTGCACTTGACAGGTGATGTGAGTTACTAAACACCCCAAAATGAAATTCTGTCATCATTGACTTACCCTCCGGTCACTCAAATGTGAATTGGGTACCGCTGTTGTACCAACGTTCTTTACAGTCAAATATCTTCTTTTGTGTTC
Source organism: Triplophysa siluroides (assembly GCA_006030095.1). Classification (NCBI taxonomy): domain Eukaryota; kingdom Metazoa; phylum Chordata; class Actinopteri; order Cypriniformes; family Nemacheilidae; genus Triplophysa; species Triplophysa siluroides. The sequence continues at coordinate 504,472 of VCII01000066.1, forward strand.
TGCGGAAGAAAGTCATACAGGTTTGAAATGACAAGAGGATGAGTAAATCATTATTAGGTAAACCATCCTTAAATATTTAGGATCAGTTTTGAACGATAGATAAAATCTCAAATGTAAAATCTCAGATCATGAGAATAAACAATTGTCTTTAAATATCTCAAGAAAGACGTTTTCTTCAGTTTTGCATCTTTCTTGATGTTTGCCTCCAACGCACACGCACCTGCCCGCGTTGCTTTTCTTTTCTGCCCACTCCGAAACGCCCGCAGGAGAAGTTCGACTCAAATAAAAATACACCTCGCAAATGAACAAAACTGTCACTCAGGAATCACAGCCGGCCGAACGCTGCGAAACGCATTCTTTGAAGTCGTCACTTCAGCGAAATTACATGAAAAAAACTTTACATCTAATTAAAATGATAACTGTATTCTCATTTTTCAAACTCGCCGTATCCTGAGGGCCAATTGGGATGAGTGTTTTTTCTGCCGTCTCTTCACCGCTGCGTCGCGCTGAATCGCTCCTACAGCAGGATCACATCATTACCATCTCCCCAGCTGAGTCGCCAGCAACCATTATCATGCACCATTATTAATCTTCTTGTCTTATCAACGTGCAAATCACAAACCATTGAGCCTTATGGCGTGGTTTTGGGTCCACGGTTATTCATTTTGTAGGGTTACCTATAGCCTCTAAGTCCTCTTAATCACCTGACGATTGTCAGTGTCTTCCTTTTGCCCTGCCCCCCCGTGGCCTTAAAGAAATCCCCTCTCCCTTTATTTCTCTGTTTTACGTCTCTTTTTTGAAAACCTCTATGCTTTTGAGCCGCATAGATGGTGAAGGGAATAAATTTCATTAATAGAAGAGAATTAACATCTTTCTGCCATAAGATGACCTCTTTTCATGACACGTACGTCTAAGTCATTCTCGTCATGTTTTTTTCCGCTGCCATTAACATTCTTGGAAGGAAACGACGGCAGAACTAATAGAGAGAGATGGAAAAAGAAAGAGAGAAGAAGTTTCTTTAAAACTAAATTCACTGACCCTCAGTCCTGTGCTCTGAAATGGGTTGCTTCTATTAGCATTGAAATATTCATTTTATTGAAAATGCAGAATGAAAAAATATAAACGTTTCAGTCAGTGTTTTATGTTATGCCCGTCTTTTTATTGCTAATTAAACCTTACGCAGAAATTGCTTTATATTGAAAACTTTTGGACAGATGGATGCCAAAGTCAAATTAGCCGATCTGCTTTCTTTGATATTGAGATACCGCAATATCTCAATTCTCGCACGTGTTCAATCACATCTACATTTCCGGAGCACTTAATATTTTCATCTTTAAATTAAAACTCGCGCAGTGGACACAAAGCTACGCACGAACGCGCGCCTGCACGCACACTGCCGTTTCAACTTTTCGATGCGTTAACGGTGTGAAGCAGATAATAATTTCCATGCTTCTCGAATCAATTCTGTAAGCTTCATCTAACTCCCATCAAACCTTTGCACGAAATCACAGCCCAGTTACACCTCCGGAGCGCTTATAAATAATGAAAACTTGTTTAAAAAGAAAAGACTGCTTAGGGACAAAATGTTGATTATAAAAGAGTCTTTTTATCCATCTGAAGATGCAAAGACTGCAGGCAAACAGAGCAAAGCGGAGAGCTGCGGCGTTCGGCCGAAATTAATTCCATCGTAAAAAGTGCTGACGTCTGAAAAAAAGGAGGACAGGTGGTATTTAGATACGAGAGGAGAGATTTGAACAGGCCTTTGTCTGGTCTTGCGGATGCGTTTGTCCTTGGACCCTCCCTGCCATTATCCCCTGAAGTTTACAATCCAAGACGTCTGATCTGCAAGCCGGATTTTTCTTCCAGTGTCAAGAAAACTGCACAAGCCTTTGTTAGGAGTTACTAATAGTGGTTTGGAACGAACAATCAATCGGTTTGGTTTATTAGTCCAAACAAACGATGAGAAGGTTTTGTGCTTGGAAACAAAACCTTGCACTCTCATCAGCTGTCCTGCAGGTTTTTATTCTGTGTTCATTCAAACCCTTGTGGCGTTGGAGTTTTCCACATGCATAAATACGAGAAGGGACAAAAACAGGGCAGGATGACACACTGGCTCCACGGTTTACAGCCAGCAGGCTCGGCAACCGGTTCCCGAGTTCCTCCGGTGAGGATTTTTTCAAAGCCCCTGGCAGGTCAACCGACAAATTGCAGCCTGAGGTGATGGAGGGTTCTCGGCCGGCGCAGGCGAGCTAACACTGCCTGTCTCTCCGAGGATCAACTCCTAGATCAGGCCACGTTCCTGAGGGGGGCAATTCAAAGAGAAACGTGCTCACGGCTTCTCCACTCCACGCTAATGCGTAAAGGCCGGCGCTTGGCGTTCTCGGCTGGACTTTTGGGTTGGGAGAGGGATTGGGGGGTTTGCAGGACCACCACCCCCACAGGCTGCTCTAGGGTGGGTGCCTGGGGCAATCGCTTGCAAATCAGCCCATTTTCCCCAATCAAAGCCCAGGGAGGAAACCCACTGAGTTTCTTAAGAGAGTAAATTATTCACAGGCGAAAGGTCGCCACAAACTAACTCGCTCCCATTCTCAAAAAGTACATTTCAATCTTTAATGGAGTGAAAGGAGCGGAAAGAGGAAAGGCGGCGGCAAATGGGGAGAGCGAGATGCGATCAAAGTGATTTCCAAATTTGCAGATTTATGCATTTGGAAATATTAATGATAGATTTATTAAGAGCGGACCTCTTCGCTGGGTAATTAAGTTGGCTCTCCACCTTGATGGTGAAATCCAGAGCAAGTGAACTTTTGATGATGTAAACTCGCTTAAAACTGATCACCCACATCCAAGGAAGACTAAATGGAGGAAACCAAATGTGTTTGGTTAAATTAAATTAGCAGACTTCAAAACTTTCTTGCTACAACTACTTAAACTGCCGGAAAGAAATTTTGTTCAATTCAATTTTGTTAAAATAATCATTTAAACAATGATTTATATTGCCATTAAACAGTACAAGCGTCCCAAAACGCATTTAAAAGAAAGTGTCCAACAAGTATGGCGACCCCCCCGCCCCCTAAAAAAAAAAAAAAGCAAAATGTTTCTTTGATGGCATCTCAGGTGAGTTTGCTTCAGTGCTTGAATAATTAACCGTGTTTGAGCGTCCCGGGCTAGCGGAGGGTCCCGTAGCGAGACTTCTCAGCAGGGACGCGGTTCCACCAAGCTAAACCCGGCACCGCAGGCGGAGTTTGTTTTCCCGTTTGTCGAAGCAGCGCCGCTATGCCCTCTCTCTTAATGAGCGTGGACGCGCGCACCTGTGCGAGAAACAGAGGGGTTAATCCCGCGTGGTGAACGTCGCGCTGACGGTGGTAAGGTGGAGGAGAGACAGGAGGCTGACGCTCCCTTGGGTTTCTACCCCAGCACGCTAGAATGAGTTGTTTCATTCGCTGCTGGATACCTGACAAGCCGGCCTTCATGAATTACAAAATGAAGATTGATAATCCCTTGTCTGTTTCCTCCGCGTGCGCACAAAGAAACACGCAAAGTAAGAGGAAAAATCAAGAGCGGTGCCCAAATAACTGTCATTTGCTACGCAAGCTGTTCATTGGTTTTCGCTTTAATATCCTTCGAGGAACGTTCCGGGTTCGATGAGTTCAAGTTAAGCTTTGTCGGCAGGTTTTGTGGCATTACCGCAGAAAATAATTCTTCCTTGTGCTTCAGTTTGTTGAGACAACCAAAAATAAATTTGGTTCGAGTCGGGCACCTACCATGGGAACAAATTTGAAAGGTTGACAACAGAATGTGAAGTTCATAGATTTTTCTTTAAAACAAACTCCAAAATAAATATAATATTAACAGCGTTAAAGTTCAAGGTAAATGAATTTTTTTCTCACCAGTGCGATTTCTGCATTGAAATGGTCTTTTGTTAAAAAGTCTTGTGTTATTGCACAATCACTTTAAAAGATTACCAGCTTTACACGTGAGATAAATACATTTGAGTCTGTTTACTGTAAATGTTTTACTATAACCACAGAACAACTAAAGAAAAGGTCATCAGCACGTTGCCACATTTAACTTTATATAGAATCAAAAACATTCATTTAACTCAAGACGCCTTAATAAGGTCACGCTAGACCATAATTCAACAAGCAAACACTGGCTGAAGAAATGCGAGGAACTAGTCAACTAGTCCCAGGTGTAAAACACAAGCGGACACCTTCACTTCTTACATGCGGTCTGAAGTCACATGCAGCAGTCAACTATCAACAGCAGCGTGTGAGAACTCAAGACATTGGGTTTGACAAAAGTGACTGTTCAGTGGCCAAAATTGGTAAGGGAAGCTGATGTTGGAAGAAGATGTTTCTCTGCTGGTGTCAGCAGAAGTTTGTGGTGCGTGGAGAGAAGCAGAGAAGCAGAGGAAGATGCACTTCTCAGAGCGAGACCACAGGAGAAGAAAACAAGACGCTGTTTGGGGAAGCTTGTTATGCTCCAACAGAAAACTCACTTTCTCATACACATGGACAGTCTCTCTCTCTCTCTCTCTCTCTCTCCCTCTCTCTCTCTTTCTCTCTCACACACGCTAGGTTTCTATACATTTTGGGGACTTTCCATAGACATAATGATCTTCTATACTGAATTGTTATGCTGTTCAAACTTTACTAGTTAAACTTTACAAAGTATTACTAAAACTAAAATTATTACACCATTTCTATTAAGTGAAATCTAATAATTGGCCAATTATATTTAAAATCCTAAACTAAACGAAAAATGTGAAATGTTGCTTCAGCAATAAAGTAAAATAAATGTGACCTGATGCACTAAAATTATTAAAAGAAATACAAATTAAATAAACATTAAACAAAAAATAAAGCAATATAAAAAAAGAAAAATGACAAAACCACATACAATTGCTAAAAAGTAAAAAAAAAATGATCATGAAAACAAAATATAAATTTTATTAATAAAACTAATACATTTTTTTTACCTTAAACAAAAATAAAACAATTTTAAATAAGCATAGTTTAGAATGTTTGAAGATCAATTTCAGTCCCCACAATGAAAGACAAAACTGTACACAAGCACTCGCAGACACACACACACAGTTACACACATACACACATACACACTCTCTCACACACACACACACACACACACACACACACACACACACACACACACACACAAACATGGACAAAAACACACACACTTACAAAGGCACACAGAGGCATGGCCAACTCACACACGCGTACACACGCGTACACACGCACACACACACAAGGGTTTCTTCCCCTCTTCTTTCACATCAACATTTCATTTACAGTGTCACAGCACCACGTTTCCATGAAATATCGTTCCCGTTATTGACTCTGTGTTCAAGAGACTGCGTGCAAATTCATTTTACAGCGGTGCGAAACGAAAACGGGCGATAAATAAATAAGCGGATCCCAAACAAAGCCCAGCAGAGTCACAGCACGAGGCGATATAAAGCCCTGGAACGCGTCCATATCAATTTCACCCCTCCGGCCTACCGAGAGAATTCCGAGAGAGATAAATACAGAACATTTAACTGCTCTCCTTCTCCGCGTTGCCTCCGGCCGTGTTAAATTCGGGGCACTTTGGAGGGAGAGATTGATGCTTTCCTATCGGATGCGTTACAAATGTCTGGAGGGATCCTGCTGTCCGCACTCTTTAAAAACGTCCGCATCAGCATAACCACAGCGGCCACACACGCCGGCAAGTTTATTGACTTGTGAAATCGCATTCAAGACGGCCTTTTATTTTTCCCAGACTATAACCTTGCCTTCTAGGTTGCTTACTCAACAGAGCTTATTATGAGAAGCCGTTACTCTCCCGCTGAAAGGTCAGTGTGGTACAAAATACGTTCATTTTAATATCAGCCCTTCATTACGACTCTGACAACACTTCTGGCTTATTAACAAATTGCCGTGGTTGAGGACCGACAGAGGTTTCGACAGTATTTGTCTTGTGCAGACAACATCCTCCGCGGTTCCCCGGGCAGAACAAGACAACACACAACATCTCTCTCCCTGTCAGGGCCTAGACGCTTAACTGGTCAGCTCTGAAAGTAAACGACTGTAGGAATGAGAAAAAAAAGAAGAGTGCTTTAAATACAGACACATAAGGATGACCTGAAGGCCTGCCGGAGGAAGAAAAGTCAAATATATCTGACTGAGAGTTTCCTCCGAAATGCCAGATAGCATGTAAATCATGATCGGCTGACCGTTTCCTCGGCTTCTCCTGGCTACTTGTCAGTTTCCTGACGGCTGTCTCCGCTTCAAGATTTGGACAATTGTGTTCGACTTAAGGGGAGTCCGAGATTGATGTTTATTCAAAGCGTCTCGGTTCGACGACCGGCAAACATATTTTAGCGTCGGAACCATCAAAACGGACACCTCACCATTAGTCCAGAGGAGATTTAATGCGCTTGAGGAGGGGGCGAACGGAAAATGTTGAGAGATGGTCTCATTTATCTAACCTGTATTTAAAGGCTTGTCTGAAAGGTTTAGCGAGGTCGGGTTCAGGGAACTAATGTCTTAATATCCTTTTTAAGTGTTAGCGTTTTCCACATTCGATCTTCACATGATCATTTTTAATGCGCCATAAAAAGCAATCGTTCAGATCGCGTGTGGTCGGTGCTGGAGCATCAGCAGAGGGGCATTGTGGGAGAAGACAATTACGGGACGGTGTGACGAAATGATGAAAATAATGACGTGGGTTCCTCTAAAAACACTGTGAAATTTAACTCAAGCAAAGCCTGCGGTTAGATCGCACGTCTAAAACAAGTGGCAAATAATAGCACTGTAAAATTGGCTTTGGAGAGTAAATAAAATGATTCACTACTTCTTATATTAGACCGTACGCTTGACACAAGTATCATTTATGATTTAAATCAAAGACATACAAGCTTTTACATATACATATAAATGGGACAAAATATACCTAATAGCACTATTAGATGAATGCCTTTCGGCGAAAAGTTTAATTTTTGTTAGACCTTGGTTAGAAATGTTTTATAATGGACCGCGCTCTCGGTACTCATGCCAGAAATGCTGTTTTTTGTTGCTTTCACTTCTGTCTTTCAATGACAAAAAGTAAAAAAAAATACTTCAACCACTATAAAGTTTAAATTGAGCCTCTATTATTGATTAATCACAATTTATTGAATCTAAAATAAAATAAAAAGTGTTTATATAAGATGTGTGTGTGGCATGTATAGTTTGTCATGACTACCCACCATTGTGTATTTCCACAGGTGAGCAGTTCAAAACATCGCCGGGTCAAATCCTGTCCAGGATGAATTATCCAGGCTGTCTTCACTCCCAAACATCCTCCCTGGTGCGCAATTCGAACTGACAAAAAAAGCGGAAAGAAGCGCAAGTTTAAATAATTTTCAATAACAGCAGGCCAATAAATTTCCGAGCAGAGGTTAATTTAGTGAGGGGAAACCCCTGGTGCAATTACCCTGTCCGATTCCCCTCTCGCGCCCCCGGGGGCTCCAGTCAAAAATGTCACGGAGAAGAATTATTTTCTCCTAAAACACGGCCCGGGAAAAACAGCCCGTCCTAACAAGCGCCCGCTAATATCTCCCCCATCATATCAGCTTACTTCACAGGATATAACCACATCACCCGTGTCCCACCGTCACAAATGTCTTAACAATGCACAGGCGAGTAACAACAGGAAACGTGTATTTTTTCATTCTTTTTTTTGCGAGCATTGGCTCACTGACGCTTTCCACCGGGGTGACAGTTCGGGCCACTGGGTCTTCATTTCACATCACCCTAATGAAGCCTTACAAGCATAATTGAGCCCTGGCACTAATCAGCCCCATCCTAAACCGAACCCGCCCATTACACGTGGTGCCGGGTATTCATACTGACATGATGTGAAATGTTTAGCAGCCAAATTCACGTCTTACTGACACACGGACTGCCCACCCTGTCAGCCGAGGACGCACGCATCGCCATCATGGAAATGTTTTAATCCTCCCCTCTCCCGCCGCCGGACCGAGCCGCCATCAGCACCATCCCGCACGCCACTAATTATGATCTTAATCTAGTCACATCAGCTAGATCCAAATCAAATTTCCCCAGGCTGCCGCTTCAACCACCCAGGAAGAAAGACAGTCAGCTCGCCTTCCTTAATCAAAGTCTGATTCAAGCTATTTTAATAAGAGAGAGAGGCAGAAATACACCACGGGAGAGAGAAAGACGGACCCTGGTGTAAAGTAACATCCCCAAAATAACACAAATCCTCTTTGGTGTAAAAACATATTTTCTGTATTTGTGGTCAATACGAGACGACTCCATAATAACCGAGCTGCCTTGGGCTACCTGCGCTTTCATACAGACCTGAAGTTCTCTTCGGCGTTAGATCTCATCGACCAATAACAGAGCACTTGGGTAAAAGAGGAAGATCAAATATTTGAGATAACTACGGTGAAATTCAGCGCAGACAGAGCTAACATCGTCTTGCTTATGTTGTCGTGCTCGCTCTCAGCGCCTATGCTAATCTGAAACGAAATAAACAAGCGTCTGCCCATGTTGCCTTTTTTATAAAAACATCGTGTTAGGAGAAAAACGCTCATTTGCACTTCAGAGGTGTAACGTAACAGGCTTGGCAGGCCTTCGCTTGCATTTCATCGACTATCGCTGCTAAACGGCAAAAACTGGAGCGCAAAGCAGCCTATTAGAATTTATAAACAGTTTAACGCCGCGCGGCAGGCATTTAAACAAACATCATGAATATTTCACTATTCATAAGATCTTCCCTCTGATGCTCTAAACGCTGAATTCACAACTAAACGTAACCTGTAACATCTTGTTAGCTAATTGATCGTGACGGCCTGCTAAACGTGCAAATGCAACATGCCGCCGTCTGCCGGGATTCATGTAGTAAATAAATCAAACAGAAACACATTGGAATTCATTTAAAACCGTGATGAATATTACTGAAAACAAAAACGGGTTCTTTCATGAAAATGTAAGCATTGCTGAAGTAAAACCATGGTAAATGTTTGTGGGGAGGTAGGGAGTTGTGTTTAGTTTGCAGAATATGAAAAACACACTTGAATTCAGAGTCTGTGTCTATGACCTGCAGTAGTAAGTTTCTTCTATACAAACATTTACTATGGTTTTACTGCAGTAACGCTCATACAATTTGACTTTACAAGCAAAGTAACTTGTTAGAAATATATTAGGTATTGTATCAAATGTTTACCTGCATAAAGCACTACAGAGGGTCATCGGTACAGCACAGAAAATTATCGGCTGCCCTCTTCCTGCACTCCAGGAGATCGAGGACACTCGTCACCTTTCTAGAGCAAAACATATTGTAACAGACTGTTTCCATCCCGGTCACTCTGTTTTTGACCTCATGCCCTCAGGTAAACGATGCAGGTAAATAAAAGCACAGACCTCTAGATTTATGAACAGTTTTGATCCAAAGGCCATTCATACCCATATCCATCCAGCTATCCATGTACCCATCCATGTATCCATCCAGCTGTCCATCCGTCCATCCATCCGTCCATCCAACCGTCCATCCAGCCAGCCGTCCATCCATCCAGCCGTCCATCCATCTCTCCATCCATCTCTCCATCCATCTCTCCATCCATCCATCCATCCATCCAGCGATCTATCCATCAATCCATCTTTCTATACATCAATCCATCCATCCATCTATGATCAAGATAAAAAGAACAATAAGAACAATAAAAGATCTTAACAAAAGACTTCACTTAAGAGTAACTTTAAATTAAGGTGACAAATCTTTTTTACTTATGTCTGCATTGGTTCCATTATTAATCTATAAAAAAAAAAAAGACCTTAAAAAATCTATTTTCTTCTATCTTCTATAAGTTTATATTACAACTGCGCTACTTTTAAAAGCTGAAATCTTTAACTTTTTGGTTAAATAAAACAGTATTAATAAATCAATCTGTATTTCTAACTTGCCTGGGTATTAACCCACTAATCTGCAATATTATGCTACAAACAGAGAGGCAAAAGTTACCAATTGCAGCTTTAACAAATAAGCAAAGTATGGAACGACAAAAACTCAATGCAGATAATGCACGAGAAACTGAGTGGAGACAGTAGAAGAGATGCGTTCCCATTGAAGTGAACACTAGTGAGTTTCATGAAACAAACCGCGACCTTTGACCCTCATAAATGTAACACATAGTAACACATCTAGCCAACCTGTCCATAAACGTCTGTCACTATGTTTTTCTGAGTTTCAAAAGCTCTGTTCGAGTCTGGAAAGCACTGAAGATCTCTGCTATACTTTATGTTACAGATGTAAAACTAAACCTCATTAACTTCATGAGAATTGATCACACGATGCCTAACTTGCGCTGTGGTCTTATGAATGACTGAATCTCCCAAACAGCTGTTATTGTAACAGTAGAATGCGCTGCGGCGTGCTACAGCAGCAGAATGCACTCATTGAATCAGAATGCCTACACGGGTGCTTTGTCAAGCATCTGCACCCGCCAGCTCCCTGAGGGGACGCATCCTCCACCTGCCCGGCCCTACTCCATTCGGCACGGGCCCGGTTCCTCTCCGGAGGGGGTGGGAGAGGCGGCGCGAGGAAGGCCAGACACCCTCGCAGGTACGTTTCTCTTACCGTAACATTATGATAATGCTGTAATCGCGGCAGACAAGCAAATCACAAAGCAAGTAATTTCCTATCTGCCGCACAAGGCTCATGTAAAATGCCGGTGTGTCGCACCGCGGGGGAGAAAGGCATGTTACGCCGATTGTTTGTTGTCCGTCATCCTTTCCCCCTTTCTCCTGGCTCTTTGTGTCCGTTTCTTCTTGGTCTATGCAACTTCCACGGTCTCCTTCCCATTCCTCCCTCCTCTCCCCCCTTTCTAAATGTTCTTTCACCCCAACTTTCTTCCTCTCTTCTTTATGTTTTATCCCACGCCGGGATCAACCTTCGTCCCGTCCTAACAGCCTCCCCTGAGCTCCCCCATGTTCGTTTTAATCTTCTTCCGGGTCCCCCGTCGCCTCCGTTCGTGCGCGTCTTTGCTGCTTCCCTCTTCTTGTCGCTTGTGGGTGCCTAGAATTATGTGGTCGTTAAGATAGTTACTGGCCCCCATCTTCGTGTCAATCTCCCTTGACCTCCTGTATGTGCTCTTGGGGCTTTGGTGTTGGTCAATCGCGACCTATGGTCAGGGTCTTGTCGCCTGTGGTCCGTGGGTGTGGGGGTTGGTGGGGTGAGGACGGTTGGGTAGGGGGGGGGGGGGGGGGGAAAGGGGTCCTTGAAGGATAATGAGCTGACGAATGAGTAGAAAGGAGGTGTTTAAATACATCTTGATTCGGACCAGCATGTGACGTCCGAATTATTGGGCACTATCTCTGGGTACTGTCTCTTCTGTGTGGTCCCGTACTCCATATTCCAACTTTTATCAGTGTCCCGTGTAAATAGTTATTCCGCTTCTTCTTAGTCCCTACTGCCTGTTTAGTACTTCCTTGCTTACTCCATCGATGTTCGAACTATTCGCTAGTGATTGACTAATCATGAACTGGGCCCTTGGCTTTTTGGTTTGTGCTCTTTTTAGTGACTTATTTAGGTTATATCCCCCCTCTGTCCCCCTCGTATTTCTCTGGCTTAGGTTCCCATGGTTTGGTCATACTCTCTAACTATTTTTATTTGGTTGTTTTCTCGCCGTGTCTGCCGCCTTCCCTTTTTTAGCAATGCCTTTCTCTATCGCCCATCTCGCCTTTTGGATCTCCCCCTATTTTTCATGACTCTCCTCATATCTTGTCATAGCTTTGCCCGCACCCGTATTACCTAGTACATGCGTTTTGATCGCCCCCCATCGGCCCCTTTCTCGTTACCCATTTTCGATACTGCTTCTTTCCTTTTTGTTTTCGGCACTCTCGTCCCTCAACTGGGCACTTTGCGTCTAATCGTCTTCTCTCTAATCTTTTCCGTCCGTCCCCTGGACCTACCCTCCCCCACTTAGTGTTTATATCCTCTCCATCCATTACCCTTGCTCCCCTCCCCCGGTCCACTGTCCCGCTTTTTATTTCCTCATCCTCCCTTGTCTCTTCAGAGTTTCATCTCGCGCTGTCCTGAAGGCTTCCCCACGAGAATTTGTGCACTTTTTTTTTCTTTCCTTTTCTTCGCTCTTGCTCTTCCCTCTTTTTCCCTGTTTGCCTCGTCCCCCTTCCTGCCTGCCGTCGTGCTTTCCTTTCCCTTTTGCTAGTCCTTGGCACTGTATCTTTTGTTTCATACCTCCAACCCCCCCCTCTTGTTCTTACTTCCACCGAATTTGTTTCCGTTTGTGACATTTCTGTACACCCTCCTCTGGCCTCCTCTTTTATTGCATGTTCATTTACGCCTTGTTCTGTTTTTAACCCCGTTCGTATCCCCCTTTTCTTCATGTCTGACTTTTCTGTTTTCTGTTTTTGATATACCTGTTTTTTCCTTTGCTCCCCCGGCACCCTTCTCCCCCTTTTTTTTCTTCCCTTTACCTCTGCTCTCCTTGTTTACTTAGCTCTTCTTTATTCGTGATATATTAGTGAGCCCCTTCTCCTAATGCCCCCACGCCCCCTTTGGCATTTGGTTTCCTCTCCTTAGTGTTTTTTTTATTTTATGTATAACCTGACCGGCTATGCTTCCTTTTTACTCTCCGCCACCCGCATTTCCTTCCATCTCTATTTCCCGTATTGTTCGTCCTCCGCTGCCTTGCTTCTTCGATTAACTTATTCTTTCATTTTTTCCCCGCTCGGCCAATTTCGTTCTCCTCCATAGCCCTTAGTGGTTTTTCCCTCTCATGTTCTCCGCCCTGCAACCCCTCTTTTAGTTGCCCCCCGCCGATTCGTTTCTGTCACATCCTTGGTTTGTTTTGCTCCCTTATCAATCACTGCCTACACTTTCTGCTTGCCCAGTTGTGTCTTTTACATTCTTCCTACTTTTTGATCGCTAAACTCGGTGGTTTTTTGCTTTGTCTCTCTCTCTACGTCTCCTCTACCCTGATCTCATTCTTTACTCCTTCTTCCCGGCCCCATTATTCACTCTCTCCTTTCCCCTTCTTTTTGCGGCGTTTCCCTTCTTGCGTCCTTTTCCGTGCCCCACTCTACCTTTCCTTCCCCATTTCTCCATGTTACTTTTTCTTGCACTCTCTCCTCTCTGTTCCTGGATTGCTTTCTTTTCTCTGCCCCCACCCACTCTAGCTGCTCCCCGTCACTTCTTCCCCTGCGTGCGGTTTTTTTGATTTGAGCTTCCCCTTATTTCTCTCGCTCACCCCTCCTTTCCCCTTTTTTCTCGAGCCGCTATTTTCCTGGATCCCCACCTTTCTTCTTTTCTTCTATTCCTACGCCCCTCCTCCTCCCCTCTCACCCCCCTCCTCCCTCTTACTATTATCTTCTTTCCCCTTCCCCTCTAACCTCCTTCCTCTACCTCCCCCCATCGATGTCATTATATCGCAGTTTTCCGCGGAGTTACCCTCAATTAGTTGGCTCATTCTTTCTTTTGCCTTCCTTGGATTCACTGTGTTCACCATCAATTCACGGGTCTTTTCTTACCAGCTTCTGGTTGTGGTTTGGTCTGGTTACTCAACTAACACATTTACTCGCATTAAAGGTATCCACGCCCCTTCCCCCTAGCGTATGTTTTTCCTGCTTTTTTCTGTTTCGTTCTTCTTCCATCTGTTGTCCTCTCCATCCTCATATTCTTCTCCTTCATATCGGTTCCCCTCCCTTACTTATTCCTCTCTCGTTCTTTCTCTCGTCTCGTTCTGTCGCATTCTGTCCTCACCCAACTCTGTTTGCCCCTCGACATTTTCTACCCTCTCTGTCCTGGCGCACACCATCCTCTTTCCTTAGTTCTTTCTCACTCTAACTTCTTCTCCACCCCTCTCATCCATAGTTTGCGTTTCTTTGACCCCGCCTCGTGAGTCTTTGTTCTCGTCTTCAACGTGTATTCTGTCGTTTGCTGTTCGAAATTAATTTGTTGCCTGGTAAGTGGAGACCACGTGCCTCAAGTCTGCGTGTGGCACGACGAACGCGCGGCGGTCCACGATCAAGGGCGCTTCTCCGCCATCCCTCTGCAAACATACAAGTACACACAGACAACGCAGAGCATCCTGGCACCCATCCCTGTCAGTTCAGCTCAGTGCCGGGCTGAGCTCTTGTTATTTCAGTCTTTGTGTTGTGTGGGAATGTGTTTACAGCACACAAGTCTTGTTTCCTGCCTCCGAGAGCTGATGAATAAGTAACGGCGTGTCTCCATGTGGCCGGCGCGCTCTTCATCCCCGCCAGCTCCCCTGGCAGAAGACGCTCCGCAGAGGCTGCCGGCTTTCCGGAATGCTCTCTGAGGGTCTGGGGACAAACATGCAGCAGCAGAGGGGGGGAAAAACAGCTCTTTATCCCAGACTTCAGTGGGAATATCTAGAGAGAAAGAGAGAGGTGGGGGGGGAGTGCTACACTCAGGAAAGGGAATGCATTATGGAAGTGTCAACTCTCCTGAGGAGAAACTCTAGCGCCAGAGGAGGAACTTATTAACCCTTAGCCTGCTAATTAAACAGCTCCAACACCGAGTCAAATGCCATTTCATTTCCTTTAACTGTGAGGGAACTGTAAATACTAACAGTGGGGTTTTTTTCGGGAGCGAGGGGGGAATGTCTCCTCACCGAGGCGAAATGCTAAATCAGACAGGTTATTTTCATTACGCACAGCCAAACGTCGCCGGAGACTGCTCCGGGCGTGTTTATTCAGTTTGCAGAGCGAATTATTCAAAGCGTGTTTACTAATCGCATTGATGCGCAAAATCCGAAGGCGCCTTAAATCTTTAAAACAAGCGCGCCGCTCGCTAATCGAGTGTAATGCCTTTTGTTGTGGAAACGAGAGCAATTCATATCGCCGCCAAAAACAATGCATCAATTAAGCAATTAGCCGCGAACAAACTGGGCAGCTATCCAAGCCACCCAATACGGCACCGTGCCAAGGGGCTTGTACCATTCATTAGGAACATCACAGAGCAGAGGGTTGCCTTTCATTCACAGAGTGCAGGCATTTGTCTGCCAGCGAGGAGATGTTTTGTTCCACCAGATGTGCTTTTAACGGGGGCCACATGGTCGGTCAAGGTTTGGATCTATGGGGGGGAACGCCGTGGCCTCGTCACAGAATCAGATTAATTAAGTCATCAAAGCGGCCCAGTGGCAGTCTGGCTTAATTGTGGTAATTGAGGTTAATAAGAAGCTATTATGCATTGATCACAAGCTTTGTCTCACTGAAGCCGCAAATTGTGCTCGGTTAAACACCCAGTGCCATGTTGCGTTTTCATTTCTCCTCACCCAGGAATCCAGCCGGCGACGTGTAAACGCAGCTTGACGTTTGTTCGCCGAGCCACGAGATACGACTACAATAATGCGCAGCTTAGCTGAAGGTCATTTCATATTTGAACGAATCCTACGGTGGAATGCACTTTAGGTCGTGCTTCGAAGTCTTATTAACAACAATCAACATAGAAGTGCTTCTGATATTTGGATCAGACTAAATCTTAACCTTTTTGCTCGGGTTGATGAATAATCTCACGAACCTTTTAAAAAGCACTTCCTCGTGTTATTGATAGGTCGGCGTTCGTTTATAAGGAAGTCCTAGTCTTTCTCAAACACTTGAGCGTCTTCCTTAAACAATCTTTTTGACCTCACGACAGGAAATCAAAGTGACGCGGCTCCGTCTGATTAACGGCACGATTCCGTCTGGCTAATTTCATCCTCGCACCTCGAAGATCCTTCACATCGTCCTAAAGACAGAATGCTGCATGTACAAAAACTCCTTCGCCACAGTTAGAAAACTTCATTTGGCACCAAAACGTACGACTAATACCGACTAATTCCAACCCTATGATACACTAACTCTTATGGAACAGACATTAGCATCTTTTAAATTCTTGTATTAGCGCTGCTTTCCACACACAGTGGCTGCGGAAAGCTCTTCGGGATTTAATGCTGCAAAATGATCAGCATTAAATAAAACGATGCGGCTCGCGGTCTGTCCTTTCTCACTTTTAGTGGTTTCACGCTGGCTGAAGCCAAAGGCCGGAGAGCTTCATAAATTAGACTCTTATGGCTGATAAAAGGGCCTGCGACGCAAACGCTCAAAGCCTTGCACGCTAATCCGATGGAAGGGCCGCCAGGCAACTGTGTACTTTCCAGCTCTGATTTATGCAGCATGATGTGTTTCGGGCAGCACTCCACATCCTCACGGACAAAGAGCGCGGTTCTGTATCTCTCCGAGTGTTCTGAAAAGCACATCCTGAGGGAGATCGAGGTTGAGCGAGAGGTGTGCGGCGGTGAGGAAATCAAGTGCCTGAGCTACCCGGACGGTCTATAGTGAAGATACCCGACTGCATGCTTTCTGTCAGGTCCTGGATGAGAGGGATAGAGAGGTTGTAATTAATCAAAGTCAGATGTGGCTGAGCGCTTTGGCGACAGTAGATACCTGTCCTCAAGTTTTTTTTTCCGCTCTCTCAGTCTTGGAGCTTCAGGCATGAGCTTTGACGTCAGAGTTTGGCTTGTGTAGTTGGCGTGACAGCTACTGTCTAAAAACTTTCTGATCGATCCGCGTTCTGCACTGGGATTGGTCCCTGGTAAAATATACGCTTCAATTGTAATGTCGCAAAAGTTTGGTCAGAAAATATGCATTTGAATAAAGACATTTACGCGGATGATGCAAAAAGGGAACTATCATTTAAACACTGTTGCTAGGCCTTGTGTTTCATTTAGACATTTCATACATTCAAAAACAATCTTTTCCGGTCAGTATAAAAAGTGAATAATGTAATGATTTCACATTCCCTGTGACACATGCACACACACTTATATACGCCTACAGAACAGAACGCGACACAATGTGATTGTTACATGTGCTAATTAAACAAGAAAATAAGCAAATACGCTGACAAATCTTGAAAGATCCGTCACCGCTAACACACACCCAATCAATTCATTATTTTTGAGCTGGAAAAAGAAAGTGTTTGCCAATTAGAGAAAGGTCGATAAAGCAAACTAGGAATGACATACAGGAAAAACAGAAATGATATCGCCTTGTTTAATCACAACCGTCATTCAATAGAAAGGAAGCGCCATGTATCCTCCATGTTTTAAAAGCATACAGTACAGGAACAGATGAGAGGCTGACAGAGAGAGAGAGAGAGAGAGAGAGAGAGAGAGAGAGAGAGAGAGAGAGAGAGAGAGATGATGGATTTATCCGACCAGAATGCTCTAATCAGGCAATTTTGTGTTTTTTTCCCCCACGAAGTAAACAGCCGTAGTCAGAAACAGCTTTAAGTAGTCATTACGGCTCTCACGAGCAAACAGCCGCGTGGCGGCTCTGATTCTACCCACCTGACCGCCTCCCTTGTAATTGCACTTGCGTCCATCAGCCTCAACAACATGATTACACGTATGATCTGGAGTATGTTGCATGTGTTGTCGTGTGAGGTGGAGTGGTCCTCGGGAGCTGTTTATCCGCCGGGGCAGGCGTAATTACATGCTTTTGAGAGAGAACATGTCATAGAAATAGAGAGAGAGAGAGAGAGAGAGAGAGAGAGATCACAAACCACAAAAAATGAAAACGTCTGACTTCTGATTATCTTGTGCGGCAACTATCGAATCAAGCCTCGCCTGTCATACCTAATAACAGAGTACAGTATGTTCTTACAGCTTGACCTAGAGCTCCAATTATTCCTAATCTTAAAACCTGCATCTATGAATAAATTGCTATACTCATTTATTAAATGTCCGGTGTATCATTTTTCGGAGGATCTATTGACAGAAATGCAATAATATACATAGCTATATCTTCAGAGGACCTTACGTAATGAAGCGTTATGTGTTTATTACCTATGAATGAGCTATTTTTATCTACACACACGGCGGGACCCTTACATGGAGTTCGACTTGTTGTTTCTACAGTAGCCCAAAACGGACAAACTGCTCTACAGAGCGTGTTTTGTGATTGCGTGACGACATCTTAGTCCTGTGTCAGCCACCGTAGTGCTTGACAGGGGAGGGTTGGAGCGATGGGGACATATCATGGAAATCAGGATTCCTCTATAGTTATACTTGTTGAAACTTGTTTTCTGGCTGCATTGAGTCCAAAAAACTAGATGCGGACTAGTGGATCCTTTATTTACACATGTCATCTGGCTGTTCTGCGTCTCTGAGTGAATGAACTGCACAGTTTAACGTGCTACACGCTTGATGCTCATGAATTTGTCTGCGCTTTATGAGGACACGAACACATGAACTTCATCTCCAGAGTTGCTCTGAGAGTTTATTTCATGAACATTTTATTGTTTGAGTGAAGAAACAGACATACTAAAAAAGAAGCGTCTTCCGACAAGCTGCCAAAATAAAAGTCTGGTTAACTCTGTATTTTATGTGGACAAATATATTGGTATTTAATAGTAGAAAATGAAGAAACTCAAACTAATTTAGATAAACTAAATGCATCATCCATAAGCTGAAGTGAGTGGTTTACCCTTTCTATTTTTATTAATGTTTCTTATTTATACATTTGTATTATATTGCATTTTGCATGTTATATGGCAATGTAATGTATTAAATGGGTTAATATTTCACAGATATTAATGTATGCAAATTCAGCAATAAAAAAAATATTTTTTCTAAAGGAAACAAATTGGTTGTTCATTTTAGGAGACCTCTCTGGTATATTTAGTATTTCTCTTTAATAAAGAAAAAGTATTTATAATCCGAATACCCGATTAATCGATGGAAAATCAGTAGAATACTCGATTAATAATCGATAGCTGCAGCCCTATTTACAGCTATTAAATAAAATATGAAAATATTTATTTGAAATTGACTTTTCAATCAAGTATCATTATCGTGCAGCCCTACTCGATATTCACTAAAAACAAAACCACACTAACACACTTCAGTCCTGCTCAATATTCAGTTCTTTTATATTGTTCTAGGAAGGGAAAAAACGAGATATCTTTATCTCTCCAGCTCTCTCTACAATTCAGTACCAGTGTAGGATAGGGATCTAATAGACTCAGCTGGGACCCAGCATTTAGCACTTCTGAAAGCACAGGCGGGATTCCTCTGCTCCTTCACTGGTTTTGTTTAATACGCTATAATACAGTTTTATCCGTGGAGGAGAGCAGTACCGTCTCCACCAGCCTCCGGCCTCTTTGATCACTGGCTATGTTGAACATGGTACCTTCTCTTTGTGCACGTCCTCCGATGATTTGCAAATAGAGACGCCCTCCCAAGGAATTGTGGGTATCCTCCTATGTGCGGCACTTCAAAAAAAAAGAAAAAGACGTAAGCCACAGTAAATGCATTACGATATGGATAAATTACATCTTATGCTACATTCAGAGCCAAAACCAACAGCGCCTCTTGAGATTAAGGCCACGCAATCGTACTGCTTCAAAACCCAAAACTCAACCATGAAATACACGAGGCTTGACTGACCTCCGTGTTATAGAACGTCTATGTAAAACAGTAAGTGACCTTTAAATACTGTATGCTAATAAACAGCCATGGTAAGGGCGAGAAACAAAACAGAAACTCACAACGCCGTGTAGACTTCTAATCAGCTCGGCTTCTCTTATAAAAGATCCTGTTGCCGAATAATTGATCCCAAAAGGAAGCACATTCACCCACAGACCAGCGGGACAGTCCTCTGTGCATTTTAGCTCAGCCGCACTGGCCTTTTTTCACAGGGCGGAAGGAATGAATAAATGAAAATATCCTGAAGCCACTGCCGGTTACACCAAAACACCGTTTAATGACTGGCGTGTTGGAACCGAGCCTGGATCTCTGGAAAGGACGTTTCAGAAGATCTGAGGTCAAGAAAAGCACAACCGAGCAGGAGAACTAAACGGAACGTGATGGCTCTAAATGAAGAACGTTTATATTGTGAATTGTGTGACAGTCGAAGCATCCGCCGGTATGCTCTGCTGATCCTGAGGTTAAGTTAGTCGCAATCATCTCCCTGTGGCGTGTCCAGCCGGGCCGCTGATGGGTATCTGCGTCTGACGTAAACTTGCAAAACGGCCGGGCGCTCTCGTGACTTACAAACACACCCGCCGACTCGAGGCGAAAATCGTTTTCCATTTCTGCAAATCAATGCCACAACCGCACGCAGGGAGAGAGATTATTCCTAAAACAATTAGCTTTCTCCTTTCCTTTGAAGTGGGGCAATTGATCTGGTGATAAACAAGAGAATTATGGGCTATTGACTCCGGGCAGGTTTTGTGGCCACCTAGAATTACAGCCGAATACAATCCATGGAACATCTCAACGAGGCCACATGACAAACAAAGAGTCAAGGCCAATAATGACCCAGCATTGTGCAGAGCTTTAAAATGATCACCTGACTAAGCCCTGCCACATCAGTCAGGATTTATTAGGTTTGCTTTAAACTATTAGTCATAAACAGGCGTT
The DNA here is from genome assembly GCA_006030095.1 of Triplophysa siluroides. Lineage (NCBI taxonomy): Eukaryota > Metazoa > Chordata > Actinopteri > Cypriniformes > Nemacheilidae > Triplophysa > Triplophysa siluroides. The sequence continues at coordinate 524,927 of VCII01000066.1, forward strand.
TGATCGATGTGAAGAGACTTTATTAATGACGATAGAAGATTGTTGTATCATTTACTCACCTTTTGAATGGTCACGTTTAGAAAACACTTCTCCCGTCAGATTCCTCGACTGCCACTCAACCTCCAGTGGTCGGTACGCACAGGTTTGTAATCTGCCCGCGGAGAAATGTACATTTGCTTTAAAAATAATTGATCACTTGATTTGACAAAGTTTCACAGATTAATCGTATGAAGAGACAATGTAACAGGTTAATGTGATTCTAAGAAACAGAAATGTATTATACATACGGAAACATATGCTACAAAAGTTTAGCGTCACTTAACTCCAATGATTTTTGTGATGTTCTGATCTGAAGGTGTACATTTAAATGCAGAGGAAAGAACAAAAAAAAAATAGAAAACTAAAAACAGACAAAACAATTTTGTTTTTATTTTCTAATAGAATTTTTAGTTTAATGACTTTATTGTCCAGCCTTTTTTATCATTTAAATAATATATTTAATTAAAATGTATAACTTGTATCGATTTTATAATTTATATATAATATCATTTTTTAACATCCATGAATTTGACTAATTATTGATTAAAAAAAAAATCAACCAATAGGAGATTAGAAAAGCTCAAAAAATCAGTAAACGATTAATTGCATCCAAAATAAAATTTGTGTGAACTTTTATGTCTGTGTACTGTGCATTTGTATTTATAAACACACACACATACATGCATACATATTAGGAAATATTGTATTTATTTTTATTTACCAATTATTTCAATTATATATAAATGTTTATTAATTTTTATTTTTATATTTTTCTTAATATTTTTTTTCTTAAATGTATGCATGTATGCGTTTATAAAAACAAATTGAACATATACAGTGCACAGATATATATATATAATGTAAACAAACTTTTATTCTGAACTGCAGTTGAATGGTTTGAGAGCCCGAGTAGCCGCTTGAAAATAATTGACAAAATAATATGCATAGTTCCATACATTTGTGCTATTTTAAAGTTTGGATGCGTTCAGTTTTATGCTTAAATGTGCAGAAACAATATAATCTATCACAAAGTGAGTGTGAAATAAAATCATCGTGCAAGTCACTTCATCAACAAACGACTTCAGAGGAAAACGACTTCAAATGACAACTCTCACGTCCATGAAGAGCGCACAACTCAATGGAATTAATCAGTCCAGCGCCTTCGATAATTGTAATTTCTCCCGTGCAGAATTGTGATATAAATAATAAATGCTGTGTACACATATCATGATGTAATCAACACTACAGGTGGAATACAAACAACGATCTGCCTCTAGAAGCGATTCAATACCGAGATCTATAATTGATTTATATGAAAATAAGTTGAGTCGAGCATCTCCAGGGTAATCTGCTATGTATGACGGCCTCTGCGAGCTTCACATGAAACACCCGCTTCATATACTCCAGCTCTTTTTCCCCACCTTGCCAACATGCTTCAAAGTAACACGAGTACATAGAAACAGCAAATAAAGCCCTTGAATAAATGGCAAACACCATATTGAGTCGCCCCGTCGAGAAATAATAAGAATCCCTTTAATTGACAGATTTTAAATCTAAGGCCAATTCTCCAGCGCATCGGGGTCACGTGTGCACGCTGCCTCTAAACCGGCCTATAAAATCCTATCGCTGCACTTAATTGTTGGATATGAAGCCGAAGCGTCCGAGGTAATTCAAATGTCTTTTACGCGATGAATATGCGCATTCGTCCCCTTTCCCTATTCTAATTTAATGTCATCTAGGCCCCGCGATTGGCCCGGTGTTGCCATCGCTGCCAACCGAGGTCACCGTAACCATCAAGCGCCGTAATTGAGTAGTTAGTAGCAATTTTCTCCCTTTAATTTCCATCTGCAAAGCCCAGGACTGGCATGGCAAATAGCACATTACACCCGCGTGATGCTGCCGACCAGTAATAACATCATTTCCACAGTTTGCAAACTTCCACGAACAAATGAGGAATTGTGGGAATGTATGTCATCTCAATCGTGCCTTTCGAACACATGGCGCCGTGCAACAGAACGAATGTGGAGATATTCTCATTAACACGCTAATATGAAATCGTTGGGTGTGTGTGTGTGTGCCGTATCTTGGAGATGGCGTAATCCTACCTGCTAGAGCTGGCTATCTGAAAACAACATTTATAAACCACCCTGAGATCTCATTGTTGCAAGTGCAAGACTGAAATGTCCGAGAAACACACTATTTATGACGACAACAACGACAACTACTGACCTGATCCCCTGGCAACTTTATGGATGCCGATTCTTTCGCGTCGGCCTGTAATCCGTCCTTCAGCAGGGGGCACCTGAAAGCATACCATGCGCATCAAAATCAGATTTATGAAATCCAAATCCATAACGGATGCCGGGGCATGTATATATCCTGGCAAAAAGGACGAGGCTCTGGAGCGAACTAATGGACCAACAGACTCTGTCGTTGTGACTTGATAAGTTTGGGCGACAGATTTATGAAGATCGTAAAGGAAAATCAGGGACAAAAAGGGACGAATGTATCAGGTTGACGTTTAATGGATGCTTATCACACGAAAGGTTTTATTCGTCGCCACGCGTGTACACACACAGCCACCTGCGCGCGTGCGGATCCCATTCACGTCTGGCCAAGTGGAAAACGAACGCTTCGTTCTCGGCGTAATGACGGCCTTCTGAACATTAAAGGGGTGTTTTTAGAAAAATGTTATTTAAAATCATACATTAGGTACTGTCAACCTGAGACACAATTCCCTCGTAACATAAATTTGATTTTTATATCGCCGGCGAAAGAATGGGATCTCTCTCCATACAATTTTGTAATTACTCTGATGCACTACATCAAAAGGAAAAGTAATAATAGTTGTAATTTAATCTATTCTCACAAGTCATTTTCATAAACTCTTTCTCCGACTGCCTAATGCACGTTTCATTCATTATTTATAATGCGCTGATGATGGGGTAATGACAACGCCATTGTTTTTTACACTTAGCCGTGATTCAGAGCTTTCATTACGGGCACGGCGGGCCGCGGATTATCAAGGGCAAACAAAAGATAATTAACGACAGGAAGTAGGGCAGCCGAGCCCGGCTGGGCACCGCCAGGAACCCCCCGGCTCAGGGTTCACCGAGCACAGGTCTATTTAGAAGACGTGGCTTCTGCGAGGACTCAAACAGCATAATTAGTGAAGGCTCCCTGTTAGGAGGGGAATGCAATTTCATTTTACCTCCTCCTCCTTCTCTTTGCACCTCCTTCAATTCTTCCATTGGTACGGTTTCGCTATGAAGAGATATCAACACTCGGAGTTTGAGGTGTGAGGATACAACCGTGAATATGGAGTCATCTGAAACAACAGAAAAATACAACAATTGTTGAAATATGGCACTGGTGTCATGTATATAGAGTATGTGCAGCATAGTTGTGAACAAAAGTGAAAGGGCACATTTGGGTAATATTTGCTTTAATGCCTCCTAGTGTTCGATTAAACTATCAAAGTATAAAGAATAGAAAATGGACAAATCTTTGCTATAACGGGACAAAATTGTTTGCCAAAAGCATTACAGCATTTCTCATTATCATAAATGACAAAAAAGTCTTGCAGGAAATAAAGCAAACATTTATTAAAATTGTATATCAATTATATGTATATAATACAATACCGGTCAAACTTTCTCCATATTTTTTCCACATTTTAGAAAAATACTAATCTCATCAAAACCACAAAGGCAATTATGAGGATTATGCTGCGACTAAAAACTCCAAACAATAAAACTTAGCATCTTAACGTAGACAAACTTATTTCGCCACTTCTTGGGGTTTCATGCCAAGATGTTTTAAACTATACTAAAGGAGTTCCCATCTTTTCTGAGCTCTTATTGGGTGCTCTTTTGTAATATTTAGTCTTACTCATCCATTCCAAGGACATTTTTTGTAAAAACAAACTATACTCGATTATATCAAGTTTATATTTGCACAATTTAACTTTTGTCTACGAAACCAATTTCAGACATTGAAGCAATCACCTTCTGATGAAAACCTTTTGAAGACAATGAGAAACGTATCCTTTAAGTGTATGAAAAGGTCTAATTGTATTTTATGTACATTTATATATTATATGTGCATATATACATACACGCACTGTGTATATGAAATAAGAATCTGTTCAGTAAGGCCTGCATGTGTCGGGTTTTGATCGAATGCATCAGAATTAAATCTGCTCAAACCTAAAAAATTGGTTAATAATATTATCCTTCACCCACATTCACTTCTTGCGATTTAAAAGTTCAGAGGTGATGCCATCACATTTGCCCATGTTTTAAACAAGAGGACCAGAAACACTCATACAAACTGATTCACTTAGGCATAAAATGACATTTGCTGGTTTTAATGTAGTGTAATTGTATCATTATCCACCTGCAGTGATACCGCAGCTTTTCTTACTCCACTTCAGATAAATAAAGGGCCTGGATGGCAGTACAGCTGTCAGAACCACAGGCGTCTCTGAATGTTGTTCGAGCAGGAAATGACAGCTGTACTACGCTACAGAGCTCAATCTGTCTTCAGCTCCTCATGAAGTGTGCACTGCCGTTCACACCTCACACACTACACGAGACCACTGCACTCATCACACCTGGACCGCAAATGTGCAGCGGGTTGTGATGCCTCCACGTAGATTTTATTTGCTCAACCTGACTGTACCTGGGAGACTTCCCCAGAGGCTTGGAAAACTTCTTTCGGTAACACGTTTAGTCAGTTTTAGAAAGTAAAGGAATATTATTAGCACTAATAAAAAGATTCAAACAATCATTTGTTTTAAGGATACCCCCTTATACTTTATAAATGTCAAGTTTGTGTTACCTTTCCTTGACGTGTTGAAGCCTTCACAGATGCCCTCAATGGGATGCAATGGATGTTTTTTAATTTATACAAATTGTAATCTCCTTTAGTTTTAGTAATTATAACCAACAAACAAGTAAACATGACTACAGTATATGTCGAGAGAGAGAATATAATGTGCATCCAACGTCTGACAATGTGCACGAGAATGACGCAACAACTCAAAGCAGTAAACACGAGTGTTTTTCCCAGCGTCTCCTGCGGTGCGGAGAACTCCAGAACCTGTGGAAGACTCGCCTGGCACGACACCAAAGAGGAAGAAACGCCTTCAGTGCGTCTGCTAAGAGCTTCGGCAGGGTTTTATTAAGGAGATGGGACAGCATTCATTTTTAAAACCTCCTCAATAAAATATCATACAGTCGTTACATATTCCTCTGGATTATAATGATATGAATATTTCAATTGAAATGCATTGGCGAGGTCTCGTCTTCAGAACGCCATCACATCTCATTTTCTACTTAAGCTGCCCGTCATGTTTATGCATCTCCACATGCATGATACATAGCTCTCTTTCATAAACCTTCTTAATGCAACCCGGGTAATTTCGCCCGACTTTAATGACTTTTCTTCGCCGTGAATGAAAAAAAAAAAACTGTACGGCGCGATGTCTCTTTCATGCACAACAGAGCGTTATCTGAAACTTCTCTTTGTTGCACTCGAATTAAAATAAGGATCTCTAAATGAAATCACTATTAGCGTTAATTCAGATAGCGAGAGATAGTGTATGATTACAGTGTGTACAAGAAGAAATGGTGACGGCTCACAATAGAGGCAGTTCTGAACTGATTAATAAAGATCTGTTATGGAAAGATAAGGTGGGTTCTGAAGCACATGAAGTAGCCGGCGTGCGCTCTGTGCATATCATTACGTGTTCCTCGGAAGCTTGAATTTCCGTGAAATGGTGACAGACCCCAGCGATTTTATCTCTGGAACCAAAGTCCTCTGATCTTTCGACTTCCTTGACAAGATGTTGTCATTTTATTTTTTGATGCCTTCAAAGACGCAAGTAGACGGAGGTTCGTCTGACATACGGTAGATGACTCAGTTTAACTCAGCCAATGTTTAATTGAAGCGTGCACGGAAAAAGGAATCAATCCGTTTCCTCTCTGTTTTAAATGCGCCGGCAGAAGAGAAGAACTCTTGTTAATAATTTCGTTCTTTTCAGAGAAAGAGGAGCGCAAGAACATGTGAGAATTTCGTTAGGATGGATTTTAACTGAAGGACACGGGAGAAAAGAGTAACCACCTACCGCGTATGATCACATCTGTTGCGTCTGCAGATATAAAGGACGTTGTTAGAGAGGCTCAGAAAGAGTAACAGTATTAGCCGCTGGAGATCAGGAGACACAAATATAGATATCGTGTAAGGCCTTGAGAATTAGTGCACAAGATGAATGTATCTGTAACTTCTAGCTAATCAAAAATATTTGTATGAGTCAGAACTTAAAACTTCTTAAAAATTCTTGCATTATTTATTCACAACAGAAGATATTTTGTGAAATGTCTCCGTGGTTTTGCGTGCACAGAATGGAAGTCAATGGGGGCCAGTGCTATTTTCTTACCAAAATTGTTCATAATATCTTCTTTTGTGTTCAGCAAAAGAAAGTCGCACAGGTTCAGATATTTTTGGATGAACTATCCCTTTAAACCTGTGTGTATTTAATGCACCACTAGTATCAACATACGCAAGTAAAGAACTTTGTGAAGATGAAGGGTTTCTAGATGGTTTCCTTAAAAATCTAAGGTTGCTATAAGCTTAAATGTTAACGTACCAAACTGGGTAAAAAGACGCCATCCCCAAATCTCTGTGACCTTCTGGTACACCACACTCCCCGGCACGACCCTATTAAGAAAACATGACAAATAACCAGACATTACCGGGACAAATAATGTATTTTAACAACTAAAAAAGAAAACGACTCGCCTCACAATAAAAAGTAGCTCTCACGCATGTGTGAGCAACCACATCAGTATAATAAAAAACCTGTTTGTATGGAGTCGATTTCAGTCCTCTTGACCTGGCGACTCCAAGGCCCGAGCCGCCTCCGAGGGTGACGGGCGATGGCGCGCTGCAGCGTTCACTTTGATGTGGGGGGGTGGAGTAGGTGGGTAAATGGCGAGAACGTGGCGTCCTCAGATAAAACGCAGACAGTTGCCGGCACTTGGCATTTCCAGTGCTGACAGGCTGGCTTGTTTGTTCACTCTAACGAGCACTCGGACTCCATTAATGAGCGGACTGAATCCATTATCATCATCATTTCAAAAGGCAGCCCTGCACTAAACAGCTCCCCGCATTAGCTGCCATTGCCCTTGTTGTTTCATTTGATCCACGGTGGCAGCGGGGACTCGGCCTTCTCCATCCAAACACAGGGCGTCTTTAATTTCCCCTTGCCGTGGCTGTGAATTTATGGAGAGAGAATTACAGTATACACAGTGTGGACCTTACAAATGCCGTGACCCTTACAGGAGTTCAAATGTGAGCGAACACTAATGATTTAGAAAGTAGGGATGCACAAAGTCATGGGTGGTTTGGAAGACCACTTAACCAGATTTCAAGGACTCAGTCATCTTTCACAAACCCTCAGGTTATGGCGATTCAGGTAGATTTGTCCATCTAATGCAAGTGTCTTCTGTATTTCAACAAAGAATAAAAGTCATACGTGTTTGAAACAACATGAGGATTTTTCATGGCAACGAAAATAACAATAAGGTTTTATTTGTTAACATTAGTTAATGCATTAGCTAACGTGAACAACTAAACAATACTTCCACAGCATTTAGTAGTCTTCGTAAGCATGTTATAACATGGCATTTACAAACATTAACAAAGATAATTAAATGCTATAAAGATAGCTCAATGTTAGTCCATGTTAGTCAAAACTAGGTTTTTTTCCGATACCGGTGCCAAATCGATACTTTTAAAAAAGAGCCACAAAACACCGGTGGATGACATTAAAGAACAATACGTTCAATTAAAAAATATTTATTAAATAATTAAAGTTTAAAGTGAATGTGAAATTAGCATGGACGCTAACATTGCTAGAAAGATGTTACAGTGTTTACTGTTTACCTTGTTTACTCTCCAGCTACAACTAAATGCTCACCATAGTTGTATTAAATATGGGCATAAAATGCGTTGAATATATCAACAGATTAAGTCAAATTACAGAGAGCCTTCTAGGCTACATTATATGTGCATTATGTTAAAAACAGACAGTATGTATAATGAATAGTATAATTCTATGCCTAAACATGCAGTCAGAGTAAAACTCTTGACAGACTGATGTCTGGAGATCTGACTGACAGGTGCTATAAGGTTTCAGCGCTTTCACTTCTGTGTCTCGCTTGTCTGTCTTGTCAAATACGATACTGTGTTAAGAATGAGCTCCACGGCACGCAGCACACGCTTCATTGATTTTAAACGCCTGCAACAGTTTTATTATAATCGCTTGCATTATAGACACGTCGTGTGCGTTTTAAATTAACGTTATTTCACTTTAAAACTTGCATTATGCGGCGGTAGAAGTTAAAGACGAATGCCAGGTGACGAATGTCGAACTCGCCGAGATGGAGGGAGAGATGAATTCATGATGAATCCACGGGTCATTCGCGTTCCGATGTGTTGGATTTGTATTATCTGAGCTTTCCGACTTTCGTTCGCGTGAATGAGGGCAAATGTCTCAATCGACGGCTCAGTCAGCATTTAAGTGGCATTTTTCATTTTTGGGGGTTTGAAAACCCCTGAGCTAAAACATTTACTAATGTTAACAAATACAACCTTATTGTAAAGTTAACATTTTCATTTTTGTACCGCATAATAGAACCCTTTTTGAGGAAGTTGTCATTTCTAATATTTAAATACATCAATATCAGTATATTAAACAATTGTATATAAATGATTTCATATTATTTAATTATTATTAAAAATATGTTTAAAAGAATATAAAATTACATCTATATAGATAGATATAAAATTCTAAAAAAATTACAATTACAGTTCACTTAACGTCACTTAAAGGTGCAGTTTGTAACAATTTTGCTGTAAAATATCCCAAAACCACTAGGCTAGTGTTATATATTTTGTTCAGCTGAGTACTTACAATATCTCAAATGTTTCCAAGTTCTTGTAAATCGTGAGAAAATCTCCATTCTAAACAGTGACACGGGCTGTGCAGTCGCCTGTCAATGGCGTCAAATCCGCGTTCCCCTTTGTTACGCCTTTACTGACGTGCAAACCGCATGACAACAGTATCGTGGACAAATGCGGAAGTAGTGTCTAGCGAGCCACTAACTTGTTTCGAGCAGTCACTTATTTATGGACCACAATTATTCGCAACAAATATACAACTTTACCTTATCCGCTAACATGATTTCTCGTTCCCGTCTGATTGACGGCCATCAGCGGTGGAGTCGAAGACAACCGATCCCGTCATTCCACGCTCCTTCACAGCGTCATCCAGCGGCATTGTTGTTGTTTTGATCGTGCGCCCTCTAGCGGCGGTTTTTACAAACTGCACCTTTAAGTATAAAAAAACTACTACTTCACCCTGTTGGCCATCCTGACTCATCCCTATTAATAAAAAAGACAGCAAGAAACTGAGAAACAGAAGCACATCTTTTGTAAATCATAAACAGTCAAAGCTGGTAGGCAGTATGAAAGTGGGCGACAATAATATTTCCTCTCCACCACCTTTCTAAAGGACATCAAAGACCCAATTAAGACCCTCCGAGCAAATGGCGTGTGTGTTAGCTGCTCTGGCGAGCTGTCACCGCGCCTGTGTGTGGCTGTCGACGCCCCAACTCGGTGACAACCTCCTTTACCATTCCAACCCGGCTCGATGCGTGCCACCTCTCTCTCTCTGTTAAAGGATTTTAATTAGGCCTTGCCTGCTCGGTCTCACACAAGCCTTTGTATGTGCTGAATGCTACAAGGACTGTGATTTGGAAGCCCTTCACAGGCAGTCACTGATGTGAGAGAGAGAATGAGCGAGAGAAAGGGCTCTTTCATTTTGATATGTGCTACTTCACTACGCCTCCACCCCCCGAACCTATTGTGCGATCTCCCCTTATGAAGCGCTGGAAATATTCAAATGTTAACGTGCCCGTGTTGGCTTTGATATTTAAGACAAAAGGGTACAGGGTGAGAATTACACCGACACTTCACAAACTGTAAACGGGACTTTTCATCTGACACGTCACAATCTACCAACACGCTTTAAGCCTTTAAGAGCACGTGTTATGAGAGACCCTTTACATCAAAACTGTTTTCTTATTATTACAGTGATTATATTGGAACTTCATCCTCCACTTCCAGCTTAAGTTACTTTATCGCTTAAGTTACTTTTAAAAGCTACATTACACATGTCAATTTTCACGAAATGTATACCTTGAAGTGATATTTGAACAATTTTAACATCTGCAGCCTATTCTACTTCCAACAGAAAAAGATCTTGTAAGATCTCAGTTGTTTCTCCAGATTTATTGACCACATTCATTTTAACATTTATATACAGAAGGAGACATTTCTCAAAGTTGAAATAAAAATTAAAACCTACAAAAATAAATCAGACGATAAAATTGTCCCCCAGAGTATTTTCTTTGTAAAATGATTTATTTTTATGAAACTAGCTGTGAGTGCTAAAAAATGTCAATGTTTGCCAAACGCTTGTCAAAACACTATTTTAAAGATTTTCCTAATCAAACAAAAAAAAAGGATATTTTTTGGCAGACAACATGATATGATGGGAGGAATACAGCCGTGGGATGTATTTTTTCTTGTACAAGCAGCCAACGTTTACAAGCTGATGGCACGCTGCCAGCCGGCCTCCTCCTCCTCCATCACCCCTCCATCCCCTCCTTTGTACGCTGTCATCGCAGGGGCCTACGATTACCAAGCGTGCCCAAACCAGCCAGGCGGGCACCGTACCCTCCCCAGCCAAGGCGCGGCGTGCTGGGACGATGTCGCCTGACATTCCTCACTGACAGCACTTTACATCTGCCCGCGCCGCACTCCGTCGGCAGACAAAGAAATTAATACCCCAAGTGACTGTGTTTTAATTAAGCAATTTCATGCAAATTACACATTTTAGATTGTCAAATAATATACTGCGCAAAACGGAAGGCTGGCTGATCTGATATGCATGGAACGTTTTCTTTCAGGGCACTGTGCATACATGGAAAATGAACAAAAATGCTAATTTCTAATCTATTATGCAAACAGTATGATACTAACGTAGATTTGCGCGGTATGGCCGTCTTTGTATTGTGTATTTAAGGTGCTTGAGTGTTAAAAGCCTCGCCATTTCTATTTTGGGTGCATATTTACTTTACGTGAATAAAAATCGCGGAAGCTTTGCAGGCTGGCTCGGTTCAAGATTGGTTTTGTTTGTTTGTATTGGCGTGTTTAAATTGCATCGCAACACAAATTAGCATCCTGAATTACATGAATGTGCTAATGAACAAACAAATTAAAGTTAACCTCAATAAATAACTATTGAACATAGCCGTCATTTTAATGCCATGCTGGAAAAATATAACGTCCTTCCCTGACTCACGTTGTTAGGAGCCCATATAACTAACAATATGTACAAATTATTCGCATGCGAACAAAAGCCTTTTTCCTTCCAAGTTGATTTGATTTAATATTAGAGTAGAAGGGGGAGAAAAGACCCCTTGAAACCGCAGGCACATAAGTCGGTGAGCACAGGTAGCACAATGAGGCCCTCATTAACAAAGGCAAGGGAGGGTTCTTGCTGTTTCTTTGTGATTCAAATACATTTAATCAAAGGTTTGTTTCAATATACCGGTACTTAATAGTGTACATTACCACATACAATACGTCTGAATGAATTGCACTCCTTCTACCAGGCTTTTTTAATGGGAAGCAAATAGCAGGATAGGAGTAGAGGAACAGGAACGGTAATGGCAGGGTACGACATGGCTGTTGACGTGATTTCTTCATCTTAAGAGCCGAGCTGTTCTTTAAATGGACCCTAGTGCTGTAATCGTGCGCATTAAAATCAGAGAAGCAATAAGAAACCGGCTCTGCGTCAGGTCTTAAACATCCTTTGCCAATTATGAAGCTCCGAAATCAGACTTATGAACCCCTCCAGTGTTTGTGTGCGAGTACGTGAGCGCCACACAGGTGCTCGCCGGCGTGCGTGTGACGCGATCTCCACTCACCTTAATCAAGTCAACAAGGGGGTGGAGGTGGGAACCTGGATGGTGCTCGGGTGTGATTGAATTTTGATCCGCGTGATTTCTGAGTACTGAATTGGCGGCGTGACGTCTCCTCGGGTGGCACGTGCACTTCGAGCAGCTTGAGTCCAGAGACGAAAAGTTTGACAAGCCGAGGAGGGTGGTTTTGAATGCTTTGAATCGCTAACAAACAGGTGGGAAAAATAATAGGACGTAATGCAACAGTGGTTCCAAACTGGTGAGGTGCAAGAGAAAAATGAGGCGCAAGTATGTTCTGATAAAGTCAGAACATCAGTGAAATACAATGCGGAGTTAAAATAATAACAATCATCATTTACTCACCATAGGTCACTCCAAAACTGTATGACTTTCTTCTGTGGAAGACAAAAGAAGATATTTTGAGAAATGTCCATACAGTGAAGTCAATGTTGTAGTTTTGCTGCCAACATTCTTTAAATTATATTTAGTTTCCTACAAAGAAAAAAAGGATTTATTTATTTGTCACATAGAAAAACATTATAAAAGCTAAATTATTTCAATAAAATATTTAAAATACTAAAACATAAATATTCTAGTAAATGACACAATTTAGTTGGAGTGACACAATGTCTATAAAACAAAATAAACAGGCTTATTAAAATAAAATGGAAAATCTAATGAAGTTAGTGCACACTTATCCATCACTTAGACCAAATGAATGCATCAATTGCAAATTTGGTTCTTTGCAGTTCACACCAAAATCCTCAATGTCCAATTTTCAAAATATCGTTTAAAAAAGCCAACACTGTTTAACCATGACATGTCTAAATAGAGAATGAATGCTCCAAACAACGGCATGTGACTTCCACAACCGCTTAGTTTTCCTCCCCAATGTATTCGCTTGTTTCCCATTAAGTTCTCCCTCCGCTCCAAACAGGAATCTGATGTGAATTTCGGCGATACGGTGACTGCTGCATGAACCTGTGGCGTCAGCCGGCCCGTGGGAGTGCCTGCCAAGCTGCGGTCAGGCCCGGCAGATATAAACACCGCTCAGATGACAGCGCGAGGAATAAGGAGCTGGCAGCCGGGCGGGTCTCCCTCTGTTCACTGTAACAGGATATTAAACAGTAATTACATGATCCCGAGGCAATCTGATTAGCACAGAGAAAGAGCCTTATTGATCCCAGGTGCGGATCAGCAGCTGGGGATAAATATTTATCCTGCTTCTCTGTATGATGGTATAGAGCCACTCAAAACACGCCTGTCAAACCGAGAGGGCTTGTGCCAGCGTCGAGACGAACCCGGTGACGGTCGGCCTTGTGGAGAGAAAGATGCCGAAATGGAAAACGGGTACGAGAAAGATAACGACGAATGAGCATTACATCACTTACTAAATATACAAAATAAGTCATGAGTCAGATCGGATCTACACTCCTAGACGTAACAGAGAATCGGGGACATTCATCCAAGACTGACGGGACTCATTTAGACGAAACTACACATCCAAAAAGTAAAGTGGTACAGTGATTGTATCAGACGATGGCACCATGGTACTTAAGTAACGTTCAGGATATGTATCATATTTATATACAATTCATAGTTCACCCCCCAAAAAAAGTTCACAAACTTTCTTCTGAGGAACACAAAGATAATATTGTAGATGGATCTCAGTGGTTTGTGTCCATACAACGGAAGTCAACGGGGTTCGATGTTGTTTGGTTACCAACGTTCTTCGAAATATCTTCATTTGTGTTCTGCAGAAGAATAAATGTCATACAGGTTTGCAATAACATGAAGGTGAATAAATGATGAATCAATTTTTATTTTTAGGTGAACTGTCCCTTTAAAACTCTTACATACAGACATGTTGTATGTCCCAACCAGAAAGCTCTCAGGCAAAGTTTGGCGCATAAAAGAAATCCCACCAACTTTGCACTGTTGTTGAGAAATGATTCCTCAAGAATGACGTGTCTCTGCGCCAGGATGACGGGGGGCACAAACATGCTTTGCGGTGCGCGGCTCATTAAATCTGCCTCTGGGTAATCCAATTGATCTCCGATTCGTTTTAAGTAGCATTAAATCAATGCGCCGAGACATGAAAAGCCGGGCTCCTGGTCGACTTCAGTGGAGCTACCTGCAACACTTTGTAATATTGATAATACGCCACTCTCTCCATCTGAGCTCCCTCTCTTTCTCATGCAAATGATAGCTGTTTGTAACCGGGCCTGATCAGCGAGGTAAGAAAAGCGAGTTGAATGCCGTGGGGAATTGATTTAACTCTAGAACAATGCCGGGAGACGCGGAGCTTTTCAGCGGGACCGCCTGTGTGCGGAGATAGTGTTTATCTTTAGTGTAATCCCAGCTTCTGCGCTACTTTAGTGAAGAGCGAAGGGCCTAAAGCAAGACTGGAGCGGTAAATAAGGATTTCCACCCGACCGTCCAAACACACACAACTTCACCAATCACAACGTGAGCCGTCCAGAATCTACAAAAATGAATTTGCATAGAGTTAATACAAGAGGGGGGTGTACACAAACAGTGTAATTCCACATCGCGTCAGATATTACGCTTCCTGATATTGACAAATCAAACGAAACGCAATTAGAATGGATTCCTAAAGAAAGCTCCCAGTGTGATGTGTGGACCTTCATCTGAATATTACAGCGTAATTAGGTCATGCTGTTGAATTTTTAATGCTCTCTGAAATCATATTCATGCTCACTGTGTGTCAGGTAGAGCCCGGCTCCGACGATACATCATCATGCGGTGACACCGACATAATGGCCGTCCCTTCAAACGTGTGACCTTTCCCAGCGAGCGCACCCCAGCGCGACACATCCAGCCACTGCGTTTGGCAGGAACCCCCTCACGTGTCACATACACCGGAGGAAGTCAAAACCCACTTCAAAACTACGGCTGAAATAAAACACTTATTTGTAGACAAAACAGGACGAGTGCACAGGTACGGTAAGCGTCACGTGTATAGCACTCCCCATAGGATTTAACAGAACAGGACACAAACCGATGACCAAATAATCAAGCATTTGGAATATATACAGATATACTCTGGAGGAAAAGCTTTAACTTAATAAATCAAATGTCATGAACCAATTTAGGTCAGAGTTTATCGTCTGTACATTGAATTTAAAGGTGCACGAGATCATTATTGGCTCAAAAACTGCATTTGGTCATTTAGCAGACGCTTTTATCCAAAGCGACTAAACAAAAGAATAATTTACCACGGACTTAAAATGTGGAGTGAAAGATGGAAAAAGTATAAAGGTTTATCTAGTTTAAAATAAACACGATGGCCCGTTTTCACAGACATGGCTTAGTTTAAGCCAGGACTATGCATGAATTACGATATTTATGTCGCTTTTATAAAAATGCCTAAGGATACATTACTGGTGTGTATCTTGACACAAAACAATGTCACTGATATATTTTAAGATATTTCTGGGCAAGTTATATTCAGTTAATACAGGTCACACATTCATTTTAGTCTGGGACTAGCCCTTAGCGTCGTCTGCGAAACTGGAATTATAATTCCCAAATGAAAATACAATTCATATTCACAAATGTATATTTAAATCAGGGCTGGGTGATATATATCTCGATTCACTCTAATTATACATGTCTAAATCGATTCTGAAATCGATTTTATGCACAGCTCTTCCGTGCACTACGGCTCTTTGATCAGTAGGAAGTACTGCTCGATCTAAAACCACTACGAGATCGAGTCTTTATAACGTGTATAAGAAAAAGCAACACTCTTTTTCAAATTACTATAGATCAACTTTATTATCATGAAATTCCTGAAAAGGTTTGAAAACCGCGAAAGAATTTGACCACAGGCATTTCCTGGAACTAATTGTTCTTCTTCTGTTTCCCATATTCAGAGATTCTGCGCAAGAGCAGATTCGGATGTGGCGGCATCTAACCGTAAGTCGTTGAGAAACTGAGAGCAAAAGAATCATACGATATATCGCCCAGCCCTACTTTAAATAAAACATGTTAAACCAATCGAAAAGTCACACGGAGACTTCCATACTACTGAGTGAACTCTATTGATTCAGTGAAATGATCTGACTAACAGTTTGAAAGGATTAAAATCAGACAAACTTACTTAATTTATAATCCTAATACATTACAAAAGATCATTTATATGAAAATAAACCAAATATTTTAAATAAAGTGGGAAAGTGTAAAAGATGCTCATTACTGTATGTGATTCATGAATCTATTCAGTGCAAAATATTTATACATCTCGTGCATGCACACGTTGATGCTCAAAACACATGCCCTTGAAAGGGAAAAATAGATTCATTTACCAATTCAGACCATCTGCTGTTCACACATTACACTCTCATTATGAACCTCACTAAAACTGAATCATTCACCCTTTGCCCTGGTTCACAGGAGGAGAGCGGGTACTCCAGTCTGGAGTGGAGGTGGCTGTCGAAGGGCCACAACAAAGCGTACTCTCATGACAGTGCCTTTAACTTTAAACGGCTCTGTGAAAAAGGTCAAAGGTCAATAGTACCCACTTCCCTGACACTTTTAACCCTTTAATAGACACAGGAGACAGACAAGGAGTACAACGATCACTCCTCTCCAACAGTTCAAGCCCATTGCTATTAAAACAAAAAGGTGTGGATCGGTACAGAACTCCAGCTGAAACATCCTTCATTAGACCGTGATAGCTCATCCAGACCTTACTGATGGTTCTCTATTATCCCAAAATGGAAACGAATGCCATTGGAGTTTGGAACAACTACTGTGCTATTTAAACTGAAATAACCCTCTTTCCTGGCTTGTGATACCTGAGAATGATCTACGCAGCGGAGCAGGAAGGCTCGGTGTACTTGTAATTTAACCATCGAAGCGTGGGATTTTTGAAGCATGATAGATATTTATGCTCAGCCTGCTATGCTGTTATTTAGACCGCACACAAAAGGGCTCAGATGATGTACCGAGCATGTTGTGAGGATGCAGCACCTGTCAATAAAATGTTCGGGGAGCTCCAAGGCTTTGGGCACATCTTTGAAACTGACCTCCACAGAATGGATGTCAAATGTAACCGGGCTTTCACAAGCGGTGCGGTGTGTCCGTCAACCTGAAAGAATAAAAAACAATGCATAAATGTTTTACTCATTTCCATACACTGGAAGATACATTGGGCTAATGTAGGTGAGAATTTATCTCTGGATCGGATCCATACCCCTCATCATGACAAGTATGTCAGAAATGGTGTTGACAGTAATATAACAAACATTAAATTAAACAAACAATTATAATGCAAAAACGTAGTTCATTAGCTTAAAAAACATTTAACGTCAATTTTATAGCCGTGATTTTGAAAACAAAAAGCAGGAGAAACACATCTGGAAAACGAGACCGGCTAGAAAATGAATAGAAATTGCACCTTACAACAGCATTAACAACTTATGAGTCCCATTCATTAGCAGAGCGAGTGTTAATCCATCACTGATAGGGAACCATGAAGGACGTCCTCTTACCGAGCCCTGGCAGGAATAATCACACATTTCAGAAATTAACATTCAGAGGAGCCTCCATGCATCCAGCTACTGAGGAGCTATGAGATAATAAAGGCAACGCAGGTAATAATAAATAGCACCAGGGGCCATAAATACCCCAGCAAGCTCTGGTAAAGACTTGAATGTGACAGTATCATAATGCGGGGTAAATACACGCTGTTTATCTACGTGCTCTGACACTTTCAATACAGCCTTAACAGCAGAAGTGTGTGTGACTGGTGGGGAAAAGGATAAAAATGAACTTCCATTGACATGGATCAAGAGCTACTATAACAAATGCTACAGACAGACTGTATGAGACTATTTATAATGGACAAGCATGTATTGTGAAAATGACAGCGGACTTAAAGCATTAAAAAAAATCTGTGGTTATTGACTAAACATGCATGACGACGACATAGCGACTGTCACCATTGACTTCCATTCAATTCTTCCATATGAGGAAAGTAAAGCGTGAATATGGTTGAACATCTTAATTCGAGAAAAAAAATGATGGATGAAATATTCTCTTTTCATTTTTCTGTCTTTCTAGATAAAAATAGAAATCGATCCATATATGTATTATATGTATGAATCCCTTAACCTGGATAAAAGTGTTCGCCAAATGCAAACATGTAAATGTAAATCAACTATGATCCAATCATTGGTCTATTTATCATATCTTACTGTTGCTTAAAGACTGTGACAAGTAAACGACTTCTCTTTTATCTGTTCATCAGTTTTTTATGAATACGATGTACAGTATGAGCATGGTTTTACAACACTGGTGTGCAACACTGTAAATTCACTCTTGCTTATGTAATTGACGTGGTTTCTTTCATGTTGGTGTCATTACTTGTAGTATAATCAAAATGAAACCTGTGCTGGAAACGGTTAAAGGTCCAGTGTATGAAATTGTTTTTGGCTAGCGTCTAGTAATATAACTATTTATATTTGTAAATAATTTATATTCATATAAATTTGTATTATTATTTAACTGTATAATAATTCTATTAAATAAACGATTTGTTGAATTTTGTTGTATCTTCATTTTTTTAAATAAACAATTTATTGAATGGGTTCTGTATTTGGTCGCATTTAAACAAACCGTACAGTCGATTGACCTCTAACATCAAGGGGTTGAGTGTGGTTTAGAAGTCTAAAATCTAAATATTGGAGAGAAGTTAAGCCAAGTAACGGTTTCTTATCAGAAATAATCTACGGGCACTCTATTGTTTGTGAATGTGTACTGGAAGTTGGGGTCACAAAAGTGCACATGCGCAGTACCGTTTATTTATGTTGTCAAGATGAAACCGTCGATAGGACCTGTGACCCCTAGACTAGCAGGGCATTCAAGTCAAACCAGGAAAGTTGCAGTAAAGGCAAAAGTTTCGTGACAGCACGCGTGTGGCAGCAGTTCTCTCTCCCTGGGCATCTAGGGTCACTAATAAGGAGATGTTTATGCAGAGAGTGTCAGAATCTTGCTGTCTTTTTTCTCCTTCTCTTCTCTTCTCTGTTTTCAATTATTTACAATTTTTGAGGAGAGACGAAGAGAGGAAAAAAAGCAAGAAATAAGTAGTCAAGCTTTTGGACGTTTCCCGATGCCTTACTGCACTTTTCTCAGAAACATCATGCATATTTAAAGTTAATAAAGCCTATTCCTTACCTTTTATCCAGACTTCTTAATGTCGCATGCGAGAGAGCGGGGAGGAACATCAGAGCGCTACTCTGAGGCATCGGCTGTGTCCTCAGGTTCAGTTCTAGTGTGACGGGCCAGAGCTCGTCGCTGTGGAAACCGTACGACACCATTATCACACTAATGACATGAAAACATCATCAGATAACACAGAACATATGAATCTAGAGATGATTTTTGGCTCTGAATGGACCGGGCAGCAAGCAGGGAGTTTTTAAGTGCCCATATATTTTGGGTTTGTTGTGGTTTCATAAAAGTAATTATTAAAAAGCAGAGCAAACAAGGAAAACACATTAACGGTAAAACAAATTGTTCAGGACCAAACATCAAATCGTTGCTGTCCTTATGAAACCACATATGTCCAAATTCATTGCTATTCAGGAAACGAAAAAAACACTACTTTTTAAAAGAATAAATACTCTGTTATCCAAGTTAACAAGCCCTCTTTAATTCGTTTTATTGGTTAGATATTTGCAAAACCCAGAGACAAACAAAGGGTGACTAATAATAATTATTTATGGCATAATAAAAATGTATATACATGATAAATCATGTAGCAACAAATATTTTTGTACACAAAAATTCTAAATATTGTAAATGAATAGTTTTAAAGTGAGTCAATTTCTAAAACATATCAACTCCAGATTTAGTTTTACTGCAAACCTTATAGTTTAAGTTTTCCCTCCGACATTGCCTACCGGATTCTCACAGTCTAACGGCACCGTTTCTATGAATGAATCGTCTTTGACCCTTCAGTGAATCGTCTTTGACCCTTCAGTGCTAGCTGGCTGCGATACGCACAAGGCAAACACGTCCGCTAAACAAAAGGCAGAGGTGGATTTGGTAGGGAGTCTGACTGTGATGGTCATAAATCAGGGCCGACACAGCAGGATTCCGACAGACCGCTACGGCTTTATCTGGGGAGCGGCTTTCATCATCCCCGGCCCCTGTTTATGCATATCCACTGGATAGCCCACCTCCACGGCATCCAAATCTCGGGCTCAAGGCCTCTCCAAACCTGCAGCCTTCCCAGAGATCCCTGCCTTGCCCTGCTTAATTGATTCTGCTGGGGTGTCAAAAAAGCAAAAAAAGAAGAAACACATACTTCATCATTTATTTAGACAGCCTTTGATATGAGTGATATTTAAAAAGATTTAATCTCACGAGTGGCTTTAAATTTTCATGAGCAACTATTTGAAAGAAACAAGTTTGGGGGTTTCAATTCTTTTTAGACGCTAACAGTTTGAATGAGGAGAGCTTAAAAAGTGACCGTGGCAAAAAACTTTTAAGTCAACATAAAACAGTAGTTTTTACTACTAAAACTGACCTCAAAATGAAACTGAATATTCAACTAGAAACAAATATAAGACTGGGAAATTGTTTTATCATGTAAAGTGGTCTCGGTATGACGGGGTGTTAGAGGGAAGAGAAAAAAAAAGAGGGCTCGATGACCTCAACGGTTTCGTTAACAGTTAATATTAAAAAAAAGAAAACGTTATTGTTTATCAGTTATTCTATCAGTTAAGCTCTTGAACTCAATAGAGGATTAAGGTCTGATTACAGGGCACAGATTTCTACGTTATCAGATAGACCTGCAGTCTGGTATCACTCCTTTAATCGCCAGCGCATCTCTAAAATAAAAACGGAGAAAGGAGGATGCGCGGGGACGGTTGCGCGACATGCAGGCAGAGCCGAGGAGAACGAGCATCAGCCCCCAGCATATTCATAAATCAGCTCCTTCAGAAGCTGTCAGACACTCCATAATGAGGGTTATTATTCAGCTCGGGTGTCAAAGTTACTATCAAAGGACCGTCTCTGCAAGGCCCTCTCACTCTGCACCTTGTTAAATAAACAGCGGCGTACACAAAATGGCAAACAAGACGCGGGTCAACCTGATACAGAGCGGGGTCACACGGCCCTCTGGAGTAAATTACCCTGCGGGAACAGGCGGCTGGGGAGATGGATGATGTCCGCCCTTTCGGAAAGATTAATGGAGAGAGGACAACAAAAAGGAAGTGATGTTGGAGAAGGATGGAGAATGTGAGGAGACGGTGCCAAATATTTCAAGTTTGTGTTCTTAAAAAAAAAACTAAGGAGATTTAAGGAACTAAGGCCCAAACTGAAATATTAGCGCAAGTTAACTGGTTCTTGTTTGTATTCAAGTTTAACCAAGCTGGATTTCACACACTAGAAAATGGTTTTGATAAAACGATCCATTAACCTTACAACTGAAACCTCATATCAAAAAAGACTGCCCGCCTATGTGCCGCATATTCAGTCATATAAAATAAGTTAAATGAATAATGACGAAGCTATCAAAATTGCAAGGCACCTACGACCGACAGCAAAATTCCCCACGTCGCTTGACCTGTCATTGATAACAGTCTAATATTAAGCCTCTCCGACTATATGCTTTAAAAAATTCATCCTCTTTATTACTTGGCTAATATCAGACAGTGGCCGCAGAGCTGAGGGTAGTATTAATTTTGAATACTTGAAGGGGGCAGAGGAGACGAGAGGGCGAGAACTGAGCTGTATGGCAAATGAAAGCACTAATCTCTGTTTAACATGAACAAGGACTCCACACATCCAGAGAGGCTCAGACAGACCCGCCACAAGATTACAGCTCTCCGTGTTATGCCTGCACAGAAATACTAATGATGAAATATTAAACACGAGCTTCTTATTTCATTGCATTTTCATGAACAATAATCTACTGGTTACTTGCTATGAAATAGCTTCATGAAATCATGTAGTTTTAACGTTATGTTTTTATTGTGTTTTATTGCGTTAGTAATGTGAGTTTTTTGTAGTTATTAATACTTAATCAAAACAATTTAATTGCAGTCTTATTGCTATTAACTTGGAACCAAAAAACATCATTTTTGACAATTTGAAAATCTGTTTTTGCAAATTTCATGAACCTCCTATTTCTTTTTTTCAACAATAAATTTATAAAACTATTTTAATGTTCAGTCTGCCAATTACATTATTATTAAAAAGCAGCATAGTTTCTTAACACCTTTGCACTTTTCACTTAACAATGAAGTTGTATTTGTTAACGTTGCATGAGGTAACATGAACTAACAATGAACAATACTTCTAAAGCATTAATTCATCTTAGCTCATGTTAATTTTAGCATTTACTAATGCATTTTTAAATCAAAAGTTATATCTGTTAACATTAGTTGATGCACAGTAAACTAATATGAACAATTGTACTGGCCTTAACAAAGATAACAAATGCTGAAAAACTTTGTTGCTCATTATTATTTAAATTAAACTTAAGTAGTTAATAATTGTAACAAATACTTGTTAAATGCATGATTAAATAGTTAAATGTACTGAAACGCGATTCATTTTTCTCAAATTTGTTTGAAAGTAAAGAAAAAAGAAAACACAATCTCAAAACAGAAAAAGAACTCTAATGCTAAAACCAAACTCTTCCTACATTTCAAGAGGTTTTATAATATTTAGATGGATTCCTGGGTGGTAAAATCAATTAACTCTCACATGGAGTAAATGAGAGGAAAGCACTGATAGTTGCAGGCAATTTCTCAAATTGTCATAATTACCAGAGCCAGAAGGGTCACCATCACAGAGTCCATTTAAAGGACAAAAAGATCTCCCCCAGAGGAGGAGGAAGGGCATCTCTCTTCTGTTTAAAGAGGAGAGCAACTCCAAACAGCGAGACGTCGTCATTGATTTTCATCTCACCTTCCTGAAGGCAACAGATTCATCTTTTACATCTGTGAGATTTAGACAGGCCTTCACGCTGTGCGAAGTCACCCTAGAAAAATCACCGCCGCGCCCGATACCAATTAATGATATTGTCATTTCGTGGTAGGGCACCGCATGTTTGTCAAAGCGTCTATGAGCATCTCTGGGACGGTAATTTGGGCCATCTGTTCTGGTAGAGAGCTGAGATATGTGATGCGTTTAAGCTCAATAATGTGTCATATGACTGGTGGGGCCGTGTCGGGCCGACATGAAGAGAACATATGTTGTCTTGAAGCCCGCGGGCTGACGTTGAAGATGAGAAAAGACAGTACTTCAAGGCAAATTCCGTCCCTGAAGAAAGTCTGCCACAACCTATATGGTTCAGTGTATTGACAAATCTCCTGTGGATGATATAGACAGAGGTTTACGCCGCTCTCTTTCTGTCCCCGTCGCTCTGATGGGAAGGACTCAAGTCTTCAAAACACGACACGGTCTTAGTGCAGCTTGGGGAAAAAATCATATGATGCCTGGCCCGCTGTGTCTTGCAAGACGCCAAAGGTGGAGATGCCGTAGCATTCTTAACCGAAATAAATAGCCGACATGTGATAACCCATCACCGCATCTACATTTGATCCGGTTTAACATTGGGTGCTTGTTTATTAAGCAAGAGATGCCGAGGTTTAATTGCAGTGTTGAGGTGAGACCCGTCCGCGTTCTCATTCGACAAGAGTTTGGCCCGAAGATGGATGATGCGGAGATAGACTTCTGCCATTGGAGACTTTCGAAACAAACCACAGCCTCCAGTGATGAATGACGACCCCGAAGCTCTGTTTTCCCACTGGAAACCATCCTGTACAAAGGCAGAAAAGATGACAGCCCAGAAGAGAAGACGGCTTGGCTTCCCAACCCCTCATCCAGGGTAAACAGGATCAGCTTGTAGACGTTCCACTGATGATAGCGGCAGAAGTCGCCTGCGTTGTTTTTCGCCATCGGTGTCAAAACATCTCAACGGACAGGCAAGAGGGAAAAGGAACGGCGTGGCTTTTAGGGGATGTGGGGTGGGAAGAAAGAAGAAAAATAACAAGTGGCACGTCTGCAAATTAGCTTTGACTGCTCAACAAGGAGCGCGTGTTGACAGGGGAGAGAACTGATCTGATTTGCTGACACCGGCAAAGGAAAAGAGAGACAAAACAAATCTAATCATCCCTTCCCATCAAGAGGAAATCGCTGCCTTCTTCTTTCCACAAAGACCCCCCTGGCTTAAATCAATTTCTAACAAACTTGATTCCGAGGCGGTAACGGGGAGAATCAACAGTAGCTTTCAATTTAATTCAGTGGCGCGCTCTGGGAGCGAGCGACTTTCATCCATCACCATCATGAGCTGTAACTCTAAACACGCATACACAAAAGCCCGGCGGAGGAAAACTCCTGTAAATACATTTCAAACACTCAGTCGAGTGACACGCAGGCTGAAGCGACTTTTACAACAGGGGGCGTGTCACTTGAAGATTTAACAAAACTTAAACATAACAAGATGACTGGCAGATAACAAAGTTGTGATTTGCTTGGAAAACAAAGAGTAAACAACTCTAAAAATGACATATTGACCAATATCTTAAATAGACAACTACAACAACAAGAACGGCCAGAAACACGCTACATTCAAGTGTGTAAACAACGTACGTACCATCCGGCATGGCTTCAGCAGTAAACACAGCAAAGATACCCTAAAGATACCTGTTATTATTCAGCTAGCTAGTTAAAAACATGCCGACGGTGTCTAACCTCAACTACCTTGCTCAGCAAGATCTCTACGAACCGTTCATC
This sequence comes from Triplophysa siluroides, assembly GCA_006030095.1. NCBI lineage: Eukaryota > Metazoa > Chordata > Actinopteri > Cypriniformes > Nemacheilidae > Triplophysa > Triplophysa siluroides. The sequence goes on from VCII01000066.1 coordinate 549,802, forward strand.
CGCCACGACACCAGTTTACCTGACAGATCAAAATGGTGTCAGAAGCAGATGGTGAAAAGCTACGTTAGACATGAAAAGCCATGTTACACATGAAAAGCTACGTTACGCATACTTGCGTTGCGTTACGAATTGCGCTCTGGCACATTTCAGAACACAACGCACATGAAATCGAGCTTACGTAGCTTTTAGCGTCTGCGTTATAGAGTGCGTTCGAGGCCTAAGACAGGCAGCTTGCACAGGGAACATGCCTCGGTTGCAAATGATGATTTGCAGGAAGAAGCAAAGACCGTTCCCACTCCTACTTCACTCTGGCCACATCCACCCCCCGCCGCCACTTCCTGTCATTAAGCCTCTCACTGCCTGTCCTTACAATAATCCCAGCAGTTTTTGTCAATCCACTAATAATTCAATTTAGCAGGCCCGGCGCAGAGCCCCGCCATTAGTTTTGAGGACGTGATTTAAGATTGATGACTTGTGCCCCTTGGGAGTCTGTTTCATGAGGTGCTGGGGGGTGGCGCCGTTGGCCAAGGTGCGGAGGGAGAACAGGCATGGGAGTGGAGCGAATTAAACTTTGGAATTGATTTTCTTAAAATTCGAGTTGACTAATGTGACAAGTCGCAGCTGCGAACGGCGGAGCGCCGGGTTAAAAAACCCGCGGCCTGTCTCCTCCAGGCTTCTCACAGTGACACGGCAGCACGCGGGAGAGCGATTGTGTGTTACGGGCCCCACACACACACGCATGCAAACATATGCTGGCGCTCGGCCGTCAACCTGCTGTCACAGACACAAATTACAGGCAGGAGAGAGAGAGACAGATAGAGGGAAGGCAAAGGAAGAGAGACAGACCTCACATCACCACAGCTTCAGACTCGCAAGTACTGCACAGTGCTGACAAGGAATGGGTCACTGCTGTGACATTGTTGAATAATTCACGAAAAGAAAGAAGGAGAGAGAGAGGGGGGAAGAGAGATGGAGTAGATAAGTCAATGAAAAAGTATAGAACATGTTTGGGTGGATACTCTCGGCTTGTCGTAACACTCTGCTGTGCCATCAAAAGCAACATATTGCAGTGTCTACGAGTTACATCACTGCAATACACGACTTCTGTTCTGGTAGGGCACATCTGCATCCATCTAGTCGTCTGAGCAGCACCATCACGTCAATTTGATCTTCACAGATAATTCTGAAACAAAAGTGAACATAAAATCGAAACGTTAAATACGCTTGAAACCTATAAGCTTCACTTCTAAAACAACTTTTCTTTGTGGCTAATGTCACTACAAACAACTTAGCTACACGGTGTAACGCCCACTTCTTAATGATCCAACCCTGAATTCTTCAGGGAAATATCCTGGATCACCAGAAGATACGTCAGATCACTTCCAAGCTAAGCAAATGCGCTGGGAAGCTGTTCAGCGTTAAACTGCGGTCTAGAGATTACAGCCGAAACGTGGCACATTTTGTCTTCGAATTACCACCGACTAGACCAAACAGACTGAATTATTTTCTTCATTAACAGCAGCGTGATTCTAATTCCCCGGCCAGCGCGAGTCACCAAGCGCTTCCGCTCGATTCAATGGCGCGATCCAGAAACGACTTCGAGAAACGGTAAGCAAACAGAACCGAACGACGCGGCCCCTGATGAGCGAACGCTGGAATTGGTTTCACGCTCGAACGCGGCCTTTAAGACAAAGTACCTCCGGAGATAATTATAGTGTCAAGCATCCGCCAGGCCGGCCGCTGACGATTGGCCAATATTTAGCTTTAATTAAATCAAAGCAGAAATGTAATTTCTCCTGAGTGATCTTTAAACAGAGTGTCGACTTTAGAAAAACACAACATGAGTCTTAACACTTCTCCGGCGACGCTCTTTGTCTGCAACTGATGAAGTTTGGCTGGCATGTGTGCGTGAACGTTGCCGACTGATGGAATAATGAACTTTATGAGGTGTTGATTCACTGAGCAGTATGAGATTCAACATCACTACATCGGCACACGCTAGTGCTCAGGTCTGCCTTATGCAGAATGTAAGAATTGTATTTAACAAACAAGGGAGACCATAAAAACTGGGTTTTCGAACCCCAAAGAAGCGCAAGGTATTCCACAGGCTTCGCTTCTTAATATCGTGTGTTACCTCATCAAGCAATTTGTGAAAGTTGAAGCTGGTTTATCCGGAGTGGCAATGCTGGGTCTTAACATCATTGTGCCATTAGGAAGGATGTGCACGGCATGCTGGGAAACCAAAGAACACCCAGGACCTGCAAGGCACAAAAGGACGCAAACAGTCAAAGACGCTCGAGGAAAAAACACATGTTAAGAACCAAAGGGGGTCAAATTAAAATCAGCAAAAATACTATTATCATTTTTAGATATTAAAGCCATTTTTCGTGAAGATTCTGCAATGTGTACATTAGGCAGAAGTGTATTTGTGCCGTTTCAAAGCAAAACAACCCATAACGCAAATATCTTGATTTGTGAGAAGTATCCTAAAATCGACATCCTCCACAAAACACTCGCCAGAGACGAGAAATATTTAAAACCTATTACTTTCTGTGCCTGATCGTCCAGCCGTACTATTGATTTCATTTGCTGGCATCCAACAGAAAGGGGTATACTCTTTCCTGCCTGATGTTTGGGAATATGGGAATGTTTGGCTATAATCATAGTGTGGACTATTGATCTTGCTATTTTAATATGTTGTGTGAGCAGCTCTGTTTGACTGCCTTTTTTCATTAGCCAAAGGCTCTCTCTGCCTGTGCTGTGTCTTCAAGCCGGGGAATTAAAACTGCCTTTCTCTCTGTTTGGACTGTCGGATGAAGGCAGGCGAGAAAGGTCAATACAAAATTAATATGGGCATTAATATTCTTAATGCAAACCCGACGCGCAAAGTCTTAGTTTTGACTGAGGTCCGCACAAAGTTAGATATGATTCTCCCGAGGTGGCCCCGGGCGCTGAACACCTGCCGGCGTGGGGCGCGCATTAATTGCCACTGTCTTGCGCACATCATAAACTCACGGCTGATGCTGATCAGAGCGGTTCAACGTCGACTGTGAATCTCCTTCATTTTAATTGATTGTAAAACAGCGGGGAAAAAAGTGCTTCAGCAGCGAAAACATTTGGAGGTTGCTTCTGTGTTAAGAGATTTAATTACATTTATGATATGAGGTGGGATTTGACTATGCAAATGCCTTTTAACTGAATGTGTTGAATGTAAACAGGCGGGCCGATCGGCACCCGGGAAGAGACGAAACGAGACCCTACACAAATGCCAAAGCTGTACTATAGAGCAAAAACCCCACGCATGCTTGTAGATATAATGGACAAGAAAATGATACATTAAACATCATGTGTGCACCGTAATGCCATTGTAATTAATGCACAGCAGATAGACAGACAAATAAAACATACTGCTTGACACAAAAAACATTTACCTTGACTTTTCTCTTGTAGTTCTCACACATCACGTTTCATCTCATGCATGCTCTTCACTGACACCTTTGTAGTTTCCTTGGCAACCAAGTACGCTTCTAGAAACAAAAAACATTTTAGGGGCAAAACTTATGTTTGACTTTCAAAAAAAGGTAAGAAGACCACAAAAGACGGTGTCTACGCGGACACGACAAATGAGAAATCATTTAAAATGTTGTCCACACTGGATACAGTGCGACGCGACACTACAAACCCATTGAGGACAAGCCGTTTGTCGTGTCGTGATGCGGCCGGTGGAGACACAGTGTAACGTTACATGCATTTAGAAATAGAAAGCAAAAAACATCACACGGCCATCTTCTTTCATCAACATGACGACACAATAAACCTAGCACTATGCTTTCTATACTCTTATATTTAAAAAACTGAGTCCAGTTTTCGACGCGTTTGTTCATTTTGCTGATGTTATTGCTTCCTCTGTTCACCTCATTTTGCAACTTTGACGGTTCGCTAGATGACTAAATGTATATCAAAAAGAAAAGTGTCAATCGACCAAACCCTACACCAAAACATCGCCCTATCAGATGTGCAGAAAAGAAAACATGTAGTGCTTTTGTATGGCAGCTTTGCACTTTACTAATGTAATGAAATAAAAAAAAGCTTTAGTCTCAGTTGTTAGTCTGATGCCATGAGAAGTTGCTAGCAGACAAGAGAACACAGTTAATGTGTTTTCGTATGTGTTGTGTTTGGCCGGTGGTAAACCGATTGCTTGTCTGGAGAATTCCCATCTGCGTTCAGTAGATGTACCTGCTGTTATTTATGAGCGCTCTTGTTAAGGCGTGCACACAGATGCTGGTAATTAATCCAGCCAGCAATTACATATTGTTCCAATTCACAATTGTGTGTAATTAACTTCAGTCCTCCTCTCAGAGCCGACGGCCTCCTCTTCACGTTAGATTTCTAATCTCCATCCTAAAGCAAAGAGTCATTTCATGTTTTTTGTGTCTGTTTTTGATCAGCTGCTTTGAAACACAGATTAGTTCATTGATTGTTTCAACGGCATGTTATGGAGATCAGATCATGCTACAAGTGAAGAAGTTTGTATTACAGTATCTTTAGACATCAAAATACTGGTAGAGAGGAGGTGAACTTCCAAACTTACGACTCCCAAATATCTGAATTATACATACAAGTTGATTCATGTTAAAATGCCTTCTTTAACCTCTCCTTTCTTATCCCATCATCTATGTTCTTTTTTAGTGCATTAACACTTAATACGTTGTGTAGTATGTGCAAAACCCGAGTATCGAACCCATGATCTTGGTAACCCATAACCTAGCGCCACGCTTCACTAATTGAGCTTCAGGAAAGCTATGTGGTATAAAAATGATACAAATTGATTTTGAAGTATAATAGAGGTAAGATAGCGAGAGAGCCTGAGATTATGTGTCTATCCTGCACTAAAAAAGTGTTTCTAAGTCTTCAGGGCACAACTTTAGCCTTTGAGTAACTCTATGGCTGCCCTCCATAAGACCTCCCTTTGCTTAGCGTTTATGGGTGTGGTTAAGGGCTTTCCTGAGTACAGACCCGTGAAGTAAAGCTCAATTTATGTTGCTTACGAGCAAATCTCGGGCTTTGAGCGGACCACCCCTCTCCCCGGCTCCGCTGGGCCGTTCCGGCATATCCTTCAGCGCGGTGACGCATCACGGGGTTCGCCTTGACCTTCTCCCCATTTCCAGCCATCAATCTGAGTCCGGGCTGACTTTTTCCATCGTAGATAGGCACATCTTTTTATTCTAAATCCGCTCTCATTACGGCTGCTCTCAGGCGGTCAGCGAGAGGATTTCAGCTGAAAAGTTGGGAAGGTAATTGAGCGGATCCTCCGAGCGGAGAGAAGGCTGCCTGCCCGGCTCCTATTTGCCTAGATCCAGGATGTAGTGACCATGGCCGGGCTGTCGGCCGGACTTCATCTGAGCGTTCATGTCTGGGCATCGGGTCGGCCTCTCATTATCAGCCGGCAGAACTGTCAAAAATGGAAGAAAAACAAGGTTGTAATGTAATCTGGTCACTGGACTTTTTCCGCCTCGCTCTGCCCTTCTGCTCTTTCTAGTCATGTCTGATTGACTCGCACGGAGAGGAGGACGGGCGGATTGCATAATACGATATTGATCTTCACCCGCGGGCGATTTCCACCCAACGCCATTAGCGCCGATTACCGCGTAGACAAGACAAACAATCTGAAATTAGGCAGGAAATAAAAGGAGCAATAAATTAATTCGCTTTGCAAACCTCAGAACATCTGTTAACTAGTTAGGCTTGGTTAATAAGCAAAATAATTAGGCTTCCATCTTGTTTGATTCCCTTTTGCTTCTCTTTCCGTATTCATATCTGGAGAGCAAGGAGCGTCGCGCTACCCTCAGGCAGAGGAAGCAATAATATGAGCCCAGGAGAGTCATTCGCAGGCGGGGAGAGAGATGTCTACCAGAGGAGGTTCCCCGGATCTCCACCTGGGCGTCTGGGAGGCTAAACGGCGCACATATCGCTTATTAAACCATCTGCCTCATGCTAATTAGATTATCGCAGATAAAGAGAAGGAGTTTTCTTTGCACGTTTTAATGAGATAATGTGTCAGCTGATTGCGCGGGGAAGATGGATGTAATTCGGGCGGCGGGCGCCGGAATTCAGGTAAAGGTACGCCGAGGAACAGATGCGGCTTTGAGGGTGATTAATCGTGTGTATCGAAAAAAAACATCTTGCCTACATAAGGGGAACGAAAATAAAAACAGCACCTTACCATTAGAAAAGAGCAAAGATGCTAAAAAGTGCTTTTACAGTTCAGGCGGAGTTGAAATGGCGAATTTCAGCCACCTTTATGTCCCCGGGGTCGGTTTCTATTCAAACTATTAAGACTTCTTCCGTTAAATGTTCAGATGACATTAAAAAAATAAATACAGCTGTAAATGTACTCTTACGCAAGACCCTCAAGAAGGCCTGTATCGATTCAGTACCGTGCACTGTTAACAGAATCGACATAGCCGATACTGCACCTGGCCTAACAAGCACCTGCTTTCCCTTTTTGGAATACGTTGATAAATTTCAGCTTTGGTGGTGGGTGGGAGCTTGAGAGCTCTACTAACTAATGAAGAAGAGGCTATCGATTAGGTCCGTCACAAGAGAAGGACATTAAAGTACACATTCAATAAGGAACTTCATTTCCCGTCCGGCTAGTGTAAAGGTTAAGTGCTAAGGAATATTAGCAGGATCAATACGCGACTGCAACTTCAGATATAGCGCGCGGCCTTCTAACCCGTCCAGCTGATGACCTGACAACTCCAGCTCTTCACCCAAGGAAAAAACTCGAAAGCCTCTCCTTATAACAACACGCGTCATCTCGCAGACTCGCCGGTTTCATGCTCGCCGGTGGTTAGCGGCATCCCGTAATGAAGCTATAGCTGTCATCAGCGGTGTAAACTGGAGCTTATTAAAATTTAATAACCGTCACTTTGCCTCTGTTCACTATAAATAACAAACTCAATTTCCCCCGTTATGGCAAGAGAGGCTCTTTAAGCAAGACAAATGAATGGTTTGCAGCACAGACTAACAACATTAACTGGCTAATTAAACAACAATAGAGGATGCCGCTGCTTCTCGCAATAATTATGCCATGTAGTTTAATGAAAAGGTTAACCGTGCATGAGGAATACGATGTCTTTGTCTCTGTGCCAGACCAGTCGGAGAAAAGCATTTTCTTGATTTGCTCACTAAACAAGGCGAATTCAATTTGTAGCTCTCTGTTTTCTCTTTGTGTTTTCAACATAGAAAGCTGTCAGCGTCACTTTTAATGAGGTGTACTTCAATATACTCCTTAATGAGCCGTTCCTAATTCTTATTTTGATATTTTCAGGTTTAATGTGTCCAGCTGGTAATGTTTATGTGGGAATTGTGATCACAAAGCTGGGGTTACACAGAGGTTGTGATATAGCGCTCATGCCGGAGGTGCAGGTTTGAATCCGACTTGCGTTTGGTCTCCGTTCCATCCTACGTCCCTCTTCGTCTATTTTCCTCATCAATAACGAAGAACCTAAAAATATCAAAAAGAACAAGAATTGTCATTAGTAACTGCCACGTATGCTTGGATACAAACTCTTGTGGAATTCTTATTAAAAAGTATTTTATGTTAATATATACAATATCTTTTATTTAACATTTGGCAATCTATGAATAAGATTAAAACATTTTACATTCAAAATTGTATAAAGAAACGAAATGGATAAATCTCAGTCCATCTGTTCATCACCATTTTGAAAATGCTGCTCGTCATCGCAAGGTTAAGAAAATGTCCCAGGATTCCGTTAAAATCATTAAAGGGTGGTTTCCTGTACAGCAAGGTTAGTTTAGTTTACTAAAATTAAAACTTTGAAATCGTCTATGTTCATTAAAATCAAATCAAATATTGACCTAAAAATAATTGGAAAAACTTAACTTAAGGAAAATTTGAAATGTTGCCTCAAAAAGTTTAAAGCACTAAAATTATAATAATAAAAATAAAATAAAAAAATAGAAATAGAAATAGAAATCACTTAATATTATATAGCAACATTAAAAGAAATGACAAAAGCATATACCAAAATTGCTAAAACTTAACTAAAATTAACATAAAAACTAAAGATCTAAAAATAAAAGCTCATTTAAAATATGAATACTAAAATCAAAACTATAATAACTCTGCTGTACAGGGCTTAAAGAAGTAGTTCACCTTCAAAATGAAAATTCTGTCATCATTTACACACCCTCTTGTCATTTTAAACCCGTATGACTTTCTTTCTTCCGCAGAACACAAAAGAAGATATTTCGAAGAATGTTTTTAACAGACCCCCATTCAATTGCATTGGTTACAATTCAAAAAGTCATTTTGAAGGTGAACTACTCCTTTAAGACGAGTCCTAGACTAAATGAATTGTTGGAGTTGTCTAAACTGAAAAGAGCTCCCATCAACATAAGTACGATATTTCATGAGGCATGTTTGTAAAAACAACTTAAACATCATAATTTAACTAAGGCCTGGTACTGAGTAAACCTAATCCCTATCCGGGAAAGTGCATCCGCCACCTCTTTCTGCTTTAGCCCAAATGTTGACTGTACTATTATACAGATAAACTTCAGAATGACCTCCTAGGACTGGTCATGTGATTTTCTCTCCAATACTGGCCTGTTCTCACTGAAACCTCTGAAAATGTAATTACAGCGCCTGCTGAGAGGTATGGATGGCCGTTTCCCTCAGCCACATTTCCATAAGCTAAGCCTTTAAATATTCAATTAATTGATCATGTAAATGCCCTTGAGATGCAGACTTTAAGCTGGTAAATCACTGCTGGGCCCTCTTCACCACTGAATGCAACACTACTGAGAGTCAAAAGCTCTTCTACAACCTCAGAGTCACGGCACAGGAGACTCTTCTGAAGATGATGTGTTCCCTACAGCTACAAAACAATCGGTCTTTAACATCTGTATTCAAACATATCCAAGCACAGAGTCCAAAAAGTGGCAGTAAATGAATAGAGGAATGAAACCAAAGGTCAAACTTGAACCTACTTCACCCATAGGAGTGCCATAGCTCAACATGTCACAGCCAATCATGTCCTGGAAAAGCACAACATTAAATAAATGAATAAAGTCAATAATTTGTCATGTACATCACTGATTTGTTTATCATTCCTATACAAAAACATTGCAAACTGCACATGTCCCACACATCATAGTCTGTTTATTAATTGAACTAAAAAGCCTCCGGAGGAGTCAAAAACAACCAGGGGATCAATAATGTATCGCTGCGCATTGTGCACAAGTTAATTATTCAGTAAACGAACTGACGTACAAGTCCATTAGAGATTTAAACATGAAATTATTGCCGAGAAGAGCGACTAGGTTTTTTCCACTGCTTACGAGCTTCAAGAATTTATGACGGAAAAATATTTATCTCGTTTGAAAGCAAAGGATGCAAATCGCAAAGGATGCAAATCTCCAATGATGAACCATAATGGATGTCTTTTTTTTTTAAATAAATGCGAAACGTTCCCACTGCAGACGTTTGAGAGCTTTTGTCATGAATTTGTGATGAACTGTTGGATGACAAATAGGAAAACATGAATATTGTAGACATTTACAGTGTTTTACTTACGAGTTGACACATTTAATATGCCTGCTAAAAGCTAACAGGTTTAAATGACTTTTCCTCTAGCTGTTTGTTTGGAGACATCTATTTTCTACGCAGGAGCGGTTTAAAAAAAATGAAGATCGTAAAATTGATGCAAAAATCTCTTTATTTTTATTAATTGTGGACGTGCACAAACTCTGACAAAATTTCCACCGTTTGAAAAACAAATAACATCACAAGCAAGTGTTATAGACCACTTCCCAAGATGTAAACACTGGTTCAGAGGCACTTCTGGTTTCATTTTTATTTATACATTTTTTTTATCTTAAAAACACATTTTGATTCGGTTATAACTGTTCTGACATTTGTGCAATGTTAAAAGACCAAAACAAGTTCTTTTATGTCTGTGTCATCCAAAGTGGTCTATACTGTAAAAAAGATTTTTCAATCGTAGCCTCTTTGCGCCTGGATTTGATGCGCAGATGCATCGAAACGCAAGGTGCGAAAGCATTCTCAAGAATAAAAGGAAGCCGCTCTAGAATAACCAGATACAAATGTGTGTTAATGCCAGACATAAAAGGAGCCTCGAGATCTTACTATAGAGCCCTAAAGATATTCACCGCATGCCAGAAATCTGTAAGGTCTGCATTTGTTCATTACTAGTAAACGCCGCAGCCTTTGATCGCGGGTTAGCTGTGTATACATTAATGATTTATTTTCCATATACCCCTGGAGGTATTCTCACGCCCTTTCTTTCCACGGGCTCATCTATCCGCCGAACGTGTCGCCTCGTTACGCAAACTGACAGGAGTCAGAAAAAAGCGGAGACGGTAAACAGCTACACGACTGCGCGCCCGAACGTTGCTTTCAGAAGATCACAGGGCCGAAATTGCACCTGACGTTTCAAAAGAGGAAAAAGTTGCGCTCGGCTGACAGAATCACTCCCGTAGCTCTCTCAGGGGTGTTGCTTTATTAATGAGCAGCACACATAAAAAGCAACCGTATGACTGAGGGTGTCACTCATCAAAAACTTCAGCTCCTCGCGTGAGAGGAACGACAATCGCTGATTGCCCGGTCTTTCAGATGACCAGGCCTTCGAGCTTTGAGAAACGGTATGAATATTGTATGCGAAGTGAAGTTATCTTACGGCTGTAGGGTTGAGGATGGATATTGAGAGGAAGGCTTTCCCTCAAAGCCGACTGTGGATACAAGTGTGTGTGCGTATGTGTTTTGTGTGTGCACGTGCAGAAAAAAGCAGAAGATGCTCGAGCGAGTGACACTTTTTTTCCTAACCAAGATCTGTTATTTTATTCTGCTTAAGAAACATGCCAACATCTGGATTTTATTTTTCGCCTTTGCTCTCGAGATAGCAAGCAACAATACTCATTTCCGTTTCTAGCGAAAAGAAGAGAAAATATATATCCCAAAACAGTATGATTCTCTGCGTTTAATTGCCGGTATAATCAAAGAGCTGTAGCACAACAGAAGTTTTGGTGTGCATGGCAGAGGCGGCCGCTCAACACATAGCTGTGGGGCTAATGGGGGGAGTCTGGCAGGGACAGGTTTGATGTGGAGCTGTCACTGATGGAGAAGCTAGCTGAGCATGTCCAAAACACCAAACACAGACCTCTGCTCCTCCTCTGCTCCAAAAAACAGAATACAGGAACACAGTTGTTTGAATAATAAATACTTGTGGCACTCGAGTGGCAGGGTGCCTGCAGAGACGCGCGCCCAGAAAACGATGTTGATGTGTAGGGAAAGCCGGGGCCGACATATGTTGCCATGAATAAGGTATACCAGAGACATCAATGCGGCTTCCGGATTTTCAGGTGCAGGAGTTTCTCTCCGGCGTGAAATGACATGCTGAGAAGGAATAAACTTTTGGAGAAAAGCAGCGCCCTGAGAAAACGTGGCACAACTCATTTCCCGAGTTGCTGACCAAGTCTGGGCAACTTTTTCGTACTGTTGGTTTATTTGGCGGATGGTCTATTATCAGCTGTCTCGCACTCTGCTGGAAAATGTGGGCTTGTGATGGTCTCTAGCTCTAGACCCAATTGGTCATTAGCTGGTCTGAGAAAAAGTTAATAAATCGTCTTGGCTAAAGATAATGGTGAGCCGATGGACTGCTATGCTGTGTTCCCACCAGACGCGAATGAAGCGTTTAGCGCGAGTGATTTACATGTTAAGTCAATGCAAAGACGCGATAGACATCCCACGGCACGATTCGCGCAAGTGACGCAGCGCAAATTGAGCGTTTCGGCCATTTTGACGCGTTAACCAATCAGGAGCTTGCTCTAGTAGTGACGTGATTATGATGTAGCGAGCGGAGGCAGAAATCCGAAACAACAATGGAGGACAAAATAATCGTCGCTGTATGAGGATACCCGGAGCTGTACGAGAACATTATTATGCACATTATTCCGAGAACAGAAATGTTCTCTTTGCTTGATTTAATTCAAATTAAATTTGCCAAAAAGATTATGACAATAATATCAAATCTCAATATGCTTACCTCTTGGATAGGTCAATACGCACATCTGAGGCGTAATCCTCCAGAATCAACCTCTCTTCGACATGGTCTTGCTCATATCCTGGTATACCCCCCCCTTAATTCTGGAAGAAAAAAAAACATAAAAAAAGTAATAGGTTGCAAAATTTCTGCCAAGGAGTTTGTTTTAAGTTACAACCGTCCAGTTAAAACTGGGGACTTCACTCATTCTCAGCTCCAGGTCAAAAGATCATCTCTGTTCGTTTAGTAAAAAACTATACTGTACTCACACAAGTACGGGTGGCAGAATATTTCATCCGCTGTGGGACATCTGTTCTGAGATATCCCTGGGAACTGGGCCATTTTAGCAGTTGATGCGTCCATCCTTTGGTGATATTTAATACGCGGTTACACCGCGGGCCGAACATGACAGAAAATCATTAGCCACCATCGGCTGCTAACTGTCACATGAATGATTGAGAAAGCAGTGAAGTGTTCAGTTTTGTGTGGCAGTTAAACGTCCGCCTTGAACAGCGGAGCCCGTTGAGACCTATGATGAAGCATCTTGGAGGAAGGCCTGCCACAGAGACGAGAAGAGTGAGGGAAGGTGCACCTGTGTTTCAGACAGCCAAGATCTGACACCAGGGTCACCCAAGCCATATGTTGTGTGTTCTATACCAAACACCCTAAATGCCGGCTGGCCGACTTGAGACTGCGGGATGTGGCTTTGCACAGCTAGCTGGACACAAAGAAAAAGTCACCGCTTCGAGGGCACCAAGGGGAACGGTAGCTTCTCAAAGTTCTGTAATTCTGGTCCCAGGGTGGTTCTGAAGGAGAGGATTTGCCTAGCGGTCCAGAGGATGGGGGTGCAGAGCACTTGTGGAAAGAGTCATTGTGACATTGGCTCCCCCATGTACAGTATGAGCCTCTATGCTGTAATGAAAGGCTGTTCCTGTCTTTCCGCCATAGTGGGCCATGTAGAGATATTCCACAGAGTTCCCTTGAGCCCTATCAGCTTCTCCTGTGAGAGGAGACACACACACACACACACACGCGCTCAGAGCTCCTCTAGGGAAAGACCAGTCTGTCTGTGCTCACCGACTACATACAGTGTTATTGGGAGTAACTCCACTGTCTCCGCTCGGCAGTCTGCGTTCATTAAGGTCATTACTGTTAAATGTTTTTCCTTCATTTCCAAGTGGGAAACACACGAATTAAAAAGGTAGAAAATCGTCAAATTACAAATTGAGCCAGCACCTCAATTATTTGCTTCATTTGATAATAATGTGCGGTTAATTATTCAAAGAGGTTAATTAAAACCAGGTTGATAAAATTGGAATAATGCAAGGGCTGCTAATATTTTTACAGTTTGTGTCCAACTGGCATGCATGAGCTAAATATGTTTGACAATTAAATCCTAATTAATATCAACAATAAAGCGTTTTAATCAACACTCATTCGTTCATTCCATTGTGTCATGTGGGTTTACGACTAAACTTACATTTATTTTACTGCTCGTTTGATTTTCACTGTGTCGAACTGAGGGATGTCAAAAGTCCTTTTGCTAAATTGTTACTTTTTATTTTATTTTATAAAAATATAAAAACTACAAAAGCAATCAGTCTTGAGAAGTCGAACTTTGCTGTAATTAAAAAAATTAGATCCGTCATTAAAAATGTTGTTTTTTTAAAACAGCAATAATCACAATGTGACAGAACCCATAAGCAATGAAAGCATAAGTTAATTATGATATATCATAATAAACCGCACAGCAGAGTTATTATAGTTTTGATTTTAGTATTATCCATATTTTAAATTGGCTTTTATTTTTAGATTTTTAGTTTCTGTGGTCATTTTCGTTAAGTTTTAGCAATTTTGGTAATGCTTTTGTCATTTTAAAATGTATTGCTTTATATTTAATGCTGCAATACAAGATTAATACATTTTCATTGTAGTTCTTGTTTATTATTATAATTTGACTGCATTAAACTAACTTCAGTTTATTTTTGAAGCAACATTTACATGTTTCCTTGAGTTCCAATAATTTTTAGGTCAATATTTTATTTGATTTCTATGAACATGTACGTTTTCAAAGCTTTAATTTTTATAAACCAAAATAACCTTGAAGAACAGAAACGCAGTTCATTACCCTATACGGCAGGCAGCTTATGATATTTAATACTGGTTTATAGCAACTCAAGGCATATAAAGCGTTACTATGAAATTCAATTGTTGTGCAGTCACTGGTGTGTCCATATTAAAGCCAGAATTGTTCGCTTTACAGTCATATTTTTCACGCAGGTAAGCAGCACTAAAATTACAGTATTGCTCTATATTGCCTGTCGACAAAACAGAAGGTAAAATCCTTTTCTCATTCCCACTAGAAAGTGTTCTTGTGGAGCCCTGTGGGGTATTATAATGGGACCCAGAGCGATCCTTCAGCTCCCAGTTTAAGCACCCCGGCAGTCAGCTTGTTTTATTTACTCTGAGTGCTGTGTCCCTCTCTCGCTCGTGTTTCTGCGAAGAAATAAAGCTGTTGCTCTTTTTATGGCTGCCGGTACCGTTTACAGCTGATGTGTCCTAACCGGCAGCCCGAGCTATTTATCTGCCTGCAGACGTCCGGCTTACGCTGTGAGATTCCCCCGTGCAATATTTCACCGCCACAGTCCATCTCTCATCCGTTGTGCAGAAGGGTGGGTACGTTTTGGATGGTAAGGGAGTTCATGTTTAGTTCTACAGCACTGTTAATAGAAGATAGACCTCTTCTAACAAATTTTTAGTATATACTCAAATCCGAGATAAGGGGGAGATTCAAACCAAGCATGTCCAATTTTTTTTTTTATTGCCCTATCTGAAAGATAAATAAACAATTAGTATTATATATACTATATGTATTTATATTTGTATTATTTGTGTTGGAGCAACTTGTATGCATTGCCTAGACCAATTGCGGGACTGTTTGTCAGACCAACGGAAGACGGGTAGATCATTATTTTGTTTCAGCTGGTGCTGCATTAAAATTGAGATATTTCTTACACTTCACGCTACGTGAAAATAAACTAAACCCACCACAGATTCGGTCTCCCGTTTCCCCATTCCCCCTCTCGTCTTCAGTCAGTGGGAACTGACCAGGCTGTTCGTCTCAGATATTTTCATCATGGGCTGGCAGCAGTCTTTCATGCTTCCTCCTGCGGAGTTCATATAGACATGCTTGGTTTAAAGCACCTTATTAAAGAAAATGAAAAAATAAAAAAGGGATTGCGGAAGGAGGGCGGGCGAGTGCGTGGGGCGGAGGAGAAATAGAGGGAGAACAAGAAAAAAAACACGCCGGGGCCCGTTGTAAATCCTGACACTTCCACGCGCACTTGAATTTCGTTTCAAACACTTGTCTTTTCGTACCATAATAGATGTCAACTTCTCTGATGTCGCACTAGCAGGAGGCTGTATAAGGTCTCACTCTTGTGCGTTTTGATGCTATCAGTCGACGCGGCTCTGTGTTGTGCCACATCAAAGGAGGGAGACGCCGCGTCACCTGCAGCGCTCTGAACGGATCAGGCGAAGTATCTTCAAATCAGTTGTCCAAGACATTTCCCCCTATTAGCGCTTTACTCCCGCACAGGCTTAGAGTCGCACACGGGTCCCTTTTGGGTGCGCCAAGCGGGCCAGCTGATAGATCATACAGCCTGGCTGATTCTATTACGGCACGTGGTGACATGTCCGTCAAAGATCTGCGTGGAGAAATGAGGAAAAAGAGGCTGAGGATGTAACGCAGGGATGGAGACGCATGCTGATAAGCAGTTAATAAACAGAAGCGTGTGTGCACCCACCTGCTGCTTCAAGTGTCTGACAATGTCATGTTTACTGTGTCTGCTATGTGCCAAGAAAAACTAAACAATGTATTCCAATTATAGCTAAATATTATGTGAATTGAATATATGTTGCCTTCAAAACATAAAATCAATATTGTAAAATTGATGGCTTTGGTCCTGGATGCTCATTGGTCAATACGGTCACATATGTGACCCTGGTCCACAAAATGGTCTTATGGGTCAATTTCTTTTAAATTGAGAGTTACATGTCATCTTAAAGCTGAATAAATAAGCTTTCAATTGATGTATGGTTTATTAGGACAATATTTGGTCGAGATGCAACTATTTGAAAATCTGGAATCTGAGGGTGCAAAAAAAAAAATCTAAATATTGAGAAAATGGCATGTTTTGTATTATGTTTCACGAAGTTAGTTAGCTGTATTTTTTTAATGGCTTAAATCAAACCTAACCAACTGCAGTTTGATTGATATTAATTGGAATGCACACTAATAAAAACATGATTTTTGAATTTTTCAAATCATCTCATTTTGTAAATAAACTATATAAAACTTTAGACTGGTTAAGACTGGTTTTGGGATCCAGGGTCACATAAGAACCAAAACACCCGTTCACTTAAGTTTACAATAATGCACAGGAACGTACTGCAGTTCATTGGCAAAATGAATTTCCTTAAGAAAAAAAAGATTTTTAATAAATAAAATAACTAGAAAAGCAATAAGCCTGTGACTAGCAGTGCGGATAAACGGATGTTGAACGACGCACTTTACACTGTGTTCATAAAAATACACAGTCTGCTTAGATGACTGTTTTAGAGATCAAATGAATGTGGTTTTCATTGCAGAAAGATAAAACAAGAAACCATGGTGAAGCAATAACATACGTTTTTGTCGCCAATTCAAGTTCAAGTTTGGTCTTTGGCGAGTCCTCATCTATTCCGAAACTCCAATTCCTACCAAAAAATAATGCATCTAATATACAGAATTTATCATAAGACTGCTTGAAAATGAAGCCTTCATCGCTCACAGAGAGCGTCATCACTGCTCTTATATTCTTATGTTGAGAAACCCTTAAAATACGCGTGCTGTGTGTCTACATTGCAGTTTGTGTGTGGTTGAGTCTATGAACACACATGCGTGTATACAGATGCTCGACTCCTGGGCGTCTGTGTGTGTGAGTTTCCAGGCAGCATGCGGGTACAGTAGGTGTGTGTTTTGGGGGTGAGTGTAATCCGAGTAGATCATGTTTTCCAGACCTCAGATGAAGAAAAACAGCCCTGGCAGTCTGCCGTTTCATCTCCAGCACTAGGGTCCAAAACAAAGAGAAGATGATTGATTGGCTGATGAATAATTTAGAGGCAGAGAGCTGTGGGACGAGCAGGCTGAGTGCGAGGCTGCCCCGCTCCCGGTCTCTCCTTAAAGATCGCGTTACGCCAAAAAACTTGCCCCTGATTGTACTAATGTGTGTCACTGTTCATTTGCAGAACTGATATATGGAAAAGGAAGGAAGCCAAAACAGGGCGGCACTTTTTGGAAAAAAGAGAAAGCAGTTTTCTTTGTACAGCCGATGAGAACGTCCAGTCAATATACAGTAGTACATGGCTTTTCAACATACCTGCTCGTACTCGAACAGAATCGGTTCCTACGGACCTTTAAGCACCGGGCCTTGTTCCACGTCTCTGTAATATTTGGAAATATTTAATGAACATTCACTCGAGCAGATGGTTACTATTTAGCACTTTCTTAAAACATAACACCTTTCAGTTAGGAACCGTTACAGTAGAGGGGCTTCAACACCATCCCCCATAGCAGTAACACTCTTGACCACAGGGGGCGCTGATGTGATGCATTTGCAGGAGCCTGTAAGGAAGAGCAGACACACAGGACTTTTTGTCCAATATCAACTCTCATGAAATTTCATTTGGATTGTAAATGTACAGTAATTTACTGTCATAAATGTGTAATGGGCCCCTGAATCCACTGACATTGTGCTGGCTAATCAACTTATTGGAAAATGAATAGAGATCTATTAAGAACTCGGCGTTTCGCATGGTTAAAATGTACTTTCTGTAAAAACCAAGCAACTTTTTAGGGGGGGGGTTTTAGGTGCATGTCTCATTTTGTAATTTTTCTTCAAGCCATTTAAATCATGTTGAAGTGGTTAAAATGAAAGCAAAAACAGATCTTTTAAACCAGATTTAAAGTTAAACCCCAATATGTTAAATCAAACTAGCAAAATTCTATTTGATACTGTATGTATATAAATCGCAGGATTTTTTCCAGGAATGAACCTGGAAAAAAATTAAAACAGCGAAAGACTTCAAAAAACATCAACAATATTACATTACAACATATCGATGAAAAGCCACTATGCTAATATCCAAAGAGAGGCAATCCAAAGTGAAAACATGTAATCAAATTGAATTTCAATTTTGTGACCAAGTGGTGTGTAATGGAAAGATTGCCGGATGCAAATCACCTCCGCTCCTAGCCAGAAATCAAGTGGCATGTGTGAGGGTGAGAGTGTGTGAGAGTGAGAGTATAATTCACCCCCCGGTAAGAGTAAATTCAGAACGGTGAGGGTGAATCAGTGTCCAGGCGAGTGATTGAGCCCTATTCCTCAGATCCGGCCGTCAGCGTACAAATGAACAGCCACAAGGTGAGACGCCCGGTGAGGAAGAGGCGCAATCACACCAGACGTCATTATCCGCTTCCTCTCGTCTCTTGGCTGCCGGAGAGTGTCTGAAAGAAGGATGGTGGCCTGTTTGATGGCCTCCAGGATGGAGATATGGAGGACGGAGGAGGACCGGTCGGCCGAGGCATTCTTGTGCAAGGGTGTGATACAGAGCGGGTGAGAATCTGCACATGTGCTCGTGTTGTGAAAAAAGTATGAATGAAGGCTCATCTATCACAGGAAAAGTTCTGCTGTGTTTCAGGGAGTGGGCCGCGGGGTGGAGAGAGTTGTAAGGTCATAGTAATTAAGCAGGACCTGCCTTTAAGGTTAGGATACCTCCACCCACCTTCAGAAGCCCTTTAAAACTTTGTGAATACCGAGCATGTGCTTGCATTTCAGCTGAACTGAATTTTTAAAGAAACTTTTAAAACACCTGTCAATGTTTTCATTGAAAAATGTACGTAGATGCAAAGAAGCAGGTCTTCCAAAATAAAAATAAATCCGTCGTCATTTACTCGTCTTTGTTGTTTCGAAAAACACAAAAGGAGAGGTTTAGGATAATGTTTACATTTCGATCTCATTAAAGTAACTAATGGTCTAAAAATGACAAGACATGACAGGACGTACACTTTTGGTCACGTTTTGGTGTTTTTTCGTTAAGAAACACTATTACAGAGTGACGTTTCAAAGAACTTCAGCTTTAACACCAAACATTACTGTTAGTAAGAGTCAGAAAAGTCCAGGACATGAAATGAAGTTTCCAGCACAGTCGTCTCTCTGGACAATCCCAGCTGCTTCTCTGTCTGCTCCTGAACTCTCAGGTAATTTTGAGGCCATTTTAACCTCCGAACACAAACACGAGCAGACTCGGATGGAAATCTCAGGGAAGGAGGATTCTGGGTCGGCAGTCAACACTTGAACTTGTGAGGAGAGTGAAGAATAAGAATGCCATGAGAATGACATACAGCACATCATATCATATCACATCACACACCGAAGTTAACTTTTGGCCCGTCATAAATTATATTGTATATTTAGCATTCTGAAATGGATATTAGCCTGCATATCTGACAAAATTAACATCTGTCTGTTGAGTTTTGTGCTTAATCCTGTGTTTAAATGATTGACTGTTTCAATTGAGTTTGAGCAAACATATTTAAAATGGAGAAACTTTCTGCATTTGATTATCAATGTGATTTTATGCTGCTTGTGCGTCTGCTTTTTCATTATAAAAACAAATATAAACAACCTTGAGACCATTTTAGAGGAATGATCCGGGTTCACAATAGTCTCGTGTCAAAACATGTTATGTTATACACAACGTGTAGATGTTTTGTGGCTATGCTTGGGAAGCTACTGTACATCTTTATTACGTTACTTCCAAGAATAAAAAATATAATTTTGCTTGTTTTTACAAAAAAAGATGAAACATTATTTGTGATTGTAAATCAACGCAGAAGCCGTAGATGCTGTATACTCATCTCAAGTTATATTTAACTCGCAATATTCTCAAGTAATAGCCTTGCTCAACTAAATGAATTTAAAACAATGCATGAACTGAAACCCCAGCAATAAGATGCTCGAATAACTACTTGAAACTACTTGCGCGAACACGCACACAAAGACTCCAAAAGCTTCTGAACGGCGCGGCTAAAGCACTTTAACCGTTTTCTCCTCAGAACTTCACTGGTCAAAGAGAATGCAAATGACGTGTCAGTCAAATCACCTCAGAGGCACGGATGCGTTTGGAGCCTGTTTAAAAGGCCAGACACATAACGGTGGTTTACAACACCAGTACGAGCAGAGAGAGAGAGAGAGAGAGACAAAAACATTGCCGATATTTTTGAAGCTGGCAGACGTTCCACATGGGGATTGCGAGTGCTCATGATGTTGTTTAGAGTGCATTAGCAGGCAGCATCTCAGCCTCCTTTGCTGTAGTCTCTAGTTTTCTTGTTGTCGGGGTGGAGTGTCCTGAGGCGATAACAGGAGCTATGCCTCCATCTTTTTCATTCGCCGATACACGGGGGCCTAATTTTCCATCAGCAAAGCGTGAAATCAGCCGAGAATGCCGCAAAACAAGAGTCGCTGTTGC
Source organism: Triplophysa siluroides (assembly GCA_006030095.1). Taxonomy (NCBI): domain Eukaryota; kingdom Metazoa; phylum Chordata; class Actinopteri; order Cypriniformes; family Nemacheilidae; genus Triplophysa; species Triplophysa siluroides. Next base: position 570,465 of record VCII01000066.1, read on the forward strand.
TTCGACACCTGAGTTTTGGCCTGTAAATAAAGTTCAACTCCTGGGGGAGTAAAGTGGTTGTGGCAAAGGCCTCACAGACGGCTGGATTCTATCAGAACCTGCAGATATACTGATATCAAGTGTGATAGTTTGACTACAAAAGGCTGTTTTTTACGTAGTAAACAAGGAATTAATATTATGTGGAAACAAAATAACTGGAGATGACTGTTCAACGCACTTTCCCAATCAAAAGAAATATCAGAGTCAAGGGCTCCACCAACTATTCTCTTTAACCAAACAACCACATAGCAAAACTGATAACGATAATAATTACAATCGTTGTAATACTAGTTATTGTTGTTATCATCATTTATTATTACATTTACACACAACAAATAAATAAAAGCGATAATACACATTCTGCCATATATAAACTATACATCACTACCGCAGATTTCCTTTTTTATTGATTGACATCTCCAGCAACTTTCATGCAAGAACTTTAAACGCTTTTAAGAATCTCAAAGTTTTCGAGCTGCTCAATGAAGTCTCAGTACCAAACTTTTAGAGAACAAATAGGACTCTTTCACTGATCACAAACGTGGTACTTGTACCACTTTGCATGGCATCAACCCCGAATCAAACCACAACTTCCCTCTCGTTCCGGCGCACACAACAACTTCCTTCATCAGAGGACACTAACTCCAACAAACACGCAGCCTAAAAGCCAGAGAGAATTTCTGTGCTGATTGACAAAAAAACCATGCAAAATAGATTAAAAGAACAAAAAAAAAATTGCGCGTAACAAAACCGCAGCCCCGTTTCGACGGCTTTCCCTCTCAGTAATGAATCGCCATCAGCGTAACATCAACGTGCAGAGAAGAAAATAAGCTTGGCTCTCCGAGAACAAAACTTCTATATTTAATCTGTGCAGAGAGCGTCTTGTGTGCAAAGTACAAAAAAACAAAATGGATCACAAGTTCTGTGGCATGCAAATTGCTTCTCGGATACACTCTGAGCTTAGCTGGCCTTGTCTCTGTGATTGACAGTTTTTTTTTTTTAAATGTGCAGATTATAAATATTTATAATTGGGTTGATATCAGCGCTGCTGAGTTGCCAACTGCATCTATTGAACTAAGCGAGGCCGGGAGACAGCGCTGTAAATCTTAGCGCACAATATGGCATGCAGATGGCATGGCGCGCTGATAAATAAGCCTGGCTTTTGAGCGCTGCCACTTTTTTCCGTGAGTTAATGAGTGGAGCTATTTCAAGTTTGGAGCTGTCAGCGCTGACGTGTGCCGCGGTCCTCTGCGGACCCCGCGCGGCTTCTCGGGTTCAGGGCCAAGTCAACGGGAGCTCCGCACCGCTCGTGTAATGGGAGGTGACAGTACGGCGAGGGGGGATAAATTCGGATCGGTATATCCATACACTCCTGAGAACCTGATCTGGAACCTGGTCTTGGTGAGGAACGTCACAGGAAACCTCGCCGCATCTGTTTCTTCACAGCTGTCATGCACGTTTTACCCAGACTGCATCTGTCTTACATAAGGCGTATTCTATATATTCCCTGACAAGGGCGACTCCCTCGTTTTCCCCTTCGCACAACCTCGACAGAGTCATCCAACATCAACATCCCCTCTCCAAATAAGAGCTCTGAGCCTGCCCTGGTCCTCCGAGTATTTCAGCGGAGTAAATCTCAACACAGTGGGCACCATTCTTCTCCAGAGGGCTTCAGGGTGAGGAATTTAGACACGGCCACAATGGCTTCATTATTCTTCTGTTGCCTGGCCCACGAGAGTCTAAAAAAGCTCTCTTTGGACTGCAGTAAGCCTTCACTGTCTGCCCCGTCAGACACGGACGAAAAAGAGCTACCAGACCTCCGGATACGATGGCATTTTTTTTCCCTTAGAGACAAACATTTTGCCATGAAAAACAATCAAACTCTCAGCAGAGGCCCGGTGTTTTGACAAGTAGGTCACCTCAACGGTTTGCGCACACATCTGTGTTAAAAGAAAACCACAAGATATTACAGCTGTGACTGAAAAATAAAACTGTTTTGGTCGCTGTGGAAATTGCTACGGCTGAGGACAGCAACACACTCATTCGGGCCTACTAAAATCCAATCTTGTCAACCTTCCAGAATCCGATATAGCTGCCCATATTTGCTAACTTCGTATTTCTTTAGCTTCTACGCTACACCATCAGGAGACACTAGGCTAGGCCACAACCCGAGTGCACTTGCCTAGATTTCCAATAGTTGCCATCGAGGTCCGGCCTGCACATCCATTCGCCATTTGACAGTTCAGAGCATTTTAAAAGAAAACAGCATGAAGCCAACCGCTGTGAACTCTGACAACCAGCAGCACTGATTCAGTGATCCGAGCGTGCGTTGCACCTACATGGAAATCTGCAAACTGCAAACAAACTAACTAATCACTTTTCGCATCCCCTGATTCTATGCTATATTAAATCCCACGGGGCGTTAGAATTTAAAGCAAGCATGAAATGCAAACCCTTCAAGCCGATTAAATTTGGAATCAAGCAGGCCATGTAAATGCTGTGACAACAGGGGGCCCTGTGCAATTAGCATGCCAGCTACAGCTAGTGCAATTAGGCAAAACCAGACAGCAAGAACCGGGGGCCGGGGACACAGAGGAAGGGCCTGCATTTCCATATTACTCAAGAGTGTGTGCATGAGAGAAATAAACGTGGTTCTGTTCCCAAATTTAAAAGTGTTAACTTTATACACCTAACATGGGCCAATTAAAAAAAGGCTGTAGGAGAATTAAATACAAAAACTCGCATTCACAAATTCCTGTTGCTATAGGGACGTTTGTCGGTAAACAAGCCGAGAGCAGATAGACTGTCGGGAGAAAGACCCATTTAGAGAAATCTCTCAGGTGGATCCATCAAAGAGACGAGCTGTTGCGTCAGGAGCACAACGGAGGGCTACCTAGAGGACTAAAAAGCTCTCATATGAGGGTACGTTAGCTAAACATGCATGACAGGCAACTTCAAGAGCGTCCCTGTGGAAAAGCACACAAACATTTCACATTACTGCAAGAGATCAAATTAAATATTGGTAAACAAACTCAAAATCCTGCAGGAAGATTTTAAACCGATGGGAACAACAGAAAAAAATCTTTGTAGTGTGTGAACTGCACTGTGAATCAACACCGTCAGACACATTTTATAACGTATATAAAATATTTCATTTGTTTTTCTAACCTTTCGAAACTTGTACAAGTGTACCTGTACCTCTGCGATGGAGACACATCACGATTCGTTCTTTTTTTATTGGACTGTCTGATTGTTGCCTGTTAGGTCAACTCTTTTGCCTTCGTTTTGTTTTCCCATCCGTGCATCTTCCCAGCGTGTTTGCGTTTCATATTGGTGTGGACAGCTGCCAGGAGCGACACTTCCTGTACAATCTGCCAGTCCCAGACTGCAGATTTTGGACAGACCTGTGATCTCCCATTGGGTAGAGTGTCTTTAGCCCAAGGGCTTAAACTCATCTCATACTCCCAAAGCCCAACTCTGGACACATGACTACCTGTCAGGGGAAAGCCAATTGGGCTGCTTGACTGCAGCTGGGGTCCGGCATGCACGCGCGCTGCCATTTAATGGCGCATGCCAAGCCGATGGCAGTCTTCTCCTGCATGTCTAACCCATTTTGCTCATTCTCACCCCCACCATCACCGCCCCCAGTCTGGTGGGTCTCATTTGACATGTATTATAATGTAACATGGACTACATAGAGCTCAGAGCACAGTAAGACGGGAGACTAGAACACCGCGGTGAATATAATGCTTTACTTAACCTTTCATTTTAATTGCCACGTTTAATTTGATACAAATGATAATTGCACTTTATGTAATAGACGTAAATCCGGTCAATGTAATGCGTTGCATAAAACCCTTAAAATGTATTTCTGTACATGTACAGTGCATAAACACTAAAAAATGAAAACATTGAAAATACACATGGCACATAATATGTTTGGGAATCAGTAAAAACAAAATACATTTAATACATTTATGGAGTCAGAAATAAATTCCTTAAATCACACATGTATACTACACCGTTCAAATGTTAGGTCACTTCTTTTATTTATTCACCCCACATATTTGAAACAATAGAAATAAATATTATTATAACAAAGTTTTGGTTTATAAGACAAATAATGGAAAAGCATTTATTGAAACAGCTTTAAACTGATTTAAAAGCATAGCAGTCTGCAGAATTATAATCAAGATACTTTGAAGAGGTGAAAACATAAGATAGGTTTGACTTTTTATATCTCTTGTTCACAGCAAAATGTTCGAATGGTGTACTTGTGTTATTTAATTGTTCTGATGATTTAACTGTTCAAAATAAATAGGTGCGTTTAAGAGTAACAGGACTGTTACAGTAAAGGATATATACTAAACTTAAATATTTTCTCACCTCCGTATTGGCGCTCATTCACAGTCCTTCTTATCCTCCAAACTGCTATCGCAGGAAGTGATGCAGAAGAGTCGAGCTGGAATAATGTCAGAAAGGACCAGTGCAAGATTTCTGTCCTGACGCGGTTATCTCTTCTCTTTCATCTAAAAAACAAGGTCTGCAACCTGCTTTAGTGAGAGAAACGCATTCTAAGACAATGATGCCTTTGGTACCCCAGGCCAAATCAGAAAATGCGGTGGTGATATATGAAAATATGGTGATTTCCGACAACTATGCTGCTTTTGTTGTAATACACATTAACATGCAGATAATACATACAATTTATTTACAAAAGCAAACTAGACAGATCGGTTTTCACTGGCCTGTATGTGAATCCAAAACGTAACAAATCACAGAAAAAAAAATACAGGAAGCACTGGAACGATTCCAATGAGCAGATGCACAGAATGAATCACTGAGTCGCTCAATAAAGTTTGTACAACTGGCCATTAAAGGGCGGGGTTCTGATTATACAGACTATTTACAGCTTGTGTCCTGGAAAACTCTGTTAAACAATATTTTGACATTACAGTAGATGGATTTTACAGGAAAATTATTTAAGGACAGTTATTCAATAGGTAGATCAATCTTAAGATCCAACAGTTTTACTGTTCTAAAGGCTTCCTGTAGAGTCCACCTCACAGACTAAGATCAAAAACATACAAAGACATGAAGTGTCCATGCCATATGTTATGCCATGAAACCTGCTATATAGGAAGATAAACTTGAGTCATGAAATGAAAAAATATATCGAGCATAAACTGGTGATAAAACGAAAGCTCTCCAGACTCTGCGGTCCCCGTTTCTGTTTAAAACATGGACTTTCACTTTTTAACAGAGGGGGGATTTCTGCCCAGATTAGTCTTTGGACAACAGCCCGCCTTTGGCACAGAGAGCCACTTGGCACGGGCCGGAACATCTCAATTACACTGCACATAAGCGAGGGAATTCCAAACCGCTGGCAAAAACGGCAGAACAGATGCATAAACAAAGCAAAAACGCAGCAAACAGCATCCGACGTATTGCTCGAACCGACGAGGCGAGAGTTATTTTAATTTTAAATATCACAGAAAGCGTGAAACAAAAGGGTTTCACTAACAAAGCTTTCCACGGAGACTTGGCACTGGTGTTAGCGTCTATTTACATACTGAGAATGCGCTGGCAGCGATTTGCATAATGTTTTTCTGTAGCCGCGTGCTCTGGGGAGCTGCATTGTAACATATTGGTGCTTAATGAACTCTGAAAAAATTGATTTTCCACAGAGTAAATTAAGAAATGCATTATAGCTGTTAAAGCAATCTTGAGGGAAATCTGAGACTTCCACGGCGAAAGTATGCTTAGAAAGTAATAAATTACACGTTACACTTATTTGCTTTAATTCATGCTAATTTCGCCCAATTAATGTATCACTGAAGCTTTGTGCGCTGTCACAAGAGATTTAATTATTTATCCGGCATTTTTTGCGTGCGCGTGTGTGTTTGGTACACACTCGCATGTATGTTCCTTGTGTCAAGTTTATGCAAATAACTGTATGATGTATTTGCGTAGCTGTTTTAATGACTGTGTGTTTACTACATAAACTGATACTCCGTTATGTTTACTGTAGACAATGAAACGATTTGAAATTCAACTCACAACTTGCTATTTTGTACTTTTCTAAGGACAAATAATGGGTCGGCGGCATTTACATGTAACATTATTATCTTCAAATTTAGAAAAAACATCCTATTCACTAAATATATACTGAACAATTTTAAAAGCTTGTCTTGAGAAAACGATTTCCGCTAGTCACCCTAAAACTCAAAATAGAACCATAAAAGCACTATGAAAAAGGAAGTGCTTTTATGGTTCTATTTTGAGTTTAAGGTTGACGTAACATTAGCGGAAATCGTTTTCTCAAGACGAGCTTTTAAAAAAATGTTTTACTCCCATCTCAAACAAAAGTGTGGCAAAAAATTTTGTCTGAAACTTGCAGTACCAGACACAATTTTTTGCACACACTTTTGTTTGAGATAGGAGTAAAGATCCTTCTGCACATTACACGAAACAGCACAGAGCAGCCAATGGGCGGGCTTCTTTAAACGCTGGAAACTCTATCCCTGTGAGGCAGAGAGAGAGTCTGAAACAGAGACGTGATTGTGTCTGTGGCCAGGCTGCAGTGTTCTTCCTGTGAATGACACGGACAGGAGATCTGCCTTCCTTCCTCTTCGCTCTGGCACACAGCGATGAGTCATTGTTTACCATCTTCTCAGATCTGCTGCCCTCACAGCCCTGCCTGACAAAACTTTTCCATTCACTCACACTCCGTGCATGTCCAAGCCTGACACGCTGCCTCTAAACAGAACCATTTTACGATCTAAGGTTCAACTTTTCTGTTGGCCATGTCACCGTGAAATCAAAGCTATCCATGACAAACAACTTGATTGTGACTCAGCAAAAGTCCTACAAAACATCTGTGGGCTGTTTTGGGCAAACATTTGCACTCCATACAAGGCAGCTGTTTCCATGCGAGTCCTAAAGGCATCGACAAACTGCACAAACAATCGCAGAGATTCTGGTGCATGTGTTGGAAAAAGTTACTTTTGAAATAGCTCTTTGTTTTTCCGGCTACAGAGAATGAAAGTTCCAGCGAACAGACTTTACGGACCATATTTATGTACTGACCAACAGTCTTAAAGGCTTTGGCTTGATTTTTGTGCCTGGCTTTAAAAATGATAAAATCACACTCATAAAACCAAAAAACGGACCACAGAAACTTTTATTACATACCTGGTCTTACTGTCAATTATTCACACCGGTGCATGTTATTCCAAAGAGTCTCTGAAATAATTTGCCTTTGTTTGTCTTTCATTAAAATGTATTAACTTGCTCCGCCTCTTTTCTTTCAAGCTGATGTCAACTTATTACAAAACATTACCACTTTTCCCAATCAATTCCCAATCCCTACTTTTCTGCGAAGAATACGTCATCTCCCTTAAAAGTGTGTTGTGAATGTTGCTTATTTGAAAGGCAAAGTAAACACATAACAGTTCATGACGCTGTTGAGAGTTTTAAGTCAGAGACTGAATAAAGGATAAAAGGAGGCCCTCCCAACATCCCCCTCTCCCAAGTGACACATTCAATTTCGGCAGCAGATGTGACCGTCCAATTCTCCCCGTGTTGATATTAAAAAGCTTATGTGCTACTGGTTTTTCCAGTAAATTAGAGAAAACAAAATCTCATGATTAGTCAATTAAGTGGCACATTAGTCTGAGACTTAATTAAAAGATATGGGCCCCTCTTTAAGGATCTGCTGTGATGTGTACTGAATGTTTAAAGAGGAGATGGAGCAAATGGCACTTGTTAAAACTTGCTGAGAGTCACTAGCACTTTTCTGCGTGCTAATATGGGACAGGGCTGGCACAACACGATGAAAACACTCACTAAATTACAAGCTCTGCGCCCTGAAAATCTGACAGACACGCGCTCGTGCACATACGCAAATTGCATTTTAAAACACGGGTGACCTGCAGAAAGACTATAAGACACAGATAACATCTCTTACTCAGTTGTTCCTCCTAGACGACATTTGGGGAGGCTGCCGGCTTATCGTGATCTTTTCACAAGCACTAAACTTTCAGCTAGGGACTCTCAGCAATAGCCTCATTTGTTTCTATTTATGTACTTCACCAAAGAAGCGTAATAGAAACATCTAAGACAAAGTTAAAAGTTATACTTGGACATTACAGTAATCACATAACCTACAAAACACCAACCCTAGAGCAATAAAATTGTCTTTCCTCAGCAGCAGAGAAAATAACAGCGATCAGGTATATCGAGGATTCAGGAAATGGCACTAGTAAATTCTCTGAACACATAGAAGAGATGCTCCCATGTAATGATGGTCCAGATACAGCCCTTCTAAATTCATATCCGTAATTTAAGAGATGAGGCAAAAGGCTGATATTTCCTTTTGAGGTGGAATAAATTATGCATCATTTCATTCCAAAGAGAGGTAATATTATACTGGCTTTGTCTGTCCTACTCCATAAATCCACAGCTTTAAAACACTCACAAATGCACACGCGGCGACAAGATCCCGCCAACGCGCGCACCAAAGACAAGAATTTTTGCCGGAGCCCTGAGATTTAGGAGGCGCTACACTAAAACATCACAGTTCACTGGCTGTGTTGCCGTCTCAGCGTCACATTCCATCCAGAACAATGCGACAGCTGACAGCTTGCACAGAGATTCATGCCGCTAAGCGGAATTATTTCTGCCACGTGCTAATTTATTAACAACCTGCGCGTGCTCTAATGTAGTAAATTTGCATATACATTTTTAACCTGGAAGCAAGATCATGAATATTCCTCAGGCGGCCGAGTATTTCTCTTTGTTAGTCACTTTTGATTCGGAGAGCAGGGCACGAGATGAGAATGAGGAGCCGCAATCGTTCCAATCTTACGCCAGGCACGTATTCTTTCAGGACAACGTATTGAATTCTTCCTGCGCCTTTAGCTCGGAACACACTGCAATACAACATTAAACCTTTTAAATGTTGCAAATTTAAGCCGTGCATATGCATTCGAGCTGAAATAACAAAATTCAATTCGTATTTAACATAACGCACAATGTTGTGTGATAGCACAGAGAGCACTGAGGATGTATATTTTGTTTTAGATTAACGTACAGGTCTAGAACGCTGTCGGGGAGCTCATTTTAAAGACAGATAGACAAACAGACCACAGGACGTAAAGCGCTTATGGCGGGCGATCACACGGGGTCAGAAACTGTTGTCCCTGCGAGACCGAGCTGCAGGTGCGAGCTCCACACACCTGTGATGTCTTCGTGTATTCCCTTGCGCTGCCCAGCGATGCAGTCAGATTGAGGCATAAGAACCCCGATTCTACAAATCGTACCTGTCAGCCCGACAGGTTGCCTCTGTATGGTGAGTAAACAAGAGAAACACAAACAGATGTAGCTATTGTCTGAGGAGCTCGACAGAACGCTAAACAAATCAATAAAACGTGACAAGAGAGTAATGTCATAATTATAGCAGCGAATAGATTTCATCTTACTTAATCGTTTTGACAGGAGATAAAGCTGTAAAGCTTTAAAAGATGTAAAGCTGACGGTGTGGATTGTTGACGGTGTGTATTGTTGACGGTGTGTTAATAATTACTGTAAGTAAACGTGTTAAGCTGTTTCCGGTTTACTTTGAGTAGTACAACTACAAGAGTCTTTTAAAAAGAATCCCTGCGTGTGTTTGTAGCTGTTAATAAGGTTTCTTAAGATCCTAGCGTGATCAGAAGTCTAAGTTTAGGGTGAATCACAAATCACCAGCCCAATTTAGGATCGGAAGTATTGCATTGTGACATTTTCATCATAATATATGTCATTATTACAGTAATGAGAATGATCTTTATTTGGCATTACAGTAAAGTGATTTTTAATAACTATATTAAAGAAAGACAATGCAAAAAATGTCTGTTCTGTTAAACAGGCTTGGTTTTCATAAGAAAAAATATAACTTATGTTTGTCGTTGGATCTTGGTTTGAAAAATGAGCTGGTGAGAGTTTTTTTTTTCAATTCTACAATGTAAAACTTTCAGTGTTTTGGTATCACAGAACGGAAACCTCTCCACAAGCATCAGATACATCTGCCTTTACTCTGAACCATTAAAGAAAGGCTCTGTTACGCCGTCTGATCTCACACTTAAAGAAAAACAGATTGATTCAACGGTTTATCTTTCATAAACTCTGCTGATTGACAAAACCATAAATAGCAAGTTGCGCTCCAACCTCAGAATTACATTTAAAGGCTAGAAACAAACTGATATCACGGACACACTGATTTCTTTAGTTCATACAATTACCATCAAACACTGAATGTTTTGACAGCGAGTGGATCGCGGAACCCACGCTCAAAGCATCGTGACAAACAAAACTGCCAATCCAGAGGAATGACTACGGGACAACAAGGACTTTCATTTAAGAGATGTTGAGAGCAAACATCAAACTGCTTTGGTACCCACAACACATCCATATCAAAGAATAACAAGTAGCGAAGGTGACATCCAATTTATAGCTCAAGGACCACGAACAAGCAAATAAACAGGTACCGCGTGTCCTAATCAATTTGCCTCTCCCATGGTTCAATGCATTTATGGGGTGGAGGGGAAAAGTTGAATGTGCAGAACTTTAACATTGAACTGATAGACCAAACAAGCTCTAGTCATGTTAAGACAAGCTTATAATCTTGGTACGCAGTTGAAAAAGTTTCTCTCTCGAATTGAAAAAACGCACTTGAAAAAGTTAAGACGCATTCAAAAGCAGTTTTTCTTTCCAAATCCAAAGCCGGTGTCGTCAGCGATTGACTTGAAAAAGGCAAAAGGTAGAAACTTTGAACCATTTTGTGCCTGGCTGTGGGCTTGTTTTCCTGATCTCTCAAACTACCGCTTGCTGCTGTTACATTGCTGTTGCTACGCCTGCAGGTGAAGAGAGATTAAACAGCATGCGGTGCCCTTGTAAAGCAGCACAGGTTTTATGGAGGGGGTCTTTAAATATTTAAGGTGTGAGTACAATGAGACGAGAGCCGAAATACAAAATACAAACCTGAAAATCATTTACATTTCATTCGCCTCGTCGGTCTTACACTTTTCTGAACAAAATTTTGTGCAAAAAGGAAGATAAATGTACAAATATGACAGCTGTTTGCCACAAGGTGATTGTCGTAGGTTAGAAATAGTTGCTTTTTTTCAACCCCCTCTAAAAATCACACATACAAGAATCTGCCTTCCGCTGCATAAAATAACATGTTGCCATTTACAGACATAAAATCTTGTCATTTTCAAGAATGGTACAGTACTCCCCAACTGTACTGAACCCTGGATTTTTGACTGTGGCAAATCACGAAATAAAAAAAATATATATATTGAATGCATAGGTTCTCAGCCCTTGTCACAGTCAATTAAGTTGCCTTGGTAATGAGGCCATTTGCATTGTAAAGCATCCCCCGTGTGTGAGGGTTTTAATGGGGACAGGACCTGAGGAGATTAATTGAGAGTGACATTTCTTGAACTCAATTTTTCCCCCTCCGTGTCCTTCACGTCCTGCCTTTGCTTACCTGACTGACAGATCTACCTTTCTGACAGTAATATCTGAAAGACTGTCCACTCAAACCACTCATTGACTGTGATGTTTAATGGGGCAGGATGGTACATTATGCATATGGTTCTGAAACTATAAAAACAGAAGTGCTCGACTTGAAGAAAAAGGATGAACGCTTCAAACACAGCTTGCAAACCTAAAAAATAGGCCTATGTTATATTTACATTTTAAAGGCCTGGATCTACATTGATATGTTTCAAACTTTACACATACGCAAAACTAAAACCAAAGCAGCTTTATCAGTAACTGAAGTGTAATACTAGCATTATCTGAACAAACCATTTACTCTATTATTTTAACATAAATTCAGAAGGTTATTAGGAGTTAATCACAAATTATAACATTTTCTTTTTTTAAATCAAATCAAAATTATTTAAATTTAAATGTAAAAAGCATCTAAATAATGGCACGGACATACTAACAAATTATAATAAAAGCAAAGTACACCATCACGCGAGGTATGAAGTACTTATGTCTGTAAAATTTTCCAGATTCCCGTGCAACTTTAAAAGTGAACTTGAAAGTGTGCACATGTGTTCGCTGCCATTTCATAATTAACAGCCAAAACGCTGGGCTTGATGAGGGCCAGATTCCATCAAACACATCACACCTGCGGTAATGATCATCTATGAGTATTGAAAATCAGTTAAACACTACTAAGCGCCATCAACTCCACACGAATCAAACGCCATTATTTACGTGGCCTTTTATGATGCAAGCACTGAGCAACTGGAACTTCAGAATATGCAATTTCAGAGCGCCTAAAAAGGTTGGATATCGGTACGGTGGCAATTTTCCGCAAAGAGAGCACCTTCAAGGGTGGGGGTGGTGGGCCTCTAATGACTTATTTAATATTGTAAGAGAAATGACCCGGGGACCAGGAAGCGCTACATCCCTCCAGCCTGCAAAATAGAAACAATGGAGCCGCCGTAATTGTGACATTACAAGCCGTGGCACAGAGAGGAACAGAGGGGGTTTGATTAAAAGGAGAAGAGGTGGGTGACTTTGTGTAAAGGTCACTGCACACTTACCTGGACTTCTGAACGAGAAGAAAATAGGAGTATATATAGGAAAAAAACTCTCCCATGTGATTAGAGACGACTTCCAATATTTTCAGCAATGCCATTAGTGAAATAAGATGGTCATTTCCTGGCAGGCACTTTAACTGGGCAGAAAATGACACCAGGAAGTGAAGGGGGGTGGTGGGGGCGTGAACAGAAGGCCGCACAGGTGGGCCGGTGTTGAGGTTAATTGAGAGGTCAACGGGGGGAAAGGTTTGTCAGAGGTCAGAGAAAGCCACCACCCAGTTGGAAAGGCTGTAGCTCCTCATGACTTACGCATACCAGATGTAACAGCACGCTCCCTACATAGGACTACGAGGTTAAATAGCCCATTTTGTTATCTAGAAAGGAGGTCCAATATAAAGTCCAAGTGAGCGCCACGGTTTCATTAGTCAACTAGTGTAGATTTTTAACTCCACTTGTTAATGGTTGTAGATACACCTCAGCCAATTTACCAGCAACTCTTCTAATCTTTAATTCAGCTTGTCCTACAATCCTGAAACTATCGCACACCTTTAAAATCTCTCTTGAGAGACAGCACCATTTGCTACGGCTGCTGCGAAGCTAACGATACACATTATCATCCATCCTGAACCTCATACAGGTAAGTCAATTACGGCATGCCTGAATGCGACGGGAAACAGGCCAGCTGCACTGATGCATGACATGCACCTGATAAACATGCAGACCACGGGCGGCTTCCTGAGAAAATCATGTAGCTGATTTTCATTGAATAATCACACGATTCAGCATCACAAGCAGGTGCTGATGTCTTTGTCTTCAGTTGAACATTTTATTTAAAAAAAAAGAATGGTAATGTTGATGGTCCATTAACATACAACGTACATACTGAAGACATTACAAAGTGTAATGCGTACAGAGAAGAAACACAAAATGTTGGAATGAATACAATATGCATTTACAAGACAGATAAATATGCTAAGCTCTATTCACATTCTGTTGAAAATCTTTCATAATTACGCCACCTGAATTTTTAGATTCAGAAAATGTGTTTTGTTTTCTTTCTCTCCTTCCCCTCTTTTCTTTTAAACAGGCTATTTTAAACTACTTTAGACTATTAGCGTTCTGTCTGGTTGTCTGTAATTGCAATTAGTTCCTGCTAAACACATTTCGTCTAATCCTGATTTGAGAGTTTATTACGCGTGTAATTTTTGTTTTAATTGAACTGTAGGATTCTTTATCTCTGAGGAGGAGAGACGTGATTTCACATCAATGTATTTTGTTTGTTCATGTTTTCAAGCTCTTTTCCATAAATCAAGACATTAAAGGCTAAATGAGAATGTTTTGAGTTTTGTCTTTATTTTTGCTGACTATTAAAATGAAAAAAAGATATATAATTTTTTTCATTTAAAAGCCTTTACAGTAACAATAAACTGATTAAACATATGAAGTCAAAAATACTTTTGCATATTTGGATTTACAGTGTAAAATGACCAGTCTTCAGGTCAAAAAGAGGGTCTTATCAGAAGACTGACAAGAACCTGTTGGATTATGAAGAGGTAAGACGTCTACAGAGGTCAAGTAGTTTGTTGTAACCTTTTTAAATGTAATGTTACGGGTCACTGTTGAATCACACCGTGTTCCGAGATGCAGTCTGGCAAGTTTGTCACAAGCTCTTTTGACGAGATGAGTCAGACAAATCACACGTGACGTACCGAAAGCACTACGAACAATCAATCATATTATGATGCTAACACAACGCGGTTAAATGCCAACTTTGTACAATTCACAAAAAGGCCTCGGGCAAGGTAATCTACACTACATGTGTAAAAGTGTCACTTAGGAAATGACACAAGAGGGTGGTTTGCTAGTGTATTTTAAGTTATAAAAAAGCAACAAAAAAAACCACGTTGAGATGGTAACACAACTGCTATGGGAATTCTGGGAACTAGGCACATGAAGACACACACGCGTCTCACTATTGTGAAGATGTAAATAGAGACGTGGGCATTTCGCTGAGAGCGCAAATAGTTTTTCTGCATTTGCATTTTAAAAGATTTGTACGTCCAGTTAATTAGAGTTACATTAAAGCGCCAAGACTTTCCACAAAGCTAACTGATAATGTCTTTTGACAATGTTTTCAACAAATTTTAGGGAGTTTTAATGAGGTGAGCTACAGTAGACGCTGCTTAAATAAAACTTAAAACCGGCTGTCATTTAAACAGGCCTCATTTTTTTTTTAAAACAGAAAATCCCATTTAACACCCACAAAGACTTGACCTCTGACAGTGTGAACGCGTTATTTCCACTCAAATTACAGTGATGTGCAAAGCGGACTCGAGTCGTGACGTCTGCACGCTTTTAATTTCAACATCTGAGAGTTTTTAAGATGATAAAGTGTGAAATATTTTCAACACAAAAATGAAATTAAAAACGTCAGCAAAGAGATGAAAAGTCAATAAAAATGGTAAATAGGACAGTTTCACAAAAAGACACATCTGCTACAATAAAGCATTTAGTATTAAGCGCTGAATATATGATTTAAATGAAAAGTTCACCCAAAAATTCATAATTGTCATTATT
This sequence comes from Triplophysa siluroides, assembly GCA_006030095.1. Lineage (NCBI taxonomy): Eukaryota > Metazoa > Chordata > Actinopteri > Cypriniformes > Nemacheilidae > Triplophysa > Triplophysa siluroides. The sequence goes on from VCII01000066.1 coordinate 585,683, forward strand.
GTGCTCACCCTCGTTCTGCAAAGTCAAGAAAAAGGAAACTTTGTCAACCAGTAACAAACACATTTTTATATTTCTTTTCTTTAAAAAAACACATCACATGTACTACTTTTATGGTGCTTTTTTGGAGTTTGGCATTAAAAACCACAATTCACTTGTGACAAAAGGGGCTGCTCTCGGATTTTGCCTTAGATCTTCTTTTGGGTTTCATGAAAAAAAGAAAATACTGACTTGAGCAACAAAGGGTGAGTAAGGCCGTGTTCACACTTGACTTCTTTTTTGACAAGAAACAGTTGACAATGGTGCTTTTTTGTAAAAAAAAAACACACTCGTAGCGTTGTGGTTACAAATAGCAGCCGGCAATGTTCAAAGATAGCATTTGTGCACGAAGGCGGCTTAGAAAGACAGGCTTCATAGGCAGCGTAACGGAAGTCTATATGAATTATAAACAGAGAGCGTCTTTGCTATAACCAATCACATATTTAAAAACTACAATTTCTTTCTAGAAATGCAATCAAAAGTTATTAAAAGTCAAAATTCAACTTCAGCCTTCTTGACCAATCATGTTCCTCGCATGTTGTCATGGAAACGACAGGTCTATGTCATTGGTTAGCTGTGAAAAAGGTGCTTGACATAGGGCGTTTTTTTCCAGAAACGTGAACTTTTTTCAACCTCAAAAGACGCTCTAAGCTGCAGAAAAAGACGCTGGCGCTGGCGTTTAAAAAAGCGCTCAGGACTTGGAAAACACTGTTTACTCCATAGGATAATAATGTAAAACAGACGCTAGCAGCTTCAAAAAAAGAAGTCAAGTGTGAACATGGCCTAAATGTTGACAATTAATTGTTGGTTTAACCTGTCCATTAAACAATAAATGTAGTTTTATACAAGGATATGTAAAATATTTTGGTCCTTTCGTATAGTTTTACAAGGTCTTTTTGAGCTCAGGAACAGATAGTGCACAAGTGTGTTTACAACACGCTTTAGCTCTTATTTTCTCTAACACTTACAGACATACATCTGTCCCGGCTGTCAGTTCCCTTCTATCGGGGCTCTTATGTAGGGAAACAGATTCCGCAGCATTCCATGCAAATCTCTAGGCAGTCGGAAGACTCGCAGCACGCGTCCATGATGCCACAGTCCATGTCACATGGGCAGTTGCAGTCATCTCCAAGGTCATCTGCGCAGCAGCAGCAACAGCAGGCTTCTGATGTGCAGGTGCCGCACGAGGCCTGAGTCACCACCATATTGCACAGAGTGAGAAACTCGCAAAACAGGCAGGCCAGGATGCAGTGGACACAGCAGTCTGCTCTCAAGAGTATTGCAGTGGTTGGAACAAAACAGAACAAACATTTAATACATCAAATCTACTAAAAACCTTAAAGGTGAAGTGCGTTCCTAAAATACTTCATCCTATCCTTGCCTAAAAGTAACCATAAGTAAGCCACAAGTAGGTTGAAGATCTTTGTGGTGAAGCCAAACTGTAAAAACAGTTAATATGTTTGGTTTATCGGGTGGCAGATAAGCTACACACTTCACCTTTGACATCAAATGCACAAACAAAACCCAGACAAAAATGCTTTAAACATGCCAGTCTTGAATAAAATAAAAATCTAGAATAACAAAATGATTTTCTGTCACAAAAATGACAAAGCACACGCATGCAAATGTAAAATTCTAGCAAATCTTATGTCTGTTTGTCTTATCTTTACACCATATTGACCGACAAGACTTCAAGTCTACATTGCTATCGTACAGTTGTGTCTACATGTGTATAACTGTGGGTGTGTGTTGAAGGCGAAGACGGCGGCTTAGCAAGAGGAAAAAGAAATCAGAGAAATTCAAAAGGTACGAATTCCACTTTTGAGTTGATTAGTAGCTTTGTGAATAATGGGGTTATTATCATGCGAAAGCACAGGGTTGGTCACGTAGAGCTGATTAACAGCGTCCAAAATTTGCGCCAGGAAATTGCCGTGTTAATGTCGTCGCTTCTCTCATCTCTGATTAACATTTAACCTTCCTTTCGCAGGGCCGCCACGCACGATGCTAAATTACTGTTGTTTTAAGATGACACGGATACACAGTTTTGCTAGAGCACGAGATATCTGCTGAGGTATTTCGTACAAAAGAAATAAATGTCATAACCAAAGAACACCGTCTGTGTAAATGCCTATATAGTTAATTCTCTATTGAAATACTATTTTACAGAAGGTGAATTAAAGAAAATGCGTAAAAAAACAAAGTGCCTATGAGAAATCTCTTCCAGCCAAATTAAGATTACAGCATTACTAAGCATCACATAAACAGAGCTCCCGCATACACACCAGCATAGAGAATTAGCGTGAACCCCTACCAGTCCTGACGTGCCGCTCGGACCTCTAATCAACTGTAGGACCCAAACCGCTGTGAAATCACTGGAACGTTGGCATTGGTGAATCACAGCAATGCGGTGTGTATCGTTATTATTCTAAAACGTGAATTTGCATGGCTTTCATCAGTCCGTGGTGAGCTGTCAGAGAGCGCAGAGTTTGATTGGGGGGGTAGAGAGCAAGGACAGGGCCTGAAGACCACTGGATGTTCATGTTTGTTTGATCAAAGTGATTTTTTTGTAGGCGGTGAAGCTGACCAGCAGTGGTGCTGCGCAGCCTGGACAGTTTCTGAACATGAAACAAGTTTGCATGCAGGCCCACCAAAGGCTTAAAACACCAGCTTTCTGTAAGGTCAACCGGGTGAACTTTTTCATTTCGTGTGTGTCACAAAGAACGCTCGATCCTGGATTGGAGATAATGGCTAATTTCATCTTAATCTTACACCAACTGTATACAATATATGACGGCATCAGTTCTCTAATTTGGTTTGTACAACATATAAAACCATTACATAAAATGAAACTTATCCACACCAAATCTTATATTATGTTTTTCTTGTCCTCTATTTTTCTTTTTTAATAATTTATTTTGAGAAATAGAGCTACAGTACATAACGCATTCCCTTGGATGTATAATTTATCAGCAGCGATTAGTGTGAATCTTACGGAATGAGAGTCTGTGTAATGTACACAGGAGACGGGCTGCCGTATCTGAGTTGCAAACCCGACATCACCCAATGAGAGGGTTCATGTTTAATGTCAGCTCGAATGGAGGATGGCCAGACTCGGAGAGGCCAAGAACAGGCTCAGCGCCTCGAAGGAAATAGTTTGAGACATATGGAAAACTCCAAAGGCTAACATCAAAAAGAACAACGGCGTGACATAAAACAAGCTAGAAGAGTCAGAGGCCAGCGAGCGGTGCGGGAACGTTTGGATAAAGAAAGACTGACTGGTGCATAGGCCGAATGTGGCAGCTTAAGAGACCAAACGAGAGGAGAAACACAAATCAAGCAAGTGAGAGAGAGAGAGAGAGAGAGATCCCATGCAGAGTGTGGTTAATTTGCAGTCAATAAGTGAGTGAAGTAAACTTTTTCCGGATACGCCGGGGAAGTTGAAAACATGGAAAAACCACAGCATCACCAAGCACAGCTAATGACCAGGGAGGCTTTCTTGTTATCCCGCAGCCTTAATTGAATTTGTCGGAGGGATTTAAGACGAACACAACACGATCACAAACACGGCATCACTCAGGGCCTTAACCCGCCCGCAAAAGAACAAAAGATCTCTCAATTAGTTGCTTTTCTGCTAGGGTTGCTGTTATCGCACTCGGTGACGGCAGCCAAGAACGCGCCGAATCGCAGTCCCCTGAGCTGAGATCTTGTAAAGCTTTATTCTTTAGCTTCCCGGGCTGTTTAGAGGCTAATTTTGCAGGCAAACAGATTATGGTAATCCATGTAAACATTTTTCCGGGGGGAAATTACTACTTGAGAGAGAACATATTGATTCAGAACAAATAACACACACAAGCAGTAATAAGACTTATTGAACTGCTCACATACCCCCCCATCCTCCAATTAAGATGTGAAAACTATGACGCCTTTAAGGATACACGTTTCTGTTAAATCAGTGGGGAAATAGTACCGTTTGTAACACATACCTCGCAGTAGGTTGCTAGTCGCGCATCACCTTATGACAGCGATAATTTTGTTCTGAAACTTTTCAACAAGGAAAATGCTCACATACATTCTTGCCTGTACGAATAGCGGATTGGGTTAGATCAAGTCTTATAGCCCTTAAAGTTGACTAAATACATTTACAGTAAATGTGAATACGTGCTAACTTTAACGCCTTTCTCTTCTGGGAAAATGGACCAATACAGCAATTACGGGATAAAAAAATCCTATCTAGTACACTAAGCAAAACCTCATTTGACAGAACATACTGCTTTTCAGAAAAGCAGAAACACACAGCAAGTGCAAGACTTTATGTGCTTGATTCAAAAGGAGTTATGATACAAGGCAAGCGTGATCAAACATTCAGCAGTAAAGCAGCAGCACGTGACCCAGGAAAGCACCACTGCTATGCAGGAGTGCGTTGGAGAAGCTAGAGAGCCGGTCTTAATGAGAGGACGCGGTGAGAAAGGAGAGCGATGGCTCCTGCTGAGGTGGGGCTGACACATGGCAGAACCCCCTGCTCTCCACAGTCTTGTTAAAAGGTCACACCTTGGTGACCGTTACTAATGCACCAGCGCTCTTCTTCATTACTGCCCTCTCCTTACCATCACACCTGACAATGTGCAAACTGCTTTTTAAGACCGGCCTTCTGTTTCTCCTTTCCATTTGCAAGACAATACCACACCATAGAATTAAAGAGTAGAGTTAGAGAAATTAAATGAAATGAAATGAAACACAGCGTTGCATTCACAAAAAAGTATAGAAAACAATGGCAGATATTAGTTGAGGTTAAGGTTGAGGGGGACACCGGAGATCCACAAATGTATTGAGGAAATGGTGTCTATGTACGCAGAGGCGGCGCAGTTGTGTGTATTTTGTCACATACCTTCTGGAGTGGAGCCGGGTTTGTGCGAACCCATCGAGCTGCCTTTGCTCTTCCTGCTGCTGTCGCTGTTGACCGATAGGCTCGAGCGAAGCTTCCTCTGCACGCGGTGCGAGACGGGCGACGGGTGTTTTCTGGGCTCTGAGGCGGGGGGGACCGTGACCCCTCGGGGAGTGCCGTGTCCATTGCTTAGCGCCGTGTGCAGACCGTTCTGCTGCCTGGCAGCCTCTCCATCGCTGGCATGCTGCAGGGATGCTGTTGGCTGGGGCAGGGACTGAGGTTGAGCTACAGTGAGACAGAGAGATGCTATTTATGAATGCCATTTATCCATTTAATAACAAGAAAAAAACATTTTATGTTGCAACGTGACCAACAAATTGATATTTGATATACAGTGCACCATATATTGAACAAATTAACAAATGTGCATTTGTTATAAATTTTGCAAAAATGTAAGCAGTGACATCACAGGAAATCATAATGAGCAGACACATGGGGTTTGTTGTCCCATCATGCGTGTCGGGCACATCTATAGCATGGGTGGTACAGAAGCAACAGACATAAGAAAGTGTGCTGACACAGATTGGATTCACTTGCATTCTTACTACATGTCACATGCGTGTGAAAGTGCGAGCGGCTCTATCTGATGCAACAGGAGTGATAGTGTTATTTAATAAGTAACACTGGCGTGCGTTTCGTTCTGCTGGGAATGCTGCGCTCCTCATGCATCTCACTCCTTTATTGGGCTTCTTTGAATTATTCATCTTCCTGCTTCCGCTCATTTTTTATTTTTATTTTGATTCTTGCTTTTATATCTGCTCATATTTTTGCAAAAAAACGGCTCAACATTTTGGTATGGCGTAAGGTATCAGGCGGTGGTACGACAACCGTAACGAAGCTTTGTGAAAATTCTAAGACAGGAAGTGAAACAAGTTTGTTCTTCAGCATTTGGGTGGGAAGTCCACACTGACTGTGCAATTATTGTTAACAAGAGGAGAAAATCAGCCCACCTCTCTAGAACAACAGTTAACCCTGGGCCGACGCTGTTGGGAATGTAAAACAACACAATTAAAAATAGCTAGTATTAGCTTTATCAGCCAGCTGTACGTCCACACGTACACAACGGCCAGAACATAGATATGTTTCAACAGGAAGCTTCATTGGTTATCGTGCTAGTTGTATTATGGTAATATCACAAATAGACAATCAGCATGATGCCACAAAGTTCAGAGCGATTTGTTTTGCAGCTCAATCAATAAATAGCATGTATCAGCTGATGTTTTTCAAAAGGAGGGGGGTTAAGCATCTCACGGAGGGGCACAAGTGCATGACTCCACCCTTTGCGGAGTTTGAACGTACAACCTTAAGATTTTGCTGCACTAGATTCCAAACACAATGCCTATGAATCTAATGCACATGCATCTTAAAGTTGCACCAGAACAAACAACAGACAACGCTCCAGTCATCTGCCACACTCTGATAGGATCATATGAGCCCAACAAAACGCCAAAGGCCAACACAATTCAAAAGAAAAAGTTACCCCTCTATGAAATATACATGATGCCTTCAACCTAGGCTATGATAGGTGATAAAAATTGAATAGGTGCTCTAACCATAAAAACAAGCATTGTCTCGCAAACATGATTGTATACAGGCCGACAGGTCGCATTAAAATACCATATTTGGTCGGGAAGGGAGGCAGGGAAGAAAGAAAACAGTCTAAATTGGTCTTCTAACCGCTCTGCTTCCAACATATCAACAACTGTTGAGAGTGTACATTTGTAGTTGAATAATACATGGTATTCCTCTACACACTGTCAAACACATCACAGGCAAACAGGGGGCGAGTGCTTCTTGACTGTCTAAGCTGCATCCCAATTTGGTCCCTTGGATCTGACAGCCTCAAATATCCTGGGAGCATTTTTAAAAGGCCAGTGTTTGATGGATTCATGAAGAACACACAAATATAATTGCCATTTGTCACTGAGCGTTCGGCGGACGCCCCGCGCAGGGACGGCGAGTCGGGACGCCCGAGAGACACGCCGCGCCACCGTGGCGTCGCTCTCTATGTAAAACTGTGGATAAACACCCCTCGCCTCTGTGTCACAGAAAATAGCTCCGCAGGAAGAATTCAAAATTGTACCCCAAAGACGTGGAGCGGAGCGTGGCGGACCTCCCAAGAACGAATATGTATGAACGTCAACGGCATGGAGCGGCATAAACAAGACGGCGAAAATTCGGTCAAGCAGGAGGATGTTGTAGAGGAGGTGAGACGGGGCAGAATGTTCTCTCATTTACAGAGCTCTCTATGGAGACACGTAAAGAGAAGACAGAAAAAAAGGAAAAGTAGGTCCCTGTATTTTTGCGGTTCATGGTCTCTTAATATTTCATTGTGAGAGTGGAGCTGTTTGCTGTGGCCCATTAGGACGCCCATCAAACGGAACATGTATTAATTCACTTGTCAACTCACGTCATGCAGCTAAACAGCCCCCATCAATTTCTTATCATCGTCTTCTAATAGCCAACAATCATTATCTGGTACAAAAGAACCGGCCTGTGAAAAAACTCTAAGCACTTAAGATGGGGTGTAAAACTGCTACCTAAAAGTTAAAAAGGTCAGTCTAACATGTGTTGAGTGAAACAAGTCTTGATATGGCTTTATCTTTCATAAACCGAAGATATAGTGTAAAACATGAATAATGAACAATTCTGTCAGGGGTTTTTAAAATACAGTTTAACTTGCAAGTATATTCGATTTCATTTTGAATGACAGACTCGGAGGATGGCTAATATTAAACTTCAGCCTAACTTTATATTTTTCAAAAAACTGCCTTGAAATTTCTTAATAAGAAAAAAACAAGATAGAAAAAATATCCCCACACTATGATTTCTGTCTTAGAATTTGTTTAGCTCGGCGTGTATAATATGAATGCAACACAAATACCTGTTTAATGCTCCATGGGCCCGTCTCTCTGATTGAAATGCTAATTTGTAAATGTGCACTGACCTACCAGGAGAGTGCCCACAATCTCCCCAAACAGCCCGGGGTGGCATTTCTCCTAACAAACACCTATGGCAATCTGGCACCTTTCAATCCAAAGCAATATACTCTCGCGTTTGAAATTATGTCCCCGTATTTATAGAAACAAAACCATGGGAATTTGGTTGCGGGGCGGAAAAAAGTAGAATGAATATTATTAAAAAGAGCTCTGAAGGAAAATATCCTTCAGCATATTAAGGATGTTTACAGCCTGACCTTCCAACTTTGTGGCAAGGTCTTATTTGCTGAGAAGAAAGACGGGATTTGGAAGTAAAAAATATTTTTCACTTATGGTCTATCGCCCAAGCTGGATTCTGTTTGGACACTTTCTCCAATTTTATGAACCTACAGTGAGAAAGAATAAAATTAAAGTGACGCATCGCACACAGCTTTAGGAATATTTTTAGTTCAGTTATTTCAACTTACGAGTGTCTTTTATGGTCTTATATGAGACCACTCATATACTCAAATACTACGTGTCTTGATCACGGTAATTGCCCTGTTCTTTGGAGCCGCCCCAAATGTCACATGCCATAGCCGTTTTAACTCTATTATGGCACCTCCTCCGGTTTGCTGGCGCCCTACAATATCTAATTTCTCAGAAACACCGTAGCTCATTTCTTATTTTAAACTCATTTCTAGTAGAAGATGAATAGGTAGTCACTATTACTCAGCTTTTTTGTGCTACTGCACACTTTTAATTCTTTCCGACAATCATTTAAATTTGCCTGTTGGAATGAAACCTGCCGTAGAGATGTGACACCTGAGAAGGCGTTTAATATTCCGGAGTCGCTCTCTTTCATAGTCATTCGCTATCTGCCTGGCTCTCTCTCTCTCTCTCCCGTTCTCTTATTCCGTCTCTCCATAACAATGACGAGTCGAGCCGGCCGTCTGGGATTTACTAATTTCAAATTTAGTAATTTGGCTACTGATTGAGTGGAAAAAAAATAACCCCTTCGGACCTTGTTCTGCTTAATTACGTTTTATAAGACAGCCGGCAACTCGAAAGACAAGGAGAGAGATTGCGAAGGCTCTGGCTTTTCATCAATTAAACTTCCATTTCCAATCTGCATTGGCTGCTTTTGACATGCGAGCTATTAAAATCATTTAAACCCTCAATCCACTGCAGAAGTACCACTTCTGGTTCATTCACATTACAAAAAAGGATTTTTGTTGCTGTTGGGAATGACTAAACATTATCCCTTTACATAACCTACTAAAGCAGAATTTGAGAGTCACGGTATGTCATTCAGTGCCACTTTCCTCACTTCCTCCTCCAGTAGAAACTTGCGACAACATTCACACAATCAGCATCTGTGCCTTCTATCCGTTTCCATCGCGTGGGAATGGAAGAATGCAATAAACGCAAAGCTCTTCAGAACTGCAGTTATAAACGCACATCTTGCACAGATTTAGCCGTTTTACACAGCTACCACATTTTCTAGAAAGATCAATTATGACGTGACTCAGACCGAGCCTGGGGGAACTGCCAGACTTCATACGTTGAATAGTGCTCCACCCTCCCTCCCGATGCCTCAAACAAAAACCCGGCAACACAGACGTGAGAAGGCTAGGATTTCGGTTACATTTGTGACTCAAAGATTCCACCAAAACTAAGAAAAAACAGGACTGACACAAGAGTGCAAATCTCTAGAAACCATTCTACTAAGAAAATAGGTTTTGACGGTGTGATAAACTAGTACTGACGATTAGTAAACTAGTCATTCGGGTAACCCACCAACTAGCAGTTTCTGAAAATGTGGTTTTGCGAATCTGTATAGAGAACAAGGCTGGGTGCTGAGTGTCTGTGATCACAGATCCACTGTGTGAGCCACAGGGAGAGTTTATTTAAAAAACGATATCTATAGACAAGGTTCCTTTATTTGCTCAGTTTCAATCTCAGCATTAACTGCACTAATGTGACAGCTGTGGGTCACTGGACTCCGTCTTCGGGGTGCCAATCAAGACCTTAAGCCCAGGAATCAGGCTAAAGGACAGAGGTGCTCGTCTTTTTCTGAGAGGCTGTTTAACGGGAGATGGCCGTATCGATTTTAGCTGTGGCGGGGAGCGCCGTCTGAATGAAGTCGGTTGGTGGCACCCGGTCACCCCCCAGTGATCAGAGGCCTGCCGGAATGACCTACCAGAGGTGCGGTGAACCTGCAAACATGCAGGGCAGGGGAGGGGCACATCACCAGAGATCACTGTAATAGAATAGGGGTTTAACCTTAATGTTGAAGCCAAAACCCTGTTAGAGGGCCAGTAATCCCTTCTGCTCAACTCTCATTTTCTGTGTTTTTTCGGCCTTTCTCAAGAAAGCTGCGTTCTAGCATTGTGTGTTGGTTTTTCTTTGAGAAGCATTGAGATCAAAAGGAATAAAAAAGTAAACCTCATAGACCCTTTAGTAAATCATAGACCCTTTAACGTAAATATAAATCAAATTATAATATAATAAAAAAGTGGTTCTAATTTCTTATGACACTTCCACTGCATTTTTTTGCTCATCAGTAACAAATAGACGACAATCACAAGTTTTTTTTCTTTTGCATTGTTCAAATCACAAATGCGTTTTCCATCCTGCCCATCCTACCATAGAAATAACATCAAGCTGACGGTCAATAAGAACAATCAAAATCATAAATGCTAATGTTGTGCTAATCCTATAGTTCACAGAGGTGTAGATCACCTCTTATCTGAGGTTATTTAAATAACTTCAACAAACAGAACTCCAAAGGTGCTTGAGCACTTGTGAGCGTGTTAATTGAAATGCTGAGAATTTTTCCATATGAAATATAGCTACACCAAGACAATGAGGAAATAATTAGCACGGAGGTAGAATCACAATGGCCATTTTAATCAACCCCTGCGCTTGCATTTCACCCTATTTATTCCAGTTTTGATTCCATGACCCACGGCTAAGTAATCACTTGAAAATTACTCTTCTGTTCTAATGGGCTCTTGCTTCTGCGAAACACGTGGTCTGAAAAATTAGCATCTTGAATCGATCAAGTCTCTCTGACCAAAATGTTCAGAGTACAGGCACTCTTTAAGACAATGCAGGTGAAATGCACAGAAAGTGTGATGGTGTGCAGTGTTTGCATTTTAGCAATCTAGTACAACAAACACCAAGAAGTCATCGTGTCTTTATTATGATTAAACTGTTCTTCACAGTATGTACAAAAGTCTTATTAATCCCACTTTAACACTTCTCTGTTCACCATCAACAAATACCTGAATCACATGACAAAAACCCTTGGCAGTCAAGATACTAAAATTCCAGACATATCAGTCACCACAGAAATGATACACATTTAAAAAATGTATGTCATGCTAGTTATTCTGTGATGAAATGCTTCTTACAAGTCATTATATTACCAGCTTTGACCAATTTAGCATTTAATGCAGATATGGGCCAGAAACACACTCAGGTGGGAAAATTCCCAGATATCACCAATGTATGCAAGCAGTCCATACGAACAGTTTTATCCTTATAACTAAATATGACAGAACGGCTAGCGCATGCACTCTTTAGGAATTTAGACCATTTGAAGCCCTTACGGTTTTTCAATCTGAAGCTGCCCATGTGTGCACGAGCGGTCAATGCTGAACAAGGCTGTTTAATATCTAAATGCTTTATTCTGAAGAGAAATTAAAATGGAAATATGATAAAACAAGATAAACCGCTGTAAAGTCGCCGGCCAAGCTGACTAGTGACTATCTATCAATTTCCTGCTCTGGGTTCTAAATATCACATCATACTTTTCAATATAATTAGTGAGCTGCCTTACGGCCCTGTTCTGTCCGTTCCTTTGGCACTACGTGAAGACTTCTCAGTCAGCATCATTTTCTTAGACATTCTCCTACAGCCTAACCATATTAAAATCTTAAAGAGTGTAAAGTTCTGTAGTCGGTCTATTATGAAACTCCAGAGGTATACCCTGGTAACTATTTCATAAAGCAGTAGCATACAGTGTTAGCACAACCACAATTAGAAATCTCATGTGTTGAGTATTGACTGAAATAATGAGAAAAACTGCTATATAGGGATGGGCCGCTAACAGCCATCACGATGTTGGGTCGGCATCGCGATTCTCCTGCATGACGCAATTTTCGTCATCAGGAGGGTCTGCGGTCGTCCACACATCCTGTCCGCATACACATACAGCACATTCCCAAGTCAAATGTTGACAGCCAAAGCCACAGTACGACATTCTGCGCATGTGTCGACCGCGTCCATTCGCGCTCATCCGCGGTCGAGTATGATTTGGAAGATGGGCAACGCGTGAACACTCAAGACGGAGACAGACATAGCAAGTGAAAGCAAATGTTTCACTGTATGCATCATCCGATGCTAATTTGGTAGACATCGCCCAACCCTACTGCTATATATTGATATCACATATTTTAAGTGGTTACAAAGTTACTGTGTTCACAAACAAGAACGCAGCAAACAGATGAAACAAGTTGTATGTTGCTAATAACACTACAAAATAAACATGGCATGCACGCACTAAATATTTAGTTTCTAAAAAAGGTCAGAGCCTTCTTATTTTCCATCTTCTGAAAACTTAATTAAAGGCAGCCGGTGTTTATAAAATGTAGGTTTTTATCTTTAAAGAAAGAAGAAGGAGAAACATGGAATTAGAAGATTCCTTAGGCAAACTTGCGTCTCACATGGAACAGGTTTCTTGCACGGTCCACTAGATTTCCATAACACGGCACTGTGGGAAGTGGGTGTGTCAACCATTTTCCCCTCCAAAAACAAGTGGTGCAAATGTTCCAATCAGATCCTTTGTTCTAAATCTTTGTTTCCTTAATTATTTCCAAGTGACCCAGAGATGAGTGAGATTTTCCATTGCTCTATTGCCATTTGCATTTGACAATTCCATAGTTCAATAAGTAGACTAAGCTAACCTGGATCTCACATGCTAAGCAGCAACCTCTACAACGTTATGAAGTGTAACATTTTTAGAAATCACAAGCCTGTAAGAACATCTAATAAACTTTCTATGATGCAACTTTACGTTTTATCAGGTAAGACATCTTCCATTTCACTACATTAAACGTTCCCAGCTGCGATTTTCAGATTTGGGCCAACCAAGGCCAAACCACAATAGGATATCCTTCCAAACAAAGCTTTCAAGACTTTGGCTGTATAACAGACACGTAAATCATTATCTTATGTTATTGCTATTCATTTTAAACTTTCAAATGTAATACATTTTCTTAACCCACAAATACTACCACAGAAATGATCAACGGTTTTAAAACACCTAAAGCATTATTGCTCCAAGGAAGAAAAAAATCTTACAGACAATCTTAATTTCAAATCATCACAAACCAAAGGCGAAGACTATCAGCACTGCAGTAAACAGTGATGGAAAGTTTGGAATCAATTATCGCAGAAAATGTTGTACAGATTAGATTATTTTCCAGATGTAAGCTTCAGTTTTTAATAGCGCAGAACTGTAAAAATGCTGACAGACATTGATATTCAAGCAGATCACTGCAAATGTGACTGGATCGCAAATTGCTTTGAAGCTTATGGTAAAGTACTACTGACTTGAACAAGGAAACACTTGATACTTTATATACATTGCACTGAATGATAATCTAAAACATCAAAGTTAAAAACGAGATGCCCATTAATGATAGAAAAAAAATATTAGACATTGCATTTGCTAACGCGGCATAAAAACAGTCAGCTATGCTCCCAAGTAAAAATTATTAAAACAAAATTAACTTTGGAAAAAAAAAAAATCACAATATCACTCGATCAATGATGTAATGCATGGATGTATCACATGACTAACACATTTGTCATCGCTTACTTCTAACAAGTTCCTCATGGGTGTTGTTCTCCTCGGTCATGTGTCTCTGCTCATATGAAGTATGATCTCTGGGTAGTGGAGATTGTGATGTTTCTGTGATCTCTGGGCATACATCAGTGCAGCTGTTGCATTTGTCTGGACAAACAAAAAAATGAACATTAGCAATTAGCCAGACAAAAACCCATCTGCTCAATTGAACCTTTTATAAAAACTTTTGCTCAAATTCCTAGCTTCCAGAAAGCAAAGCATGCAAAAGGCAAACGCTGGGGTAATAATTTGCCAGGTAAAACAGATTCCTTTGGTGAACAGTTGCAAAACTTTGTGGGCGGATCAGGTAGGCCCAGGCCAGAACTCTGGATCTCATTTGGTCGATTCTGCTCCCGGCCGCACAATACCTGCCAAAGCTTTTACAGCTATAAAGACTGCATTCATCTAAATTGGAAAATGGATGTGAACAAAACCTGCCTGATAGGCACAGAAAAATCCACCTTTAAGCCTAAATTCATACTTCCGATCCCATAGGCAATATGCA